>CM073930.1:18755000-20005000 GCA_037179545.1 Sesamia inferens
CACAGGTCTCAGGACATGGTATGGCCTTGTAATAATAAATACCATTACATTACATTACAATACCATACATTGCCAATACGCAAATAATTCTTTTTTTTTTATTATTTGGAACAAAAAACAGTTACTAACCCACACCAATGTCTACAGAATCGTATTGAGTGTACAAGACATAAGGAAACGGACGTATACAGAAGGAGACAGTGAGAAAGTAACGAATGATAAAACTAAATCCTAAAAATCACACAAACCAATTCAAGATCTTAAATATTGGCCCATATCAAATTTTTCAGTTATTAACACAATTTATAACTTTGGTAAAAAAAAAACTCCCTGTGGGTTTAGATGTAGAAAAGTTAATAGGTAGGAAAACATTTAAACCGCTCGGACGGATTAATTTAAAACTCGGTACTAATACTTAAAACAAAAAACAAAAAGTATGTGTTTGGTTTTTCAAAATTTTTCTGTTACCAGGGTGGAAAAGGGTAATAAAGTTTAAGGGGTGGATTTTACTGCTTGCTTCTATTAACTCGAAAATGGGTATAAATAATGTTTAATTTATACAATACAAACGTATCACGCCTTTCGAAAATAGCGTGTCTGGTAAAACGGGACGAGTAGGTTCATTTAATAAATTTCATTTATATATAAATTTTGAAATTAGCCTGAATTAATCTTTTTTTTTAAACTTTATTAAAAAGTGCTTGACCGCGATCCACCCTGATGGTTAGAAGTGATGCCTATAATAAAATAGGGATGTTTCCCGGTTAAAAAAATATTCTATTTAGTCCGTCATTCAGATTATAGAAAAATATTGGATACGTATATTTTGTTTTATCAAATCAATAAAAATTGACAAATATAAAAGGCATCAAAGATCGGGAGTGGTGGCTGGTTATGTCACTGGGCGCTAAAAAGTGTAGCCTGCAGTGACGTCACACGAGTTTTCAACGCACTGTGTCGTCTTCATTTCTTGTTTATATGAAAAAAGAAAACATACGTATCTAGTTTTTTTTTGGAAATTTGACTGACAGACTAATTAGTTTTTTTAGTCAACTACCCTGATGTAAATCGCGGTAGTTTATTAAGAGCCTATCCACATACTAATTTATTTTTAGAGTAAAATACGAAAAAACTCGGACTAAGTGCCGGGCAAAGTGCCATATTATATCTATATACATAATATTATAAATTCGAAAGTAATTTTAAGAGGGCTATGTTTGGGGTTTCACTGCGTGATAAAATCAGAAATGAGGAGATCCGCTAAAGAACGAGAGTAACCGACATAACCCGAAGAATTGCAACACTTAAGTGGTAGTGGATCGGGCACATTGCCCGTAGGACCGATGCCCGATTGGGCCAACGGGTTGTCGAGTGGCGACCACGTTCCGGAAAACGCAGCGTGGATAGGCCCCCGACAAGGTGGACCGACGAAGCCTGAAGGTCGCGCGAAACCGCTGGATGCGCAGGAGGCGCAAGACCTGTTTTCGTAGAGATCCTTGGGGGAGGCCTACATATATCCAGTCAGTGGACGTCTTTCGGCTGAAATGATGATGATGATCAAAGTAAGTTGTTTGATTTTCATGTTTAAACCACTGAATGTATTTCGATAAAATTTGGCAATGAGATAGATATAAGACAAACTGGGGAAAGAGATTTTCCTGTTGTTTATCCTGTAAGAAAGTTCCCTTGTGTGAATTTACGACAACCACGCGAGCGAACCCGCGAACAGGAGCTAGTTGTTTCATATGTTCAAAAAATGTGTCTACTCAAAAAGTAAATAAGGCCATGAGTGTTGTTAAACAGTCAAAAATAAAGCCATTATTACGCAATCGCCCCGCAAGTCTTGCGAAATAAGACAGGCAATTTAGGTCCAGATTAGTAAGATTTGTATTGATAACGAAGAATAATTCAGGCTTTAATAATGTTCAATGTTTTCTTGACTTAATATCCTTTTGTTTTATAAATTATAAACTAGTGCATGACCGCAATCTCGCCTGATGGTAAGCAGTGATGCAATCTTTGAAGGTAAAGCGCGCTAGTTTATTAAGAGCCTATTCACTCTAGCCTTGAAGACATTAAAATTGTAGTCCGACGGAAACACTGCCGCTGGCAAATTGTTCCAGTCCCTCGATATACGCAGTATAAAGGAAGAGGCGAAACGCTTCATTTGTCGTTCGGTATGCAAGTGAATATTAAATAAAATAGTCCGTAGGAGTTTTGAAGGTTTACCTGTAAATTTTGAGTTAAACATATTTTGAGACAAAAATAATTTATGTTGCATTGCGTTTAATTTTTTGCCGAGTTTCATTGGTGATTGGTGAGATGATTTGCTAGACCCAGTGTAGTCAGGGAAAATATTTTTTTTTATTGTCCGTACATTTGAATGTAGTAAAAAAGGTTAAGTACGATCATAAATGGTAGTTTGTTTGTCAATTTTATAAATAATAATTTTTTTTATAGTGGTGGCCTTACATCTCTTATTTTGTATTTATTTTCATTGATGCCTGCGACAAGTTTGGTCTACACTAGCTCAAGACAGAGAAAAGAGGAATGGAGAAAATGGAGGCATTTGCCCGGCAATGGGACAATTCGCCGCCCGTGCAGGCATCGGTCCTTGTGGGCCCCGTCACTGTGTGTTTTCTTTGAGGAGCGCGTGGGACACTACGCGTCGTCGACCAGGGCCTGGCCAGTGCCGCACTATTACTATCAGTTGGGATCATTTTGAAGCATATTGCTGATCCATTGCCCCATATGTTCGAAAAATGTGTCTGCTCAACAACGTAAATAACGCAATGAATGTTGTTGAACTGTCAAAACGTAAACCATTGCTAGTAATTGTTTGTTAGGCAATTGGCTTGTATCCTAAAATAATTTAATGTCCGTCAGATAGCTTTATAAAAAATTAAAAAATATTGAATACGTATTTTTTATTTTTTCTTTTATTCAAATACTTAGGAAGATATATTGATTTGAAATGTCGCATGACGTCACGCCATGGTACAAAATATAGAACGGCGTGACGCAATTGGCCCCCACTCTGTAACTTTAATACGCTATATCTCAGTATTTTTTGGTAATTACGACAAAATAAAATATACGGGTCTTAATTTTTTTTATTATCTGTAAGACGGACTAATTATTTTTTTGATTTTCATACCTTGGATACATCCCTATTACCCTACTGGTCTTTACCGGGCAAAGCAAGCCCGCGCAAGGCAAGCGTGCGCTTGCGGCGGGCTTGCCTTGCGCAAGTGCTCGATGTTGTCTTCCGACACAAGACATCTCCTACCGCGACTAAGGGCGCGAGGGCGCTGAGATTGTCTCTCCCTCACGCGTTCCGCCTCCTCCTTTGCCAGCATCACTACTTCGCAGGAGATGACGGCTTCTCATGCATTCTATCTTCAGCACCCTTATTTCGTAACGGACTATTACTATCAATTTGAATTATATTTTTAATCTATTGCTTTATATGCTCTAAAAATGTGCCTTCTTAACAACGTAAATAATGCAATGATTGTTGTTAAACTGTCAAAATTAAACCCTTTGCTACTGATAGCCTCGCAAATACTTTGTGGGTTCAGAAAGTTGCAGCTCTGTCACGTTGACTACTGTAATAGGTATTCAAAATAACAACCGACAATCATAACGCTTGGTTCAATTGTAGATTTAGCAACAGATTTAATCGAACAGGGTTTCAGATTCCGGAGGTTACTGTTGCAATTCAAACATGCAAAACATCAATTACTGAGCGGCCAGACGGCGTAGGTTTCAACGGAGATGCATATCAATCAAATACCTTAAATGTTGATCGCATAACCATTTTTATATAAATACAATCGTTATTAACGATAAAGTTGTGTTGTGGGCGTATAGTATGGGGTGATGTAATTTTAAGATGATCAGATCTTGGATCAAAATGCTTTGATAATGATAGGTATTTTATCAGAAGTAATCTCTTAGTGTTGCAGAGAATAAGGTCATGAGCAGAACACCAAGGTGGAAGGTAATTATATGTACCAAAAAGTTTTGTTACAGCAACAAAACAATTAAAATGTATCAACAATTAATTTGTAATACCGGCAACATAGATACACACAGTCGCGTATTGACATTATACGTGCACCTCAAATTGGGCATGCCAACTCAAACATCGGTTACAAAGTCAACCGAGAATTCGGATACTGTGATATATTTAATCCAAGTTATTCACTATGTTTATTAGGCAGAGTCGAGATTAATACTGAGAGCTTAACGTAAGACGTGAACTCGCCACCCCGCACCCCCGAGCCCCCCCCCGCCCCGCGAGACCCCGGCGCCCCGCGTGACGCCGACAGATAAGCTAATTACTTATTGTGATTTACCAACCGGTTCTCGGCAAATTTTTCATCAAATTTTCAGAGAGCAATTCTGAATAATAAGTAGACGGCGTCCACCACAATGGCAGCAATTAACCGGACAATTTAACTTTTTAATTGCGAATTAAGAAACTGGGGAGTGCAAAGGTTGAACACGGCCCGTGGAATTAATTGTGAAGAAAGGTCCGAGCGGGCCGTTCTACATAATATGTCACATTGCACCACGATATGAATCTAGAAGAGAAAATAATAAAACTCGCTTACTGGCGTTAATCTACCTACTTGAAGATATTAAACAGATAAAGTATAAAAGAAATATTTAATATATGTCCAAGGTTGCTTAGCAGTCTTAAAACTTGTACCGAGTACTTTTTATCAGGTTCTCTGTTTTCACCCATAATCCTAGTTTTTCTTAGTGTCCGTACCAAGCAGAGGGAAACTTTCCGAAACTTGAATTCATAAAGAAAGTTTAAAGTTTGCACGAAGTTAAATAAAAACAGAAAAGCTTCATTGTGTAGTCAAAGCGCAAGCGGTATTACCTAATTGTGTTCGGTATCTAGTAACTTGTCTGCCCGAGAAACACTGTATTAATATGAAAGCGATTTTAGCTTTACGTTAATCGGAATTCGAGAATGAGCATAGACAATGTAAACATGACAATAGGAGCAGAGTAAGGGGCTGGTTGGCACTCGTATCGGTGGTGTGCCACTCGTGAGATAACACAGCGCGGCGTCTTTGTGGACGGATGTAAAATTATTTAGCAACGGAATGCTGTAAATGGGGTTTGCCTATGTAATATCAAGGGTTAGAGGCGACTCTCTCCTAATATGGGGTTTCATACGATTAAGTTAATCGAATTCCGGGAGTAGGTAAGTACGTAATTATGTTTCATGGTATCGTTGGCTGGCTACATTGTTATTTTTTTCCTTATCCACCAAAAATTATAATGTATTTTAACGGCACTGTGAGATGGCTCCCCTCTCTCACTTTTAGCTCAGACACATTTTTTCGTGCATATTTCAAGCGGGATTAAATTGTTTCAAACTTTGTCGGACAGTCTGTCGAATGCGGAGGCTCGGATCGATTGACAGTCGGATGATTCTGTCGTTATGAAACCTCACAGATATTGAAAGTCGATCGTTTAAAAATGGCACCCGTGTAACTGGCAACGAGAATAAAGCTGCCACAAAGTAAACACCATTCAATTTTATTACGACGAACAGTCTTCTTTGAAAATCCCTCGGTAGCAATCCCGTAAATCTCTATTTGTCGCAACTAAAACAGGTCACGGCGGAAGGCTATTACGTTCCCTAAATGCTGCCGAACTCCCTGTAGAGCGCTCTAATCCACTCCGAACGGGCTGGTGTCAAACGCAGGCCAGGGTTGTTTGTATTGTTTATTGTCGCGACGCTCGTTCGTACGGCAAAGACGCCGTCGCCGTCGCCGGCACGGGAGAGCATGTTTCAATTGATGGAGCCGAACCGTCCCCGGAGTGAACTATTATATTCCTGCCCACGAAAGATACTTATCCTCACTTAATGTCCCCTTTACCTTACTTTGAAATCTCAGACAGCTTTATAGTATTTCGTACTTGGAACAAAATCTCAAGTATTTACCTACACACTTCCTACTGAATTGGCGTATTATGTCGAGATATTTGTTAGGCAATTTCTATTATCATATGCAATTTCAAACTAAAATACTTAACTAAGACAATTTTCATAAGTATTCTACGGAAAGTAAGGCGAAAATTTTAACCAATCGAGACCTATTAGACGGATGCGTAACCATATCTACATCAGTACGAACCGCCTCGTCAGTCGGCCGTTTTTATACGACAGTTCGGCGTTCGGGTATGGATGAATAAAAAGCACTAAAGAGCCAGCAGAATGGAACAAAACACTTGAAACAATATCGCGACAGAGCGGCAATCATTCCTGTTTTATCTCAGTTTGTGCACGCCGCGCCGCGGAAACTGCTCTAATAAAAAACTACCATGTGTTTCTACGTACATACCTACACGTAGCCTACACGTAGCGCACGGTACACACGTATAGGTTACTGCAGTGCTGCACCTGCGTTATTCCTTGCAGATATGAAGTAAAAAATATTACGTTTTCCTTTTTGTTCACGGGTTTTGAAACAGCTTTTCTATTCTAACAAACCGATACGTAGTCGATTTTCGTTTTCCAAACACGCTAGCATGAAATGTTTTAATTTAGACTGTGAAACAAAATTTGTTTATTAAACGATAGTGATTTTATTTATTTTTTTATGCCTCATATATTATTTTCGAAAATCAATTCAATAGAAACTGAAATATATCGAACATTCTGTGTTTTATTCCACCCATGCCTCACAGAAGTTGGTAAATATTTGAACGTCTTTTTTAGATTTATATAGGCAGTTAGTTTATTTGGGCGCCATATTTTTAAGCTGGGTTACTATTGCATATGAAAGTAATTTTTGAAACATGCTTTTTTAAATTATAAAATAGTTTTCAATGCAACGTACAGCTGTTTGTAAGATAAACTTATAGGTAAATATTTTTATGTAATTTATGTAAACGAAACGATAAATGAGGTCGGGACTGCATTCAATTTAACATTAACAATCCACCCCATCTTCTGCCGGCAACACAATGATATTTTTTACCCCATTTAAAAACGTGAATCAGGCCATTAGATGCCCACTCGGCGATTATAACAATTGCCACCCACAGTGGAAATTATATTAAAAACCTAGACACATGAGCATATGAAAAAATAAATCAGGCTTTATTTAATGGCGTTCTTTTGACCGTAAAGCCGCGGTCTGACTGCGGGAGAGGATGGGTTACCACTGTGACCCGGGTTCGAGTTAGTTTACTTAGAAAGTTTTTCACGGTCAAGTGTGCTATATAAGCTATGTTTACAACTCCGTTAAGTAGAGCCCAAGCCGTAGTTGGGGATTAAGTCTTGGCAAGTGATTGAGGAGATGGCTCTTAAAGAAAAAGTTTGACGTAACTATTTCATTAATGATCTGTGGAAATATAGGATAGGACTGAAAACTATATTAACCTGTCTATAAGTACCAATAATAAAGCTGAAGAAGTTGTTTATATTTTTTTGTTTGTTTCATCTAACCTTTGAAAATACCTGTCGGATATGAAGATATATTTTTAAATCAGCTGCGCACCTCGATTTCATCCGCGGAAGTTTCGATACTATAGGAATATCGGGTTAAATAGTATCCTATGTGTTATTCTTGATTGTAAACTATCTGTGTGCCAAATTTAATCATAATTCGTTCAGTAGTTTAGGCGTGAAAGCGGAACAAACAAACTCACTTTCAGAATCATAAAATTAATAACGATTTGAAAGTCTAATTAATATATGTAGATGGGGCAGTAAGGTTCTGGAGTGGCGGTCACGTACCGGAAGACGCAGCGTAGGGAGGCTCCCAAAAAGGTGGACTGATGATCTGGTGCAGTTCGCTGAAAGCCGATGGATACGGGCTGCACAAGACCGGTCATCGTAGAAAGCCTTGGAAGGAGAAGAAGAATAAAGCCTAATTCATTCGAAGGCTATAACATCACGCTACAACCCATAGACACTGAGCAAAAGCAAAAAAAAAAAACACATAAAAAAGGCTCAACGAAAACGAAGTAACTGCGAGGGCGGGCGATGCGTTGCGACATCACCAATCGATACGAGTTTTAGTAGATAAAGTGTAGAAGTCTTCGACTTCCACGCGCGTAGAAACTCGTTTGATATGACGCTCGATCAATTTTTAATAATATGTAATTAGTTATACGAAGCCGTTAATTAATTGAATAACCTGTGACAGCGCTGCTTTCCTTATTTTAGAGTATACTTTCTCGTTTTACCGCACTTCACACTCAGAAGGCTTTGAATCCTGCTCTCTCTTTTTCTCGAAAAGAAGAATAAATATCTTTTACATTGTTTGATTTCTCTATTTTGTTCCAGATTCACTGAGCGTGGCTGCAATGAAACCATAATAAAATTGTAATTTTACGGGACAATAAATACATGTTTTTAATATAATAAACATAGGATAAATAATGCTCTTAATATATGTATTGTATTTGAAATTTTGAGATAGTATACCTCAGAAGGAGGGTTGTTATGACAATAACGAGATGTGAAGCACGACCAAAGAGCTTATTGATATCAAATGTCTTTTGACGTCATGACGGCGGAATCATCGCGGCGTTCAAGATCCGTTTCCATGGAAACCGGCGGCCTACCACTGGTTTCGACGTTTGCGCTTCTCACTATTGTTGCAGGTAAGATAATGAATACCGCCCTTATATGACATGTCAATCTCCGATTGCCAACGGGTGAAATTATATCAAATTATCTTAGCATTCTCGTATATAATTACCAAACATGAGTTTTTGGAAAAATAACTTTAATTTCTTCACAATAAAGTTTATTTTACGATACAAATTCAAATATTATTATATTTTTTTCAATACTGCTAGTCACTCTGAAATCTTGGTAATTATCACTAAAATAAAGTTCATATTTGTTTAACTTGATATAATATCGCTTGGAAACATAAATTATAACAGACCTTATATATGTATATTTACCGAATGTCGCAAGGCAATTACACAGTTATTATTTTCAAGCTTGATTATCGGAGAAAAGTCAATTTGTCCAAACAGTTTCTCTTTTAAATATCTGGTGATCCCGTGACCAAATGAGTACGCTTATTATTTTATGATTTATATTTTCAAAATGTTAAAGCTTTTATGAATAAATTAATCCTCTTAAAGCCCGGAATACACATGCTTGTTACTTGCACAAAATTATGCTTGTACGAGTAATTGTATACCGTTATGGTATTTATTAATCAGAAGATGTTATGGCGCATGGTATAGAAGCTACTTGCATACTTTTGTGTAAGTAACAGGCATGTGTATGCTGGGCTATATGACATGTAGCAGAATGGAGCCGTATGGAGGACGGGTCTGAGCAGTTGTGTTGCGATGTGTGCCGGGTACGATGCGCCAAATGTTGTTGTGTTGGGAGTTTGGTCGTGGAAGGTCTTCGGATCAATCTCCCTTTGGCGCAGCATCGTTGGTCGTATTGTTCGGTTTAACATTGCATCACCTCGCTCAACTGCCGTCTTCCTTCCTATTCGCTCAGTTTTTCTGAGTGGATAGGCTGTTAATAAACTAGCGCGCTTTACCATCAACGATCGCATCACTGCTTACCATCAGGCGGGATTGCGGTCAAGAGCTAGTTTATAATTATTAAACAAAAAACAAAATGGCATGGTAATGTAAAGCACCTGTAATTGTGAAAAAATAAATTTCTTCTCTAATTATTATTTCTTGTAGTAGTTTTATATGGAAGAGTGGATTTTTTTTTGTTCTTACGATGTTAGTGCCACAGAAAAAGTGGTTCAGTTTTATGGTTTGTACCGTATCCTTAAATATGACCACGCCTTTCTTTTAGAGACTGTGTGTTCAATACAGTGAAGCTAAAATATCAAACTAGAATTTCTTTTTTATATAAAATATAAACTAGCTAAGCTAGCAGTGATGCAATCGTTGATGGTAAAGTGCTCTAATTTCTTAAGAGCTTATTAAGACATTTAAATCGTAGTACGATGGAAATACCGCCGCAGACAAATTGTTCCATTCCCTCGATGTCCGCGGTATAAAAGAAGATGTATCTAGTTACTTCTTATAAGCCAAAAAATTGGGTTCGAGGCAGAGCGAGAAGGCTTCGCGTTTGACTGTTTCACGAGGCTATTCCCTTTATGTTCGCCTCTGACTTTAATTAGTAATAAACATTGTTAAACTTCAAGGCGGAGAGTTAACGCCCATTTTGAATAAAATTACCTTAATATGCCTAACGAACCTTGTTCCAGTGTAGAATATTATGCCCATTACCTTGTAGGGCGGAATAATGTTGTCTATTGACTTACTTCGGGTCGTTCTTTGTCTGATCTTGAATTCGATATTTAGGTACAAAATTTATAACCATTTCGTATAAAACTTAAGGAAGTTTCTAGAGCAAATTGGTTCATTAAAAATATACTCCTCATATTAAGGTCATACTGTCACCTAGAAACATAGGAAAGTCATTTTTCTCGATTTCTCGGTCTGGACCGCAATCCCGCTTATTGGTAAGCAGTGATGCAATCGTTGATTTGAAAGAGAAGCGCGCTAGTTTATTAAGAGCCAATTCACTAAAAAAAAAAACTGTTTGAAAAGGAAGGAGGCTGCAGTTGAGCGAGGTGACGTAATGTTAAACCCAACAACACGATCAACGATACTGCGCCAGAGGGAGATTGATCTGGAGACCCTCCACGACCAAACTCCCAACACAACAGCATTTGGCGCATCGTACTCATCACATATCGCAACGAAACTGCTCAGATTCGTCCACCTACAGCTCACAGTAATAATAGTTACTACTTCGACCGAAGCTTTTTGCATATAGTTCGCAAATTGTCGGAGGTAAGTTTAAAACTATTGGACAGAGCGAGCAAACGAACACTCTAATGGAAAGTCTGATGAAAAGCTTAATATCCTGCCGACCATCTCTTCCCGTGCTGAAAACATTAATTTTCGCTTCCTAATACAGCATAGTAGTTATATAAGTGTTGCCCCAAATACCACCCCAAATTCTTACTGAATATTCTGGAAAATATATTCGTCATGATTTTGAACAAAATTTAGTTGAAAGTTGTGCTTTTATTATTTTCACTGAGTTTAAGATACACTGTTACTCTTAGGTTACATTTTTTGGAGTAAATAAATACTTCATTAAAAGGCTTTTCTAAGTTATATGTACTTTCTAAGTATATCTTATCACCAATGACTGATATAAGGCGAAGGAAAACATCTTGTTGAAACCTGCACTTTAAGTCTGAAATCGCCAACTCGCATTAAGCAAGCGTGGTGATTACGCTCAATCCTTCTCTGTATGAGAGGACACTTGTGCCCAGCAGTGGGACGATAAAAAGGTTGATGATGATGATTAAAATGCTATTGCTCACACACATATCGAAGATTAACCATATTAAGTATGCTTGCTGCTCAAAAATAAAATAGATGAAATATATTACTTTTTCTTGACTCAGTTGCTAGGCAACGTAGAACATATGAATGAATGAAAAACTAAGGGCTGAATATTTTCGAGCTATTTAATTTTATTCGAGGAATATTTTTTTATTTTAAGAAATTTTCCATAATACTATCTGCAGAAGTAAATTCTATTCCACAAAAAATATGTAGGTATTCTAGATGTCGAGTGATAAATCAGCCCTAATATTTTATTCGATATTTTAAGTAAACGAAAATTTCCGAAAGCATTACTAAAGTAAAAAGGAAAATTTTGTTACCTGGAATTCCTGCAGTATGTGTTTGAATTCAGCAAGTACTTACTTAGAACTTCGTATTGTCAACGATTGTATGTAGGAATGCAAATTTTTCAGTTACAAATTTAAACAGCCGCTTATAATGAACTGAACATTTACAAAGGTTGAAAATGAAACAAGGTCAGAACCGTAGCATGTAAAATTACGTCGGCAGAGCAACATGTCAAGTCGCAATTCCATGCACGTTTAGCTTTGTTTCTTTCTCTACGTGTTTGTTCGAAACGTGAGTTAAAACTAGACCGCACTTCACGTGATGTAGCAAATTGTTGCACTTTAACGACTGTCTACAGTGCGGACTGCAGTTTAGAAGCAATACCGCCCCAGATTCCCTCACGTAACGCGACACGCCTCCGACACGGTAGAAGTAAGGAACCCGCAATGAACACTGCCCTACCGGATTCCAAGTTTAATTGAAAACGCTTTATATAACCTTTTCTTTTAATTGTATAAAGCTTCCACTTCATCCCAGTTTCGTGCTTTGTGAAATGTTTAATTATAGTTCCTAATGAAAACTCCACAATTTCAATAAACACGTACAGTAAATAATGATGTTTGTGTGCAATGCGAACGATATGCGTTAAACCCACATCGGATTACAGCTAATCATTGGATTAATTGTATGGAAATTAGTGATCGTACGCGTGGTGAATTTAACGCAATTCTATCTGAATGTAATTATAGACATCGATGAGCGTGAAATACTGAATAATTGGAACACGTAATCAAATATGGAGGGCTTGAAGTGGTGAAGTTCGCAATAATTTATATAATTATTAAAATTCATATTTGCAAATAGGTTATTAAGTAAATTTGGATTGGGACACAACATCATGTGAACATTTATTGAATTTTATTGAAATTTGTTAATGATATTTTTATGTGGTTCAATGCGTAGGTGATTTATGAGTCCAGATATAATTTTATCCATCGCTCGGGTCGTGGATATCAAGATTAAGGAGTCGTCGGTCGACAAAGTTCCCCGCGTAGCTGGGGGCTACTGGCCCCAAGTTATTCATTTTCATTTGACTCGGATAAAAGCCTTATTGCTATTAAACGTCTTTGAGTAATTTCTTTTGTGACATGTTTGGGTCATAATCCTTATGTGGATTTTGAGTTGTTCAAATATATGGCATTTATGCCAAGGTCAAGCTTAATGCGCATTACTAATTGATATGATCTTATGTGACAACCATCACCAAAATAAATAAATTATAATTGAAATATATTTCTGCTTTTTTGTATTTCGATTTTCAAATGTAATTTTTGCCTTAATAATATTTACTTTGTTTTAACTCGATAAAGGGATGATGTGTGGCCGGAGACGAGTGACGAATGTTCCGTATCGGGGTATTATTAATTTTCATTTGACAGTTACGCCGCTTTACTCGGCAAGGCTGCCTCGCCATGTAACGTGACAAAGGCCTTGCCTCTACTATAAACACTGCCTCGTTTTGTTCCATTATCGGCTCACTGTGGACTGTGATTTGGAGAATAGCGTAGCACTTGTGACTCAGTGAAACAGTAGGTTTACATTTCTGTTTTTCGTAGTAAAGGCATGTCAGAAATAGTGCAAAACATTACTTATGCTCTTTGATTTGTTGACTTTGATGTACCGGACAACCCGTCATACGGCGAGTACAAAATATATGTCGGTGTCTGAGAGTAGAGTTACGTTGTGTCCAAGCGTTTCGCCTCGTCTTTTATACCGCGTATATCGCGGGACTAGAACAATTTGCCAGTGACGGAGTTTTCGTTTGACTACAATTTAAGTGTCTTCAAGGCGAGAGTGAATAGGCTCTTAATAAACTAACGCGCTTTACCATCAACAATTGCATCACGGATTACCATTAGGCGGGATTGTGGTGAAGCACTAGTTTGTCATTATAAAAAAATGTGAAGAATAGTATAAAATATTCTGTAAAATGAAACCTGTGTTAATGTGGCTATGTTCTTAATAATGTACTCAGTGCATTAATTTACTAATCTTCTTAATTCCGTGAGCGTCTATTTGAGCCACAGAATAGTAGTGAAATTTCTAATAGTTTTATGGCAAATTTTTCCAACGCCAGATAATTTTATCACATATATTAATTAATATGAGTGATAATTGATCCTCCGTATGAAAACTGTCAAACATTAATTTAAAGAAAAAATTATAAAAAAAGATCTGTAATGATAAACAAAATTTTATTAAAATGTGGCTTTCCATGTTAGAAGAGTAAGTAAGACAAATCTCGATTTCCAAGAAAAACTGACGATGCGAGGATTACGTAGTTAACTGGAAAATACGGAAATATAAAATATAAACACATTTTATTTATGAACAGAATATAGCAGTCAATAATTTCCCAACATATATTACTAAACTTCTTAGCATGGATAAACTTTTACACTAGAATTCACAACGAGAAAGTTGTGTAAGCAACGAGATAGAAAATCTTAAGTACTGAGCAAATGAACACGTAAACAGCCAAGTTAGCAGCGTATTACTGAAGCTCTGGGTGAATCAGATCCATTCCCGTTTAATTTACAACGGTCATATTACCAGCATTGAACCGGAAATCCACTATCCTGCCGTGCGATGAAAATAATAATTTTAATTTTCTCTCGTGTTATCTGTTAGATGCACTGCACTCAGTAAAACTTTTATTCGAACCGACAAAGTTATATTTAAGTATAATTGTAATATTTGTTGATATTTTCAATGTACCCAAATCAATATTGAACGTGGCCTAAGACTGGGCCAGACATGTTTGCTGTAGGTATGTCAGATGACAATGGGACTAACAGAACCACCGACTGGGTCCTACTTAGATTAGAGGTTAGAAGCTATATTATTTTTCTAAATTTATTTTTAATACTATAAAATAGTAATATATAATAAGTCGTGGTGGCCTAGTGGTTAAAGCACCAGTCTCTCAAGTATGAGTGTGCGGGTTCGATTCCAGGTCAGGCAAGTACCAATGTAACTTTTCTAAAGTTGTATGTACTTTCTAAGTATATCTTGGACACCAATGACTGAAGGTGAAGGAAAACATCTTGAGGAAACCTGGACTTTAAGTCTGAAATCGCCAACCCGCATTGAGCAAGCGTGGTGATTACGCTCAATCCTTCTCTGTATGAGAGGAGACCTGTGCCCAGCAGTGGGACGATAAAGAGGTTGATGATGATGATGATGATGACTATAAAATATGTCGGTGTCTGAGAAGGTCGTACAAACCATTATATTTTCGTGATCACGATATCAGACGCGATTTGCCTTAATCCCTACGCTTGGCAAGCAGGTTGAGGATCGCAGTTATTTGATATTTCACAGGAGAAGCGCTGCTGCCTGCTCGCCTGGTGAGAGTTCCCTTAGTCGTATCTTACGACACCCACGGGAGGATATGGGTTGGTACTATTCTAAGCCTGGTACCACACGGGCCTATTAATAAATATAAAATACGTAGAAGAGGAAACAAGATAGAATTTGAATGAAGTATCTTAAAACTCACTTTATACTATTTTAGCAAACATCCACATTCACATATTGCACACCTAGAAATTCTCTTTTCTCTAACATGATTCTTAAGGTTTAGTACCTACCTTAAATCGACCGACGATACCATTCCCGATATTTAGAAAGTTCTGTTTATCTCCGGTCTCAAATTCGAAGAAACGACTAATGCGTAAAAGGGTTGTACTGATAACTCGAACAATTGGCGACAAGTAAACGTACCGTAGTGTATATGTATATTATGGACTTAGTATCGGCTAGTGTAAGCTTAGAATTCTAGAAACTGTGTACCCACTGATAAATTTCAGCCAGAGGCTTGTCCCGTTCAACATATTTCTTCGTCACAATTTATAAAGATATAATACGAGTAGTTACGAAATACTTAAAATTTGAGGTTTTTCACAAACGTTTTTTATTCTGTGCTCACTGTTTATGATAATTCTTTGAGCTTTGAACCGCTAACCTTACTTTGCAGTTTATAAAGCCGAGGTATTTTCGGACCGCAGTGCTTGTAGGGGACGCTAATATACTGGTGGTATATAACCCCTGATATATGACAATCCTTGGTATTTCTACGGGCTGGTTGGTCAACAGTTTTCGTTTCTATCAGAATTAGGTAGACCGAAAAGTTAAAAATGCAGAATACAATACACTAGAAACAATGACACTCTGTTCAGATCTTCGTTCTTAGTGTGTGATCTGAATCTTTTGCAGTCCCACGTATTTTAAAATCCCAATATATGTAGGTAGGTAGGTAAATCAAATTCCATTACCAGTAAATACAACTAACAATAATAGCAGTATTATTAATTTATTATGTAAGTTCATAGCAACGCGGATCAAAATGTGTAATTTTCATTTCATGAATAGAATATTCATGTTTGAAAAGTTAATGATCACGGCCAGCAATTCAAACCCATTTTAGTATTGTACCTACTGAATATGTTACCTAATTAATAATACATTAGTGGTATACTTTTGTCCTAATTAATAATACACTGTCAGTGTTGCCTTGTTTGGCCACTGAACTTACACACTGAACAACACTAATGGCATTTATGCTGATAAATAAATATTTTGAACCTTCGAAATACTATACATAGATATTTTATACATAGTTTGTGCCCACACAGTTACATATTTATACTTGATGAGCTTCGCCCGTAACTTCGCCCACGTAAAATATAACCTACACTCTTCTATATATTAAAATTTATACTGTAATATGACGATATTACAGTATAAATTAATAATAAATAATTAATAATGTGACGACATTAATAGAAGAAAATTCGGAATCTGAGTAGTAGGTTACTCTCTAGACAAAGTCTAGCCGCCAAGCGATTTGTCGTGTTCCGGCATGATGTCTGGTGAATCCGTGCGGAGGACGGGTCTGAGCAGTTGTGTTGCGAAGTGTGCCGGGTACGATGCGTCAAATGTTGTTGTGTTGGGAGTTTGGTCGCGGAGGGTCTTCAGATCAATCTCCCTTTGGCGCAGCATCGTTGGTCGTGTTGTTGGGTTTAACATTGCATCACCTCGCTCAACCGCCGTCTTCCTTCCTATTCGGTCAGTTTATCTGAGTGAATAGGCTCTTAATAAACTGGTGCGCTTTACCTTCAACGATCGCATCACTGCTTGCCATCAGGCGGGATTGCGGTCAAGCGCTAGTTTATAATTATTAAAAAAAAAAGAAGTAGTTGGGAAGATAACCTTCTACATACTAACCCAAAAATTATACCTCTTTGCGGGTTAATCTTTGTGGTTAATTGTGAATTGATCCTATAATATGGACAATAGGGATGTATCCAAGGTATGAAATTCAAAAAAATAATTAGTCCGTCTTACAGATAATAAAAAAAATTAAGACCCGTATTTTTTATTTTGTCGTAATTACCAAAAATTACTGAGATATAGCATATTAAAGTTACAGAGTGGGGGCTAATTACGTCACGCCGTTCTATATTTTGCACCATGGCGTGACGTCATGCGACATTTCAAATCAATATATCTTCCTAAGTATTTGAATAAAAGAAAAAATAAAAAATACGTGTTCAATATTTTTTATAAAGCTATCTGACGGACATTAAATTATTTTTTAGGATACAAGCCAATTTACAAAAGTCTTAAAGCAAGCTCGGTTTACAGCTTGAACATAGCAAAGTTAACTGTTCATAAATTAAATATTTACACAAGTATGACCAGTTGAGAATTAATCAAAACTAATGAATTATTAACTAATAATTCTCAGTAAATTAAACAAATCTATCCAACAATTAGAAACTTTATTATTTCATTACATTTTCAGTTTTCAATAAATTTAATTTCTAAAACATTTGTATATTTACACTATTAACCCTATAGCTATAGTTTTTATTGTAATTTTTATGAAATATTTAAACCCGACTAGTTGCTTTATTATTTATGGGCTCACGTTATTTGAAATTCCAACGCTACCCAACATTTTAACTTTTTGTTACAAATTTTGTGTAGCATTTTTTTTATTTACCTATTTTTCTATTTCGGTTAAAAGCGGATGGATTAAAAAATCCATTATTCCTGGTAAATCCCTTCCAAAGAGCCAAGTATGCCTATTATCAGAGTCGGTTAAAAAGAACAACCGGTATTTTCGAATCCACGACCCCTCAAACTCCAGTGGCGGGTACACGCCAATGTGTATTTTGTATTGGTGTGAAAAAATAAATTGAATCTATAGAAAGTTGATTATCTAGATTCTAACCGAACGATCGTCTCGGGAGATGATATAGGAAAGTAAGTGGAAGTGGAAAGTAGACAGAACCATTTTATTGCGGCAAATCGACGAATACATGGAACGCTGTGTAGGCAAGGAATATGCGGAGTGGGTGGGCATTACTTTTTGTCTACACGAATGTGAGCGCAGTCACGGTCTTTACAAATTCTACTGCATTAAACCATTTGATTTAACTTTTCACAGATATCTCTGTCGTTACCATTGAATGGAAATAAATAATGAAAGCGCTTCCATTTTTTTAATTGAATCGTTTTGTGGTTTGAGCTAAAAAGTGAAAAATTTATTTAATCTCAGTCCCACATTAGCCGAATTGAACGAAAATATTCGGCGTTCTGAAATCCCGCACGAAGCCATTAATCGTTTTGATGTCACAGTATGGGACATTTAGTGTGACCCTTTTTATGCGCCAACCTTTCCCGATTTACGTCCCTAATCGCCGAATACCGAACGCCGAAAACTGTAACTCAGGCGTTCATATGTTGGTTGAGTTAAAACGCCGGCTACTGAGCTCTGTCGGTTCATTGTGAAGGATTATACAAATGATGTTTTGGAGCATGAGTTGTACCTACTGTACTGTATTTGTTTCGAAAATCGGCACTGCGCCGCTTTCATACGTTGAAGGTTTTCGCGTTCTCTTAGACTCGCAAACACTATGCATATCTTTTGTTCGCCATACATACGAATTCTATTTACTGGAATGTAAAAACGTATTCGCAAGAATTCATTTACTCTTAGCTTTACAGAGTGAACGTTGCCAATATTGGAAAAATGCTGATATTATTCGATACGTACTCTTGTTCAATATATGACGTGAATTAAATGGCGGGTATTACTTTACGGTAAACAAAGTAGTTCACTGCGATTTTTGGTTACAGATGCAGAGATTTATTTTATGAAAGTAAATCAATTGCTATAGAATTCAATAGTATCAGCAATTTCACCACTTTTGTTTGTGCAAGCCTGACCCAATTTAAACCAATTTGAAAGGCCAATTCGACCTGTATTTCTTCTGATTGTATTTGGCTATCGTGGAATATAAAGCTGATCCAACTGTTCGCTGTATTGTTTATCAAGAGAGCCCCTGCAAAGTGTCAGTTAATTTATTCCTGTAATTGTAAGCTGGGAGGAGGTTAGCTTTTGTTTGAGGATTAAATGGCTAGTTGATGGCGTATCTACCTATGTACGAATATATACGCTGTTTCACCCAAGTTCTTCTTTCAGCGGTTGCAATGAAGCCTTATTTGGATTTTAATACTGACGGTGTTTAAAATGTGAATGTTATTTGCAGGTCAGCTGCAAGGCTCGGGGTACAGTGAGCAGGAGCCTGAGTTCCTGTCTCCGCTGGAGAATCTGACGGTGGCTCAGGGCAGGGATGTTCACTTCACGTGTACAGTCAACCATCTTGGTACTTACAAGGTGAGATACTTCGGCTGGGAGCCGACCAGTCAATAGAACCCAGTCGTAGTCTAGACGAATACAGCTGAATCCAATACCAGTATTTCACAACTACTTAATTACACGAGCCGCTGTTTAACCTCTGCAACTCAGTCCCTGGGTAAGATTCTTATGTAAGTCTAGGAGTTAAACTTTCGATCTTCTGACTACCACTAATGACTGAAATATGTCATATTGACCAGATAAATATAGCCATTAACCGCTTTCGAAATATTCTAGAGAACAGAGAACAGTACGATGATTTGGTGTTCACTTACTATTGTGAAGAAACTCTTTCTTTTTCAGAACTAATAATATACTACCATTCAAATATCAAAGTATCATGTTAATGTGAATTGTCATTGCTATTTATCAGACCACGAAGTTCAATAACTCAAGCCGTAAACTGAACACTAAATATTTACTAATTTGTAGTTGAAAGTAGTTTGTCCCATTTCATATCAACTTGAGTCAATATTTTGTAGCGATAACAAGCTCTTGCTCTATATAATGCTAAATAATATAAAAGCATTCCTGTGACTGACAGATAAGTATCTTAAGGTTTGGGCGTGAAAAGCGAAGTTTTGCATAGAAAATGTCTTATGTCAAGAAATTGCTTACCTTTGCTAACTGACCTTTTATTGCTGACTCAAGTTTATTAGCAATATCTGTGCCCCCCGGTTTCACCCGTGTAATTTTTGATTCCTTTTGAATATCGGGATTAAAAGTATACTACGTGTTATTCTTGGTTATGAACTATCCATTTATTTCCTTCTTTAAAAAAAAAGTGCCCCACACTCCGAATTGCTACTATATCGTGGGTGCGTTTACAAATATTTAATCTCACATACATAAACAGCCAGACCCGGAACAACTACCTGTAGGCAATACAAATATTTGATCCGTGCAAGGATCGAACCCGCGACACGCAGCGCAGTAGTCGATCAGTCAACCACTGCGCTAACCGTGTCATAATCTGTTTGCCAAATTAATCCAAACCCGTTCAGTAGTTTAGGCGTGAAAGCAGAACAAACTTACTTTCACATTTATAATATTAGTAAGGAATATTCAATTATTAGTAATGTCGTAACGGATTTAAATATAATAAATACTCGTTCTTGTACACCATATTATCTACAATAGGAAACTTGAGAGAGGGTATGGCACATAACAATGGATAGTGTTATCTTAAAAGCTATCATTTATAGGGTAACTTTGAGTTGACGTTTGATCGAAGAAGTTGGAATAGTAATTTCAGTATATTTTTGTTTCCCAGGTGGCCTGGATAAAATCAGATACGAAGACGATCTTGGCGATTCACACACACATGGTAACGCTGAATCCTCGACTGTCGGTGACGCACAACGGACATAACACCTGGAAACTGTATATCAGTAATGTGGAGCCGAAGGACTCTGGCACCTACATGTGCCAGATCAATACCGATCCGATGATGAGTCAGGTTAGTTACCGTCCCTTGGTAAAGTTTATTTCTGAGAAATACTTTCACTGTAATATGTAAAATTCTACTGTGTTAGTTTTATTAGGTTGTCTAGTAGGAAATTCTTAGAAACAGTTCGGAATTTTGAACCCTGTGCTTCGGAGAGCATGTTAAGTCGCTGGTCCCTAGGTTGATTTACCTCTTGACGACACAGTGGAGCTTACCGTGGAGGTCTGCACGGCTAGGGAAGGCCACCGCTCACCGCCGAAGCACATCGTGACAGAGTCCACGAAGACCGATGTCTGGGTTAGGGTTGCGGGTTGGTCAAAAGAGAAACCTTGGCCCTGGCGCAAAGCAAGTGAAGGACCATGGGAGGGTTTTAGTCAGTAAAAGTCTGACATGTCCTTCCGCTCCGCCCAGAACGGGAGAGGTCATTTGACGATATCCCATCCAAACCAAAAAAAAAAAAGTTTGATCTACCCCCTGTCGTCTCAAATTGCCGTTCCTTCCTACAATGACGGTGAGGGAAGAGAAAGTGCACCTGTGTCTGTGAACACACTTGTACGTAATATCATACGTGTAATAAAATATTCCGCGCTGAAGGCTAGTGTTCGTTGAGATTGGCCGCGATAGACGAAATACCTTTATGAGGAGTACTGTGTGACTATACTATGATAAGTTGCTGGGGAATAATAACGAGGAAAATTTCTCAACACTGTTATTAAACAATGTTATTAAAAAGGGTCGCTAAGTTTTAAAACTACCTGGAAAATATAAATTGTCTGACCTCTCTTAAGCTGTTCCAATTAGTAAGTTAACAATTTTCAATTTACAATAAACAACTGTTAACAAATAATTTATCACTTGATTAAATATTTTATAAATAGTACTTATTCCCGGAAAACAACTGGACTAAATCAAGCATCATTAATTATAGAGCAAACGCAAACTATTGAATTCAATAACATTGTTACTTGAATGTGGAATAATGAGTAAGTATGGGAGAATTTGTAGTGCAATTATACATTTGTAACATAGCAGTAAATCATTTATATTACATAGTTTAATTAGAGCACCATTGTTTATCAACAATGGGTGGTAATTGTTTTTATCTGAGTGGTCTGTGCTGCCGGCTAATATTAAAATGTATGTAATCGATAACGATCGTCAGCTTGCACCGAGCTCCAAGACTAGGTCACGTGCTGAACGTTTCATCTGATAAATTAAATCCGTTTGCTTTGAATTTCGCTTTTACATTTTTCACATATTCTATTTTAGAACGGGACGCCTGTCTGTTCTGTTCTGTTGCATGTTATAGTGTTAAAATCGCTGAGTATTCAGTAACTCGCAAACGCAGAAACTTGCTTTTGTCTTATGGATATTTTTCGTTTGTTGCTGCCTTCGGCTTTGATTACGTTTTCCGGGATGAAAAGTATTCGTTTTATTAATCAGTCTTGGTTGATACTCTTTAGCTCTGCACAAATATTCTCATATACATATTATGTTAAAATCTCTTGTTAATTGACTGCTTTGTCAATTATGATTTGCAGTTGTTTTATTAATGCGGGCGTTAGGTTTCAATATTAAATACGCCTTACATTAGCTACAAAATCATCAACCTTACTGTGAAAACGCGCACCGTTTATCAACTATCAAATTGATGTGTCATGGCGTGTAAAACAGCATTTTCAGTGTAACATTCCATTGCGTCTGGTCTAGTGTATCAGAAATATTGACTAAATTGTCAGATTAATGATCTATCAATTCCAAGATAAGAATCTCGGACGTTTCTGCTTGGCTAGACATGCCGATATATCTAGATGAAACATCGATACGTGATTCCGTTCTACATGTAGGTTAGGTAGCTTGGAGAAGGGAATTCATATTGAGAAGCGAATTGTTAAGATAATATGCCCAAAGTTGCGATGTATTTTGTGTTATATGTCTTCTCAGCGTGGGATTTGGTGTCATTACGTCGTTATTGTTCTTTTTATATATATATGTAAATTTAACAAGGTCGGGCAAGTTGCACCATTTAAAACTCAAGAACGGCTAAACCAATGTTTTTGATCTTTGTTTTGTTGGGTAGGTATGTATCTACTGCCCTGAATAATTATAAAAAGAAAGAAAAATGTTAAAAAACTATGAAAATTAAAATTACACTGGTGCAGGCCATGGTATGTAGTAAAAGTGAATAGAGGGCGCCACCTCCTTCTGCGGAGCAGCAATGCTTGAAAAGGAGGAGAAGAAGCGTAAGAGGCTGTATCTTACGCTTCTCTTCTCTCTGGGTCTCTCTGGATCTCTTCGGCTCTGCACCCTCATGCCTCTGCCTCCTCATGCCTCCGTCAGGTAAGGACTAAGTACGGGTCGATGGCAAGTTATGTTCCACGAGCGTCTCAAAGAGATGTTAGCTCATCGTGCAGAGTCGATTAGGACTGATGCAGGCCAAGGCCGCGGGTTGTACGAGAGATACCGTGGCCCCACACAAGCAGGGCACAAGCATATGACGGAACACGGTGGGTTTACTTAAGAAAAGTCTAAGACCCCTTCCGCTCTCCCCAGAGCGAGAGAAGTGGTATGATGGTTTCCCAACCAAAAGAGGCGACACAAAATAGTTGTTATTATGTTTAACTAGGCACTCAATTTTCTGTACCGTATATTCTTCTATCAGATACGATTATTCAAGAATCGATTCCACAACCTCTGATCAACAAAATCAGCCAATTTCATGAACGCTTATGTACAGTCAAAACATTTTTAATCAGCAACAACTCAACGTAAAGTATAAAACACCACGGAACGAGTCCATGTTCCTGAACACGTCATGTCAAAGTGTATACAAAATTGTTACGGCGAGGCGTCGTTCCTCGCATGCCGGTGACAGAGTAACTTTCATACAATATTATTATAACCGGAGGACGCGGCTTACCTGAGCCGGCGATATGCTGCGATATTTTATTGCTAAGGGTTGTATTAGATGTGATGCCGTATTTTAAATCTCGTGTTTGGTGGATAATGCTGATTTCTTTCGTTGATTGGCGAGGAGAGCTGTTTTGTTATTGCTTAAACTTTTGGATTATGGGTACATTAAAAGATACGTACAAAGTGAAGTGTTTTTTTTTTGGTTTAGTGGTAGCGACCGACCTACAAGTTGTAGGTTCGAGGCTGGCGGATTACTTGGTGTAATTTAATTCATCCTTTGTACTCAAAACGGTGAAAGAAAACAGTGTGAGGAAACTGGCATGTCCTACAACCAAAACTTCGAAGGCATGTAATATCTAATATATAAATATTACGACCTTGACTGTCTAAATGTATCAGTATTGAATTACGAGAAATATACGATTGAGTTTAAACAAAATTGGAACTGTCCAGTCTGCCTATGCTCCCAACCCAAAGGTGATAATTCACGCACCACAGTAGGTGTTGTTAACAACGGGCTCAATTACACGCATACTGCTAATGAGAACATGAAAAAGACTCGCAGCAGTCGGGCTAAAGCTCCGCCGCCGCAACAGTCAACGACTGATTCTGACACCTCACTCCTTCTATCCGAAATCCGGCTACTAAGACAAGAAGTATGTGACCTCAAGCAACAAAACACGAATATCGGGATTAAACTATCTGATGTTTCTGAAGCGCTCCACCTAAAGCTAGACGACTTCGAGAGGAAAATTAATGTCCGAGATAATGAAATCCTATTGCTAAAAGACTCCATTGCTCATCTCCAACACAAGCTTAACATCTCAGAACAAGAAAACATGAAGTCCGAGCTTGAAATTACAGGAATCCCCGAAGAACATAATGAAAACCTTATGCACATCTCAATGGTAACTGCAAAGAAAATCGGTGTACAGCTCTCAGAAAATGACATTGACGAGGTTTACCGTACAGGTCGTCGCACCAACATTATGGGAAAACCAAGATCAATTGTTCTGCGTCTCACCCGCCGAGCTAAACGATCAGATTTATTAAAAGCTGCTAAAGAGAGGCGACCTCTCACCTCTGAAGATATCATTCAAGGTACCTCATCAAGAGTTTATGTTAACGAGTGCCTGTCTCAAAACTACCGCATGTTATTTCGTGAAGCTCGTTTGCGCGCGAAGCAACATAGGTTCAAATTCTGCTGGGTACGAAATGGAACCATTTACGTGCGGAAAACAGATAAACAGGCCTCCATCCCTATTCGGACCCCGCTTGACCTGGATGAAAAAATTGGTCTCCTGCAAACTACGGACTCCGTCTGCATGGGTGATAACGTTATGTAACTATTTTATACAAATTACAATATGCAATATTTTGTCTTCTTCTTACACTATAGTCACGGAGTATAATTTTCTATCTGCACATACACGGGGTTCAGTCAGTTCAAAAATCGCTTATACATACATACACTTACCCAACACTAACAAAATGGCTTGCTTTAAGCATATAATTCATTTAACATTCGTTTTCATATTATACCTTATTTTGTTTAAACTTGATAAAACTACATTTTACGAAATCTTTCCAAGAACAATACGCGTACTAAAAATTCATTACAGCCTCATGACAATTAATTTCAAAATTCTGTCAGATATTTCCAACACTACCCACCAAGTTCCTGACACTAACTTAGCTCCTAATTCTATTCTACTCAATTTAATGCACAAAAATGACGAACTTTATATCCGATGAACTAGATAACTGTATTAATTTTGAGTGTCTGGAAATTGACAGAGCTGAAAATTGTCAAAATATATTGGCTGTGAATTACAACTTAAAGATTTTGACTTTCAATATCCGCAGTATACAGCGTAACTTTAATACCTTTTGTATCGCATTAAGGCGACTTAATATCGTATATGACGTTATTGTTCTTACGGAATGCTGGTTATCAGGTGGCTGTCTAATTGGTCAGATTGAAGGTTACAACTCATATTACACAGTAAATACCCTAAACCAAAGCGGAGGAGTTGTAACGTATGTTAGGGACTGCTGGAATCCAACAGTTTCAGAACCTCCGCTTCAAGACGCTGAATGTCTTTTAATTGAACTTTGCAATAACATTTGTTTAATTGCCATCTACCGATCGCCATCACGCAAATCTGATAGCTTTATTTCCTCTCTGGATCATGTACTTTCCTCAACAAGTAGAAATCAAACAGTTATTGTGACCGGTGATATTAATATTAATCTTTTATCGACGACAGACGCTTCAAAGTCGGATTATTTATGTTTGATGTCCGAACACGGTCTAAAACAAGTTATCTCAAAACCAACTCGTGAAAACTCATGCTTAGATCACATTTTCCTTAAATCTAGATTTCACACTGTTATAGGACTAGTTTGTGATATTGATATTACTGATCACCGCATGGTAATGATGGGGTACAATATGCTCACGCCTACCGGTTTAAAATATCAACAACGCAAAATAAATAAAATTAATTTTCCTGCACTGACAAGAGATCTTAAAATTGCAGACTGGTCTAAAGTGATCGCCGAAGTGGATGTAAATAATGCTACCAAAGAATTCAACAACATTATAACAAATGCAATACAAAAACACACGCAAATAAAGACAATTAGCCGCTCTAAATATATCAGAAAACCCTGGATTACACCCGGACTTATTAGATGCATGAACCACAGGGACAAACTCCATCGTGATTCAAATAAACACCCTGAAGACCAAACAAAAAAACTAATTTACAATCGTTACAGAAACTTCTTCACAAATATCGTACACAGGCTTAAACGAGAACACGACAATCAAAAATTAGAAGATAACAAAAACAACATTAAAGGGTTATGGAAAGCTATCAGAAATATTACTGAACACTCCAACAATAGGAGTACTCCTAATGAACTGCTTACAAGTGAATCCTCTGCACAAACCTCGATAAATAGCTGTAGTGATTACTTCTCCTCTGTAGGTAAAAACCTAGCTCATAAAATTCTGGCAGACATTAATGAAACCCAAGAATCAGTTTTAAACAAAATACAGCTAGGAATTACTCAAAACGCGAATTTCTTTATGCAACCATCTGACATTTTTGAAATAAATCAAATAATAACAAATCTGAGAAACGACAGTGCCCCAGGTCCAGATAATATTACACCTACTCTCATTAAACAAATAAAAAGCGAAATAATAATCCCGTTAACACATATTATCAATCTTAGCTTAGAATCAGGTATATTTCCTGACAAATGGAAAGAGGCACACGTCACTCCTGTACATAAGAGTGGTTCAAAACTAAATCCAACTAATTACAGACCCATTTCACTGTTATCAATTTTCTCAAAAATTCTCGAAAAAATAGTCAGTAAGCGGCTCACCTCTTACCTAAATTCAAACAACATATTATCTAACAAGCAGTTTGGCTTCAGACAGGGAAAATCCACAGAAGATGCAGTAAGTCTCTTAACCAATCTTGTAACATCATATTTAGATAAAAATCAAAAGTGTATAGGAATATTTCTAGATCTTGCGAAAGCCTTCGACACCGTTGCTATTCCTATACTCCTAAAAAAACTAGAGTCGATCGGTATAAGAGGACTACCTCTCAAATGGTTTGAGTCTTACCTTTTGAACAGAAGGCAATACGTGAAAATTGGAGATAAAATCAGTCGTTACAACAGCATCGAATTTGGAGTGCCTCAAGGTAGTGTCCTGGGCCCGACATTATTTATCATTTATATTAATGATATTCACCACGCTATCATCGAAAACGCTGAAGTCATCAGCTACGCAGATGACACTGCTATTATTTTTCATAGCAATTCCTGGGAAAAAGTCCTCGAAAAAGCTCAAAACAGCTTAACTAATATAAAAAAATGGCTCGATCTGAACCTTCTGTCACTCAACATTAAAAAAACGAGCTACATGTGTTTCCATAAAACCTTTTCATCTGCACCAAAACTTCCTATACAAATTAAAATTCACTCTTCAACTTGCACAACTGCCTCTTGCACTTGCGAGGAAATTAAAATGGTCGAGTCTCTAAAATACTTAGGAGTCCTGATAGATCATCGTCTCTCTTTCAGACCTCATATCGACCTGGTAGCTAAGCGAATCAGAAAGCTGACTCATGTAATGAAACTATTACGTAACTCCGCTAACAAATATATCTTACACCTGGTATATGTGGCATTATGTGAGTCAGTCCTCAACTACTGCATTACAGTATGGGGCGGAGTCGGCATAACCTTAATGCTCCAGTTGGAAAGAGCCCAAAGATCAGTGCTAAAAGTGATGTATAAAAAACACTTTCGCTATCCTACAGATCTTCTGTATAAAGAAGCATCATTATTAAATGTCCGTCAGTTGTACATCCTTAAATTAGTACTAAAACAACACAAAATGACAGTCCAATCCACAGAATATCAAGAACTACTTAAACAACGCATTTATAAGTGTCCACTTACTGTTGTAAAAACCGCTTTTGCTCAGCATATGCAAGAATTCATGCTCAGTTTTATTTATAATAAAATTGCAAAGATCAACGATATTAAAAATTGTAGGTTAAATCAAGTTAAAAAGATGACTAAACAATGTCTGCAAGCCCAATCCTACGCAGAAACCGAAGCCTTCGTTAGAGTAATGGTATAACACATTTTACCGTAACCACTAGATTGCACTCACTACCATACACCCCAACCACTTCATGCACAAAAACTTTTATATCATCATTCTCCTGGACACATTGTACTTTTTAGGATTAATTAATTTTACTTTTTAGTCTACATTTTTGATTTTGTTTAGGTTAATTAATTTTACTTTATGCTTACGTTATTAAAATAAAAAGCCACAGGATTCATATCACAGTACCGAACTTGATATGTATTTCTAATTGTTAACAATTCTCAAGGACTCCACGAGACAGGCGCGACCTAGTGTGGAGTCCACAAGTTAAAATATAGGATTACGTTTCCACCGAAACATTAATTTTAGAAATAGCTTGTACTTATTTATAAGGAAATGTAAAAAACATTATTTGGTTAATAAACGATTTATTATTATTATTATTATTATTATTATCTACCTACTTGCACCTGGCCAGGGTGGTGAACTAGTGATTTTACCAGATTAGGGCCCATTCCCTTTCACAGAGAGGTGTCTTGTGTTTCAGCAGTGTGAACGTAATAGGCTGATTATGCATGAGTACAACTTTGCCTAAACTTTCTGGGAAGGTAGTCGTGATGATATATTGTTGTGGCTGGGGACTTTGTTGCGTCAGTTGTTCTTCAACAATAGGAAGTGGTGAAAGGCGGGCGGTTTTGGGGACCGTGTTATGTATTTTTTAACATTCAAAAAGTGCCCTGATTCGCAGCTTACTTTAAATGAAAACATTTTTGTTTTAACTTATATGATGCAGATTCTGGGCGTGTGGCTAATAATGATAGTCGTACAGCGTCGAGAAAGAGGTGTCTCGTCGAATCCAGTTTAGCTGGGCAGCGTTCGGGAAGCTACGATACATCTTCTCGTCGTTCAAGATACCACAGTGTCTCCAAGACTAAAGTCTTTGACCAGTGTGTGTTGCCAGTGATGACTTACGGAACTGAAACGTGGTCGCTCACAATGGGCCTCATACGAAGGCTCAGAGTCACACAAAGGGCAATGGAAAGAGCTATGCTTGGAGTTTCTCTGCGTGATCGAATCAGAAATGAGGAGATCCGCAGAAGAACCAAAGTCACCGACATAGCTCTGCGAGTCGCTAAACTTAAGTGGCAGTGGGCAGGGCACATTGCTCGTAGAACCGATGGCCGATGGGGCAGTAAGGTTCTGGAGTGGCGGCCACGTACTGGAAGACGCAGCGTAGGGAGGCCCCCAACAAGGTGGACCTGGTGAAGGTCGCGTGAAGCCGATGGATGCGGGCAGTACAAGACCGGTCAGCGTGGAAAGCCTTGGGGGAGGCATTTGTCCAGCAGTGGACATTCATAGGCTGAAGAAGAAGAAGAAGTACAGCACCCTAATTCCGTAACACACAATTACTATCAATTGAAATCATTTTGAAGCATATTGCTAATCCATTGCTCCATATCTTCGAAAAACGTTTTTGCCCAACAACGTACATAGCGCAATGGATGTTGTTGAACTGTCAAAATGAAACCCATTGCTACTGTGTGTTACGCAATAATTCTGCAGATAAGTCGATCAGGTTAAACAACGCTTGCCGCGGTTGGTTTGTGGATGGGGTGGCCGTGGTTAAATGCCAACTTACCGTCACCTAAGTTGTTAGAAATATGTAGTATTGTATAAAGTCAAATTTATTTTTTAAATAAACAGACAGTTGTGCTGCTGGGGAGTTTGTTCCGCCACTTCTTCTTCCCAGCGAAAGCACTAGAAAGAGGCAAAGGGCGGGCGTTTTGGGGGACTGTCTTATGTGATACTAGCGGCCGCCAGCGACTTCATTCGCGTGGGGTTAGTTATGCTCCGCTCCTATTGGTCGCAGCGTGATGTTATAGCCTAAAGTCTTCCTGGATTAATGGGCTATCCAGCGCAAAAAGAATTTTTCAAATCGGCTAGTAGTTCCTGAGATTAGCGCGTTCAAACAAACAAACAAACTCTTCAGCTTTATATATTAGTAGTATAGATATTGACGTTCAAAAAGTGCTGACTCTCAGCCTAATTTGTAAATAAATGACTTTTGATTTTAACTTTGTTGGTCCCGAATGTCATTATTATTAGTATCTTTAATTCATAGCCAATACGAGTATTTAGAAAGCTGAAAGTCTGAAAACCAGTCTTACCAAGGGTATCGTATTGCCCAGTAACTTCGATTATGGAGGTTAGATTGGCTGTCGCTTCTTGTATTCAACTGCATCCGGTCAGACTGGAAGCTGACCCCAACAGTTGGAAAACGTCTAGGTAGATGATAGATGTATGCAGAATAGAATAAGCGAGTGTAAAAAAAATAATTAGAGTTAGAATACAAGGAAGCTTGCGTAGACCTACGTCCAACCCACTGAAAGCATCATGGATCATCTTAATGTCCCACAGAGGCATCTTCTCGAACAGAGAACTCGATTGCACGGTTAGCGCAGCGGTTAAGCAATTTACTGCTGTGCTGCAATCGCGGGTTCGATTCCCGGACGGAACAAATATTTGTATGACCTATAAGTAGTTGTTCCGGGTCTGGATGTTTTTGTGTGCAAGTAAACGTACCCACGATACAGAAAAAGCACCTAGTTTGGGGCAAAGTTTAAAAAAATAAATAAAAAAGGCTCGACTATCTATCTACGCATGCCAATACGGGATGAAAATATTTTATAACTTCGGTTTCCTCACATATTTTTTCGTCCCCATATTATTATATGTTAGTAAATTCCAAGATAAACTCGGAAAATAAGAATTTGTAAAAGTCACGTTTCGAACCCACACTATTATTGTACAAACATAAAAATGTCAATTTCGGTTAGAGGTTTATTCTTTATAATCGATATTTCTGTTGTAGTACTGCTTAAATATTAAGATCCTCAATACGATAATGTTCTTGTAATAATGCTGTTTGTGTGTATCTGTTTAGATATTTGTAAACTCGCCCAGGATACAGGAGAAATACTTACCTATTATGGGGCAACGTTTTATAATACATGATAAAAAAAAAATATTAATAGCTAAGCCATGGCTAACCTCTCTAATATTCCAACGTTTAAATTACGTCTAGCTTGTTTACTGCAAAGGGTTCTACAGAAACCTGTATTTTATGTTACTTTTTTATTATTACGACAACTTTGGCCGAGAACGATTTTACTTAGACACAATATTATGATTACGGAGCGGCTCAGCCTCACATGCTTGTACGGAAGGTTATTTACAGTATACTGTTTATTAAAATGGTATTGTAGTAACATTTTCAATTTCTCTTATAATGCACTAGCGACCCAGTGTTGCTTCTTACGGTTTTTGTTACTGTTTGACGAAGCTTCGAAGTAAGTTTAAAATTAATGTATTATATCAATGGAACTTATGAATAAATGCCGTTTTAATTCATCATTTTGACTCTAACCTTAAAGTGCTGCCCAAAATTAATACATTCTAAATAATAAAGGGAATTTAATCTACAAATTATATCTATATATTCATGGCTAATATATAATATATAATTTAGCTAAAACTACAAAATCACTTATTTTAGTGGTTCATCTTTGTTTTGAGTCTGGTTTGGTACCATGTTACCGCTAATTTTAAGTACTTTAAACAGTATATGTAATATCGCCTTAGGATCGCAACTGATGTTCAAATGTACCTAAGAGATTCTCATTCTTCAGATTCTAGGTATTTGCATATAAGCATAAAGCAAACAGTAAAATTATTAATCATTATCATAATTTATCATGTATCTTCTCACCGGTCCATCATGAAATGGCTACCCATCAGGCAGCGCAGAGCTCTAAGAGCTTTGACGACCTTGTTTTCACTCCTACACAAACTGTTTTTCTTTGTGCATAAAGTTTTAATAAATAAAAATAAATAAATAATTTACAGCTTTGTTCCACCCACCTCTGAGTACCGTATGGTAAGGTTTTGTATGATATTCATTATAATGAATATCATACAAATAGAATAAGGCATGAACCTCTTCATAGAATACGGAATCTCAAATACCAAGGTATCCCAGAACCCTCACAATAGGTGTCATGGAGTACTGTTGTCTGCATTAAGTGCTTGACCCAATCACTTAACGAGAGCCTCTCAAGGCGTTTATCGACCCTCGGCGCTAATAGGATATTACACCTTATAAGATTGTATTATGCACAATAATGTTAATAGGAATTTCTCTAATTAGATCGGTTTTTCCTTTATTTGCACTGAATTTGTTAACCTAAAGGCAGACTTGAATAAAAGAAAACGTGTCGACCAAAATATGGGCAGATTATAAATAAATAATTATTTATACTAGGTGTTTGTCGTAACGCCTTTTTCAAGAAACGTAACGTAACCAGTTACTTGACCGGCGTCACCTGTTATAAAACAAGTTATTTTTGTCGCTAGTTATTTTAATTCAGCTACTGAGATTGTTATATATAACCACCAACTGTACAGTTACACGTGAAACGAAACTAGACGTGGTCGTTATTTAGTAGTAACTAGTTACAATAACCAGCGACGCGCGCCGCCGGTGTGATGCACGATACGGCTACCCGCTACGGCATAACGTGTGTATGAAATAACGCATTTACAAAAATAACTATTTTTTAATTTGACTCGTAACTAGTGATTCAGTTACACATCGCGTCACTGATTATTGTAACTAGTTACGTGAAATAACAACCACGTCAAATTTATACATAATTTCATGATTTAGCATGATTCTAGAAACAGTCAATGTAAGTTCAAATAGCCCTAATGTAGCAAAATTGCGATTGATTTCTTCAACGTTTCGCAGTGTCTACATACTTAAGTTAATAAATATTTTAGAGCAGCTTAAATAATTAGCACTCACAATACCTAATCGGAATTCTCTTACAACAAAGCATTTGAGTAGTAGTTGACACCAACGTTCTTAAGCTCTGTGTCTCTAAGATTTTATCCCGTTAACAGGAGCCGTTTACCCTAGCCTTTTGAGAATCCCGGACTGGTAATGTAAATTTATTTATTTATTATGGCACACCAACGACATATTTACAATAATGGTAGCATGAAAAGCAATCACAGTTCTTCAGTTTTGTGTAAATACATCACTTATAGGCATACACAACATTCACAATAAGAGATCTTAATTATTAATAATTTCATTCAACAAAACATATATTACAATTAAACTCAATAATTAAAATGAAATGATATTGAATAACTATTCACAAATGAAATAAAATCAAATAATATGTATATTATTATTATTAATTTATAAACCAGCGCTTGACCGCAATCACGCCTGATGTTAAGCAGTGACGCAATCGTTGATGGTAAAGCGCACTAGTTTATTAAGAGCTTATTCACTCTAGCCTTGAAGACACTCAAATTGTAGTCCGACGGAAATACCACCGCTGGCAGATTGTTCCAGTCCCTCGATGTACGCAGTATAAAGGAGGAGGCGAAACGCTTCGTCCGGATCGTAGAGGTGTTAACAACATAAGGGTAAATTGCAGTTTTGGTATTTGTCAAAACATTCTGCGCGAGTCAAAGCCTTGTATGTTATTTTGTGTGGAACAGAGTTTCTTTCATAGTCATGCGGGTACTAAGCGTAAACAATTTACTTGCCCGCGGTATAAGTAGATACTTCCAATTTATTACACTTATAAGTTGTGTCAGAAAACTTTAGTTGTAGTAAACCTTAGCGTAGTTAAGTTAGATTTTGCTATCTTCGCAACGAGATAAACAAGAACATATGCATAACACGGTTATATATTCTGTTGATACGGCTTGTGTGGAGGAAAGGTTAATGAAATTGTCAGAAATAATATAGAATGCTAGATGATTTTACTCGATGTAAAATTGTTCATTATCACACGTGTTTTTTACTTATTGGGTTGCGTTGCAGAAACCTTTTTTACAAAACAAGGTTTTGCTTTTGATCAAAGCACCGAACTAATTATTGCATTAAGAACGTTACTGTAATAGAAATGCAGCTCTTCATACAAAATATCCAGCTTGATTCGGCGCTAAGGTGTCATTTTAATATCAAGAACTATGCCTGGCTGATTTTTCCATCGACAAATAACTTTTAATCGAAGAATAAAATTGATGATTGAAAGTTTTTCTCAAACAAAATTATTTCTCGAACAAAAGTTATCTGTCGAAGGAAAAATCAGCTATAAATGAAATTAAAGTCAGAGCTAGAGAAATTGACCTAAATGTTTAGGTTAGAACTTACCTTACTCGGTGGTAGGCCATAAGATCGGCTGCTGGCAGAAGTTACCACCCTCCAGACAATTCGTCGTGTTCCGGCGTGATGTCTGGTGAAGCCGTACGGAGGACGGGTCTGAGCATTTGTGTTGTGAAGCTTGCCGGGTACGATGCGCCAAATGATGTTGTGTCGGGAGTTTGATCATGGTCCATCCAGATCAATTTCCCTCTGGCGTAGCATCATTGGCCGTGTTGTTGGGTTTCTAAATTTGCATCACCTCGCTAAACTGCCGTCTTTCTTCCTATTCACTAAGTTTTTTAAGTGAATGAGTTTAATAAACCAGCGCGCTTTACCATCAACGATTTCATCACTGCTTACCATCAGGCGGGATTGCAGTCAAGCGCTAGTATATAATTATTAAAAAAAAAAATGTTAGATTTCATTATGTAGTAAAATGGACATTCTTTTTGTCATATAAAACGTCTTTTTCCTTTATGTAATGTCATACAAGTACCTACACAGACCGACGATAATGTTGGTAAATGTAAAAAATATATAATAAAAACCTTTCAAATGTGATCCGTTCTATATTACTTCTCTCTTTTGGTATTTCTCTAACGGCCTTTAAATGCATGCCTTACCACAGCTTAGATATATCGCTAATAGCGTCATCTTTGATGCTTTAATTGAGTTGAGTAGCTTCTCCCTTCTTTAACACAGTGAGCTAGGTGTAGGAGAGAAATGCAGTATTATAAGGAACTGTCATAACTTTTGGTAGTTGAATCAGTAATCGCAAATTTTTGTGATGGTAGCAGTTGATGTTTGAACGTTTTTAACGTTCACTAAATATTTTTTCAAGATGTGAGTATACAATAATTAGTTAATTTAGCCATTCACCTTGCAAACATTCGCCAACACACACACATACAAAATTGACACTTATTTACCTTTTGCCATAACACCGCCGACGCGCAGGGAATTTTGTCAAGTCGTGCGCGGAATGCACGCGCTTGCCAAAGGGAGGCGTGGAATGTCACCGAGACATCTTCATGAGGAGACTTTCAAACGTTCCACATTGCTCTTTATGTTGCTGCAAAGTATTTTACCTTGAACGCGATAGTGGCTTGAATATGCTTTAGTCTGAAATTACGCATGAAATATTTCCTATTTGGGTTAATATTTACTGACTACTTCTGCTTACTTGACAATAGCAAAACAGGCAAGTAATTTGTATTATATAAGATACCCGTGTTAGCTTCCAGTAACACATTTAAATAAATGATTTTGTTTAGTCACTGATACGCTAACGTAATTTTTAATATCTAAAGCATGTCACACAAATTATCACGTGAATTATAAGTCCGGTTATAATTTGACGACAGAGAATCCATTTATAATCACTGCGTAAACTATATATAATCATTTTTGCAATATGCAAAAATGGCCATCGCCAGGCCTCTGCCCAGTTGAAGTTAATTAGTTCCGTAGCTCTGAACACACAAATTATTTAGCAACTGAAAATGTAAGGGAATAATAAGAAAAATCTGACTGTCTGTGACTCATGGCTCTATCTATTTTGCTATTAATATTTATTACTTTAAATTTCAATTCTTTGCCCAACACTTATTCGAGTTTTTGTTTTAATATTTAATAGCTTCTTAGTTAAATTAATGGGTAGTTTCATGCACAATTAGGCGATTCGCTTGAGGATTTTTTAGAAATACTTGCAAGATTCTAAATTGTGTTCATCGCTTTTTAACACGAAATATTAAATGTAATTGATAGTGATAAATTATTTATTTTCCGTCTGTAGATTTGAATGTACAAACACTTTTACACATCAATCATATTATTTTGAACTTCTATCAGACTACCCTTAGAAGAAGGCCGGAACAAACTCAGAGATCACAGTATCTGTTAAAGTCCTCCTGATCGATTCTGTAAAGATTTCACAGTGAAAAGTTGAGTAAAGTTAGTTTAAAATAGGGCTGTATCAATCTCGAGCATTAGTTAGAATGACAGTCGACTCGACGCTCACTTGATTTTTATTGTTTTTTAAAACGTTGTACCACTAGAAATTTCTCCTGTATCGTTGGAGCGTTTACAAAAGTTTTTGAAATATTATGTGTATCTTTTGAGGAATTAACGATGTGTCTTTGATTGCTCAAAATATACACATAATAATTCAAAAACTTTTGTAAACTGTCCAATCACTGCACGCATTAGACAAAAGTAGCTTAACGATTAGATGAACAATAACAAAGGCAGGACATTTGAGTAATCCACATAAACTAAACAAACTGCCAGACCATGAATGACAAACGTAGTCTGTGAAGACTACATGGGTCTACTTCACATACATACTACATAAATATATTTATAGAAAAAAAAAAAACAATATTCACCCTCTTAATTTAGTGGAGTAGCTCAATGTCAAGCCCCTTTGTCATTAAAGTAGTCTTTTAAAGTATAATAGAATTTCTGGTATAACTTTCGTTTTATAAAAGATTTTAATTTATTAAAGCCTATTTCTTATATGTAGCTAGGAAGTATATTATATATATAAAAAAAAACTATACACATAGTGTCTAAATGACCTAGTATCCTGAGCGTAAGATTTAAATCAAGTTAAAAAAAAAGTAAATAGAAAAAAAGTAAGTTACCAATAGTTCCTGAGATTAGCGTGTTTAAACAAATAAACAAACAAACTCTTCAGCTTTATATATTAGTACATAGATGTATCTCCACAGAATAACATCAGCTGTCTTTCTAATATTTATTTTATTTCAATTATGTCCTTGTCTTGCAGCAGTGAGCGCTGACTTAAGAGATTTAGTAGTTGATACGCGTATCAGCTACTAAATATCTTATCTGCAAAGAAATTTTTAAAGATTTCGGCGTTCTGAGAATCCAAATTTTATAGTCATCATTACCAAAGTAGGACACTACTTTAGTTGCTTGACGTTTTGCTATTAATGGCACTCCGTAAGTAATTTTAACAACGTTGCTATTACTTTTATTCTAGAAACTTGTTTAAATATTTTAATGGGTTCACCATTGGTATTTAAACAAGTTAGTCAAAGAAGAAGGCGTTTCTTTTAACCGATAATGTTATTGGATTCTTCTTTTTCATCCAGTGCCTCTTTAATGCTGAAGGTTGATCGTCCGCTTCTTGTACTCGGTATTGTCAACCGAGAGTCGGAACATTTTTTCGACGGAAGTAATGCCGGTCCACTCCCAAATGTTTCGCAGCCACGATTTTCTCTTTCGTTCAGCGCGCCTCGTCCCTTCTACCTTGCCCATCATAATCAGTTGGAGTAGCGCCTGCCTATCGTATCGAAGCACGTGGCCGAGATATTCTATTTGCGTTTTTTTTATGGTGGGCAACAACTGTCGAGTCATTTGAACGTGCTGAAGGAAGGTGTCATTTATGACCTTCTGGGTCCAGCTTATGCGCTGCATACGACGGTAGAACTACATTTCAAAAGCCTGTAAGCGTCGTGTAGTTTCCTCTTTCAGAGTCCATGCTTCGCAGCCGTACATGACGACAGGCCATACGTAGCATTTCATTAACCTAAATCGAACCTTTGTTTTTTGAAACAGTGTTTTATTATGTCGTGGTGGCCTTGTCGTTAAAACACCAGGCTCTCAAGTATGACAGCGCGGGTTCGATTCCAGGTCAGGCAAGTACCAATGTAACTTTTCTAAAGTTATATGTACTTTCTAAGTATATAAGTATATCTTGGACACCAGTTACTGAAGGTGAAGGAAAACATCTTGAAGAAACCTGAACTTTAAGTCTGAAATCGCTAACCCGCATTGAGCAAGCGTGGTGATTACGCTCAATCCTTCTCTGTATGAGAGGAGACCTGCGCCCAGCAGTGGGACGATAAAAAGGTTGATGATGATGATGATGAGTGTTTTATTTTTAACTGCTTTTAGATATCATAATCTAAACATATGTATTTAGCCATTTTCCCTCTAAACCGCTCATTATTAACGACAGCAACAGAGCATTTCTAAAATTCTTTTCACCATTTTTACTTTGATATCTCCGTACAAAAGAGACTGCTCACTTTACGTCTCCACGTATTTGCTTAGGGTCCCTATTACTCTGGCGCAAGCGAAAAGGCTTTTTATTTACACAAACTGTTACTAACACCTTTTAAGAGTTAAAGTAAAGAATCCAGTTACAAGCGCAACTCTTAGTGCTGTAAATATTGATGTAGTTTACACTATGCACACTCTAATTCGCAAACAAACTGCTCTTGTTTACTTTCAATTAGTGATAAAATGTATTTAAGATAGTGCGACATAAATATTAAGTGTGGAAATTTATGTTTATTTTATATCTTATAAACCAGTGCATATTAGACAGCGCTTTTATTACATTCATAAATATTTTATTAGCTACTTACTTTTCGCGCTGAAGTCACATTAGTAGTCTTACTACAGTTCCTCATATCATTACAATATAACAGCTAGTGACTTACATTATTCGTGCGACCATTACGTTCAATTTATCGGGTAATTATAATATTTCCATCAACACAACAAATACACACAACGGCTTTGCCGGTCATCATTCACGGCCGGTCGGTTTCAGGCAATTAAATAAATATTGACCTACTAATTGTTTTTGCGGCATTGATGGGATGCTGTGTTGACAGAGTTTGTGATGGACGACCGTGTTTTTTGTAATCCTACCCCTTTTTCGCCCCTTACAAAGATCACATTTCAACACAGTCAAGTGGTCACTATACGAAAATAAAGCCTTTTCCTATCAATCAAACAAATTACCAACTTTCAAACTTTTCCGTTCAAATAAAATTCAGTCGCGTTTTAAATCTGTTTTAATAGCAAATACTTTGCATAACTTAAACAAAAGCAATTTCGTAATTACAAATCAATACGCAGCAGTTCATAAGTCCGTCGGGTTGTATTGAAATGAGAGTATTTAACGATTCAGAGAGGCTCTAAATTTAATGCGGGTACCTAGGTAGTAGGCAGTTACGTACCTACTCCGAGGGGAAGTCTATACACGAGCGTATAAATAAGCCTTCAGCCGGCTGTTAGCGACGAAGGGTATTTTCAATATGGGTAATTTCGCCTGGAACACAAATACTTTAGCAGCTTTATTGCATACTCGAGGATTAACTCGGTATATGAGCGTTGAAAAACGAGAGCTTCTGGCTTCCAGTTACATACAAAAACTCCTGGTATTTTATCTTAATTACTTAGAAATCTTTGTGAGAGAAAATCCCTACCCTTATGTTGTCCATCGTCGCGTAACTTTATGAGCGGATTACTTTTATGACCGGGATTAAAGTCCCGTTTGCGAAATGTTTACAGCGCTGAACTTCGTGTCCAGTTGGACGATAGATGCTCTCTTAGTATACCGACCGCGATTTTAAAACGACCGGTATAAAATATGAAGAATCTTTTGCGGTTATCAAAAGAGCAAAGAGTTTTCGGCGATGCAAAATAATTATGAAATTCGTGAAGTGGAAGAATCTTCACAATTAGAAAGTTTATAATAAATCGTTCCTCCACCTCATAGGATAATATTTAAGGAATTTTCATAACGAAAGCTTTGCAATTTAACAGGTAGGCAAAAGGCTTTTTGGTATTTGTAAAGGTCAGAGGAGGAATTACGATGAATTTGTAAAGTAAATTAGGAAAAAAGGTTTGATACCGCAAGAGGAGTAAAATCGTTCGAGTGTTGTTTATTGTTCATTTGGGTGCCTTTATTTGCATAACGTTTAAGTATTTATGTAACCGCAAAATTTTATCAATATCGTTTTTGTTACAGATTGCATACAGATTCATATTTTATTAGGATATCGTAGAAAATAAATTCACAAAAATATGTAATAAAGGTCCACACTACAAATTAAGCCATTACCTCGGTACCCGGCGACAGTATAGAATCCCGCCGTTGTTAAGAAGCTTCATTCTTGGCACCATAAACACATTCTTCGACACATAGTTGCCTCGTGATGTCGCAACTAAGGCCCGCCGTAACAAACATTTAGTTATACGCCGCCGGAGGAATTTGAGACGCTCCGAGGAATCCTTCCTTGTAAAATGTGAACCTATTGTGCATATTATACAATTATTTCACCTTCAACATAAAGCCAAAGCTTTAAGGCGACCGCCTAAAATTCAAGCGCTTCTAAATATTGTGGCAAAGCTTAGCTTCCTATGCGGGATTTACGATGCTTACGGGATTATACGTAAGCTCGTTGAAATATTATCTCGAACCATGTTTACTGCGAATAGGCATAGTTATTCTAGTTTGCGATATTCCAGTACATACCGAAATTGTTGTTGCTTGTATTCTGAAATATGGCGTCGCGTCGGCTCTATATGTATTCTCGCTAACCGGATAACGTGCCAAAGCTCGTTGGAAGTAAAATAAATAATACATAAAAGGAAAGTAAGTAGAAAGCTAGAGAGAAGAATCAACAAGTGAATTATTTCTTAGCCGAAAAATCGGCAGGCGTTACTCAGCATTCTTTTGTTGTGTCGGGCTACAGGTGCGAGCTGAAGCAAAGTATTTACTTTTTCATAAGGGTTTGCCACTCTACAACTGAATATGGTGAAAGCCGTCTCAAGAATACATCAATATTTATAGTGTCTAAAGATATTTTTCTCTTATTATACAAAGTTTTCCCTTTCACGTTTATTCTAACGTTGCGGATTTGGTAACACAATGCGTAAAAAATATTTCTCTTCGAAAATAGACTTATATTTGTGGTAGCTATTTATGCCTTGAGTCGTAAATGCAGCAGTATGAAAGCAAACCAGGGAGTTGGGTCAAGAAGAGGAGAAAAAATAGCCGATAAAGTGACGGCTGTCGTCCATCATGGCGAGTGCCAGGTGGGGCGGCTTTAGCTTCAAATAATTGGTCGAGCTAATCGTCGCTACCCGGGAAAACAGGCACCGTCCACCACAAGCTTTTATTTGCAAATGTTTGCTTACTTACTGTTGTACTGTTTACTTAGAGCCAAGAACCAATTTCTAGTACACAGTTTCAAGAGCCCGAAATAGGTCAGTAGTTTCAATTGCTGTCATACGCTTTGCATACCAATTAAGCTTCAATTAACTAACCGAATTATAATGGTAATCAATCAGGTGTACTCAAACACCTACATAATATAATCAGTGTCTTTGTGTATGCGATAAGAAACCTTTCGACTTATAAGAGAACCTATAACTGTTGTTTTATTTAGAAGGAAACAGCCAGGTAAACACATGGGGAAAGTAATGAGCTCTGTCAACATTGACCCGGAGTGACGTGAAAAAATGGGCAACAATTCGAGCACGTGCAAGTTGCTTGTCCGTCTTCCTGATCGTATCCCGGCTCACGGCATACGTCAAGACCTCACTCAGCTGAGATGTTTCACCGAGAAAACAAATGACTCACTTACCTGTTGATGCTCAACCTACGGAGCGGAACGAGCCTTTGAATCCATAACTTGGAACGATACTACGTGACTTGCGTAGTTCCCTCTAGTGACAATGTATTTTTATTCCTGTTATAAGAATAGAATGGGAACGGGAGCTTTTCGAAAACATTTAGCGCTAGCAGATTTGCATATTCTAGTTAATCTGCCAATAAATAGCGGTGTTCGCTGCGATAACAATACAATACGCACGCTGCTTTCAAATGTACGTTATTAGGATTAATGCTCGTACAACAATTGTCAGTCAGAATTTTGTCTGGATTGATTTTAAAAACAATTACAGTCATGTAATTTTTGAATTAAAATACTAATTGGTTATGGCCATGTGCCTTATTCAGACTAGGGTTTCTGTCAACCTTTGGATTATGCGTTGATAGTATTAGAATTGTACCTTAGAATATTAAACAGTCGAGTTTCAGAATCATAAATTAGGCACATTTGTACTGATGCAGCTATTCATTATACACAACACATTGTATATTCAGCGACAATAGTATTACATACACTTATATTTATCTATAATGTGAGGTCGCGAGCTTCCCGGATGTAAATCTCGGAGCCACTCGGTTCGCGGGCTGCACCACGTATTTACATAATTCATGTGACACGAAACTGTCTCCAAGAATTTACACTGCAGAGAAAAGAGACAGAAAACGTACCATTATGTGCTTACATACCTTCTTTGAAAGCCAGACATTAGAATGTGTTGTATATATCTGCAAGAATGTAACGGAAATATCTGTTCATGTGAAGTTTAAAATGGAAGGATGTTGAAATTATGGTGGAATGTGTCTCTTTCAGTGGCACTCAGTTGTGCAACTCTAGAGGAATTCAGTCAAAGTCCGTATGTCGCTGGTTATTTGAATGCGGATAAGGTGTAACGTATTCTTTCCAGCATCTTTAACCCAAGTTATCTTGGCAACTTAGCAAGGGTGCTGGTGTCACCACACTATTGTTTACATCCTTTTAACTGTATGTACTACATGTTTCAATGTACTGTAAAATTTGATGCAAATAAATTATTATTATTATTTGATACTCACATTTTTCAGAAATAAAAGTCGTTGTTTTTCATTAAACGTAGCTTAAATTATTTACAGAAATAACCATTTACCATCTTTTATAACAAAATTTCGATTATATTTTATGCCTCCGAAACATCCTTTTTCAACAAAACTCGCCGTCATCCTCACATCAACGTAAAAGTCCAGTGCCGCGTAAAAAAATAAACAAAAAAATATAAAAAAGTGAAATTGCTCTTTGTCTTTTACCATCAAAGGGGTGTTGTTTAAGGTACAAAAATATCCAAGTGGCGATTTTCGGCGTCTACCTGGCCCCCGAATACCGAGGTCGGGGGTAACGCGGGGAATTTTGTCAAAGTCAGTCCGCCGAGCCCAGGAATGGGGACAATACGTCTTCATGCAACATTCACGGACCTCTGACCTTAAATTATTAGAATCAGGGATGGAACTATAGGAATATAAACTATGAGATTCTCATCCTAAATTCCAAAAAACCTAATCGTTCCTCATTTTTCGTCCAGTGGTGAATTGTAGTCAGTTAATGTGTTAGACAAATGACCTGCGTACATTGTATCTTAGAGCTATTCTGTTTAACTTTTAAGATAAACGATGCAATATGAGATTACTCTGCAGCGGTTTTTTCTATAAAGTAATGTTAAGAGGTTTTGTTTGCAGTTTAAGAAGAGCAAAATGCAACATAAAAGATAAAACAAAAGCAAAATTACTAAGAAATGATGTAAATGAAGATATTAATATTTATTAGAACGTGTAATATTATCCTTAATTTTTGCCGCAACATAGGAATTAAACAATAAAAATTCGTGTATGAAACTAGTATTATAGTCAATTTTCCTCCACCAGCGTCGTTCTACGTTAAGTTAGTTGTTTTCTCGGGGGAGCGAGCGCCGTAATGACTGTGTTTTCCTTTGTCTGCAACGCGGACCAACTACGAGTATGTCAGTAATGCCCCGATTAATATCTGTGTGTGTGTTGCGTGTTACTCGAATACGTTCAAGTTTTTACATCCCAGTAGCCAGCTTAATTGACTTTAACAAATGCGGAGCATGTATCAATTTGTAGCTTGTAGCAGTGCTACGTGTTCGTAGCATTGGTCGTAGTTTAGCTGCTACGCTTTCATCGTTTAGCGCCCTTGCTACGGACGGCTACGGTGCGTTTAATTCACTTTAACACGTTTCACTTCATCTCATTCCATTAACAACACATTTTGTTACAGGATGTTATAGGAGTTTGTTAGTTTTAATGGGGCTATCTATGTCTTTTAGTTAAACATTTTTACTAAACACTAGAATTATAGGGTGAGAGAACCATTAACGTTAACTATGAAATAGTTTTTATTGAACAAAGAGCACGTGAAAGATTTATGTTAAAATAATTTTTGTTTTTATCAGTAAACTTTACTAAATTCCTTATAAGATATTAAAATCTACTTAATATAAGAAAAAATAACCCTCGGACGACTTTATAAAGGTGTGTGAACTTTATTATGGTAATTAATTGTTGTTCTCATAGAAAATGAACCAGTGTAATTTGCGTCGTTAATATATATTTTAATTAAATTATATGAGCAATATTATATGATATTTTATTACGAACAAAAGAACACTCACGGAGACGTATAGAGGAAAGATTGATTATATTAATGGTAACAAAATAAAAAATTAAAATTATGTATTTTTAATCACTATTGCTATTAAATAGTGTTTGGTTCACGGCTGTATTTCAATATTAATGAAAAAAGTTCATTATTAATATTAATGCCAGATAGTTGCTGTCACGCGTTGTAAGTTTAACAAGGTGAAACAATAAACGTCAATATTATGTTATAACGCTCGCCCGTGGTGTTACACAATGGACATATCTATATAGCTTATTCCTACATATATATGTACGCCAACGAGATACACAAAACAGTGGGATCAGGGTCTGATTGGCCTCTTTGAGGAGAGGCCTGAGGACACGGTGGAGCATACGGTCTGCCGGCTTGGATAGAGCACCGCCGTGTCCTCGTGGCGGCGATCGGCGGCGATCTCTCGCGTCGGGTGCTGGTCATGGTTCTGAGCGAGAGTGCAAGGCAGGCCGTCACCTCTTTGGCGGAGGCGGAGCGCGTGAGGGAGCGGGATTCCCAGCACCTTCACGCCTCTAGCCGCCGCAGGAGACGCCCTGGTCGGGAGACAACATCGACCTCCCGGCCACCGGGCTTGTGGGTGGCGAAAGTGGGCAGCTCGCCGTCCTGTTATGACCAGGCCCGAGTCGACGGCGCGTTGTGTTTCACGCGCCCCTCAAAGAGATGTCAACACATCTTGACGGGGTCCATGAAGACCGATGCCTCCTGGGTCAGGGTTGCGGATTGGTTAAAAAACCGTGGCCCTGGCGCACAGGCAAGTGAAGAAACACGGGTGGGTTCTAGCCAGTAAAAGTCTGACACGCCCATTCGGTCTGCCCAGAACGGGAGAGGTCATATTTTGATGATTTCCCATCCACACCAAAATAAAAAGGGTGTGATCTCCAAGATAATTTATGAAGGTGCGTCCAGACGCAGAATCGCAGCATGTGCTATGTACGGTAAGCCACGCATGTCAGATACCTCAGAGGTGACCTCTGAGGTATCTGACATATAAACTCAACGCCTACATCCAACTTCGTGATTTTATTTCAGTTGAATACTCAAATAAAATCGCTTATCAACTTTCGGTTCCGGACGATGTAATGTAATGTACATACTCACTCATATTTGCACTCATTCCTGTAGGAGAATAAGCATTCCATTACTGTTAGGCGCAGCTATGATTACTAGTGAACTAGTGCTTGACTGTACCCCCGTCTGATGATAAGCAGTGATGCTATCATTGATGGTAAAGCGCGTTAGTTTTTTAAGCCTATTCACTTAAAAACTTAGTGTATAGGAAGGAAGACGGCAGTTTAGTGAGGTGATGCAATGTTAAACCCAACAACACGACCAACGATGCTGCGCTAGAAGGAGATTGATTTGGAGACCCTCCACGACCAAACTCCCGACATAACAACATTTGGCGCATAGTACCCGGCACATATCGCAACACAACTGCTTAGTACCCTCCTCCGTACGGCTGGCTTCACCAGACATCATGCCGAAACACGACGAATTGCTTGCAAATAAGTGTTACTAGGTAATTAACCAGTTGTTAGGTAATACGATACCCCTTGGTGAAGAATGATTGGCAGACTTTCGGGCTTCTAGAGAACCTAATTGTCAAAGATCCATGAATAACAGTCGGGACCAACGGCCTAACGTACTTTCGAGGTATGGAGTCTTGGTATGTAGAGACGGTCACCCTACCACAAACCAACCGTCGTAATAGGGTATTTGACTAAAAAAAAAACTAATTAGTCCCTCAGTCAGATTTCCAAAAAATACTAGACACGCATTTTTTCTTTTTTCATATAAATAAAAAATGAAGAGGACACAGTGCGTTGAAAACTCGTGTGACGTCACTGGACGCTATACTTTTTAGCGCTCCTAATCTTTGATGCCTTTTATATTTGTCAATTTTTATTGATTTGGTAAAACAAAATATACGCATCCAATATTTTTCTATAATGTAAATGACGGACTAAATAGAATCATTTTTTTTTTACTCAGGAAACATCTCTATTGTAGTTTACCCTGATCGATCAAACCATAAAAGTCCATGTAAAAGTCGAGAAAAATGTTATGGTGGCCTAGTAGTAAAAACACCAGCCCCCCAGTATGAGTGTGCGGGTTCAATTCCAGGTCAAGCAAGTACCAATGTAACTTTTCTAAGTTATATGTACTTTCTAAGTATATCTTGGACACCAATGACTGATTAAAAGGTGAAGGAAAACATCTTGAGGATACCTGGACTTAAAGTCTGAAATCTCCAACCTGCATTGGGCAAGCGTGGTGATTACGCTCAATACTTCTCTGTATGAGAAGACCTGTACCCAGCAGTGGGACGATATAAAGGTTGATGGTGATCGAACCATCTAGATGTTATTTCGCAACAATTTTCCCAATACTAATAATTATGTCGTATCTGAATACTGTGTGTAAATAAATAAATAATGATGTTTCATCATTTTGATTTCGCGTGACGTTCTCTATATAATTATCTAACTCAGGAAGAGCCTCATCAGTGCCTTGTGTATTCTGTATCCTTTACTTAACCAATAACCCAAGGATCTTAATTACAAACGTGACAGTTATTAAATAGAAGTTGTAGTGTCGCTCACCCCATAATTAATAACGGTTAGAAGTTACACATATCTATGTACATAGGTCCGGGTGACTTTCAATGTTAACGTAGACCTCCACTATAGAACACTGCGTACAATGAAATATTTTGGTCGGATAATTAACACTGTGCTGGGTGAATAAAAGAGGCCGAAAATCGAGCTAAATGCCGTGTAATAGTTAGCTGTTATTCTATTATTTTGTTAATTTTACATTTTATTTTTGGGGTACCGTAGCCTGGAACCCTTATAGATTCGTCATGTCTGTCTGTCCGTCTGTCCGTCCGTATGTCACAGCCATTCTTTTTTCCAAAACTATAAGACCTATATTGTTGAAACTTGGTAGGTATTCTGTGAACCACATTAAGATTTTGATGCAAAAATAAAAAAATAATAATAAATATTGAGGCTCCCCATACTTAGAACTTTTTTTCATCAAATATATACGTGTGGGGCATCTATAGATGGTTCTTCAAAAATGATATGGTTTGAGACATTTGTTTCTCAAAAACAGAATACAATGATTCACTTACAATGAGAAACACTTGTTACAAAAGTAAACGTTCCTTGAAACGAGAATCGGAACGGCATATTTTTAAAGTTAGACAAGTTCATTATACAGTATTGTTAGTTATTGACTTATTGTTATGTTAGTAAAATAAGATAAGGTAAGTTATGCTAAAAAAGTTTGAAAAGATTAGAGTCGAGGGAGTGTATAAGATTTACATATTTTTTTTTATTTTTTTTAATGGTTGTGGGTAATCTGCAAAAGTAATATTACGTGTCGAAACGCAATTTCTAACAAAGTTACTATTGAAGGCATCTATTACTTTTTGATGTTAATATTTGTTTGGACTTTTAATTTAATTTGTAACTATAGTTATTAAGACTATGATAGTTGGAAAGTTCTCATAATGTGAAATTTTAACTTCTTTTTAAATAAAGCAAAAGATTGTATTATATCGAGGTTTCTAATTTTTTTTTTTCTAAACCGAATAGTTTGCGTGACAGACGGAAAAATAAGAAAAAAGAAATAAGAAAAAGAAAAATCTAAAAAACACATATGATGTACATTACTATAAAAAGTACGAAAGAAAATTATTAGTAGTTTTTTAATACCTCGTAAATCGTAAACAGCTTATTACCGCGTAATCTTTCATACAAATAACTTAAATCCTTTATTTTCCTAAATCAATGGTACGAAACCCTTTGTGCGTGAGTCCGACATGCACTTGGCCGGTTTTTTTATTTATATTCATGTTATCGATTTCTTTACATCAATTCATTGTTGTTAATTTTAGTTCTATTTAGATTGAACTCATATAATTGTAAAAAAATATATATAAACTTAATGTTACTTATTAATTTATAAAGAATTCTTTCTAATTTATTTTTATTTTACTCAATTCTAGTAATTTTATAATTTAAAAAAAGACAACTTTTGATTTTTTAATTTTCATTCGAAATTTCATACCAATGTTATAATTTTATCCATATTAGCGCTTATTGTTAAGTAAGTTAGCTTATCTCCATAATTCATTTTTCTATGAATGTTGTGTTTACCTATAAATAATAAAAATAATAATATTTATTTATTTGAAAGAGGATACAAACATATTTTATAAACAAAAACAGGCTAGTTTTAAGCACAAAAGAGTTAAGAATCTGTAACCGAACTAGGCAAGGCCTACTTACATGTATCGTAGCTATTTATATTATTTTCTACAAGATACACTGTTATTTTGCGTTTGTGACTGTATTATTTGATCGTTATTGTGTGTTGTGAACCTAATAAAATGAAATAAATAGAAAATAATAGGAGAGGAAATATAGTTCTATATCCTACACAATAAAGTCAGTTAACGCTACAAGTTCAAACATTTTTATAATCTTTTCAAAAGTATTAGTCACTCTGAAATAAATTTTATTGTTATTGAGATAAAGTAGATATTTGATTAACATGAAATAAGGTAACGTTACGCACTTTTACTAAAGGGTCGTTTATTACCATAATATTGCCGCATTTTTTTCTAACGATTGCTTTCGCGCTAGCGTGTAGCGGCTTCTCTGTCTAAAGATACCATCTTAGTTGCCATATTATGAAATTTGCAGTGCCTTTTAGCAGAATATTAGCGTTAGAAATTAAGACAACATTAATAAATAAACAAATGTGTTAAAACCAATGTGATTTATTTTAAAATTAGGAAGTGATTGGGCCTTAAACAGAGATTTAGTTATCTTTAACTTTCCTGAAGTTGGAATCAAAATCTGAAAACTTTGTATAGGATACACTTCTGTTTTTTCCTTGAGGAGTATAAATGTCCGGCTAAAACTCCAAACATACTAACTAATGACTTATCCGCAGATGGGCCATCTCTCAGTGGTGATACCACCAGACATTGCCGATGAAGACGGCTCCGAAGCCGGTGCTCCTGAAGGGGGCTCGGTGGAACTACGCTGTACAGCCACTGGAGTCCCAGCCCCTATAATATCCTGGAAGAGGACGGGGGGCCGGAATATTGTGTTCCGAGATGATAATGGGAAGGAGGTCAAAGGTGAGAATTTTGTTTTAGTAGATGACGATGATATACCAGAAGATGCAGCGTAGGGAGGCCCCCAACAAGGAGGACCGACTGGTGAAGGTCGCGGGAAGCCGATGGATGCGGGCAGCACAAGAGTGGTTCTTGTGGAAAGCCTTGAGGGAGGACTTTGTTCAGCAGCGTTCCTCTATAGGCCGAAGAAGAAGGTGACGATGACATATTAAACCATGAAATAAATTTAGAGAAATGGAGGACTTAGGGACTTGTTGTGGATTTATTTTGTAAGCTTATCTAGGTCTGTTGTTGTTGTAATTTAGAAAATAAGCCGTAAGAAGGACGGGTCTGAGCAGTTGTGTTGCGATGTGTGCCGGGTACGATGCACCAAGTGTTGTTGTGTCGGGAGTTTGGTCGTGAAGGGTCTCCACATCAATCTCCCTCTGGCGCAGCATCGTTGGTCGTGTTGTTAGGTTTAACATTGCACCACCTCGCTCAACTACCGTCTTCCTTCCTATTCTCTCAGTTTTTTAAGTGAATAGCGCGCTTTATTTTTTTAATTTAATAAACTAGCGCGCTTTATCATCAACGATCGCATCACTGCTTACCATCAGGCGGGATTGCGGTCAAGCGCTAGTTTATAATTATTAAAAAAAAATTGTTTGTCTGTAGAACTCCGTCTACTGCCGATATTTGAACGTGACAACGTCTATGCCTATGTTTCCGAGTATGCCTTCGGGCGCTCTAGGGGTGGGGGTAAAGTAGGCGTGGACTCCGTGTGGCGTCAGATTCGGCCGTTACGGTGTTTTCGAGAATGACTCCACGCCGTACCAATTTAATAGACGTTGTCACGTCAAAAAACATTAAGGCAATTCAATACCTATAGGTCAAATTAAAATGTAACAGTTATGCATCCGAAAATTTATGGTGTTATTGGTATCGTATCGCTGAATAGTTTCGCCTCTCTCTTAAACGACTTTTTTTAAATGTTGTAAACTATTGCTTGATCGGGATCCCACCTGATGGTAAGCAGTGATGCAATCGTTGATGGCAAAGCGCACTACGTTATTAGGAGCCTATTCACTCTAGCCTTGAAGACACTTAAATTGTAATTGACGGAAGTCGGGAACACTGCCTTATGCTATTAAAATGTCGCATACGCATAAAATGAAATTTCTCAAAATATATGCCATAAATGGTTTGTAATATTATTGTATTGGCAGATTTTGCAAATACATATTATAACGCAATCTTCGCGAAAAGGCTACACCGCATGCCACTAACAAAATTATGATAATCATTTATGTCGTTAATGAACGGTTACAGAAATAACAGTGTTTAAAAAAAGTGTCGGCTCGGATTTTGAACGTTGCAAGCGTGCCGCCCTGTATGTTTGTAGGTATGACGTTGATGCCTGATGTTTTTTTGTGTAATTAACGACTTAAGTAATTTTTACTTTAAAATCTTATTGGGTTATAAAAGTATAGCAATTATGATGGGCCTAAAGTGAAAAACACTGTATATATTTTTTTTAATCGTGAAAAATCCGACGCAAAATTCCACCACTAGGGGGTTCAGAATCATGTGCTGAATCTATGGTACTCGTTTGTGCGTCGATGTCAGATACACCCTTTATTTACATTTTACATGAACAATCATTGATTTATTAGTCCTTATACAGAAGCACCAAGAGTTTGTATAAAACATGAGTTTTATTAAATTTTAAAAGCTATATTCACTGCACAAAGCAAAAGAAACCTAGTAATGAATAAAATACAAACATTATTATCCTCAAAGCTAAGAGAATTAAGTCAAGGAAATGCTGGCACGCTGTCAACTTGACGCAACAGGATAATATAATTATTTTTTCAAATTCTAGACTGGTTCCTGTTTAAGAACAGTAAAAGAACTGGCCAAGTGGAAGGCACTCACGAAGGGTCCCCTCCATTATCTATACAAAAATATATTTTACTAGCTACGCGACGCGGTTTCACCCGCGTAGGTTTCGATATGCTTCGCTCCTATTACTCGCAGCGTGATGTTATAAAGAATAAAAGTCTTCCTGGATTACTGGGCTATCCAACGCAGAGAGAATTTTTCAAATCGGTCCAGTAGTTCTTGAGATTAGCGCGTTCAAACAAATAGACTACAGGCCCATGTCCAAAATGGATGGGTCATATGAACCACCAGGTGACGTATATAGGACGATATAAGAGCACAAAATAATAAGATTCAGCTCTATGCCGTCACTTGTAAGCTGTCCAACTGAGTGCTGGGGAGAATTCAAAAGCGCAGGTAGAGTGAGTACCTTTTGAGTCATATATTTTTGTACGGCATTGCGGAATAATGGATTAGAAGCTAAATTAAGACAGAATGAAACTGACGCCGTACAAAATAAAATAACCAAATTTACCCTGAAAATTGTCAGAAAATAAAAAAAAAATACCGGCTTTGTGGCGCATCATTTTTTACGGCACTGCGCGCTTTCTTATTATTTTTCATAGATTTACCGATGGTAAAAATGCCGTACAAAAATATATGACCCAAAAGGTACTCACTCTACCTGAGCTTTTGAATTCTCCCCAGCACTCAGTTGGACAGCTTACAAGTGACGGCATAGAGCTGAATCTTATTATTTTATGCTCTTACATCGTCCTATATACGTCACCTGGTGGTTCATATGACCCATCCATTTTGGACATGGGCCTGTAGTCTAAAAGTATTTGTTATAGCGACAACAATATTTAAAATGTCTAGGTAGGTATCACGGTTTATAATATACACAGCCTGCTAACAGACAGGCAGGCAGTGGAGACTTAGCCATAAGGACTCAGTTGCTAAGTCTCGGAAAAGCTTAAAATTTTTCCGCTGAAATTTTTTTTGGGTCTGAGACTCTCTTGAGACTGGGAAAAAGTTGTTAGTTAGTAAGTGTCTGATACTCGTATGTTTTTGGAACCCTAAAAAATTAGGTAGCTAGAACTTTCATATGCTTTAACTGTTAAAAAATATGAGATCTAATGAGAAATCGGGTCCCTAACTCCACATGATTCAACTGTACAAACTACCAATTATTTATTATTAACCTGTGATGTCCCATTCCAGGTTACAGGTCTTCTAAATACACGTACGGAGTACTGGTCTGAGCAGTTGTGTTGCGATGTGTACCGCGTACGATGCGCCAAGTGTTGTTATGTCGGGTGTTTGGTCGTGGAGGGTCTCCACGTCAATCTCCCTCTGGCGCAGCATCGTTGGTCGTGTTGTTGGGTTTAACATTGCACCACCTTGCTCAACTGCCGTCTTCCTTCCCATTCACTAAGTTTTTTAAGTGAATGGGTTTAATAAACTAGCGCGTTTTACCATCAACGATTGCATCACTGCTTACCATCAGGCGGGATTGCAGTCAAGCACTAGTTTATAATTATTAAAAAAGAAAATTACAGTTTGTAAAACTTTTGTTTTTAAATTTCTAGTGTACCCCCAAAAGATACGTCAGCGTCTGGGTCACGGTAATTCATATATTTAATTTAATCAGTTCAGCAGATTAAGAGCTAATGGGCTATGATAGACAGACATACACACGAGTTATATAAGGATTCCGTTTTTTGATTAATACGTACGAAACCCTAAAAAAATAAGCATTTTATACTTTTTTAAGCAAATCGTTATAAAAGCGCTCAAACATATATCCTATTCCTAAAATGTAAACTAAAAAAGATAAATGTTGCCCTATTGACTTGATCTGAAGAATTTAGATATATGATCTAAATCCTTCCAATTGAGAGAGTTTTAATTTCTTGATAGGCTTACTTGCGACAGTGATTGATTGAGGGAATTCCTTATTTTTTTGAGTGGAAATAAAACGAGGGTCTTCTTGCATTATCATGGGGTAACGGAATATATGTACTTTGAGAACAATCGATTGATTTGAAAAACTGCAATGTTCCAATACAGTATTATTGTCAGTAATGAGAAGAAAGCGATTTTCCGATTAAAATAAAAATCGTCTGCATCTTTCCAGTAGCAATTGTATCAAATAAAAGATAATAATCAACGTACCAAACGCAAAAAATACACCGTCAATTTTCCGTTGAATTTTATTCGCATCACTGAGATCCGGCTAAGTGGTAAAAAAGAAACAAGTCTAATTTTGCATTCAAAGCCCGCCCAGAGCGGGCGCAGGTGGTAGAGCGGTTAAAACATTGGAGTTTTATGGGATTTATTAAGATATTGCTCTAAGGATATTGGAAAGAAAATTCCAATTCCATATAAATGTACAACGTGCACGCGGAATGACATTCTAAATAATGATGGAGCGACACGTTAGCGCACACATAATCATGCAATATTTATTTAACGTCTCTTACGGGTATATAAACAAATTAAACCCATCGACAGGCGGGCCGAGGCGAGGCTACGTTTAATAAGAAACGCCTACTGAAATTGACTGTAAAATAGATATATTTTGTACCATCAATACAGTTTTTTTGCTCAATGTTTTAATTAAAACCTATGATTGCATACAATAAATAATTTTATAAAATGCCCACGTAATAATATTTAAATTCAATGAGATTTTTTTTCTGCGATAAAAGCACAGGGCTGTCAACATAAAACAAAAGAAAGCGACGTCTGATGCTCACGGCCGGAATTCATTTCCGCGGAAAAAACGTCTTCAAAGAACTCAATTACTACTTAAACAAAATATTGTAGCAATCCGGGATCCGCTCAGGAAATTAAACGAACGGCTTAGTGACCGGGCTGACAAAAGGTTGTTATCTCTTATAGTTATAATGACGTACCCTTTACAGCGCAACGCAACACAAGGTGAAAAGGCATAGAAGTTAAAGCAATTATAGGGCTAGTCATTTTAACACATACGCACACTGTTGTATTTCTAATGGTTTCTAATCCTGTGTTGTAATTTATACCTTAATGTAAATGTATTAGGCCCAAAATTGCTGGTCCCGCTGGGCTATTTAAAACCTTTTCGGTGCGGTGTTTTACGAATTTGACCCGTTTTATTTAAGCCATTAAGCGTAAACAAAAGACTGGCGTCCCTCAGTAAACGGGGGGTGGTTGTAATAGTTAACAGAGTGGTAGAACTGGCTCTGCCTTTGTATTAATTGGACATGTTAAACACGCTTCACTAAATATGTAAGAATTGCCTTCGCTGTAGCGATCCACGTTTTCTTTTTTTCCACTTTTCTCGTTTTCCTCTTTTGCGGCGAGGGCGAGTCGGAATGGAATTATTGAGAATTTGTTTCTGAGCGCATTAGTAACAGTAAATCATTGATTCTGCCGTGATAGCGGCTCCGTTAATTAACAATTTGTACACGTTTTTCTGCATTTTTAAAATTTAAACAAGAAAGGGAATAATTTGGAGGTTTCAAGAGAAAAAGTAACGCAAATTGATAATGAAATGGTGTAATTGCGCTTGGGCGAGTAAATTGATACTCGTAATTTGCTGTAATGAGCAGACATAAAGAAACTATGCTTTTTTTTTAATGATTATAAACTAGCGTTTGACCGCAATCCCGCCTGATAGTAAGCAGTGATGCGATCGTTGGTGGTAAACCGCACTAGTTTATTAAGAGCCTATCCACTCAGAAAAACTGAGCGAATAGGAAGGAAGCCGGCAGTTGAGCGAGGTGATGCAATTTTAATCCCAACAACACGACCAACGATGCTGCGCCAAAAGGAGATTGATCTGAAGACCCTCCACGACCAAACTCCCAACACAACAACATTAGGCGTATCGTACCCGGCACACATCGCAACACAACTGCTCAGACCCGTCCTCCGTACGGCTTCACCAGACATCATGCCGGAACACGACAAATCGCTTGGCGGCAAAGCTTTGTCTGGTGGGTTATCTTTTATGAATAAGAGAAGGAACACCCGATCTAAAACATACCTATCACCTGCCACGTGCGCGTCACTAATTTAGCAGTACAACAAGAAAACAAGAGCTAAACTCCAACAATAAAATGAATCACAATATTGTTCTGAACGTGATCCTGAAACAATCCTACTAACATTATACCCCCTTATTCATAAATGCTGCTTAAAGTTAACTAGTGATTAGCGATTCTTTAACGATACATTTTAGACGTTTGCAGGTTACTTAACTTTCATCATCGTTTATGAATAAGCCCCTTAAACACCGTGGTGTTTATTTATAAACGATGATTAAAGTTAAGTGACGTTAAAAACTCAAAAATGAATGGTTAAAGAATCGCTAATCACTGGTTAAAAGCGAAAATTTGTGAAGATGTATGTCTGGATGAATCGGTTGATGTTTGTTACTCTTTCACACCAAAACTACTGGCCAGATTCGGATGAAATTTGGCATATCATCATCATCGTCATCAACCTTTTTAATAGTCCCACTACTGGGTACAGGTCTCCTCTCATACATGGAGAAGTCTCACTCACGCACTCAGACACACACTCACATACCCTCAAACACACTCACACACCTTCGTACACCCTTATACACACTACACTAGTCCACTTAAAACATTTTATTTTCTTTTGTTTTGTATCCTTTCCTAAATAGAACCAGTCGTATAATTTCAAAATGGCATGAATGTACCTAAATACAAGAATGAAACATCCATGAAAGGGTCGGGCCCAGCATCTTTAACACAAGTTATCTTGGCAACTTAGCAAGGGTGCTGGTGTCACCACACTATTGTTTACATCCTTTTAACTGTATGCACTACATGTTTCAATGTACTGTAAAATTTGATGAAAATTATTATTAAATTATAATCACCAGGCTCGCTCAATGCGGGTTGGCCATTTCAGACTTAAAGTCCAGGTTTACTCAAGATGTTATCCTTTACCTTGTAAATGAGCCATTGGTGTCCAAGATGTACTTGGAAAGTACATAACTTTTAGAAAAGCTACATTGGTACTTGCCTGACCTGGCGAACCCGCAACTTTAATACTTGAGAGGTTGGTGTTTTAACCACTAGGTCACTACGACTTGACGGAAATTTGGCACATATAGTTTATAATAAGAAATAACACATATTTATGATAATTTTTATCCCAATATTCATTCTCACGGTATCGAAACACACATGAGTGAAACTGCAGGGCGCAGCTAGTAACCTACTTAAGAGTGGACTCTAGTGCCGAGGAATTTGAGAATTAGGTATTTGAAGAAACTATTGCCGTCGCGTCGGTTTCAACCTTTCCCCGTAAAGTGCGAAAGGGACAGTTGCAACTCAGGCTGATTTTATCTACAAAAACGCAGACCAAAAGATGTTTCATATTCCGCTGTTTTGTATTTTTTTTTTAATTAATACTAATATAATAATAAACTAGCGCTTGACCCCAATCCCGCCTGATGGTAAGCAGTGATGCGATCGTTGATGGTAAAGCGCGCTAGTTTATTAAGAACCTATTCACTAAAATTGACCGAATACTCCGAATAGTAAGAAAGACGGCAGTTGAGCGAGGTGATGCAATGTTAAACCCAACAACACGACAACGAGGCTGCGCCAAAGGGAGATTGATCTGAAGACCCTCCACGACCAAACTCCCAACAAAACAACATTAGGCGCATCGTACCCGGCACACATCGCAACACAACTGCTCAGACCCACATACGGCTTCACCAGACATCACCACAAATCGCTTGGCGGCAAGGCTTTGTCTTGTGGGTGGTAACTACTGGCGGCGGCCGGTGTTATGGCCTACCACCGATCGATCAATTATTTTTATATTAAAATTTAGAAAATGAGTATACCTATGCCTCTATTATTTTCTTTTCTGTCAAAAACTTATCACATTTGTGTAATAGTCGTCTGAACATCGCGGTAAAAATGTATTTTTTTTTTTCGGGATTTTGAAATATAATATTTGTTTTATCAATTAAGTTTTCGAGAAAATAAAATTATAGGGGCGCGTATAATCAAGGTGTGAAATTGTAGAAAAAAAAAATGATTGCTCTAAAAGCCTCATCCATGTAGAAAACAGCAGAATACGTTTGTATGGAGAAACCACCACTAGAGTCCCCTCTTAAGAAACGAAGTGAACCATATCACTAGAAATAACTTATATCTCGAAAACAAATTTAATTAACTTTGTTATAATAAAACAACGTAAATGTATCGTTGAATTGGATTAACGAAGTTTTTAAGTCTTTTAGATTGTTTTTGAGATTACTTTATTTGAAACATTGAGAGGTGCTGTAAGGGGCGAATGAATAGAGTTTGAACGTTTTAGGGTCTTTGTGCAAAATGTTAAAGAGGATTTATCATGAAGATATCTATGGAGAAGTGCCCGCCAGACCCCCGTCTGGTCGGAAGATCCTACATTTTCTATGAAGGATGAGTCAACTTTACAGTATGCTTATTAGAGCAACATTAAATCAGAGTCGTTCGAAATGAATGCCGATCGAGTCGCTAGCAAACATAAGCTACCGTAGAAATGAAAAATCTTTCTCAGATATAATGAACCATTATTATTTTCTGTAAACAGTACGACTATAATATCTTTTTACTTGAATTACAGCCTAATTACATTATAATTAACGTCCCTCAACAATGGAGTAATATCATCATTTAAAATACGTTCAGTTGCAGAAAATATTTCAGTCAGAATGAAATTGGAAAACAATTAGTCTCGAAATAATAACGGGGAATTGCTGAATCAGAGCCGACGTCTAGAGTAACAAGTTGGCTACGACATGTCGCAACCCAACTTTATAACCCGTTAATAAAACACAATTTCATACAAACAGCCGCTTTTGAGATTGTACGTGTTACGTAGTAGCAGTATTTTATGTCCCCTAGTATAGCGGGGGTCGTATGCTATAATAAAGCGATAAATTATTTCAATTTAAATTTAATTTGACAGGCATCGCGAAACAAATAGGTTTCGCAGCTATATTTTGATTAAACTGAGGATATGATTTTAACTTTGGATTCGGTTATCGAAGTTTTATAATTTGTATTTATGTGAATGCAGCATAACAAAATAATACTAGGAGACGTAGACCGAGGTATTTTCAATCGTAAATTTTCGAAAAATCACTCAAACGTGAGTAAATTGTATATTTTTACTAAAGCTTTAAACTAGAGCCCCATTTATGTATATTGATCAAATATGAAGAAAGTTATGAATTACCGACAAAAAATAGCCCTTGAAAATTAATTTATATGATTGATACGTTAGCATTTTCTTATGTGACGTTCTCTTAAAACATATCTTTATATACTTAGACGTCCTTTTTCGAATCGGAAAAAGGACGTCGAAGTATATAAAGATATGTTCGGAAATTCCGAACTACATTGAGATCAGCTTTCAATCTAACCATGCACATGAGTGTATTTTATATGGAGCGACTGTCTATAAAATAAACCCAGTTATTGGGTAGTAGGTACGGATTGGTAAGACTGTTTGTTAAACGAGCTTCCAACGATCCGTAAATACTGTCAAAGGTCCATGATTGACAACCGGGACCATAAGCTTAACGAGGTTCCCGAGGGACGGAGTCTTGATTTGCAAAGATGGTCACCCATCCACGAACCAGTCGCGGGAAGCGTAGCCTTTTCCCACATCTTTACATACTTACCTACCTAAATTATTCTCTGCTTCTTCTAATATATTTCAGTATTTTGTTTTATTTAGGTATGTATACGTGCATATATGCCTATCTAAGGTTCAGATTTTTTTTCCATTACGGAATTTCAATCAGTTCTAATGAAGACCGAACGCGATACGGCCGTAGTAAAATACAAGTAATAAAGATCGCGCTGGAGTTCAAGTTATCATACCTTCTTAGTTCATTCTATAGAAGTTCGTTTGCAATTCTTATTACGCCTCTGACACTTGAGAACCTGCCAAAGAATTCTAATAGCATTATTCATTTGTTCTCTTGCTCCGGACTCCTTTAAGTGTCTAGTAAATGAAAAAAAAAACTAAAGCTATGCTTTCCTAGAAAAGTGGTAGCTGTCGTATTATAAAAAAAAAAAAATGAGATTTATCACCAATATTTGTCATTAAAGTGTCCAAACGTTATGTTTTTGGACAGTTAATCTGTGGCCGTTTAGGCCTTTCTTAAACCAAAGTTTTAGGCGGCAAAGCATTTATTCACTCATAACAAAATTGCTATCGAAAAGATATATTTTAGTAATTTAATTCATACTTAACATAGTGCCTTCTCGACACAAATAAGCTGTTATAAAAAATGCTGCTATTAAAGTAATAACAAAATATCTCAAGATTATCGTTGGCTCTAGCGATTGTGTAAGTACATTTCAGTGTAAAACTAAGGCATAATTTTTCAGACCGAAATGTATCTCCTGGGCGTTGCGCTCTCATTTACGAAACTGTTGTAATAAATATGGACCAAGATTTTGGCGTTTTAGTAAATTTATTCATGTAAGACGCGTTTAGCTTTATTCATAAGTTGTGGAGTGCTAGTTTGTTTGATGTTCTATATTATGAACGTGTTGAAGTCACGTTTCTGTGGAATGTTATATCAAAATAACATATAAACGTCAATGTCCTCCGTTTGCATGATCACATGCTCCTTCTTTAAGAACTACCAAAGTTTGCTTTCACTTGAAAATTTAACGATATACTATTATGTGTCTCTTAACAGTTAGCAAGGCTTTTTGGAAAGTCAACTGAAAGGCTTTTGCGTTCTCAAGTTTTATCGAAGTTGACTTACAAACTTACAACTTAGTAGCGGGTACCTAAATACCGCAGTACTTAGTCCATTTTATCAGAAGCCTTATTGCCGTTTCGCCAAACATTTTATCTTATGTCTGGCACATTACAAATTTTATTACTATAAGTTTTTTTAAACGGCCGTTCAGTGCGCTTGTTATACTGATTTATGTTCTGCAATAAACCGTCTTTAATTGATATAAGACCTAGATCATAACTATTAACGGTGATTACTGATAATGGAGGAGTAAAGGTAATAAACACTCCTTTGGGTAACTGTCATTTAGGCTATGCGACCTCAAAGTTCGGCAAAATTAGTTCAACTTTCGGCTTATAACTTAGGGTGCGAACTATGCTCGTTGAATCCAACGCTTTGTCAATTTTGGGGACATCTTCTTCACTTCAGTGTTGATATTTGTGTGCGTGTTTATTAGATACGTTACTTGAATTCACTTTGTTGAGCTGCGTCATTCATATTAATCAGCTTTTTTTGTGGTTACCACTCGCCACTGATCCAGTTAGCTGTTTTAATACTGTAATTCACGCTATGAAGAGGCACATGTCCAGTAATACTCCAATAGCCTCAGATTAAAAAGATTTCTTTCCACAATGGACTGTCACTTTAAATTATGTTGTTGTTAATAATATTATGTTGATGTTTTTGTTTTGCTCAACAGTGGTAGAGAGCTACGTAGGCTCGATCTTGGCGCTGAAGGGGCTCCAACGTTCTGACATGGGAACGTACTTATGCATCGCAGCAAACGGCATCCCACCGACCAAGAGTCGTCGGTACGAAGTCTCTGTGTTGTGTAAGTATACAACGTCCTATATATTCCTTTTTTCCTATACTAAAACGCCTAAAGAATGTGTATTTGAATTTTTTTTTTGTGAAGTTTCAACAAAGTTTCGGAGTTTTCGTCGACGTCATTTAAAAGCCATTGGAGAACTCCTCTGTCAACATTTTGAATAAAACAAGTGTGGTGTGACTCGAAAACAAGTTTTGCATTATTGTAATAAAAATATAAAGAACAAAACTTACGTAAAAATATAGAGATTCAAGAATATAAAGTGCGTAACTTATCTCTTTAATAAAACTGCCTGACTTTAAAGGCTTGCGTAAACCTAATTGAGTGGACTTAATTTCGTCCTAGTTAAACTTTGTTGATCATTTCTTTTGTATGGGTAATTAGGTTTATTTACTGGATATACAGTTGCGAGGTAATGTTGTATTGTATACTTAATGTTTTTCAAAGGGCCCGGAGTTGAAAGCGTTTTCTTTTACGGTGCAATACATTTCCGTTGAATTGGTTTTCTTGAGTTTAATCGACGTTTGTTGCCTCTTTTGCCTAGTTAGTTAACTAAAACGACGTTTCTGGTTCGATTTCAAGATTAGGGTGAAAGTTACTTGTATTTATAGAGTAAAAGTTAATTAAGTTATTCCCAAAAAATCCTAATTACAGGCTGCTTGTCGCTTATATTTATGGTAGGTATTCAAATATCTGAATGTTTTTTACGCTTGCGATTTACAGTATTGTACTAATTCGACTCGAGGGGTGTCAAAATAACAAATGTACTACTTAGAATTATTTTATTACTTAAGGAAAACGTCCATTATTCCACTACTCCGTCCGTTCTTTCAATCTAACCCCTCCATTATTTGTGTCCAGTCGAGCCGATCGTGCGAGTGGGGAGTCCAGTGGTTCTTCGAGCGGCAGACATGCAAGTCACCCTCCAGTGCTACGTTGAGGCCTCGCCTAAATCACTCAACACCTGGCAGCGAGGAAAATCGCAAGCTGGTAAGTAATACGTCTGAAAAAAATTGGGTTACTTGTTATTTCGAAACAAGATTTTATGCTGGACGTCATGCTATCGATATAGAGCTATATCAATCTATCTATATAAATCTGTTAAGATATCGATAGAGCGTAGTTTTTATAACATGAAAATTATTTAATTTGTTCAAATAAAATAAGTGGGATAAAAAGCATCTTGTTATAAGTACCCCACTTTGGTCGCAATTCCAAATATTGTAGTTTCTATTGAAATGAGGGGTTTGTTTACATATTTCTTTTCAAAATGAATAAATATTGTTTTATCGAAATAATAGGATTGGCAAAACTAGTCTAAACTGGGCGAAAAAAAATGTAATGGATATTGATTTTGGAATATGCAGATTGAGTGTTAATATTTTTTGTTTTTAGAATTCACATTTGAATAATATTCTCAAATTAAATATAAAATTAAAACAAAAACTACTATTATTATTCGAATTGAATTAGTAGTGTTGTGAATGCAATGTGACTATGAATGTATTGTTTCTATTTTGAATCAATGATACTAATTTAAAATGGTTTACGTCTAAAAGCCTATTAATTTATTTTGCTTACCGACTTTTTTTATCCTAGGAGGCAAGCTGCTGAACAGTTCAAAGTATGTGATATCAGAAGAGATACTGAACGAGTATGCACTACGAATGAACCTGACTGTTAATCGACTGAAGAAAAACGATTTTGGCGAATACACGTGCTCGGCGGCTAACGGCTACGGCAAAGCCGAGGGTATCATCACTTTGAAAGGTAAATTCATTTTTTGTACGATTATGTTAAATTCATGAATAGTTTATATCCGGAACATGTTTTGCTTTTGCATTTAAAGAAAATGGGTTCTGTAACTTGTAACGCATATGTTGCATTAGATATTATGTAGGCCTGTTGTTTGTTAAAAAAAGTCCTTTAACGACAAATAATATTTCTGATCTCTATTCGTATTGGTCGTCCTATTTTATATTTAAAAACTAATCAAACTCTTCTGCTTCTCAACAGAGACGCCTCAAAGGACGACAACCACAACGACAACCACGACCACGACAACAACGACGCCTCGTCCAACGACGACAACTCTAGCAACAACGCGGCCACCGAAGCGTCACCTCAAGAAACCATTCGACCGTGGGAACCAGAACGCGCTCGACGCCGATATGCGTCAAGCGGAACTCAACAACGCTTTCAACTTCTACAACACAGCGTTCACCCCACCTAACAACACCATCAACGAATACGCCCAAAGAACCGAACGGCAGAAACTACGCCCCACGGGGTCACCACGACAATACATCGTATACAATAATGCCTACAACAATAAAGTCTCTATATTATTTTCCATGTTCATATTGCTACTAAAATATGTTGTATAGAAAGAAATTAGATTTCTGAATTATTTAAAAGAGATAGCATTAACATGTAGTGATAAAAACATGGCTGTTGAATTTTATATGTGTAAGTACGTATTTTGAAGTTGTTGTAAAAGTTTTAGTGGGTCTCGATGTTAATATTGTTATGGTACATTATCGGCAGTTAATATATAAAAATAGTGAGTTTCAGCCTTAATATGTAAATTGAGACAATAAATACGAACTTCGTACGAGGTGTTTAGGCATACCTGGATTAATGCAAGTGATTTATTGAGAGTAATTACAAATTGATATTTCTGGCATCCAATTGAGACTCCATTTATCAAATTAACTTTTTATAATCACTTGCACTACTCATTATGAGCGGGTATTTTTTTGGGATAGCTGTTGATAATAAAAACTACATAAAAACAACTAACATTTTTGAAAATATCATTATTATCATATCAGATGGTTATTTATTAAAAATGGAAGAAGAATTTGATAGACTTGAAGAGGATCGAACGTGTCAAGGTTTTTAGAAACTCTGTTTAGCTAAGATTTTTATTATTCTCATATTATTATTCTATACAATTCTTTATATTATTAATGGCATGATGAATTAGCATGGTAACTTGTATTTATTAAAGGAATGATAAAGCTAGTGTTAAATAATGATTTGTATAATGACAATACGATTGTGAAGACAATAGTAATTAGTTATAAGATATAATAGAAATTAGAGACCATTGTTTAAATATAACGAATTAGATTTTATAATTTGTATTTAATACTTATACTGTTATATTTAAAAATTATTTATTTTATAATAATTATGTTTTTATATTAAAATTTTAAAATTAATTTATTTTATTTGTAAAAAGGGTATTCTGTATACATTCAGGTACCCAGAACAACGAAATAAATGACCAAATTTCTGATAATTTTAAAAAATGTTATGTAATTTCAACAATTTTGTTTTATGCATTCTATTTTTATTGTTACAATTGTTTACAATTTAATGTATTTTTAATAACCTAGTAAAATATAAGACGCTTTATAAATGTGAAGAATGAATAATTTTTTGTATAAGTTTTGTGTAATATAGCATTATATTCAATATATTTATCATTTATTTAATAGCATAATCAATATTAAGTTCTAAATAACGGTCAAGGAATAAATTAGTTATTTCGTACTCAAAAAGGTGTTAGACGATAAAATTGGATATTCGATAATAATAAATTTATGTCTTCCGGATAGTATATTATAGTAATGTATTCGGCTCATTCGTGTTTATGAGTTAAATAAATACTAGAAGAAGTTCCTTTTGGACTTCAGAATAATGTAGTCTTATATAAGTGACGAGAAAGAATTTATTGTAGGGATAGTGTTACGATGAATATAAAAACATGAATTTTGATAAGAATCGATTCTACTGTAAAAAAGAATGAACGTGTATTAAGTAATAATTATAGAATTGAATATTTAAAATTGTATCATTATTCGGTTCGATTTAGTATCGTAATATAAAATGCTATAAACTTATTTGTTTTTATTTTATATTTAAAATCTGGCTTTTTTGTACAAAAGCATTATAAGATGTTTAATTTAATACAATTTATACGATATCGATACTATTTCTTTTATACAATACAATATCTTCGCATTAAACAATAACAGTAGTAAATAAGTAATTGTATTTTAAGTTAACAGTTAATCAATATTTTTAACGTTAAACAGGGATTCAAAAAGTGATTAAAACTTTCTAATTTTAATTTTTTTATGGTTGAGTTTCAGTTAATTGCTATGTAAATATCGTTTTATGTTAAACTATTTGTATTTTAATCTATAAAATCGACTAATTGAAACATTTTTTTATAATAATAAAATGACAATAAATACGACAATCATTGTAAATAATTGAATTGACGTTAAACCAATTTATTAGTACGAAATGCGACTATTTATCAATGTTAACTTTAAGATGTTGATATCATTTTATGACATTTTAAAATAAAAAATGTAATCAAAGTAATCATATTGGCTAATGTTACTTATTTATTTACCCTTGTTCGTTTTTATGGGTTAATTGGATTGGTACTTATTTCTAATTTTTCATTGGAATAGAATAGAATTTTTATTATGTACACCATATAAAATACACAACATAATTATGAAGATTTTACAAAGAGTGACAAAATAGGCGGTCGCTAATAGCGATCTGCTTTTTGGTCTCTTAAATTTGCGAATATTAAATTACAAATGCATGCCTGGTGATAGGCAGTATAATTGTGGACTTCATTCTGAATTCAGTGTTATCAATTGAATTTACAAGGTTCAATTAATAACACTAGTTACTCTGAATTGACCTTGTGAAGACCGCAGTATTCCGATGGATGCGAGAATCATAGATCCGTCCTGAGTCCAGTAGTGGGTACAGACAGAAATAATGATGATGGATTGAAATCAAATTATTGCAATACAATTTCATCATCCTACAAAATAGGATCAATCTGTCAAATACAATATTGTATGATGGTTACATGAACGTAGCTAATCGTTTCTGAGACGGGGAGAGAAAAAGACAAAATATGTGATTTATCTTTATCCTTGTATATCTACCAATAATCCCAAATAAAGGAAAGGAATACATATACGATCCAGTTCTCTCGTGAGACACAATGTACCATTTGGAACATTGATGTCAATCCATCACCATGTGACACAAGATAAAGCATTGACACGAGTTTACTTTCCGGATTTTTTTGCGGCTTATCTTCATTATTCTTACAATTTACAAGTCAAGTTGCTAAGCAGAGAACTTAGGACCTACTCACATTATTTAGAACTATGTTTATTTCTTATAAGGCAGGTACAAGATTCGGGTATGACATACATATTCTGGGCGGTAGGTCATAACATCGGCTGACGGCAGAAGTTACCACCCACCAGACAAATTTTTACCGCCAAGCGATTCGTCGTGTTTTGGCATGACGTCTGGTGAAGCCGTACGGAGAACGGGTATGAGCAGTTGTGTTGCGATGTATGCCGGGTACGATGCGGCAAATATTGTTGTGTCGGAAGTTTGGTCGTGGAGGGTCTCCAGATCAATCAAAAATCAAAAAAAAACCAGGTTTACCGTTATATCACCTCGCTCAACTGTCGTCTTCCTTCCTATTCACTTAGTTTTTTTTTAGTAAATAGGCTTGTAATAAGCCAGCGTGCTTTACCATCAACGATTACATCACTGCTTTATCATCAAGCGGGATTGCAGTCAAGCACAAGCTTATAACTATGAAAAAAGGGCCTCATGGATAAGACATAAGAGATGCACGGGTCGATCGATCAGTGTATGCTACTGTTGCCGCGGTATGTCCGTGCATGATTTTTACTTATCAAAGCTTCTTCGTGCCTCGGAAAGCACTAAGAAGTTGGTCCCGGGTGTCATGCGTAGATCTTTGGCAGTCCTTACGGATCGTCATGCTTACCGTAAATAAACATGTTTTCTATCTTTCTTTTCAGTCGTTTTATGTAAAATAACTACTGACATTCAGTTACGGAAAGGCTAGAGATACAGAATGCCTACCTATAGCTCGATGGTCTATTTTTATGTATAATCGCTGTTTATTCTATTCCAAAATCAAATTTTCTTGTCAAACAATTTTTTTTTTAAACTGAGTCGTCTGGCAATAATATAATATTGCTTGAATAGAATTTTCATGCCATCATACGCAAACGGTGTGCATCGATGTCGCGGCGAATTCGGGATAACCTCAATACTCGTAGTATTTTAGCTACACTGGTGGACAAGGTTCATGGACCTTTTGGGCTCTAGGCAGACATGTGCGTTGCTCATGTTCATGAATGAATTAGGATAGTTTTTATATAATTTTTATTTGTTATCTACTAACACAGGATAAGTTTATACTAACACTATATGGATCTATTGGTTTGAAGGAAAAAGTTTCGATTTGAACAAAACAACAAACTGATTGATATATTGATTTATACGACAGCCGATGACATTCGATGTACCTACTTTATTTTAAAGAAAATAAAAACAAACCTGGTGTTGCAAAAATGAGATTCAGAAAATCATTTTGAAATAAATTTAATTTTACCACGTACATTGAAAGACTGGAAGAATAATTTACCTGCGGCGGTGTTTCCGTCTGACTACAATTTAAGTGTCTTCAAGGATACAGTGAATAGCTCTCAATAAATTGCATCACTGTTTACCATCAGGCGGGATGCCAGTTAAAACTTGACGTGCCTGCGTGATTGATGCACTTGGACTGATCACTCTGACCGGTCTGATCTCTGGTGGAAGATTTGTGAATTTGTCAGCAGAAATTGTCCTTTGGTGGCGAAAGGGCGGCCCACAGCGAGGTCAGTGTTTCCGAGGGCTGCGCCCTGATTGCTTGCGAGTCCCATGCCCCGAACGCGACTGAAACGCCAAAATGTGACAGTTTAAAGTGTCAAAACCTGCGTGAATAGTGAAAAATTGGTTTTGTATTTTATGTTTTTATGTGTTTGTTTATTAGTGTGTATATTATAAGTATGTAAGCGCTCATCGTTTTTATGATAGATAACGGCAATTATAGTGATGCCGGAAACAGTGCTAGTCAATCTGCCACTTCGTACGATACCCAATTAGTGACATGCTCTTAATGCTCACAGGCACGTTTTTTTAAAGGCGAACGGGGGCTGAGGATACATTATGGTAAGATTCACAAAATACATAGTGGTATCATCATGCCCCCCAGCTCCCAACATCAACACCTCCAGAATAAACCTTGTAGCAAAATTCAAAACTCTACCCCGGTTTTAAAGAGAGTTCCCCGGGGCGCTAGACAGTCTGTTGCACGAAATTTGTCGCGATGTCTCCGTCTTCTGACCCAGGAGAACTCGCTATATACCTGGGGGCAAATACTCATTATGGAATACCACATGTTCAGAAAAAAAATTGGCAAACAAAACAAACATTAACAAATCAAATTAAAGACAACTGCAACAATTCGACCTTATATTTAGGCTTATGTTCACATGTAGAATCTAAATTAAGTGAAGGTGACATCAGAGGAGCCGCTAGGATATTATTTAGCAGCGATGTGGTGGCGCCTTACTCTGCCGAAACTTTTATAGCTCTAAAGAGTGAACACCCGGCGCCTGTGGATGATCTCACTTTCCCCGACCTGTCTCAATATCATGCAAGAAATTACAGTGTCTTTGCAAGACAAAAAACGACAATAGGTATCAAAAATTCAATAGTAACATAAGTAATGAGTAGTAGTAATAGTAACATAAGTATACAATAGTAACTAAATAGTTACGTACGTATATGAAATAAATGCTTGCACGTGTAAAAAAAAATATTATTGAGTCTTGTAGGCTGTGCCATGCATATAAAACGCGTGTCCATCAATTTTATGAATGCAGTTTGTTTTGTAGTTATTTTGCAAGGTAGTAGCCGTTTCGCTTAAGCTGATTATTCCGGAAACTCCTGTTCTGTGCGACGACTAAGCCGGTAGAATCTCTCATGAAGAGATTAGTTTTTATAGTTACTTGAGGTTTATGGCTAAGAAACAACAACGTCGATCGATCAGTTCAAGCTGCGCTTACCATGGCTGGTCCGTGCTTGCGACATCTTTACATAACATCAAGACCTCTCCATGCCTCGGAAAGCACTTAAAGTCGCAAGTCCTATAGATCCGTTGCACACGTTTCAGGGGTATCAGGTTCATCAGAATTTTTGTATAATGTTAAAAAGGGGTTGTCAGCCTCCATGGCGTAGTGGTACCGAACGCGGCCGCTGCGCAAGGAGGCGCGGGTTCGATCTCCGCGCAGAATATGAATATTTGCACTGGTCTGATCGTCTCTCAGAAAGCACGTTAACCCGTTGGTCCCGGCTGCCGTACGAACATCTAGAGGCAGTCGTTACGGGTTGTTGGAGCCCTTAAAATTCCAACAATTGGTCTAACTGCAGTGCTTCGATATCGCCTTCGGGTTGTGGAGGTCAGACGGCAGTCGCTTCACGGAAAATGTCGAAGTTTAGCTGACCCCAGATTCCAAAAGCTGAATGATGATGATGATGTAAAAAAGCTGATTAACGCTAAGATGATGATGATGATGTTAAAAAGGTGTTGTATTTACAAAATTTACAAAAAAAATTCCAGTTATGCTAAAATCAATGTAGGTAATAATATTTCTTTTTGGCGAGTTCCGAACTTGTCTCTTAGTAAAAGTTATATTCATAATGATGAGACCTTTTTCAAGTCCTAAAATATTTTTGTTTCATCTTATATGGAAAGTTCAGGCTAAGAAAAACATTAGATCCTCAATTGTCCACGAGTCTTTCTGTCTAAAAAACGATCCCGTGAATGAATCATAAAAATTTTAAGTAATACCAAATTCAATTTTATTTATATGACTTTAAATTAAAGCTTACTTTAAATTATAGCTTGTGTATTGGGTTCAAAAAAATACTTATCATCGGTATGTATTTATTTTTTATTTTTTGATTTGAATGAATGTGGTATATAAAATCGACTTTACTATTAGGTTCAGAAATCGATAAGTTTCTTTGAAATCACTGGTTGATTTAATAAAAATAAATTGATAAAAAAAAACAAAGAATAATATTTGATCGCTAGGAGCTATGTTAAGACTTGACCTTTTACTTAGAATAGAGTTTATTCACCAAGTACTGAACACGATTTATTACAATCTTTAATATTTATTGCCTTTAATTTAATTCGGGCTGGGCTGTTTTATTAGAAATCTTATTTGATCTCCTTTTCGAAAAGCTTTAGGAATCTAAGGCCCGTATTCCAGTAGCTCATTCAAAACTCAAGCATTACTTTTAAACTCGTTTCAAGCCCTTTGCTCGGTTGAAACTAGTTTTAAGTAATGTTTAAAGAGAGATCAATGCTTGAGTTTCCTTCTGGAATACGGATCTAATAGTTTAGATCATTTAAACTACTTTTTATTGCCGTAAGTATTTTATTTTTGTTTAATCTAATAGTGGGATTTCTTTGTTCGTAGGTATGTATGTGTGTTTGTGGCATCACAACGCCCTGTCGAAAAACCAGTGCGATATTGATATTTTATACAACGTGCAACATAAAGGGTATATACATACCAAGGGCATGGCATCTTTACATGATATCAATCGACATTGGAAGGGTTTTTTAATCCTATCTCTTTATGTTAGGAAGTTACGAGAAAAAACACCGCCTGTGATAGGCTACTACCATACTAGGCGCACCGAATTTTTGAAGACATTTATCGTGATTTTGCCAAGTAATGTGACGTGTAACGAGTAGTTATTAACGTATATAGTGTGGTGCACTTTTATATCATTTGATATCATGTTAAGATGCCATGCTCTTGATATATATATGGTATTTATATGTACTTCAACACATTCTCAGTCTATCCATAAAAAATCATATAAATATATCCATTAGTTTAGTCAGTCAGTCATTAGTTATTTCATTTCATTTCATTTTATTTCACAGGATATTATTTTTGATTTTTCACATTTTCTACATGATGTACCTACATGTTGATAAGGAAGCGCTTACAGGTAATGACCGCCGCATCCTAAACTTTAATAATAATGGCGCGAAAAAAAGCAAGTCGATACAGGATCGCGCTGTCGCCGTTCGGAGGTTAGTGAACCAATATTTTAAAGGATGTTCTATTCCGTTTGCAATATTGTGCGATTTAATTATGTGAAATTTTCATTTTTTTTTATTTTTGCTAGATTTTTTTCCATCTTTTAGGATCATTCCTATGAACCAGCATTGTTTGTGTTTTCATTTATTGTCATATTATCAGCACCACTCTGAATAGAATGCCTTATTGGCGTCGCATAGATGTGCATTTTTGGTTTATCAAGTTTTTGAGGTTTTATGTAACTTTCGTTGTCTAATATGTATGTAATGATTAAAACTAATTTTAACACGATATTTAATGAGAAAAAATAAGAACATTTCTTTACGGTAAACATGACGAAAAATATAATTTAAATATTCTTATGTGTCAAACTGCAGAAAAACAGAAATAGAAATTGAAAAAAATAATGATGAAATTAACTTAATCATGGGTGGAATGGTGGCAAAATTATTTTTCAAGATAAATCAATACGCTTAATCATCTTAAAGCAGCAAGCAGTTGGCCCGCTAAATTATAATAAGTCGCCGTTATCACAATAAACAAGGGCTAGAGACGTCTCAACTTATAACTCAATTATAATTTCCATTGTGATTCAACACGTTATCGCGTCAGACTTGCTACCTACTCTCGTTAGGTACCATCTACCATCGACCACGTCACGACTGTTACAAGCTCACCAGATTTATTTGAAAGTAATTTTCAGTGAGCATCTGGTAGCGCGGTATGAGAGATTCAGCTGATCAATATTCTGGGAGTCGCTTCGAAGAACTGAGAAATATGTCAGTCTCTCAATCCGAATGCAAGTTATTTGTAAGCTGACTGTATTATGGAACGTACGGACGGATGATAAATTTGAAATCGATGCGTACGAAATCTGAAGCGGTTCGGGTTAAAATGAATTGGGAATTAGATTGGAGATTTTTATTGCTCCGTTTTATTATACTTGCGAAAAATGAGCTTAAATTCTGGGATGTCTGTTAACTTAAACATGAATGTTTTATGATATATGTATATGTGTAAATTTTTAATGATTGTCATATGAGACCAGATGTCTGTCTGATGTAATAAATAACTTTTTAACAAATAAATTGGACACATTGTGAATATCTCTATATAAAAGCGCACATAATGTGCTAATCGATAAATGGGACTGGAAAATACGTCACTAAAACGAAGACGAAGTCTGTAACAAGATCCAAACCGGTTACTATTAATCGAAACCGAGCCCCCACAGCCTCAAACGTCACTTAACTAAGTTAAAACGTTATTATAACAACCCCGACCTCTTACACTGAGCCCACGACAGCATGCAATGACTTAATACTGTTAGTCGGACTATGATTACGTGCAGGGGTCTTATCAAATTTACTTCTCGCCTTCCGCCTTTGGCCCTTGTATATACAACTTAAGGCTGTGCACAGACCGTTTACGCTGTAAAAATATGACCGGTAAAACTTAGGGTTACTGAGTTTGAGTGAACTGTCATTCCATGTGATACCAGACATCGTTTGATAGTTGATTCTATTTACAACACACAGTGTGAACCTCAATCGAACCCTTTTGATATTTTTTTTTAAAAACAAATTGTGATAAGAGCAGCAGAATAATGAAAAAAAAAAAGAATTGTTGAATTTCATTGTTTTGAATGTAAACTATAATGAAAACTGTACTCCATTCTGGCTCTAAATTTGAAGTAGAGTTAAGAATATTGGGCGCGCCACAATAGCGGCGGCGGCGGCGGCGGCGGTAAGTCCCCTTTTTGAGGAGTGACTAGAGAGGCGCCATGGCGACGTCACCGTCCGCCTGACGCAGGTCCTCACCGGACACGGCTATTTCGGGAGGTTCCTGTTCCGTATAGAGCGAGAGAAAAAACGCCAAAGTATCACCACTGTGTGAATGGTCTTGAGGATACGGTGGAGCACACGGTGGAGGTCTGCCGGCTTGGGTAGAGCACAGCCGTGTCCTCGTGGCGGTGGTCGGCGGCGATCTCTCGCGTCCGACCCTTGTCCAGGCCATGGTCCGGAGCGAGAGTGTATGGCAGGCCGTGACCTCCTTCTGCGAAGCAATGATTCTGACAAAGGGGGCGGCGGAGCATATGAGGGAGCAATAATCCCAGCGCCCTCACGGGCGCTAATTCCGGATTGGGCGGTAGAGGCATGAGCCTCCAGCCGCCGCAGGAGACGTCCTGGTCGGGAGACAACATTGAACACCCGGCCACCGTAGGCGCGGACTTGTGGGCGGCGAGCGATGGGCAGTTCGCCACCGAGTAAGAACCAGGCCCGGGTCGACGGACGGCGCGTTGTTTTTCACGCGCGCCTTAAAGAGATGTCAGAGATGTCAGACCATAATGGGGTCCACGAGGACCGATGCCTCCTGGGCCAGGCTTGCGGGTTGGTTAAAAAAGAAACCGTGGTTCCCGGCGCATAGGCAACTGAAGGAACACGGGTGGGTTCTAGTCAGGAAAAGTCTCACACGATCTTCCACCACGCCAAGAGTAGGAGAGGTCATTTGATGAGTTCCCATACAAAACAAAAAAAAAAGTTTAGAGTATCTATAAACTACAGGGTTACTCACAATATCACTCTATGAAATAGTTACTCACAGTTCTTCAGTGTATTTGTTTGTTTCGATTGGTGACAAAACTTGTCAGTCTTGGACAACGGATAAACTATTTTTCTCTGGTGTGCGCATTATATATCAATGTACCTAATGCTTGTCGAGACGCCTGCCAATATTAATCATAAATGGAAATTTATAGCTAGAAGTCGAAGTTTCTTAAACAATTAAGTGTCCCATTATAAATATCGTGTGTTAGTTTTGGTCCCTCTACAAACTTGTCCATTTGTGGATTATTTTATTACTTGCACGTAAATAGGACGGAATAACAAATAGCCCTTCAACGTATTGAACTTATCATTTACGGTCTAATTCACTTTGGATTTGTTGAGTTTTGGTCTATTATGCTGTTATGTCAATATTGTATTGTATACAGAGGTTTGAAATGGTAAGCGGAGCTAGATAGGAATACGAACAATAGTTAATTTTGTAAACATATTCAAATGTTTTGGTTGGAAGATTGATATTATTGTGTTGAAACAATAACCTGATTTTCGGGCAATTTGTCCATAAGGGTTTTACAGTGTCGACCAAAAGTCCATAGGCAATCCTACAAAATAATAGATTAACGTTTAATCTTGTCCTTCTAGTTTCAAGGAAATATACACATGTATCATTCTGTGAATCATACCAAGTGATTGTATTTCATAATTTCATAGTTATGATATGTGGCAATATGGCCTCCCTTTTACCAAAAGGAGGCCTGTGTTTCAGGAGTGGGAACAGGCTGATTATGTAAGTATGTGTATGTATGACCTAGCGATTAGTCGCATAATATTGTAGATACATATTTGGAGCGGTTTTGTCTCAAAGTTGCTAAACAATCGATAGAGCGAAATAGGACTAGGTGAGCAGAACAGCCACTGTTGCCGTCGGCAAGAATTTAATGTAAAAATTGTAAGTAAAGGAAATAGAAATAAGAATAAATATGTAAGAATACTAAAGAAAAGAAAGACGATGAAAGAAAAGAAAATATGATAAAAGATAAAAGAATGACGTGGGAAAAGAGTGACCCAGAAAAAATGACAAGCCGCAAAAAAGGCTAAGCGGTAAAAAGAAAACAAGAGAAGACATAAAAAAGAAAGGGCAAAAAAGAATTCTTGCCAAGCAAGAAGAGAAAGGACGGCATTAATAAAAATATTGTAGATACGTAAATCAGTGAGCTGTGAGTTAGTAATCCAAATTCACGAGAGATGGCGCTGTACATACTTTTGGCTACTTCGCGCTATTTAAATTTTACCTGAGTTGATGTGGTCGAAACGGGTATGAGCTACGTAATAGTTGGAATCTATATATAAATGTTTCTTTAGTCATCACCGTCCTTCATGAACCCATTCTTTTAATTCTTAAGTGGGAACAGTTGTTTTGACGGACGGAAAACTACGGTGCCCTACACTAAGCATGGTCCGAAACGCTTTTGGTCGGTTTTTTTCGAAATCCATCATGAAGTCTAAAAAATAAATAATGTTTATTATTGAATTTATAGATGCACAGTTTTAATATTATATTAAATATACTATATGTAAAAAACCCTGTCCGATCCGTGAAGGTATCGTTAGGTTAAGTGATTCTACTAATACCTAAAAAGCCAGGCTATACGTAAAAAAAATCCCCCTAAAAAATAATATTATTTCGCAAAAAGTGGTATCTTAATACATGTGCGGTAGGCAATACATGCACGGCCAAAGGGGGGCAGGGCACGCAGCACGCGGTCGCGTCTTTATTCACTCATAATAATACCGTCAAAAATTATACCGTGTTATCAGTTTTTAAAAAATTACCAAATTTTGGGAAGTTGGAAGTAACTCCAGGGAAAAACAGATTATTACAAAATTCATTTTTATTGTTATTATTATGATTATATAAAACTTTTTATTTGATTTGGTCTTGTGTTTACCTAATCTATATAATCCTTATGAGCCGGAGGGGTTTTCTTTACATATTGTATGGATATTATTATATTACCTATAAAAAAGAATTGAAAAAATTTTTTACTGCCTATTATATTTTTTTGTTTTAGAGGATAACTGCAAGTCGCTGGATCCAGAGGTATGATGAAGATGGGAGTTGCCTTGTTATTCTACGATGAAGCGTGAAAGGTCGTTGCTTATTAGCGAGGCTATATGAACAGGCACAACTTATGGTGTTACAACAAGCAGGAAATATATTTCTGCCATTAGCAACTAAACATCCTACCAAAATATTTCACCATATACGAGCCAATTTACTCCTAACGACGTGCACACTCTGACAATACATAATCCGTAGTGATCAGAATCAGGAAGTGAAACAACAGAGCATCAGGCAGTTTATCTTCTCCTACTAATCGGACCTCAAGTTCGGGACACAAGTCAGTCTGATGTTTATAAGGGACAGCCTAATCCACGTGTCACCTCAAATTAAATCTGACGTTACATTTTCGAAGCTTTAAGCCGACTATATACCTACCAGTGCGTTTGTTGTTTAAGATTTATTTTACTACTAGCTTTCCGCTCGCGGCTTCGCCCGCGTGGAATTCGGTTATATCGCGCTTTTTAGATTTCCCTCGGGAATGTCATTTTTTTTTCAATAAAGGATAGTCTATGTCCTTTCTCAGGGTCCAAACATTGTATGTGCCAAATTTCATCAAAATCGGTCTAGAGGTTTAAGCGTGAAAGCGTAACAGGCAGACAGACAGATAAAGTTACTTTCGCATTTATAATATTAGTATAGATTGTATTGCAAGTTTTAACTGGAGTCGCGGCGTCACCACACCTCAAGCAAACCTTTGCAATTGAAAAAAAAAAAACTATTTCAACAATTCATGTTCAACAACATTGTTTTATTTTTGGTGGCTCCAAAAATTAAACAATGTTATTTACACGAGTACCTAGTTGAAATAAACATATTTTTTGTTTTATATTATGACTCTGGTTCTTGATTGATGCACACTTAAATATTTAATAAAAATAGCCAATCTATTTTGTGAAAAAAAAAAAGACTGTGGTAAATTTCCTGAGGTGATCTGTCAATAGTTTCAATTTATTTATTTCTTTATTATTTGCCTTCGCACGGTTTGTGCATTTAGCCGATGTCACGTAATTATGAACTATTCATGTCGAAAAAGACGGCCGCGTGACCCGTCTTACGAGTGAGGTTTGGGGCAAAGCCGTGATGTGGCCACTATGCTGCGATATTTCACTGTTCTTTATGAACTATTTACTAAATGCACTTGTTACTACATAAATTACGCGCTTTTATTTAGTAAACAACACTATAAATAGTTTTAAAAGTCTAATGAAAAACGAGCGTGACACTCAGCTTGACTTTCCCGCCAAAACAACCTAGTTTCAATTAGGTAATTAGGTATATTCTATTTTTAATTATGGTAAGTAAAGTCGATACCCACTATTCTGCCAATGTCAAAAAAGAGAATTGAAATAACAAGTATAATTTTTCTAAATTAAAAGACAAAAATCTATCAATTGGTTCAATCCCTGGTATCAAATGGAATGAATGTTCATTCTATGCTCACTTACATAGAAAAGATCAGCTGGTTGGCATTTTCAAAATGAAGAAAATCGTTGCCCGCTTTGTTATTTATAACAATAGTAACATATCAATCAGTACAGTTAGTCAACTATTTTCCCTCTATCATAGGCCTTATGTTATTACTTTAATGTAAAATCAGAATTAAAATAACTATGAACGGACAGAGAATACTTCAATTGTTTAAAAAAAATGGGAGGACGAAACATAAACAATGATAAATAAGAGCACATCACTACAAAACGTATGAAATAATATATTAACCATTTTCTCCTCGCGTTGTATCTCTCATTGCTGAGGGCCGTGAAGTCCCTGTGTTAGAAGCTTTTCCCTGATAGTGTCCCTCCATTTGTGTCTGCTCTCGGTGCCATGAAGCGCAGTGTGTAGTGGGGTATCTAGTGCGCAACGAATCATCAGGGTATTTGCGTAACTCACTGTCAATAGCAATGAGTTTCATTTTGACAGTTCAACAACATTCATTGCGTCATTTACGTTTTTGAGCATAAATAAATAAGAGCACATCAGTACAAAAGGTATGAAATAATACAATAACCATTTTCTCCTCGCGTTGTATCTCTCATTGCTGAGGGCCGTGAAGTCCCTGTGTTAGAAGCTTTTCCCTGATAGTGTCCAGAATAAATTACCAGACACCTTTTCGAACATATGAAGCAATGAATTAGCAATTTGCTTCGAAATGATTCCAACTATTAGTAATAACGTGTTACGCAATAGGGTAGTTGACTAAAAAAAAACTAATTAGTCCGTCAATCAGATTTCCAAAAACTACTAGACACATATTTTTTCTTTCTTCATATAAACAAAAAATGAAGACGACACAGTGCAATGAAAACTCGTGTGATGTACGCACACGCTACACTTTTTAGCGACCAGTGACGTCACCAACCATCACTGTTGTTCTTTGATGCCTTTTATATTTGTAAATTTTCATTGATTTGATAAAACAAAATGTACGTATCAAATATTTTTCTATAATCTGGATGACGGACTAAATAGAATCATTTTTTTTTTTAACCCAGGAAAGATCCCTATTAGGATACTGGTCAGTCCATCTTGTTGGACTGTGGCCTCTAGATCGTTGACCATTAACCTTTCTAGTAACGATATGGTACCGAAATATACAAATAACCATTTGATTGATAACAAATCGATTCAATCATTCAGATATTCGTTGCACTATTATACATAATTCAATTCTATTGTGGACGAAACGTTTCGCCTCCTCTTTTGTATCGCGTACATCGAAGGACTGGAACAATTTGCCAGTTTCCGTCGGACTACAATTTGAGTGACTTCAAGGCTAGAGTGAATAGGCTCTTAATAAACTAGTGCGCTTTACCATCAACGATTGCGTCACTGCTTACCATCAGGCGGGATTGCGGTCAAGCGCTAGTTTATAATTTATCAAAAAAAGGACTGTTTCTACGAATCTCCTATCTGATATACTCGTAGTTAAAAAATAATCAGGTTTTATTAAAAAGACAATGGCGCCGATTCTGTTGTTCACAAACTAAACTAATTTTATGTTAAGTGCATCTTTTTCTTTCCATTTCGTTAAGAAAAGGATAGAAGATAACATTTTAATTTAATCCTGTCAAATTAAAATACTCCATAGACAGTTTAGACGCGATTATAAACATGGCGACTAAAAATACGCCAGTTTACGTCAGGAACGCACTAACTTGACAGGTTTAAACTGAAAATCTTTCTTCTTATCTTCTGTCCTTTTCTTAATGAAATATAAAGAAAAAGATGCACTGAACTTAAATTTCAATCTCAATTGGCTTGTATCCTAAAAAATAATTTAATGTCCGTCAGATAGATTTATAAAAAATATTGAACACGTATTTTTTATTTTTTCTTTCATTCAAATTCTCGGTCTCCGTGGCGCAGCGGTCAACACGCCTGCCTGCGACGTGGAGGCTCCGGGTTCGATCCCCGGCCAGGTAGTGATGGAAAACGATCTTTTCCTGATTGGCCTGGGTCTTGGATGTTTATCTATATATGTATCTATTATAAAATATAGTATCGTTGAGTTAGTATCCCATAGCACAAGTCTCGAGCTTACTTTGGGGCTAGCTCAATCTGTGTGATTTGTCCGTATATATTTATTATTTATTTATTATTTATAAATACTTAGGAAGATATATTGATTTGAAATGTCGCATGACGTCACGCCGTGGTACAAAATATAGAACGGCGTGACGTAATTAGCCCCCACTCTGTAACTTTATTACGCTATATCTCAATAGTTTTTGGTAATTACGACAAAATAAAAAATACGGGTCTTAATTTTTTTTTATTATCTATAAGACGGACTAATTATTTATTTGATTTTCATACCTTGGATACATCCCTATTATTAAAAAAAGGACAGAAGGACCAATATCTGAATTGGTACGCGAAATAACTGTAGGTATTATCAAGTAGGCAGAGCGAGCGCGGCCGCGGACATGAAATATAACGCACTTACCGTACCTCGTAATATTGCGTTCTCTTGCAATATGAAAATTTATTGCAACGTATGTGTTAGTATAGAAATAGATGGTTAACTAAGAAAAATGTGTAGCGCTCTAATAACTCATGTACTTATGCTGCCCCATTTTCGATTTTATGTACGCGTTTGGAATATCACAATTGCTGTATCGTGCGAAAGCCTATGCGTTTGTAGTGTGGCAAATGTACCTACTACTTGTTTAGTTTACCTAACAGATTTCATATTTTTAAGGTCATAAAACTTCACAGAGGCGAGTATAATAGTCTGCGCGAAAAAGCTAGTCGCCGCCTTTGGTATGCGGAGTGTGAGAAAGGGGAGTGCACAACTGCCAAGACGCATATGTGATATTTATACTTATTTTTAAGGAACAGATGCGAAGGAAGTGAGGGAAGAGGAAGCGATTGCCGTCTCCCTAGATGTCTCGAACGCCGGTATGGCACGCTGGCCTATTGGTAGACTTCCAGCGTATGGCATTTCCCCTGACCTGACTGGCCGCGCAAAAGACTTCCTCGAGTGAATGATCCCCTTGAGGTGTTGTCTACGGGTGCTTATCGGAGCCTATGTCAACTAATGTGAATGTTCGTCAGACGTGTGTTCTCTCTGTAACTCTGTTCCTGCTGCATGTTAACGATCAGCTGATGCCCGTTGTTCGGTAGAGGTATGCGGATGATAACACAATTGTGGAGAGATACCTTCCAGGTGAGCACCTGTATGGAAGCTAGTAGATAGGGCTAGTAAGGAAGAAATCCGGTCCGAAAGAGAGGCTAAGGTAGAGAGTACGAATGTTGGACTACAGGCAGTCTTCAAATGGCGCGAAGCCGATCTTGTGGCAAAAACGCTGCCAAAACAAATGTGACTGCTTGACGTAATTGCATAGGTCCGATGGTACTTGACACAAGGATAGCTTCTAATGTTATACAAAGCACAGGTCCTTTCATGTGTGTGTGTCACATTTGGGTAGGTGCTGCAAAATACGACCTGGCAACTTTGGATTCGATGGAGAGGCGTCTGAAGAGGCTAGGTAATTGGCAACATTTGGTTCAAAACTGTCTCCAAACCTGGAGCGCAGGCGAAGAGTAGCCAGCCTATCGGTGTTCTATAGGATTCATTTTGGAGAGTGTGCGCGGGAATGGCATGCCTTAATTCCACGATCTCCGTTCCATCATAGGACGACCCGATGTACGGCGAGTATCCACCCTTACATTGTTGATACCTTCAAGGTTAGAGTGAATAGGCTCTTAATAAACTAGCGCTTTACCATCAATGATTGCATCACTTCTTATTATTAGGCGTGATTGCGGTCAAGCTCTACGTTATAATTACATATATACAACATGTAAAGAAAACCATGTCCGATCCGTGAAGGTATTGTTAGGTATCGATAACTGATTCTACTAATGCCTACAAAGCAAGGCTTAACTTAAAAAAAATACCCCTTAAAAAATAAATATTATTTCGCAAAAGGAGGTAACTTACATGGGCAGTACCTACAATACATGCGCAGGCGACGGAGGGCAGGGCACGCGGTCAAACAAAATGCCGCCAGTATTGTACATTCATTCATACAAGGTACCAATTAATAATGCCATCGAAAATGGTGTTGTCACTTTTTTTAAATTTTCTAAATATTGGGGTTTTTAGAGTTAATTTGCGGAAAAAAAGATTATTTCAAAATTCTTTTGTATTGTTATTATGATGATTATGTAAAGTTTCAAATTTTATTTGGTCATGTGATTACCTTTAGTCGGACGTGGTTTTCTTTACATCTATATATATAAAAGAAAGTCGTGTTAGTTACATCATTTATAACTGAAGAACGGCTATACCAATTTGGTTGAAAATTGGTAAGGAGGTAGCTAAGAACTGGGAGAAGGACATAGGATACTTTCTATGCCGCTCCCCGTCGTTCCTGTGGGAATAAATGAGCTTCTTTGTTTCGACTTCTCCCACACTTTTATGCTACCCTGGTACCTTGAACGTCAAAAAATATGCACAATAAACCTTCTTTCATGTATTATGATTATTTGATAATGATGGAATGAATGAGGTTTATTGTTTCGACTTCTCCTACAGTTTTGTGATACCCTGGTACTTTGCACGTCCACAAACTATGCGCAATAAAACCTCTTTCATGTATTATGGTGATTTCATAATGATGAATGAGCTTTTTTATTGTTTCGATTTCTCCTACACTTTTATGCTACCCTGGTACCTTGCACGTCAAAAAATATGTACAATAAACCTTCTTTCATGTATTACGATTATTTGATAATGATGAATGAATGAGGTTTATTGTTTCGACTTCTCCTAAACTTTTGTGCTATCCTGGTACCCTGCACCTCCACAAAGTAGGAAACACGTGTCCAGTCTTTTTAAGTTAATAATATTATGTACAAAATTTCAAAAAGATATAATGAAAAACCACAAAGTTATAATAAGCTTGCTACGAGTATTCTACTTGGTTGTCTCAACATAAATATGGTCAAAGATCCGCGCGCGAGCGAGCGCGGTGCGTTGACCTCTAGCGTCAGCTGTTGCGCGCGCACAATACTATGATGATGTATCGTAAGCTGCGTGACGCACTCGGTAACTACACTGTAACAATTTCTAAATGTATTTTTGACAAAATATAACATGGTGTCAAAATTATTGGAATCGATTCAGTTGCTTATTCACTATCTATATGTATAAAAGAAAGTCGTGTTAGTTACTCCACTTATAACTCAAGAACGGCTCCATCGATTTAGCTGAAAATTGGTAGGGGGGTAGCTAAAAACTAGGAAAAGGACATAGGATACCTTTTATCCCGTTCCCGTCGATCCCATGAGAATGAATTAGCTTCTTTGTTTCGACTTCTCCTACACTTTTGTGCTACCCTGGTACCTTGCACGTCCACAAACTATGCACAATAAAACTTCTTTCATGTATTATGATGATTTGTGATAATGATGAATGAATGAGGTTTATTGTTTCGACTTCTCCTACAGTTTTGTGCTACCCTGGTACCTTGCACCTCCACAAAGTAGGAAACACGTGTCCAGTATTTTTAAGTTAATAATATTATGTACAAAATTTCAAAAAGATATAATGAAAAACCACAAAGTTATAATAAGCTTGCTACGTGTATTCTACTTCGTTGTCCCAACATAAATATGGTCAAAGATATGCGGGCGAGCAAGCGCGGTGCATTGACCTCTAGCGTCAGCTGTTGCGCGGGCACAATACTATGATGATGTATCGTAAGCTGCGTGACGCACTCGGTAACTACACTGTAACAATTTCTAAATGTATTTGGGACAAAATATAACATGGTGTAAAAATTATTGGAATCGATTCAATTGCTTATTCACTATTTATATATAACTCAAGAACGGCTGAACCGATTTAGCTGAATATTGGTGGGAGGTAGTTAAGAACCCGTCCCCGTCGTTCCCGTGTGACGTGACATAAGACATGGTCCAACTCATTCAAAATGTAAGTCAGCAATTCATATACCAAAAATGGTATAACAAAAAGCAAATGACAGCTGAGCATATTTAAAAAAAAGTCTAACCGGTTGAAGCAATCGTTTAAAGCAAAGAATATAAATACTCTCTGCTGGTTTAAAGTTTCTAATAAAAAACCACAAAGCCAACTTCAACTTCAAAATTTTCTAATATTGTATTGCTGTGCCATTTATCATCAATAAAAATATCATGCCGTGACCAAGACCATCAAATCTTTCTCGACAAAGCGGTAATGCAAGAGTAAATCGAAACATTCTGAATGAAAGCACTGAAGAAGAGCAAGAAATTGCACGTGCAGAGCGCCGCCTTACTATGACTCGACTTCGTGCTTCTCACTCACAAGAGCAAAGGGAGGCGGCAGTCCGTGAAACTGTTCCGTTGACAATGCGAAATCGGCGAACAAACCTCAGAGATCATCATCATCATCATCAATCTTTTTATCGTCCCACTGCTGGAGACAGGTCTCCTCTCATGCAGAGAAGGATTGAGTGTAATCACCACGCTTGCTCAATGCGGGGTGGCGATTTCAGACTTATAAAGTCCTGGTTTCCTCAAGATTTTTTCCTTCACGTTCAGTCATTGGTGTCCTAGATATTATACTTAGAGAGTACATATCACTTTAGAAAAGTTACATCGATACTTGCCTGACCTGGAATCGAACCCGCGCAATCATACAAGAGAGGCTGGTGTTTTAACCACTAGGCCACCACGACATCTCAGAGATCAATAGCTAGATAATTTACGAAGCACAAGTAGAAATTCATTTCTTTCCCACGGTGCTACACTAAATAAATGACAAATAAAAAAATCATGGAATACTGTTTTTTTTTATTTACGGTGTTCCTAATTTAAAAAGTAAAAAATGTGATCATGTGATATTTATTGCCTTTAAGGCGGAACAAAGTTCGCCGGGTCAGCTAGTATTGTATAAAAAAAACAGATCTAACTGCAGGTATTAAAATGCCATTTCACATTCGCTGTCAAGCGCATGCACTCAGCTACGGTTATATGCGTGTTTGAAGTCAAACAATACTGCAAAACAAACTCGTTCTTCAAAGTTCCCTCTCAAAGTAATTCTCTTCGCCTCTGGAGTGCAAAAGTCGCGCATTATGAACCTAATTAAGTGTCGCATAATAAGCTTCAATTAGAGCGATGCTTATTTTATGACTTATCCCGAGCCTTTGTTTACGTTGTGTCTACAGGGTTAGCGTACGGTTTGGCTTACGTTGAGTAAATGTGGGTTGAAGATTAACTTTTGTGTCATGAATAATATGTTTTGAAAAATGTTTCGAGGTACGAGCGCAGGAGGTTTTTTGGTTTTTATTTCTATTATAAAACCCAAAAAAAGTTAAAAATAAACGTAGGAATACCCAGAAAATCTACTTATAAGTCACTGCTGGGACACACTTCTCTGTAACAGGGAAAGAGCCATAATCTACTGCATTGACCCCGAGCGGGTTTTAGTATGTCAAAGAAGAAAATCTTTGAATTATTTGGTTTTGGACAGGTAAACGAATGAAGTATGCCACTATTGTTTTGACTCTTGAGCCTACCGTATATCCAATATCTATCTCCCTTACCTCATAAATATCTGTTACCACTGAAACTCATGTATTATGATATCAACCAGCCCTTTTTATGATGCCTAACTCAGATGCGGATAAAGACAGTCTAAATTTTAATACGATTTAATTACGCACTTGACTTTGACAATGTTAGACGTCTGCCTAAAATGTGGTGATTTTTTATTTGATTTACCGTATAAGAGTAATAGTAATATTTAAAGGTACGTCAGTCTCCGTGGCGTAGCGGTAGCGAACGCGGCCGTTGGGCAAGGAGGCGCGGGTTCGATCCCAGCACAGTGCAAATATTTGTATGCATGAATATGAATATTTGCACTGGTCTGGCCGTGCCATACGAACTTCTAGTGGCAGTTGTTACCTCAAAGATCTAACAATTGGTCTAAATGCAATGCTTAGATATCGCCTTCGTGTTGTGGAGGTCAGACGGCAGTCGCTTCTCGGAAAATATCGAAGTTTAGCTAAAATCAGCAGTTAGACTGGTAAAGCGGACCACAGACTCCAAAGCTGAAAAGCTACGGATGCGTCTGGGATTAACGCTGAGATGATGATGACGATGAGTAATATTTAAACGTAAATCATGCTGAATGTATTAAAATAAATTACGTATTTGATAAAAACTATTACAAGAGTAAATGGCAAAGTTTTGGAGGGTAATGGTTGGTTAAGGGAATTTGAGAAACTTGTGTAGTTTAATAGTTATGATAACGTTGCCATTCTTAAGGCTTGTCACAATGAAGTCTTGTTATAGTAATTTAGTCTAGTCTCTCGGTCTTATTCGGTCAAATATCAAATATTTAGTTATAATAATTAAAGTAGCCGAATAGTAACCGAACAGTCGTTGCAAGCCTTGTTTAAGTACTTACATTGATGAGCAAGTCTGGTACTTTCAATCAAAATTAGTGTAGAAACTTTCAAGAGATCAAGTGCTGTGCCACGTATGTTGTTTTAATGAAAAAAACATTGGGGTTCAACCCTAAACTAATCCGAAGAATACAAACGCCGAAATGAAACTAAAATGTTATTGTATACCAAATACTGTCGTAGTACGTTAGAGAAAATCAGATCGGGTGGCAGTAATACAGGGCGTTAGATAATGTTTCCTCCCGGGAGTCCAACGGTCACAGATAACAGTAGCCGCGACGCCCTCGGATTTGTCTCTCGTTGTTACGCTCTGTAATAATATTATGAGCAGTTTATTCAGACCTTTGTCTACCGTTCGTGACGACTACTATGATGTTTACACACCGAGAATGTAGTTTATTTGGTCCTGGTAGCTTGATTTATGGTGTGGTCAAATTTAGTGCGGATTAGTGCGAGTTTTGTCGAGTTCCTTATTTTTATTATAAAGAGTTTTTTCTGGTTGTTTTCGCTATAAAGCAATATGACAAGAAAGTGGATGTAAGGATTCCATGTTTTATAAAATCATAATCGGACGCTTTCTTCTCGACTTACAAATAACTTTGGCATTCATCTTAAAAAAAATTACAAAGCTACATTTTCTTTCCTAAATACTTAACCCGTATATGTTTGAATTTGCGTCACTACATAGCATATTACGATGCTCGTAACATATAAAATAAGGATCCTCTTGAATGGTAGCAGCGGAGCTCCATTCCAGATTCGTATTTTTCTGTTAAGTGCTTATATGAAATCCTTCTTTTTTCCATAAGAACAACTCATAAACTCAAGAGTATCCATGTCGTATTTCCTCAATATAGTATTATGGTATGATAATACAGCGAGTCGGTCACATGAATCACAGGGCTCTTCCCAGGCGAGTCTTTGTATTCAGTTTGGCGGATGACGATAACCTTAATGTAAGCGCCGTCACGGCTGGTGGTCCGAAGAAGGATCGCTTTTGTCGTGGTCCCTTCCGCGCGCCCCATTCTTTTCTCTTTATACCGTTTCTCACTTGAGTAATTCGAGGACAATAAACATTTATTGTGCTCGTTTATTTGACAGACGATGAAGAAATATCGAATGAGTGAGTTTGTTTTATTTGGCCGCTGGGCATCCTCCGCAAGTTGTTTAACGACCGCCGTATTACAAAGAGCACAAGCATTTTTGGCGAGTTTTTCTCAAAGAGTAAAGGATAAGAAAATTATCCGGTCACTTTAAAGCCCGAACGTGAATCTGCGAAATGTGTAAGGAACCCAGGAACCCGGTCGCTCTCGGGGGAACGCTCTCAACGGGAGACATCCGTATTCATTTTTGTACGTTTCATTTTCGTACGAAGAATGGAGTTTACGACATCCTCTTTTAATAATTAACTGTTAGCTTGGTTTATTTAAATACGAAAATCCCGAGTGACACTTTAAATGATGTCGCTATTTATCCACGACGATTTATGAACCATAGAAACCTTGAAAGTATATTTCAAGCAAAAATATCCCTAAATCAAAATTCAATCACTCCAACACAAAGCCCAGTAAAAGCCGTGGCTATAAAATCAGTCCTGGCAGTTCCATTCTTAACACCAGCTAATCATCTTAACAAGGCACATAGGAGCGAACAACACGGGCCCGGCGCCCCTGCATTTGTATTCAGTTTGGCAGACTACGATAACTTTAATCCGGGTAAAGTGTCACCTTGAGTGGCTTACACAGAAAGAACCTTTGTCTGGAAGTAGGGTACTCTGACCTTCTTATTTTTTCCGTCAGGTTTTCCTCCATTGTCACGGGTTAATGTAAAATCCAGCTACTTAAAAGGCGAGCTTTTCGTCGGATTGCCGGGACCTAGACTATTGCGGCGCTCTGTACAGCGACTCAACTTGATGGATTGTGATGGAGAGCCTCGTTGATCATATTACACGTACTTGGTCATTTAACGTTGCGATATATCGGCTTGGTCAGGAGATTGGAAAATACTACTTATTTTCTTATTGGTACTTCGGACTCGCGACGTGACTCAATGAAAAAATATGTATTGGTCCTCTTAAAATTGAATTCCGTAGGTAGGTTTAAATAAAAATAAATAAATAAATATGAGTTTTATTCAGAGCTGAAGTATATTCTAGGAGAGTTTTAAAATGATTTCAGACAGTAGATGATGATCGTTTTGGGTGCTATTTATTCACAGGTGATTAAGTTGTAATTGCGAAGACAAAGTTTCGACAAAAGGTGAGGAAATGATACGGTTCCTTTGTAAAAGTTGCAATGTACGTGACAAATCTTCTAGTTTCGACTTCGGATTGAAAACTGCGATAGAGTCGGCCCCGACGTGCCTAGAATCTGCTATTAGCCCTCCATTTAGAAATAGGTGCACAGACTTATAGGTATTACATTAGAAATGTTAGAGTTGGTGAAGTAATGTAACTTAGTTACATTGTACGCACGTTTCATGCTCTTCGTCTTGTTGTCGAGTCCCGTTACAATGCAATTACACAAGCAAGTACTTATCTGTATTAAACCAATTAGATCAGTCAGTGAAGCGAAAACTAACTGGACTGAAAGCTAGTGAAATGAACACAATCGGAATCAAAATCGGTTTGTCTTATACCTACACAGTGTTGGTACAATCTCTCACGGAATTATAAACACGCGTAAATTGTTATGGCTGAAGCTTGCCGCTCCATCAACTCTATTTTAAAGGGGTCTACTGCATTGACATAGCTTAATTATTCCTCGTAGGATCACGTAATTAAGGTAATAGAAGATAGAGGTGTGACGGGTATTTGGTGTGAAGTCATTTGAGATTCACATAGTCAGTTTCTTCTTGAACCCCCATTTATAATTGGATGCTATCCAGTATGTTAATGTTTACAAAATGAAATTATTTAAATTGAGATACCATTTATGTCCGCGTCAGTACTAGAATTCCAAAGCTATCCAACTGTTAGTCAACTGTTATTATAACTAAATCCGACTATTGTTTACATCGACTCAAGTGTAAAGATATGTTGTCGGACTCCTTTATCTACTTATACGGAATTAGCGAACATGTTAGAGTACAAATGAAAAGGTTTTTACGCCACTGATGCGAGGACCGCCAAACACAGAAAACCTTTGAAAAAAATGTAAGCTGATTTACCGTGGCTGGCCAGGGGCCTCTTGTGCTCGCTCGACCGGCAAATAAAGGCGACCAGACAAATGCTCGCAAATTGACTCGACGTTTTTCACTGTATTCCATATTTTTTACACAAGGAGAGTATCTACGTAGTTGCTGAAATGCCAGAATGAACAGCCTGAAAGTAATTAAAAAAACATTCAATGTTTGCCAACGTTAATTAAATTTTATTATTAATATACGCCTTTTTTGTAAATGTGTCTCTTTGCTTCGCCTTCTTTTGTTACCTAAAAATGATCCGTTCTTATTTTTTCCCCATTTCTGCCAAACCCTCTACATGTATAAAGGCCACAACTATTACATTGAATTCCGTAGCTAGGCTGAACCGTCAACAATTGAAATAAAGGAGTGACAGAGCGACCATTGAGCGACCATTATGATGAAAATAAAATAAGAAAGGGTCTTCATAAAAACCGCTTCATTACCGAGCTTGAAGGTATTAAGTCGCTACAACGACCAAATAAAGCTAAGATTACAAGTTAACCTCATGTTAGTCGGAAACCCCAATGATAAAGCATCTCAGGAAAATCGAGCTCGAGGAGGGTACACTAATCCCTCTTTAGCAAAAACGCTTCGTTCCAAAAAGTGATGGGCGGCTCACGAGGGATGGATCTTCATTACCCAACCGTGTTGTCAGTTAAGCCAAAGGGTCTCAGGATTACATACTACTTAATAAAACTTAAAAAAATGAGGACGAAATGGCCAATGTGAGCCTCACGGTTTTGGAAAGAATTTTCGTTCAAAGAAAGTCTTAAGATTAAAGAGGAATGCAATTAAATATACGCTGGTTGTGTCTGTAGAGAGTATTCTTATTTCAAAGGCTGCTTTTGCTCGCATAAATGTTGGGTTACTTTGTTATAACGTAATTTGGCCGGGGCCAATGGTAGCGTTGGAATCAAGGGCCACGTCGCTACTGAGTTCAGTACGGCGGAAAACTCCCAGCTCTCGATAAAGTCACCATGACTGGCGTCTATGGTATGTTGGTTTAGTTTTTATGCTGGGGAAAATAATGTTTGTGATTACTTAATCTACTTTTTGAGAGATGGTATACTTATTTATAGTTTTCTTTGATATCTACCGAAGTTATATAGGTTATTCCCTTCTAATCTGGGGCTTTTAAAGTATGTTAGTTTATGAGTGAATTACTTTGTGACTGTGGTCATAGAAGAAATAAAATGTCTGATAAAGAAAGTCGTAAATATCTCCCTAGATTTTTTTTGTAACACGCTTATTTTCTCTTTTAGAGCAAGTTAAATTTAAAGGGAAACTAAGATTAAGTACACATGACGCGCTACATGTAGTAGTAAGGCTAGGATTAACTAGGATTTGGATCTAAACGTTGATAGCGACGTGGTAGTTTACCAGTCTCTCTCTTGCGAGGGAACACTAACCCCCCTAGCCACATAAAACTATTATTTCTCAAAATAAGTAATGAGGGCGTTTATATCCCAAAATGATTTTCCTTTGTTTCTAGAAACAGAATATCAACGTTTCCATGCGATTAGCAAGGACCCAACAATATACCTACATCTACTAGCCGAATTTATCAATTGAAAACACACCATCAGAGGTTTACAATAACGCCCACGCAAAATCTCATTACTGTAAATGAAACATTATTTGGTCGTCACGCCAAGTACCCTACGTCGTATATGGCAAATTACTAAAGTTTCCACTGATGTACAGATCTGACCCACTTAGTACGTTCCATCACAATGGGAACCCTTTGTTTCAAATTAAGTGCACATAACCAGATTTTACGGCAAAATCGAAACCGTTATGGCTTTGAGAATATATTATGAGTACAACAGCACAGGTGAAAATTTACGCTTACGATTCTCTTCAATAACGAGAGCATATCATTTTTCCATACAATAGCGCCATAAAAAGATTCACGGCAGTGCCTTTTTCGTATTTACCTTTGAAAATTTATATTCCCACTGGATTCAAGACCGCGGCCGACCGCAATAATACACAATGGGCAATCGAATTATCATATCATTATAGGCAAGAGAAAAATCCTAAAACTTGCTATTTTCACGTCACCTACGCAATGTTGAAATGGGTGCCAATACTTTTTGTTATTGTTGCTACTTGTGTAGTTTTGTGTGATAGGATTTTGGGGTTTTGGTTCTGAATTGCTTATACATACATGTGAAAGTTTATACTTATGTTCCCATCTGTCCTAACCTTTCCCTGTAAAACCAGTATCAGTTAACCCAGTCATGCATGCTTTTAAGGGTCGCCAAAACTCTTAAAGTTCTAGAGCAGTGTTGGCATAGCGATAACAGTCCCGACTTATGAGTGTGTCATGGGTAGGAACCCAAGCAGTTATTTTACTTTTTGTAAATCATTTTATCACCATTGGCCTCAAAATGGTGACGGAAAACATCGTGAGGGAACCGGAATGTTTTCGAATCTTGCTAGTGACTTTTTTTTTTTTTTTTTTTTTTTTCTAAATTATAAACCAGCGCTTGACCGCAATCCCGCCTAATGGTAAGCAGTGATGCGATCGTTGATGGTAAAGCGCGCTAGTTTATTAAGAGCCTATTCACTCTAGCCTTGAAGACACTCAAATTGTAATGTGACGGAAACACCGACGCCGGCAAATTGTTCCAGTCCCTCGATGTACGCGGTATAAAGAAGGAAGCAAAATGCTTCGTCCGGATCGCAGTGGTGTCAACAACGTAAGGGTGGAAACTCGCCGTACTACTACTACGTCTACTGCGTGGTTTATTTAAAAGTAAGAGATAAGTCCTTGTTTTTACTTTGTTTAGTAATTAGGGGAGTTCATATATATATTCTGCGAGATTTACAGGGGAGTAGTTGCCTCCCCCTGCCCCCCCTCGGTACGCCCGTGCCTGCAGCTTGTCATCAACTGTTGATGGCACGGTTAGTTCATAATCTTCGACGTCTATACAGTTTTTGTTCAGAGTTTACACACTGATCTATTGTTATTGTTATTGTAACACTTTATTATGTTCTAACATGGACAGTGTTGGAACAAAGTGCCTATTATTTGTTTTATACCTAAATAATGAATATGTGAATGTCATGTTTGGACAAAGACATAAAGTTTAAAATGTTATGCCAATATTGGTGTTGAAATTATCAAAACTTCGAACTTTTAAAATGTTTGCAGTCGTGTGCGATACACTAATGCATTAAATCTAATGTAATTACAGCATTTCATTATAATTTATGCAGTAAGTTTGCTGGGAACATATTAAAATATTTTTATAGTGAACAGAATTAATATTATTAATGGATTGAAATGGATAGCTTGTTTACTATTAAATTTGAAATACGTCAACGTTGGTTTATTGAATTGACAGACAGTTTTAAATCCTTTTTGTGCGATGTTTTCTTGACAAAAACAGTTTATAATAATCACTATACCTATACAATACTAAATACCTAGATTCGTCTAAATCATACCTACTTAACTTATTTAAAGTACTTTTATTAATTTATTCAAATAATTATTATAGAGAGAGATTTTTATATAGATATTTTTTTACCAGTGTTGCCAGGAAAAAAGTGTCTGTTCCTTATTAAGTTGTATATTTTAAAATAGCTGCCTGTTCGTTTTATTTAATTAATTAAGCGTTTTGATACACCTGATATACCGTACATAATTAAGGACCCGTATATATTTTCCTTTTGAAGATCAGCTTATATGATACATACATATTTTATATTATGTACCACTAGATTTAAGTTTAACGCAAAAGCCTTTTCGTAATACATCTACAGGGTTATTGTAAAGGTAAAATTCGCAGATGCGATGAGTAAACGATATCTAAACTTAACAAAGATAAATAAAGCATGTCTGCAGTTCACACGTGGTCTAGTGATTGTATATCACAGAACTGAAGCCTGTGATTGCTTTTTGTTATTATCATTATAAATATGTCGTTGGTGTGCCATAAAAATAAATATGTCGGAGATCTTCGGAATAATTTTAATAGAAGTTGCTGATTTGATTTACGTAGTAGAGGGGCGAACGCTTGTGACGTTATTTTGTGATGGCGCCACATGGACAGAGTCGCTTTGGAAAGTGGGGTTCGCCGAACGGACACTTTGCATCGAGACGCGGACCAAGGCACATCTCCGAACCGAAACTGTCGGTTTGCCTATTCAAATTGTTATTATGAAGATTGGAGGGTATATCTACACGTCGTGCTTCAATTCAAAACTCACCTACGAAATGGAACCTGTACCACCACACCAAGATGCTGTCGACCCTACCGCTCTGCCGTCGCTGTCTCCGACATCAGAAGTTGGATAAAGAACTACACTGCTCACAATCTCGTTATAAATCAAGGAACAGAATAACGTTAGGCTGGAAGTGAACGTCACGTTACGAGGTGCGCTCAATTGTTGACGCAGAAGAGATCGCTCCGTGTGATAGTGCGCTGCAGGAGTGCGCTACAGGAGTCCGCTGCAGGCGTGCAAGTGCGGTTGTGCTGGCTGTTGCTTGGCGCGCGACAGTGCTGGCTGTTGTTTGGCGAGCGAGGTGCGCTTGCGCAGCGCGCATGGTGCGTTTGCGGAGCGCGCAAGGTGCGCTTGCGGAGCGCGCAAGGTGCGCTTGCGGAGCGCGCTACTAGCTGCGTGGTGAATCGCATCAATGGCGTGCGGCGCTGCTGAAGCTGCGTGCGGCCCAGCCAGAGCTGCGTGCGCTTTGCGGAACGCCCAAGGTTTCAAGACGTGAGCCTCTACTCTGCAGGCGATGAAAAGATTTCAAAATACCCAAAACGTTTGTGGTAACGTAATGGGATTTTCTGAGAGCTCAGAGATGTCTGGTGTGCAACGGTTGACAACTGCCAAGTGGCAGGTGTTTGTGGGAAATTGCCATAATCCGGTGAGTCGTACTATTTTTATTTTGATTCCGTGGCCGAATGTTCTCTTGTCAAGCAATCTGTAATTTCATTGGTGTATGTATACACGCGCCAGTATATATACAGTGTACAAAGTTGAAGGTTGTGCCAGTGTATTGTGTACTGAACAATTTCTTTGCGACATGATAATAAGAGTTATTTGCAAATTATATTTTCTTATACTACCCGTATTCTTTGTTATAATGGACTGAGAAATTTTAAATCAGGGTTTTAATATTATGATGTCTGGTTTGTCTTTATTTCAAAACTAAAGTTCACTGTGGCCTATAGTTACGAGCTCACTTGAGCTTATGATAGTATGTGTGGCTAGACTATTAAATCTTCTCAAGAGAACAAGCGGTAACGAACATAGAAATGAGTGCAAATTTACGAAAAATCTAAATTTGATAGAAGTGTGCTAAAGTAATGAAATTGAATAATAGTGAGTTGTTTGATGGTGATATTGGCGATCGTTACCTATTGAAATCGTTGATTACAAACAGAACTTAGAAGTTCCCCCACGATCGTATACGAAAGACTTCTCCAAGTAATGTCTGCTGAGTTAGATTTTCATAATGTAGAAGATGGCGAGGAGGGTGCCTCCGCCAGCAAATAGAACACGTATCATGGCTATGTGGTCGCACTGCACGCACTAGTCTGTAGTCGTAACTGCAACCCAGTGAGGGGTTGTTCAGGGGGCGATGGGCAGCTAGTGGTGTGGCGGGGACCTAGGTAGATATGGTCGCACTGCATGCACTAGTCTGTAGTCGTGACTGAAACTCAGTGAGGAGTTGTTCAGGGCACGATGGGCAGATGGTGGTGTGGTGGGGACCAGGATCTCAAAGGAGACTATTAGTTGTACAGTCATTTATTGACCTGGGAGTTGCGGACTCTTGAGTTGGTCGTATCACATGAGGTGATGACGATATGGTCAGGTCAATAATGAGTTGTAACTAGCTACTGTGGTAGCGGGCGATGATGTGTTTTCTTTTTGATGATTATGATTTTGATTTGATAGTTATGAGGCTTGGAGGAACCTTTTGTTTTCTTTTTGAAATTTGATAATTATGAGGCTTGAAGAAGCTTTTGTTGGACTTGGTTTTCTAATAGTGATAGTAATTAAACGTGACGTGTGACGGTCAGGTTGGCCGAGTTCTCAAAAATGCTTCAAAGTCGGTTTTTTGTGTTTTTTTTTTTATTTGTTACAGACATGCACGAGGATGTGCAACGGGAAATATCGAAGTTTGACCGGAATCGGCGTTTTGCCTGGTGAACCGGATCCCGGACTCCGGGGCTGAGGGAGCTTCGGATGCAACTTGGATTGGCGCTGGGATGATGATGATGATGCACGAGGACGTGCAAATCGTCAGGCTGGCCGTGTCTGAGATCTTCGGAATAATTTTAATAGAAGTTGCTGATTTCATTTACGTAGTAGAGGGGCGAACGCTTGTGACGTTATTTTGTGATGGCGCCACATGGACAGAGTCGCTTTGGAAAGTGGGGTTCGCCGAACGGACACTTTGCATCGAGACGCGGACCAAGGCACATCTCCGAACCGAAACTGTCGGTTTGCCTATTCAAATTGTTATTATGAAGATTGGAGGGTATATCTACACGTCGTGCTTCAATTCAAAACTCACCTACGAAATGGAACCTGTACCACCACACCAAGATGCTGTCGACCCTACCGCTCTGCCGTCGCTGTCTCCGACAAATATATAAAATATTTTAAACATAACATATGAATGCTAATATGTTAAACATATTATACATGTTGTTAAGAAAACCCTGTCCGACCCGTGAAGGTGTTGTTAGGTATCGATAACTGATTCTGCTAATGGATACAAAACCGGGCTAAACTTAAAAAAAAGTCCCCCTAAAAAAATAAATATTATTTCGCAAAAAGAGGTAACTTAATAAATTTGCGTTAAGCACCATTCCGCGGGGGGCGGGCGGCAGGGCACGCGGTACGTGGTCGCATCGCTATTCGCTCATAATAGTACCGGTGTTGTCACTTTTTTAAAAGTTACCAAATTTCGGGGAAGTTGGAATTAATTCGCGGGAAAAAAAGATTATTTCAAAATTCATTTGTATTGGTACTATGATGATTAACTAACATTTTATATTACATTTGGTCATGTGTTTACCTAATCTTTATTATCCTTATGGGTCGGACAGGGTTTTCTTAATATACTGTATAATATATAAGATACAACCTTCAATCATTTTGGTTTCAAGACGCGAACGTATATTTTACTGACGCAAGTTTTCTCTTCAAAAAATATAGTCGATTTTTGGTGAGGCTGCATATTCATTTTCTATATTAAATCTTAATTTAATATGTTTTAATATTATGTTTTGGGGAAACTAGTAACACAATTGACTATCAAACAATATAAAATATCGAAGGAGAGTACTATCGACACCAAAATACTTAAATTTATACCCATTCATTCTTCAAGTACCTAGCAACAACAAAAACGGTCGTTGACGTAAATAATATTTATATCGTGTTTTGTTTTCGATTCCTATCGTATATATAAAACATATTTATTTTCCTGTAACCACAGGAAAATAAATATGTCAGAAATATCTTATAATGTGATAATGATCCGTCCACAATATAATCCAGCGAGTGAATAAAGGCATGCTTCTGACAATGAGTAATGAAAATTTCATTTATTATAGCCATTTAATTTAGATGATTCAATTTATCTTCATCTCGAATAAATAAATCATAAGATGACTTTTATAACTAATGCTTCAGAAAGTCTTTACACGGATTTATTACAGATTCAATTGAGGGTTAAACACAAGTATTTCTGCGATGTGAGTTTTCAGGTTATTTTATATTTTTCATACCTGGTTATGGCATATTTTATACTTTATATTTTATATACTTATTAATAACACAGATGAAGATTTTGTATTTTTATGTTTGAATGCCCTACTCTTTTTTTTTTATAAATTATGAACTAGCGCTTGATCACAGTCCCGCCTGATGGTAAGCAGTGATGCGATCATTGATGGTAAAGCGTGCTAGTTTATTAAGAGCCTATTCACTCAGAAAAACTGAGCGAATAGGAAGGAAGACGGCAGTTGAGCGAGGTGATGCAATTTTAAACCCAACAACACGACCAACGATACTGCGCCAAAGGGAGATAGATCGGAAGACCCTCCACGATCAAACTCCCAACACAACTACATTAAGCAGTGATGCAAGCGTTGATGGCAAAGCGCACTTGTTTATTAAGAGTCTATTCACTCTAGCCTTGAAGACACTCAAATTGTAGTCTGATGGAAACACCGTCGCTGGCAAAGTGTTCCAGTCCCTCCGCAGTACAAAAGAGGAGGCGAAACGCTTCGTCCGGATCGTAGTGGTATTAACAACGTAAGGGTGGAAACTCGCCGTACGACGGGTCGTCCGATGGTGGAACGGTGATGGGGGAATTAATTAACCAGTCGGATTTGAAAAGTATTGATGCCTCTGGTGGGCCAATTCTGTAAAAAGGCTATTTAATATCATGCGATGATCCCTAGGAGCCAAAGTATGTTCCTTATTCTTCTTCTTCAGCCTATAGATGTCCACTCCTGAACAAAGGCCTCCCCAAGGCTTTCCACGATGGCCAGTCTTATGCTGCCCGCATCCATCGACTTCCCGCGACCTTCACCAGGTCATCGGTCCTCCTTGTGGGGGCCTCCCTACGCTGCGTCTTCCGGTACGTGGCCACCACTCCAGAACCTTACTGCCCCATCGGCCATCGGTTCTACGAGCAATGTGCCCTGCCCACTGCCACCTAATTTTAGAGACTCGAAGAGATATGTCGGTGATCCTTATTATTGTAACGTAACAGTTTAATAGGCAATTAATTCAGAACTTTATTTTTTTGAAACCTCAACGAATAGTACATATCGCAGAACATATGAAAGCCAGCTAGAATAAAATAACCGTAAAACTATTCCAACTACTGGGTTCGCAAAAACCCGGATTTTCACACAAGCCCTCAACATTTTATTATCTACTGTACATCAAATGCTTCGCTTGAAATGATGTAGTTAACACTCATGTGGGAAGCATATAAATAAAGAAGGCTTATAAAAACCTAAATAAATAGCCACCGCTGTGACTGACGATATTATAAATTTGTTCAGATAACATTGTGGGTGACATTAAAGCGCCTCTGTCAGCCCCCAGGCGGATTTTCTGTCCCTAGCGAGAAAATAACGCGTGGGAACCATTTTTGGCTTTTATCTCAGGTAAACCAATTATCAGATTATATTTAGGTGATAATGTGTTCAGATTTAGGAAGTACCAATGTGATTTTATCAGGATTTATAATGTGTACTCTGAGTTTATCTGGGATTTTAATTATCATCATCTCAGCGTTAATCCCAGTCGCATCCGTAGCTTTTCAGCTTTGGAGTCTGGGGTCCGCTTTACTAGTCTAACTGCTGATTTTGGCTAAACTTCAATATTTTCCGTGAAGCGACTGCCGTCTGACCTCCACAACCCAAAGGCGATATCTAAGTATTGCAGTTAGACCAACTGTTAGATTTTTGAGGGCTCCAACAACCAGTAACGACTGCCACTAGATCGTATGGCAGCCCGGACCAACGGCTTAGTGTGCTTTCTGAGGCACGACCAGACCAGAATTTATGCATACAAATATTTGCACTGTACGAGGATCGAACCCGCGCCTCCTTGCGCAACGGCAGCGTTTGCTACCGCTACGCCACCGAGGCTGGCAAGGTGGTTTAGGCTAAACGTTTGATGCATATAATTCTAACGTCCGTATTCCAGAAGGAAACTCAAGCATTGATCTCTGTTTAAGCATTACTAAAAACTAGTTTCAACCAATCAAAACGCTTCAAACGAGATTTAAGTAGAGCTTGAGTTTTGAGTGACGTTCTGTAATACGGACTTAAGTGCGGTCAACTATTAATATTGCAAAGGTTATTCAAATCCTTCATGGCTACATAGCTTAAAGTTCAAAATTTATATACGCGAACATACCGACGAGCATAAGGTATTTTCCTTATGCTCTTTCCCGAAAATACACGCATGAGAACTTTATTCCATTTATTTGTTGAAGATTGAGTGTAGTTATGTAAAGAAAATATAAATAAAACGCGGCAGTGGTTTGTGAAAGGCTAGGGTATAGGTTCGCTCGAATGATCAAAACTGTGAGATCTGTCAAACACAGATTGCCTCGGAAAGGAGTTGGACAGGCGAGCAATATCCGTTACCAACCGCGAAATACGATCATAATACGTGAACTAGTGAGTGCTTGCACAAAGCCGAACTAATATGAAACTTTGTAATGTATTAAAATTTCTATGTGTTGTCGATATAAATTACACGCACCAGAAGCTAGTTCGGATAAGGTAATTGGAATTTCTGATAGAGAAAAATTTTCTAGGTAGGTTATTACTTACATTTCATATACATCAGTACATTACACTAGTTTACAGTACATCTGTTGCCAAAGAAATTTTAGCTGTTGCTGACTACATATGATATGCTATTTTCAAAAATATAAGTAAAAGATTTTTATCAGCTCTAGTTTCTGAGTTTCAGCTATGTAGGTATAAAACAGAAAAAAACATGTATTTACTAAGAAAAACTATTAAAAAAAATAATTAATCATTGAGTTCTAAAAAACTTCGTTTTAAAGCTCTTCTCTGATGTGTAGACTTTGGAAAATGACGTATTAGCGACCAACAATAGTCGGACATCATATTTGTATCCCAGAAACCCTGATAGCGCTCTTCCATGACACGTAAGTCCTGATGCATACGCTCTCCCTGCTCTTCGCTCATCTATATCTATACATATAATAAAACAGTAGGACCCGGTGTGTCTGTACATTGAAGATAATTGACAAAAATGGAGTCAGGGCGATAAAAGAAAACCAATGAAACACAAAAAATTTTTTTTTGAATTTTTTGTCTGTCTGTCTGTCTGTCTGTCTGTCTGTTTGTTCGAGCACATCTTCGTAACTACTGAATGGATTTTTATGCGGTTTTCACTAATGAAGAATGCACACTCCCGGGCAGTGTATAGGCTTTGTTTCATCAAAATCGGACAACAGACAAAAAAAAAAGTCTAGGTAACAATATTTGGAAAATCACTTAACTACCATAGCTTTAGAAGAAAAGGTTGTCATAGAGACATTTAGAAGAAAAGGTTGTCATAGAGACATAATCAACAGCGTTGTCAAAAACTGTCATAACAATGAAAATATTAGTGTAATATGTAAATATATTAAATTATAGCGTAGTGTTGAGTAGAAAAATTAATACAGCACAGCATAGGTACAGCTTCTTACGCTAAGATATCACCAAGTCGCTGAAACTTAGGCATGAAGTTGAGCACCGTGTCTGTAAGCTGGATAACGAGTCTTGGTGAAGTAAAATGTTATCAGAACAGCGCCTCATTGTACTATAATGCGTATTATGACCTGCAGAAATGAATGATATAAATGTAAGAATATAAATAAATAACTGTAAGTATCTGTAGGTAAATACATAACACTACAACTATTAGGTGCGCTGCTCACGTTTTTTAGTACATATAAAATCCAATAGATGTCACTGTGCGATTTTATCGTTTCTAATTCGTATCCATCAATCGAAATATAGTTTCAAAATTAATTTTATATTTGTGCTTTTTAATAGGTAAAAAATCTCAAAAAATATAACTTACCTGCTACGAATACGGATATTTAGAGATTGCTTTGCGATTTGGATTACTTGGTTTAGAGGATATAAATAGGATTGTGTTTAACGTCTTTTTATTCTAGCACAAGGCGGTAAAACGGTTAATGTCGTTTATAAAGAAATTCTTTAAAGTATCTCCATTATTTAACTTTTTTTTTAATTTGCTAAATTCAAACAAGTAATTAAAAAAACTAAAAGAAAAACATTTTTACTTTATGCATATATCATAAACAAGTGGAAAACTAATAACGGTTTTTAGATGTAAGTTTTATCTCTATGAAGAGCTCTTCCAGCCATGAAAAAGGTGAAAAGAGTTGCAAAAGTATACTTACTCAATATAAAACTCAATATACTTCAAGCCCTGCCAATTTAGGTAGTTTCCCAAAAGTTCTAAATTCAGAATATCATAAAGCAATTTTTAACCAACAAAAGAGAAGAGAAAGCTTAGGACAATCAAAATTCCACGCGGACGAAGTCGCGGGCAACAGCTATAAATACTTTTTACTGATTAAAACGCAATACTTTTGTTGTATGACTACCGGTCGCCCGCGGCTTCGCCTGCGTGGTATTGCGTTTGTCACAAAAAGTGACTAGCATGACTTAAATTTTCCCCGTTTTTTCCAGGTTTTTTACACATTTTTCGCCGTATTTCTGCTCCTATGGGTTACAGACTAATGTTATACAGCTTAAAGCTTTCCTCTATAAACTAATAAAAAAATATTCAGTTTGCTCCCTTTACCTACCATGCCAAGGATTATATCTACTATATAAAAATAAGTCCGGTTTTCCTCCCTGACGCTATAACTCCAGAACGCACGAACCGGTTTCCACGGTTTTGCATTCGTTGGAAAGGTCTCGGGCTCCGTGAGGTTTATAGCAAAGAAAATTCAGGAAAAATTCAACAGAAAAGTGGGGAAATCGTTTTTCACATACTTCATTCAAGCTCCGGTGACGGGGACGGGGACGGGGACGGGGACGGGGACGGGGACGGGGACGGGGACGGCGATGGCGACAGCGACTAGCCTGAAAAAATCAGTAGTTCCCGAGGGATAACGCGCGATAAACACTTTCTGTGAAAAAACGAAAACCACGCGGGCGAAGCCGCGGGCGGCCGCTAGTATCTCCTAAATTTTCTGGAAACCTGTCCAGGTGACTATGGAGGAAATGGAGTTTTATGCTCATAATGCACCCCATATTTTTTAACTGTAGCAGAAGGTCTTCTACAAGTTCAATATAATTTTCAGATTTTTTATTTCCGAGAAAATTCTGCATCACAGAGACGAAAGCTGTCCAAGCCTTTAGTTGTAACTCAGTCATAGAATTTCTAAATTGAGTATCTTTCGTAAGTTGTCTAATTTGGGGGCCGTCAAAAATACCGGCTTTTATTTTTTCCATAGTGAGCTGAGGAAATTTTTGGCAAATGTAAGAAAAGCAGTTCCCATCTTTATCTAGTGATTTAACAAACTGTTTCATGATGCCCAGTTTTATATGTAATGGTGGAAGGATAATTTTGTCACGAGCTACTAATGAATTCTGGACTATATTTTGCTTTCCAGGCTTCATACTTTCTCTCAAGGGCCAGTTTCTTCTTATCCAATGCTCTTGTTTAGCTCTACTGTCCCAAAGACATATGAAACAGGGAAACTTAGTGTAACCACTTTGTTGACCGAGAAGAATGTTCACCATTTTTAAATCGACAGAAATTTGCCACTTATGGTCATTGTATTTTATTTTGTTCAAGACTAGCGAAATGTTACAATATTCTTCCTTTAACTGTGTACTATGGGCAATAGGTACCCCAGCGTATTTATTTCCATTATGTAATAGAATACATTTTAGGCTACGTTTTGAGCTGTCAATGAATAAACGCCAGTCGTTTGGCTCATATTGTTTCAAGCCCATTTTTATCAACAGGTTTTTGATATCTGAACAAAAGGTAATACCGTTTTCTTCGGAAAAATAACGCCGTAATTCTTTATCTCTTTCACGATAAAAACTTATTTTAGTATCTGAGGAAAGCAAATTTTTTTCTTTCAGTCTTGATGCTAACAATTCTGAAGCTTGTTTAGAAAGATTTAAATCTCTTACAAGATCATCTAACTCATTTTGGGAAAAGCATTTTGGCTCATTTGACATACCTTCAAAATCAGCATCATTTTGTGATGAGCTTGGTCCTTCGATGTCTTGTTCCATGGGTTCAGATATATTTTTAGGCACTGAAGAGTCAGTTGAACGCTGCACTGGACGCTGAACACAACTAGTACTTGGGTACTGCCATTTAGCTCGATTTTTAGTATTTAAACCGTTTACGTTTACGCTACAAAAATAACAATCTTCGAGATGATTTCGTGGTTCTCGCCAAATAGTCGGTGTTCCAAATTTAAAGGCACTTCTTTTACCATTTTTCCACAATCTTAAATATTCCACACACGATTTACAAACACAATTGGGAGCCCAAGACTTCTCATTTTTATCCAAGAGCATTCCAAAATACTCAAAATAGGTATTTTTCACCAACTCTGATATAACTTTTCTACAATCGTTGAACACATATTCCCCGCATATATAACAAAAATGATCTGGATTGTTTAAACAACGTCTCCTTGAACTACTCATGACGCAAAAACTTTGGATACTAATCTTAACACAGTAAAATATGCCTATTATCGCTTAATATATACGCTTAAATGACAAAAATCAAAAACAAAGTAACTCGAGCTGCTCAAAAAATTTTGAGGGTAGATTTGACGAAAACAAGTCATAAGTGAACATTATCAACCACAAAATTCGCGGCAACAGACAAAAAGTTAAATTTTGTAAACTAGTGTTATCAGTACATCATCTCAGCGTTTATCCAGGTTGCAACCGCGGCTTTCGCGTTCCAACGCGAAAGCCGCGAAAGGAGAATGTGCAGGAAAGTGGACCCCGGGCTCCAGCCTGGGGTCCGCTTCCTCAATTTCGCGCGATCTTTTGCTAAAGATCAAGAAGCATCTTGTGGTGAGAGATTTTTGTGGTGTTTGTACATTTATCAGTACATATTTAGCAATAATTTAGCACCTTTGAAAACAGAACCTTAGAAAAGTGTCGTTCATGGATCCTGTTTTAAAGAAAAATGTATAACTTATAATAGACACAACACTTTGGAAAAATGTAAAATGGTATCCAGTTATAAATAAGCAGATAATGTGAAGATGGCAGTAAAATCTCGGGGTTCCATAGACACAGAACTCGGGACTGATAAAAACAAAAAAGTTTTTTAATAAAAGTTCGTTGAGAAAATGCCCGCGAAATATTCGAGATTCTTGTGCTGATTGTTTTATAGTTATGGCTTGTAGGGAAGAGATATACCCCTTATAAAATTCTCTTTAGAATATTTTAACGCCACCCTGCAGAAAAGACGGTTTTTTAATACTTTTCAAATTCTCAATTTACCATAAAATTAAAACTACTTAGGCTCAAAATAAACACAATACATGTTACTTACGATAATACTTTTTCAGAATTATCAACTTCTTTTGGTTCATAATCTCTAGGATTATTGCGGCTTACATTAAAGTTTTACTCTCGTGTCATTCGATATTGAGAATGAAACAAAGAAATTCTTTCATCTTGTAACTTAAAAAGTGTATTTATTCACGATCTTTTATAATAAAAACACTTCAAAGTCGCTTGTCAGAGTTGTCACATTACAACAGAATTAAATGAAATAAGCTTCGCGTTTTCAATAGCGGCATTTTCTTCTTGTAGTCATTGTCAGCTATTCTCATGCCTTGTTTGGCGTGTAATTGAATAAGACGATTGCCATCACCAGTCGCGAGGAAAAGAATTTAATAACATGCGATATAAACGTGCCCTCGAATACATCGCACTCTGCCTCTGCCATTTTATGCGACACTTCTCTGCGTTGGGGACTCGCTTGCCGAACGCCGTATTTCACGAGCTATTCAATAGTTTTTCTTTTTATTTAAATAAAATTCAAAAAATTTAAACTTTTACTGTTCAGTGTGTCGACAGAGGGAGAATTCATTGTATGAATCCCGAATGCGGCACATATACATGACCAACAGTGAGCAATTCTAAAAATAAAGCCAGTCATTCGTCCGAATTATTTTTAAAGCTGATAAAGGAAGTATGCAATCAAAACGAACAATTTGAAATAACGTGCATATTTTTGTTAAATGTATTGACATGGTGTTTTATTTGGTGAGTGAGCGCCTTTATTCCGTCTCATTGGTTTTTTTAACGCCTGTAAACGCTCCATAAATCGTCTAAAATTACACTTTTACTGTCTTATCTTCAGATTTGCCCGTTTTCCTTATGAAGGAAAGTATAGACTTATCAAGATATATAATACATGTCCTTTTATAGGATGCAGATTTTAAAGGAAATTAATAACCCGCGAAGGAACACAATGCAATGAAAAGGGTAAATAAACAATGCAAAAAACCCCATTGCGCAGTAATTTGTAAAGACAATAAAAAATCTCTATAGACATTTACGAGCAACGAGGTAGAAGTAATTTGTTTTACGGAGCAATTAAATGAGTACTGGATATACAATATTTTTAGGTATGTAAGTACTGGAGATTGAATATTTTTACGGTAAGTAGGTTTTTTTTAATAATTATAAACTAGTGCTTGACTGCAATCCCGCCTGATGGTAAGCAGTGATGCAATCGTTGATGGTAAAACGCACTAGTTTATTAAGCCTATTTACTTAAAAAACTTACGAATAGGAAGGATGACGGCAGTTGAGCGAAGTGATGCAATGTTAAACCCAAAACCCAAGATCAACACAACCAACGATGCTGCGCCAGAGGGAGATTGATCTGGAGACTCTCCTCGACAAACTCCCGACACAACAACATTTGACGCATCGTACCCGGCACCCTCGGCGCTCAAACCCGTCCTCCGTACGGCTTCACCAGATATCATGCCAGAACAAAGTACTATAATACTAAAGTACTCCGGTACTTCCATTTGACCGACTACTCTAAGGAGCCTACCTCGAGATCTAGTGCCAAGCTCAGTTTCGATTTATCATATGACCATAATGTTTTTGCAGATGTTTACCAACAAAGGATTTATTTTTTAAAACAGATGGCTATTGCAAGATTCAACAAGTATCATCATCATCAATCTTTTATCGTCCCACTGCTGGGCACAGGTCTCCTCTCATATAGAGAAGGATTGAGCGTAATCACCACGCTTGCTCAATGCGGGTTGGCGATTTCAGACTTAAAGTCCAGGTTTCCTCAAGATGTTTTCCTTCACCTTCAGTCATTGGTGTCCAAGATATACTTAGAAAGTACATATAACTTTAGAAAAGTTACATTGGTACTTGCCTGACCTGGAATCGAACCCGCGCACTCATACTTGAGAGGCTGGTGTTTTAACCACTAGGCCACCACGACATTACAACAACTATTACATGAAAAATATTAAATAAAAATTCATTACTGATTCAAGAGACGCGTTTCGATTCAATAAATTACATCATCATAGGTCCTTCGATACTCGTGGAGTATGGAATAGCACATTTTCGATTAACGTTTTTATATAGAACAGGAGTGCGTTGGGTCAAATGGAACGGCCAATAAATCTGTTAAAGTGACAGTGTAGGGCGATAACACGCGATCGTTGGTGTGTGTATTTGATAATGGCTGCCCGACACCTGTCGTTGAAACCGCAAAAATGTATCTAGCAATACCGGTTCAACCATTTCGAATATTCACTGAGATTCAGTTAGGTCGTTATTCGTGGATTGGATCTATTTATTTTTGTAGATAGTTACTAGCCTATGTAGTTTTTAATTCGGGTTCAGCAGAAAGCATGGGCTTTCCTGGGTATAGACTTATGTAGTTACCCAAAATATTCCTTTGACCCTTAATACTTTACTGAAAAAGTTGCAAATCTAATAAAAAAAATTGACAGATGGTAGCAGCTTAATGTGCTGTCGTCTGCATAATACTTATTTTGAAACTCTCTTATAAATCGAAACTGTCCGAAGAACTAAATAAACCAATAGAATAAATCATAAAAGTAATTTTCATTCCAAGGTTTTATTGAGCTCAGTTTAGTTGGTCTTACTTTTCAATTATCTTGCTGAAAAATCACAGTATAAATGCGAACTTTTAGCAGAAGTTTATTTATATTTAAGTATTTTTTGATGTAATGTCATGAAAGAAACATTTTATTTTGTTGGTTAGCATTCAGTTGGGAAATAACTGTCATGTGATTTTAGTTATATGTCATCATCATCATCTCAGCGTTAACCCCAGTCGCATCCGAAGCTTTTTCAGCTTTGGAGTCTGGGGTCCGCTTTACCAGTCTAACTGCTGGTTTTGGCTAAACTTCGATATTTTCCGTGAAGCGACTGCCGTCTGACCTCCACAACCCGAAGCGATATAATTGCAATTAGATTTATTGTTACATTTTTGAGGGCTCCAACAACCAGTAACGACTGCCACTAGATCGTATGGCAACCGGGATCAACGGCTTAACGTGCTTTCCGAGGCACGACCAGACCAGTATTCATGCATACAAATATTTGCACTGTGCGGGGATTTTAGTTATATGTATATATGTTTAACTTTAGTTCGCTCAGTGCTTTCTTTAGAATCTCCAAAAATCTTTTCACTCTGAACAATTAATATAAAACCCTGACCGGACACCAAATCAAAAGAAGTTTAAATGGATCAAAAACACAATTTTATATACAACACTACATACCCCTTGCAAACATCACACATTAGCGCGTGCCTTATCATACCTGAAATCACCTCTCTAAGTCTCCACTCCGGAATTCATACTCCGAGTCCCAAGATACATACACTAACTGTCTAGTTTGGGGTTTACTGGCAAACGTTTTATTGTAACCTAGATGTAGGTAATATATCAAGCCACTCATGTCCTCTTAACCTACCGTTAACTTGGGAACCTGCTTGCTATAAATTATCAGGACAATAAATATTTTTCTACTAAGGTCCACTCTCGAATCCATCTACATGCTGGCAGTCGAACTGACTAATCCAAATGCGGAACCGTTCTCGGCCATTCACATCTAAAAGCACCCATTCTACGTTCACATCTACTAGCACCTAATCTAGTTTACTTTTCAGCTTTTAGACTGTTCCTATAAAACCGTAAAAAATACAAAACGTCTACATTTCGTACAATCGAAGCTAGATTTGCTTCAATCGGCTCTCTTCTTCCTTAGATTCATTCAGCCCAGAATGAATGAAAGTATAGCACTGATTGAACGACATAGACAAAAGACTTGCATTATCCTGTAAGTGGCGTGATCCGCTGAATGCCTATTCGGATCTCTTTATATCGGAGACTATCCAAGTACGTCGATTTTTCATGAACGTGGGATAGGATCGTATAAAACAGTCACGTATTTTTTAGTGTCAGTGGCTTCGCTAGGACTCGATCCTTAACAATATCATAACCGGGGTAAAGAACATCGTGAAAGCCCCCGTACACCGGCTTATTGAATTTCTCAGTGAAAAGGGTTCAGTGACTGTAAATTCTTAGTTTCATTGCGACTTTCCTTGTAATCGACTTTTTATTATCTCTTGAAAGAGAAATTTACATGGGAATTGCTTTGCTGCCTTTTTAGTCCCTATATGATACGTAGTTAGGAAAGTTGCTTATAATAAATAGAATAATCGTAAACTTAGCTCAATCATCGTATGTCTAGGTAATAGTTTTCTCTCCTATTATAGTTTAGAATTTGTTAGCAAATAAAACTAGTATTCGAGCTTAGAAGAACACTGAAAGGTAGCTTTGGATATTGAAAAAATGTTCAAATATTCAACAAAATGCGTTATTCGCTTAACAAACCGAATGAATTCGGACCGAACGGTTAAACCATAGGAGTTCTTAAACGAATTTTGTGGAAATCGTTATAAACTGGGGCGACGCGACGGGAGAATTTTCTAGAACTTTGTTTTGTTCTAACGGAAGTAAGTAATTGATTTTAATTCCACTGGCAGTACGTTGAAAAGCAACTGAGCGTTAATGAAAAATAATTTTCTCATCTAAAGTTTTAAGTTAAAGAGTAAAGCGAATCCGGACCAGGCGCACTAGTTTACAGAAATATTGTCTATTAAAAATTCTACATTGCTTAAGGAATATAATAAACTTCTAAAGGAGTCTGTAAGTAATTTGTCACTCATAATGTTAGAAAGCCCCTGCACTTTGATAGTTCGAGCTTGTTTTGATAAAAAGGGAATCTTAGTGGTTTTTGATGCGTTAAGTTCACTACGCTTAAATTTCAGTGCTAATGATAGAATGGAGAGGAAACTTAGAGGCCATCAGCTGGCTGTCATCCGATGCAAATAGGTGGTCCCGTGGCTGTCGTAAATTGCGAGTAGGTTAATGCAGAGAGGATTGGGATCAATTCTGCTGACCACTAATAAAGCTATAAGATCACAATAGGGATGTATCCTGGGTAAAAAAAAAAATGATTCTATTTAGTCCGTCATTCAGATTATAGAAAAATATTTGATACGTATATTTTGTTTTATCAAATCAATAAAAAATTACAAATATAAAAGGCATCAAAGATCAGAAGTGGTGGCTGGTGACGTCACTGCTTGCTAAAAAGTGTAGCGTGCAGTGACATCACACGAGTTTTCAACGCATTGTGTCGTCTTCATTATTTTTTATGTAAAAAAAGGAAAAAATGCGTGTCTAGTATTTTTTGGAAATCTGACTGACGGACTAATTAGTTTTTTTAGTCAACTACCCTATTGGTATATACCTACGTTTGATAAGAGTGATTTCGGCGATTCCCTTATGCTCAAAAACGAATTTTAAGAAATAAATTTGTGGGAATATTTTTTGCACTCAAAAATATTGCGAACATTTAAAAACATTTCCTAATTCTAAACTTTACCGTATATTAAATTACTTAAATTGTTTATTAAATTCCATACTTCCTGATAATTTTATGAACGCAAAGTTTGTGGAATGGATAGATATATTGGTGGAGATTTGTTGCTCTTTCACTTAAAAACAGCTGAACAAATTTGTATGAAATTCACACACACATTATAACCAGAATTAATACACAGGACTTTCTTCCCGATATGGCCCCGGTATCGAAACTCATGCGAGTGGGTGAACCCGCAGGTCGTTGGTAGAAAGTTTAAAGCATATCTCTCAGTATGTTACCTGTCGATGGGGACTTATGTCAACAGCAGAGTGTTATCTTGCTACCTCCCTATAATTTCGGGGATACCAATCGAACTACATAATAGGTACTGACCTGTGTCAATTAATTATAATTTTCTGATATAATACAAACTCTGTTATAATTGGATAATAATCTGCTAGTAATTATATTGTAGCAGTACCTACAAACGCCACATAAATAAACAACGCGTCATACTGACGTCAAACGAATTCTACATCTCGCAATCAGAGTTTACCGTGCAATTAGCTTACATACAACTTCTTAATTTCAAGTTTTGGGCAAGTGCCCGCCAGACATAACACCCGTTTTGGTCGTAGGATCCTCCCTTGTCTACGGAGGATGAGTGAACTTTACTCCCTGTTCCTCATGCCTCCACACTGGTGACCCCGAATTTTAAAGAAGGTGATCGTGCAATTGATCATGTCGGAGGAATAACAAGGGAAGATCCAGTCCTAATCGACTTACGACGTGTTTGCAGTATCCGTGCAGTCAAGATTATTACCCTTTTGGAGAGAAATACCCTGCGCCTGGTTCATCCAATTCGAAGCCGTAATTGATCCATTAAAAACCTCAGATGATCAGAATTTCCGGTACCTGCTACTACAGCTGCAAACAGCCGACTTACAACACCTCACCGACATATTATACAACCCGCCTGCGACTGGGAAATATGAAAGTCAAGCAGCGCCTACTTGAAGCCTACGACAAATCAAATATTAAAAACTTCCAAAAACTTATCAGTGGCTTAGAGCTGGGATGTCAGAAGCCTTCCCATCTGTTAAGGAAGATGCGAGAACTTGCAAGCGGCATGATTACAGAAGAAGGTTTAAGAATAGAATGGTTAAACCATCTACAAGTCCGAGTTGTACTATCTATAAACAAGAAATCATCGTTGGCCACCTTGGCTGCGATGGCAGACAAGATGGTGGAGTACACAGAGAGTCCCAGTATCGCAGCAGTCACGGCACCAGCATCATCTTCATGATCTACCGCATCCATGACACAGTTGGAAACACTGGCAAAGCAGGTTGAGAAGCTTACGCTGGAGATCTCTGGGCTCCGTCGAGGACGGCCACCAGACAAGTACCGTCGTCGCAAGTTTAATCCACGTTCTCGTTCCCGTTGCAGTCAACGCAGCGTGGATCAGCAACTGGAAACGTTGGTACCACTACCGCTTTGGAGACGTAAATCTGTAAATCGCCATGCTGCAGTAGGAACAGTCCATCGGAAAACTAAAGACGACACCGACCGTGGCGGACGTTGGTGTCCCGTACACCAGTAATCGCCTTTGTGTAGACGATCGTAACACTCAGGAACGTTACCTCGTAGATACAGGCGCAGACATTTTAATTTTAAGCGATAATAACAAGAATAAAAAAAACTCCAAGCATACTCCAGTTTATACACGGCAAACAATACACCAATGAAGACTTACGGACAGAAAATTATAAGGCTAAATCTTGGTTTATGAAGAGACTTTGTGTGGTCATTTATCGTTGTAGACGTAAAAACCTCAATACTGTTCCAAAACAAATCGTGGGATATACCCCACAACTGGTTATAGCTTGTGCTAGCTAGTTGTGGTACTTCTCACGATTTGTTTTGGAACATGTGGGTAAAATGTAAACAAACGATGGAAATTGAAATGGAACTGATTCTGTATTTGTAGAAACTTCTAATGCGTCGATAGATAGTTCGGTCACTTTGTCAATTTACTTTTTCTTGTGCGGGTCTACCACCAGCTTAAAATGACGAAGAAAATCAGCTCCCAGTATTCTAGTAGTCACTTCTATTGCCTCCACAATAGTAATGAATAGCGGCCGCCAGCGACTTTGTTCGCGTGCAGTTGGATATAACTTTTCTAAGTTATATGTACTTTTTAAGTATATCTTGAAGAATACCAGTGACTGATTATAAGGTGAAGGAAAACATCTTGACTAAACCTAGACTTTAAGTCTGAAATCGCCAACCCGCATTAAGCAAGCGTGATGATTACGCTCAATCCTTCTCTGTATGAGAGGATACCTGTGCCCAGCAGTGGGACGATGAAAGGTTGATGATGAAACTCAGCCGGACATAGGCCTGTTCCGACATAAAACTCCGTCTCCCGCCTTCCGCAACCAGTTTGTCTCAGCTAACTTTTTAAGATCGTCGGTCCTTACATCTGAGGGCGCCCCAAACTATGCTTGTCACTAAGCGGTCTTCACTCCATTATTCGTTTGCTCCACTAGCCGTTGGTCCTTTAACAGACATGGCTAGTACTGCCACATCATAAAAATAATAATCTCAGCCTATTATTATCTCATTGCCTATCTTCAAGCCAACATTAAGCTTACAGTACTTATTGAGGATGGGTTGACGATATCAGACTTATGTATAGAAACTATGAGTCCTAATTTCCGTACGATATTCTTATCCTTCCTTCAACGATGTCTGTAATGTCCAAGATAGTATCAGGCCGGTTTTATTAAATTCATATCAGAATAAGGCATAGTTTAGGTAATGAAATTTTATAAAATTCGTCCTATTAATTCATATCATAATTAAATAACAATAATTAAAAAAATAACAATGTCAAGTAATATAAGTCAAACAAAAAAAATGATGATGAGCGACATTTGCTTCCAGATTCCATACCTTCAGTCAAATTAAATGAAAATATAAAATCCAAAAACAAATGTCAGTCAAGTCCTGCCAAATTATACAAACCTTCCCTAACGGTTCCCGGTGCAAAAGTGCCCGCAATGCATGCCGCATTTCCACGTTGGATGGCGATGGCTAACCTTTGCACCAAGAACGAGCCGGAGCGGGAGTCACCCGTTTTGTCACGGAGTCTATGCCTCAACTCACTAAACATGAATACTACACATGAATTGAATAAAACCGACGAAGTGCGAATCGGAACAATCACAAATAAATCTTCAATAAAAAAACTGTTCTTAGTATTTTTTGTTTTAGCGGCAACAATAATACTTCATCTGTGAATTTCAATTGTCTAGCGGTCACGGTTTACGAGATACATCCTGGTGTAAGCTAGACTGACAGTTTTGTCTTAGAAATAGGGTCCCGTGTTCATCCTTTACCTACGAAACCCTTATATCAGTACTTATACGGATTTGAACACACCACCTCGTGTCACTATTGAACGAATATTGTACATCAAAAAACAAAAAAAAGAACCCAGGGTATTTTAATAAAAACATTTGTTCTTCTTTCTTTAAAAAATGCATAAAATAGGATCCTATGTGAATGTCTGGATACCCTGTGTGACGGATAACCAGACGAGAACTCAGACGGTAGACCGCTGAGCGTCATAATTCAATTGGTGAGACTGTTCATTTCTCGACAGAGCACTGAAATAATTCATTAATTAATGAATGTAAAGTTACTTACTCTACATTCATTAAGTTTCATTCCATTCTTGAAAATACTATAGTCGGCTAATACGTAAACACTAAAGGTTCCCATTAGGTCTTCAGGTCTCCGAAATAGATTGATGAGTCCGTTTGACGTCGTCATTAGGGTTTGGCCAGACCAGAGCGTTTTTCGTGCGGACCGCTCGGCCGGGATAATTGGACCGAATGTTTTCGTTCGCTCAGTCTAATGACTGGCAGTTTTGTTTACCAACGGGACACGCTGGCTTTTATTGAGCAGTTTGCGTTTTGCTCCCGAAGAATTGGTGACTGGTTTTATACTTTTTAAACTTTCGGCTTTGGAAAATGTTTGGACTATTTTGTTGTTGGTTTTGGTTTATTGAATAAACGTTGTTATTGCCTCTTCCCGCGTTTTCACCCGCATATCTTTCGATTCCATGGAAATATCGGGATTAAAAGATGTTGATTCAAAATTTTATCTAAATCCGTTAAGAAGTTTCGGCATAAAATAGTAAAAAATCCATCATATTCATACAAAATTTCTGTTCTTTAATATTAGAAGAATGATAAGTTAACTAAACGGGATTCCCTTCGGTTTTGCGAATGTTGTAGTAATTGATTAAATTGATAGCAAATCAATTCTATCATATATATTTTAGTGATATAGGCAACTCAGAAACATTGTAACTACTTATTTATTACGAGTTCGGTTATATCGCGCTTTTTAGATTTCCCTTGGCAATATCAAATTTTTCCGAGATAAAAAGTTCCTGATTATTTAATCCGGACTTCTAACTTTACATGTGCAAAATTTCAAAGCAATCGGTTCAGTACTTGCGGCGTGAAAGCGGAACAAACTCACTTACCTGATTTAAAATATTAGTAAGGGTGTCTATGTGTCTCCTTAACAAAATGGTATATGACAAAACCTCAGTTTGTCAAGGGGCTTTTGGATACCACTTACATTACCGCTAATCTCACTCCATGAACAGCTTGTGTTATTTTTGGTTGCCTAAATGGTACCTACAGTCCCACCTTCTGATATACATAACATTTCCTATTCTCTATATGTTATAATCAACTCAGACTTCAAGCCATCAAAATATTTTATGCATCGCTTTTATTTTTGTCTCAAATTCCATTCCACCCTCTCAATCCCATTTCACCACCCACTTTTCACTATGTGTTAACCATGTCAAGTTCAAACTGTGTGAAGATACACAATTCCTCTGATATACCCCAAATAACAATATGTACTAGCGGGGAATATGTAAAATCCTAAAAAGGATCTCTCTTCGACTGTACCAATTTAAGTAATTGAGCGATACTAAAATATGTACACGTCTGTACTCACGTGTTTTTGCGTAGGGTCGCGCGGGTCTCGGTATCGATATATTTCGCTGTCCATCGATGCGTCACTTCGGCGAGACCGATAGATTGATCACCGCAGTGAATGACGTCCTCATTCCAGCCCACTGTACCCACGATCCGGCAGCAATTTTATACGTAATATATTTTATACAAATGTGAATATTTTAAGCTTTATCATATTTTGTGCCTATTGTAATTTATAGGTAGGTACTTAAAATTGTGTACAATATGCGAGGTCGGTGTGTAGCGTTAATGTTATTTGTTTATACCTACCACGTATTCCAATAAAAGTATTGGTCAAGCAATTTCTGTCGCGTTAGTGAATTAGCTTTCTTTGTGCCACATACAGAACAGTTTTTTCACTTAAAACATAAATGTACAAGCAGTAGCCGGGTAATTTATTTACTTCCTGTTCCTTGAGGCTATTTAATCTGATGACCTGGTTGCATCACGAACTTATTCTATTTTTTTAACTCTGTGATGCATACAAAGTAATGATATCATTGATTCATCGACCAGACCTGCTATATTTTTGATACTTACGACGTTTAACTTTTTCTTGTCAGATCTACGCAATTATCCTAATGAATCCGACGCTGCATAAGGCTTTCCAAAACAATGTTTCCGGCTAAAGAAATCGGTTTTATTTAAGATTAAGATAACAGGACGACTTACCTTCAGTTTGCTTTTGTTTTTATTGCGTCGTGACGCCCGCCTTCGCTATTCATCTGGATTTTAAGATTATTTTTGATGTTTATTCTTTGGTTTGTAAATTGCGAATGACAAAAAGCCTCGATCTCGTTTTGCCTACAAATGACGGGAGCCGAGCCTGACTCGGTACACAACATTGAGCTATAAATGTCTGTTTAGCTCGCTAGCATCGGTTTTGTTTGAATGGCTTTTATGAAAAAATCTCGTCGACCGCTAACGTTTGGTATGACATACTAAATCCCATCTAGTGCATAGGCGTCGCTTGTGGAAAAACTGTCCGGAGCGTTTTCAAAGAATTATTGTCGCATGACAGCATTTCCCGCGCGGACGAATGTAACAAAATGCCGCAAATCAAAATGACCGCGTTTGTTTATCAGCACTGCAAGCGATTTATTTATTTGTGGCAGCGCACACGATCGTGACTTTGTGCAGTTTTTGCGAAAATTTATCGATTCCTTGCTAAAGCGTTATGAGGAATACGGGGGCTAAGCGAGGGCAACGTTTCAGGAAATGATTAATTAACATAACTATGTCTGATATTGTGAACGACTAGCTTGGAACAGTCAATATTCATTGTACCATACAATATTAGATATCCACTAAAACCATTTACCAGTCTTTAATCGATTAAAACAACAACAACATCGGAATCGACACCTAATCTAAACGTGGTGTACGTATATTAAGTCACGTTGTTGGTGGAGCTATCAGCATCCGGCCGCAGCGCACATAAGCACGCCGGGGGCTGCCTATGACATTATTAAACTCAGGCGCATGTCTGCTCGAGTGACGCTAAAAAACTACGTGACCGCGTTGCACAATTGAAGTTTCCTCTGAAAAATTGTCTGCCCAAAATTCAGAGCGTATCCTGAACGAATAAAGAAAAAAATAGCAGCGGCCGCGTAGGCCACTCGCTCGAGTGTCCCGAATAAATTATGTTGATGAAACTTTTAGTTTGAGTGTTTTACCGTACCCGCCATTCGTTTTAATAATCATTAGATATGAATCCTGCACTCTCCTGCGTAGTTGCCCACTTAATAAGAGTAAGTCGTATGGTTGTTGCTTCTTATCTTAATTTGTGTTAAAGTTCTTAAGGTTTTTAGTAAAGCGCTTGCTTAGGTATATTGAAACATTTTTTCATCAAGCGATTATTCAAAGACTAAAACATAATTTGTACCTTTCAATTTGAAATCTAAACTAAAAGGTTTTCTTAAAAAGCGAGAGCCGGGGGATACTGAAAGAATTTTAATAAGTTTCCAACTTGTACAATCGGGAACAGGGATTCAGGGTCTAATAGACATTTAAAAGGAACTGAACAATATTTTCACGTAATTTGGAGGCCATTTCAAATGAGTTTTCGGGTCACAGCTTGTCATTTATAATTGTGCGGTCTACAAATTATTAAGTGGATTTGAGATTGTTTTAATTTGTGCAATATTTATTTGGAATAGTTATAGACGTAATACTACCTCAGTGTGGACAAAGAAAATAAGGAATATCGGATGCTTCAAGTCATTCACAGCACCGCATATCCCTAAAAACTATTGAATTCAAGCGTTTATGAGAAGCTCTAAACTGGTTTATGAAATACTTATCTAAAATAATTTAAAATGCACTGTATCGCATCTTAAAATTCACATATACTGTGATGTCATCGTAAAGTGGCAGGTTGAATCAACGTATCGGATTCGGGATGAGATAACAAAATGGCCAGTAAAGTCCACGTCGAATAAAATGATTAACTTTATACGACCTTTTCACGGTTATTAAACCCGCCCATTGCCGGCGCTCCCCATGAAATGAAACTGGAGACACATTAATTCAAGTGCAACACGAAAAATGCATTAGCCGTTCGGATCGACCATTCGTCATTGTCCTGCAATACCTACTCCTATCTAGTTTGAGATAGGTCAATGGGATCTCTGGATATTGAATTAGCTTTAAGAGTAAAGTCGATAGCTTTTTAAATGTGGATTGATTCTTAAAAGCGGTTTGCATAAGGTTTTTTACTTTATTGCTTTCAGCTTTAATGTAATGGAGTGGATAGAGTGTTAACTTTCATACATGAACGGGGATAAAACTAAAATAATGTTGAGTTCTACATACGTCAAATTTATATACGATATTTTTATCTTAAGCACATATATATTTTTATGGAATTTCTTTACTTTACGAGCCTCATTTAAAATCGTTGTTTACATACAAAAAAAGTTTCAGTTCAAAATCAATACATGCGAGTAGGGTTTCATAAGGACATTTATTTCAATAATATATTTCATAAATTACACATTTATTGTCAAAGTCAACGTAACGTTAGTACAAGATTTCGAGATAGTTTTAAAATAATATGAATATCGATCGATAATTTGAAATGTTCCTAACGATATAACTAGTCGCTTACATTTTAACTTATGCTAGTCAGTTAAATATTTAATCGATTATTAGATATTATCATTTTACATATTATAGATTTCACATTAAACCTGGCTATTACAATTGATATTTTAATATTAGTTCCTATTGAATTTCTTACACATTCTTAATTAGTAAAGTTTGTTATTCTACCTGACTATTTCTGGCAGAAGACATTGTTCTATTAGGTATGGAATCCAATAACAACAGAATTAGATACACAAAAATTTAGAAAAAAAAAATCATACGCAAATGAAATTGATTGGAATTTCCAGACTGAGTTTGAATTACATAAATGTATGTACTCGTATAAGCTCGCACCATAGTCTTTCTAAAGTTTACAGTTTCAGAAAGAAGGGGTTTTATACATAAGTACGAACGATTTATTTTTGAAAGATGTTACGATAATACTTTTCGTAGTTCATTTAAATATCTTTGAATATCTGTACAATAATATGGCACACATTGCTCATAGTTTGACACAATTTTTATGGAAAAGATCGGCTGACATAATGTTTAAGTATATTTTTTTTAAATCAGTTGGAACCTTTTTGGACACGCTATTTTATTGTGTCGCATACTAACGGAAAGCGATTTTCGCATGATTACGCGATTGTTGCCTTCATTTTTATTAAAGTTAACATCAATCAAGTCTGGTATGTATATATTTAGGTAAAGGAGCGCGCAATCGCGTATTTGCGCATCAGTAACTTTCAGTTAGGACGTCAACTCTATACAAATTCTACTTTTAAATAACAGTACCAGAATTTAAAAAGTATGTATATATCGCAGCACAGTGAGTAGTAAAGCATACAGCTGTGGTGGCAGATGTTGTGCGAGGAAGTACTGGTGCGCGTGAGACGCGGCGGGACGTGCGCGATGGGATGGCAGGTTGCGTGCGCGCTGCCACGCCGCGCCCGACACCATCGGCTCCTCGGCGCCGAAGCCATTCATGCTTAGTTCTAGTCCTGTGGAAATTGAAATAATGTTAAGGTGACTTACTTACTTACTTACTTATGTACGATGCGCCTAATGTTGTTGTGTTGGGAGTTTGGTCGTGGAGGGTCTTCAAATCAATCTCACTTTGGCGCAGCATCGTTGGTCGTGTTGTTGGGTTTAACATTCCATCACCTAGCTCAACTGCCGTCTTCCTTCCTATTCGCTCAGTTTTTCTGAGTGAATAGGCTCTTAATAAACTAGCGCGCTTTACCATCAACTGCTTACCATCAGGCGGGATTGCGGTCAAGCATTAGTTTATAATTATTAAAAAAAAAACTTATGCTTGTGACGGGGTCTACGAGGACTGATGCTTGGCGCACGAGCAAGTAAAGAAACACGATTGGGTCTTAATCAGCAAAAGTCTGGCATTACCTTCCGCCCCACTCAGAACAGAAGAGATCATTTGATGATTGCTTATACAAAAAAAGTGACTTTAACTTTGGAGATATTTTTCGGATCCAGTCAATTTGTTTAGCTCTATCCAACCGGGTCGTCGTCCAGTCTAACCGAATCCAGTTGACGCCCAGGTGTTAATATGGAGTAACAGTCTATCTAATCTCCACGACTCATTACCTAGGAAACGGGATACCCTATTGTAAAACTGGTTATGAGGTGGGCCTCAGTTAAGACCAACTGTTTAAGATGCTATGCGAGACATGGAGAAGTGTCAATATATAATGAATGGTTACATCCGACCGTGCCGACCGTGTTTACCGTTTGTTTTAATTAATTTATTAACATATACAGCCATCATTACAGGTAACCTTAACCTAATGCAATGGTTGTACCATTTAAATATATTTATATCTAACTATAAACACATACAATACAATACAATACATTACAATATGCACATACCCATCAAAAAATAAAAATACATTAGTAAGTGATTATGTGTATGCAACACATGATTACTCACTTAATGCAATTCAAACACAACAGAATACATGGCCTTTGTGAACACACTAACTGAGCATGAAAATAAATCGAGCCGAGTGGACACCGTGTTGAGCACACGCAGCGTAAGCGTCAGTGGCGCAAGTTGCAACAAGTTTGTGCGCGCATGCGGCACCACCAGGAGTGGCGGCTGTCTCCGTCGCCCTATGTATTCGTCCGGGACACACAACTTTACCAGTGACAAAACGGCCTGATCATGAACCATGTCTCGAAGGATTTTAAATACATATAGGGCCAGGGTCACTTCTCTTCTAGCCTCCAAACTTTCATAGCCCACCATACCCAACACAAATGATGTGATTAATGTTAAAAATTAGTGCTTGACAGTGATCCCGCCTGATGGTAGGCAGTGATGCAATCGTTGATGGTAAAGCGCATTTATTAAGCGTTTATTAAGAGCCTATATACACTTAAATTCTAGTCAGATGGGAAAACTGCATCAGGCAAATTAATCCAGTCCTTCGATGTACACGGTATAAAAGACGATGCGAAACGCTTCGTCGGAATCGTAGCGGTATCAATAACGTAAGGGTGTATACTCGCCGTACCTATTATGCGCATTCAGTGAAGTTGCGATGGTTCTTTCTTACTATGAGAAATTCTAGTAGCTGGTGTATTAAATCAAATTATGCCTAAGGTATTCGATTAAATCTCGGCCATGAGTTTCATTCCGACGAGCATCCAGTCCAGTCTATTGAATGTTCCTTGACTACATTACCTAACTAATGTGTGTTCTAAGCTGCATCAGCTACACGAACTAAGACATATAATGATATTGGCCACTTACTATGCAAACTGACTTGGCTCTCCATCTTTCCGAGCGCGTTGACAGAGGCGCATACGTAAGTTCCGTAGTCCGCCGGCGCTAGAGACTTTATCGTCAAGTTTATCCAAAGCGAGTACTCGTTCATTATAGTTTCTGATACACGGAGCTTCGGGTTCTCTGTCAATTTGTCACTTAATAGCGCTGTGGAATGAAATATCTGTTAGTGAGTGAACATAATGTGTAAATACATAGGTCTAACATGATTTATTGGTTAATTTTATTAACGAGTTTTAGTAATGAATTTTTAAGGTTGGTGATAAATGTAGGTGTAGGTACTATTTATCACTGCTTTACCCTTCTGGAAAAACAGACGTAATATTATGCTGAGAGTGTGTGTTGTTTTTAAAGTTACTTTGTTTATTGGCTGTAAAGTGGGTTTAAGAGGAGAAGGTTGTTAATTTTCTAATTTCAACTGAAATTTATGCAGATCGAAGTAACTTAGTATTTACCTATTGACTTAGAATTTTATTTATTTATTTACACTTTATGCACAAACATTGCACAATGGCGGACTTAATGCCTTAGGCATTTTCTACCAGTCTACCTTGAGGTGATGCAGAAACAGAACATGGTAGGTGCAAACAAATTAAAGGTAAAAGAGGGAAACAAAAAATTATAATAAATACATACATACAAAATATAAACAGAAGAGAGAGATAAAAAAAAGTAAATAGAGGAAAAGAATAAATTATATTTGTGATGAATCTGCCAATTTCTTGCGTAGGTATTCCCGAGCTTTCACTTTAAATGTGTACCGACTTGTCAACGTCCTGATATTCTGAGGAAGATCATTCCAAAGGAAAACCGCCTGAACCAGAAATGAAGACTTAAGATAACCAGTGCGGTGAGAAGGACAGAAGAGGAAAGAATTTTCGTTTTTTTTTCTCAGCTTATAGAGGTCCACTGCTGGACCAAGGCCTCCCCCAAGGCTTAGTTTCCATTGAGGGTATTTGCCATAATCCCCACGCTTGGCAGGCGGGTTGGAGATCGCAGTAATTTGATATTCCACAGGGGAAGCGCAGCTGCCCGCTTCCCTGGTGAGAGTTCCCTTAGTTGCCCCTTACGACATCCACGGGAAGATATTGGTTGGTACTATTCTAAGCCCGATACCAAACAGAACTGAGAATTACAAATAAATAATTTACATATTCGTTTTGGAAATTCCATCGCTTTAAAGCAGATTCAGTTCAATTTAGAAACTGTTACAGGATAAAGAAATTTTAAGACTTTCTCATGTTTGTGATTTCTACAATAGTAGCTAGGTGCAACATTTAAGAATTTAATTTACATTGCAGTCGGTGAAAAATTTGTTCAACACTCAAGATAGATGACGATATAAGAAAGACAAAGAATGTAAAACTAATATTATATTAATAACTTGGCGGTGCTAGTCAACCTGTTCTCGAGCCTAAAGATAAAATGTCGCAGGTAAAAAGAAAAAAATAGTTATGAGAGCGTCTTCAATTTTTGACAAATGAAAACATTATTCCATGTGTTCGCCTGACGGCAGCGGATATAAACTAGAGCTTTTCCCGAGCATTCCTGCATAACGTTCTCAAAGAAAAAGCTATATTTCAAAAAACATTCTCATGTAATGTTACATTCCTGCGAATGCTTGACACGAGCTAGTCAAACTACTGCTAACTGTTCAAACTACTCCTCAGTCATTCAAATAGAACATTGAAAGTTTACAAAAAAAAAAAAAGTTCACATTCGTTCGTTTGTTTGCAATTAAGTTGTAACAAAGCGTCGAATGTTGTACACGTTGTTCGGTTCTGAAAAGGGCACATTACCACACACACACTCTCATAACACAGACACACACAATGGAGCGCCTCAGTATTTGGTTAAAGTTAGATGCACCAGTCTATAGTAACTTTTTTGTAAGGTGTGTATATATGTACCGTAAGATTTTTCTTGTTTGTTAACTTCATAAAGTTAAAGCCGTCTTTTTGACTTTTAAGAAAAAGGTAGGGATAAGATCTTGTACGCTGTAGACATGGTTTTAATGCGGCTCTTTCAAGGGATTATAATTTACTTAGCGATATTTTTGTAGAGAAAACCTAAATGAACTCAAAGTATTTCAGGATTACATTTTTAAAACTCATTAAAATGTAATGAAGATAAAAAGCCTTTTTAGTTTTAGTCTATTCTTAAAAATATGACGACTGTTGTCTTTGCAAGGGTCGGTGTATACTACATCCACCCACATTTCGTCTGTTAGGTATGTTTAAGTATAATTGTATACTAGGGGGAAAACCATTGGCATTAAATAGGTAGTTAAATAGGTAAATAGCCAGACTCCGAAAAACCCAATAACACTGCCTAACCTGAGAATCAAACCGAAGACGTTGCGATTTACAGACTCTTGAGGTCAGTCAATTTAATTTAACTAACATAGGTACTAGAGGGTACTTGCATAGTATACCTACTAATAATAAAAAAAAACATTTTTTATGTTTTATATTGTATCATATATATAATATGATATAATGATGATATAATAGGAAGATGATTATGATGACTTATCATCATTATCAACCTCCTATAGCAGTCCGCTGCTGAAGATGGGCCTCTTCTATTGCATTCCATTCAACTCCATTATCGGCAATTCTGGGTTAGTACATAATAATAGATTTTATCTTAGCAGAACGTTCTCTAGGTATAATTTGTTACGTCCAAGATAGTGAAACTACAGCAAAATTTAGTTAAAAGATTAAAATAAAAAGTCATTGCGATAATTACAGTTACCGTCTTCACGATACCAGGAGTTCATAGCTTTGGGAGAGGCTTCTATGAAGCACTGCAGTTCTACGTCACTGCCAAGTGGGGCTCCAACTAGTTGGTTGGTCACCTTCACTTGTGGTATGACTGTTGAATAGAAAAAAATGCATAAAATTAAAAGGTTAGTATATGTTAACAGTAAAATTACTTATGGATATCTTACGCTTGTAAGAATAGAATATAATAGAGTACTCTTTATTACGTACACATGTTCACCATATAGATTCATCATCATCTCAGCGTATAATCCCAGTTACATCCGCGGCTTTTGCGTGGGAGCCCGGGATCCGCTTTCCTACAATTACTCTTTCGTTTCGCACGATCTTTGGCATCCCGTGGTGTGAGATTGTTGGCACGCATGCCATCTCTTACAACGTCAAGCCAGCATTTCTTTGGTCTACCTCGCTTGTTCCGGCTCGGCGGAGGCGCCATGGCAAGATATTTATTACCCACGTAACATGCCGGTTTTCGTAAGACGTGACCGTACCAGCGTAGGCGACCCTCCTACACTGTGTCTGCTATGTCACGAACACGAAGACTGCCACGGATGCGAGAGTTCCTGATGCGGTCTTTCCGCGTAACTCCATAAATCCATCGCAGCATATGAATATGCTGCGATGGATTTACGTGATGGATTTACGGGATGGATGGCTACGTGATACGCAGCTCCTGCTTGTGTCACTCAAGCACAGGCCACACCTCACTGCTATACAGAAGAACAGGTCTAATGATGGTCTTATGGACCTTACCCTTAAGCTTAACCGGCATTTTGGGGTCACAAATGACACCTGTCACCATTTGCTTTTTTTTTTTATAAGATCAAATACTTTTATTTTTTATTGTTCTGTAGTCAATTAGGAGGGTTCACCATATAGATTACAAAAACATAAATATAAAGATTTTACAAAGGGTGTCACAATGGGCGGTCTTATCTTTATTAGCGATCTTTTACAGACAACCTTTGGATGGAATACTAAGGGGAAGGAGAAAGAAATAACACTGGGAAGGAATACCCTAGAAGGACATACAATATATTGGTCATGTTCTTCAAAAAGGTCAGCTGCGTAGTCAGTCTCACTACTGGTAGAACAACGTCATCATCATCATTATCATTTCAGCCGAAAGACGTCCACTGCTGGACATAGGCCTCCCCCAAGGTTCTCCACGACGGCCGGTCCTGCGCCTCCCGCATCCAGCGGTTTCCCGCGACCTTCACTAGGTCGTCGGTCCACCTTGTCGGGGGCCTACCCGCGCTACGTCTTCCGGTGCGTGGTCCCCACTCGAGAACCCGTCGGCCCTATCGGGCATCGGTCATACGGGCAATGTGTCCAGCCCACTGCCACTTTAGTGTTGCAATTCTTCGGGCTATGACGGCTACTCTCGTTCTTCTGCAGATCTCCTCATTCCTGATGCGATCGCGCAGTGAAACCCCAAGCATAGTCCTCTCCATTGCCCTTTGAGTGACTTTGAGCCTTCTTATAAGGCCCATTGTTAGCGACCACGTCTCAATTCATCACTGGCAATACACACTGGTCGAAGACTTTTGTCTTGAGACATTGCGGTATTTTGGACGAGAAGATTTTACGTAGCTTCCCGAAAGCAACCCAGCCGAGTTGGATTCGACGATTGACCTCTTTCTCGAAGTTGGACTAATGTAACGTAACGTAAGAGTTGGGATAACGTAAACAGGCAAAAAAGAGTTTGTAAGGATCGCAGTAAGGACCAGGCCCGGGTCGAAGGCGCATTGTTTTTCACGCGTGCCTCAAAGAGATGTCAGTACATCGTGACGGAGTCCACGAAGACCGATGCCTCTTGGGTGAGGGTTGAGGGTTGGTTAAAAAAGATACCATGGCCCTGACGCACAGGCAAGTGAAGAAATATAGCTGGATTTTAGCTAGTAAAAGTCTGTTATGCCCTTCCGCTCGGCCCAGAGTGGGAGAGGTTATTTGATGATTTCCCATTCAGAACAAAGACAAAAAAAGGATCGCAGTAAACGTTCTATATTTTTACGTATCCCCATGGAAATGTGACGTAACTTTATGTATGTAATAATGACTATTTGGTAAATATAAAGTGGATTTAGGCTCCGTGGTATAAAAAAGTCTCTCTAGTATTATTAGCAATTTATTTCTGGACATAATTAATGTACTTTGTGTCCCGTGTTGGTCCCACATATCTCTCGCAATCTAATCTATCTTTTTGAATAATTTATCATAAAACCTACCTACTATACACATTCTAATGTGGTATAAATATACCCAGATTTTGTTCATGTTACAATTCACGAAGTACAAAACTACCATAGAATAAAATTAGCTCAAAGCGCTTGAGTTTTTATTTTGGGTTTTCCATCGAAAATTGGTTTTTAAATACTTTTGTTTTAAACTTACATACTTATCAATAGAAACAAAAAAAAATCATTCGCTCAACGTGTGTGCCAGATAAACAAGCTTTTAGTTCAATTTAACAAACTCGTGGATGTAGACATAAAAAAAAAACATTGAAAAGGGTGAACAGTCAATTCCGTTAGAAATGCTTATCGAAATGTATTCTTTTAACGAAATGTGAAATAAAAAAGAATGTATCTTTCACTTGAACTCTTTGAAACGCAAATGAGACATACCGAAGCATTTAATTTATCGTCAAACAAGATATCTTTTCCTATATATTTGACACATGACGGGATAAGCATTTAGTTATTTGTTTTTTTTTTAATTTATAAACTAGCGCTTGACCGCAATCTCGCCTGATGGTAAGCAGTAATGCGATCGTTGATGGTAAAGCGCGCTAGTTTATTAAGAGTCATCATCATCTCAGCGTATAATCCCGGTTGCATCCGCGGCTTTCGCGTTGGAGCCCGGGGTCCGCTTTCCTACTAATACGCCTCTATTTCGCTCGATCTCTGGCATCCCGTGGTGTGAGATTGTTGGCACGCCTGTCATCTCTTACAACGTCAAGCCAGCACTTCTTTGGTCTGCCTCGCATGACACGGACACGGAGACTGCCACGGATGCGGGAGTTCCTGATGTGGTCTTTCCGCGTAACTCCACACATCCACCGCAGCATATTCATTTCCGTGACACGCAGCTCCTGCTTGTGTCACTCAAGCACAGGCCACGCCTCACTACCATACAGAAGGACAGGTCTAATGATGGTCTTATAGACCTATCCCTAAAGCTTAACCGGCATTTTGGAGTCACAAATGACAGCTGTCATCTCACGCCATTTTGCCCAAGCTGCGGAAATGCGTGCTTTAACGTCGCAATCAATGTCGCCGGACGCGTGGAGCACACACCCCAAGTATTTAAATTGGTCTGTGCACTCGACCATGTCTCCGCCTATGCACACAGGCATAGGCTAGTTTATTAAGAGTATTTGTGTTTTGATTGCAAATCTGGGAGCATCGGTGGCCAAGTGGTATCGACCGGGAATTACATGTTGTAGGTCATAAGTTCGAACCCCATCAGGCCCTTTACTTTGAATAAATTATTTCATCACCAATGCTCTCAAAACGGTGAAGGAAAAGATCGTGAGGAAATGTCCATGTCCTAGAACCAAGACTTGAAAACATGAGCTCGCGTGGTAGATGATAGCCCACTCTTTCATACTGAGCGCAGGCCTGTGTCCCAGGAGATACACTCGACATTTTAAATTTGCATCATAATGCAAATCTAAAATGTCGGACCTCCTAAAGTTCAACGGCTTGTTTGAAATTTTCATAAATTTCTGTTTAACCAAAAGCAAACGAAACTAAGCAGACAAGACGAACAAAACTGCAACTTTTTAACATTTGCCATCTTTCACTCAGTCCCGGTAATGTCTTAATGGTGTTTCGTCTTTGCTAGACGATCATTATCTTTAATTAAAGTTTATTTTGAAGGAAGCATTTTAATCCTTTCAAACAGCAAGTATCTGAGGAACAGGAGAGTTATTTTTTATCTTTCTATTTTGTGAATTTAAACTGCGGTAAATAAAGACCCTTAAGTCCAAAGTAAAACATTTAAACGGAATAATAACTTCGGTAAAACTTGAGCAGCTGAGTTTTTGTCCTCCTCTACGACGCAAAGTAATCGATAGGGCGGATCTTTTGACATTCATAAAATGTACCCATTTTGGAGAAAAGAAATAAGTTTTTCTTAAGATACAATACTTTCTCTTGAAATTCTTGGCTGATGTTGGGCAGTTTATGAGTTTGGAGCAAATTGATATAATTATTATCGATATACGAGTGAAAAGTTGTGAGTTTGGGTTCTACGTTCTTAATTGTTTCTTTGTATAAAACAAAATTGCCTGTCCTTTAACGTAACACAAAAGTACAAGGCAATAGGGATGTATCCAAGGTATGAAAATCAAAAAAATAATTAGTCCGTCTTACAGATAATAAAAAAAATTAAGACCCGTATTTTTTATTTTGTCGTAATTACCAAAAATTACTGAGATATAGCGTATTAAAGTTACAGAGTGGGGGCTAATTACGTCACGCCGTTCTATATTTTGCTCCATGGCGTGACGTCATGCGACATTTCAAATCAATATATCTTCCTAAGTATTTGAATAAAAGAAAAAATAAAAAATACGTGTTCAATATTTTTTATAAAGCTATCTGACGGACATTAAATTATTTTTTAGGATACAAGCCAATTGTACAGGCATTTCATGCAAGAGTATAATTTTATTTAAATGAATAAATATGCCAGTTAGATTTACCCTTTCTTCATGTGCAGGGTTTATTTAAATCATCATTTTCAGCATAAATATCTCTTTATAAATATAAGCACTCACAGTTTCAATAAATCTTTCAAAAACTTTATCATGTATATTATATTAAGGCACCCGGCAGATGTCGCCCCGCTTGCAAAAACAGCGCCATCTACTGGATCCAATAGTCGACATGATCGGCGCAATGGCTAAACGATCGACAGTTGCGCTGCGGGTCGTGGGTTCGATTCCCGCACGGTAAATATTTGTATGGCGTACTGGTAGTTGTTCCGGGTCTGATTGTTTGCTCTTAGTTTGAATGTTCGTAAACGCACCCATGATATAGGAGTCATAAAAAATAAAATAAATAAATAGAGTTTCCAACCATCCAGAAACTAATTGAAATACACGAAATTTCATTCAAACCGGCCCAGCTGTCTAGGGAAAGATAAATACTTGCCGAATTATATATATAAAGATATCTCATGAGCTTATTGATATAATTTCGTCACTTACAATGTACTTCGACGTGATATCGTCGGCTGACGGTGGGCGGGATACCGTTGCTAGCGATGCAGTAGTAGGCACCCATGTCTGTCCTCTGAACGTGGGCTAGCTCCAGGGTCTCGCCTTTGTGGATGTCCACCACTGAAACAGAAGGTATTATCAATTCACTGCACAATAATATCAGCTAAAATGTCTTTCATTTTCATCTTAATAAAAAGAGACGGCTAAACGGTTATGCACCTAAGGGACCTCTTAGATAAAATATATCTCTTTAAAACATTTAAGTTAATATAATACCTTTTATTAATTGCCTCACGTCGCTGTCGGCCAACACTACCGATCAACAGCGATGCGGGTGTATTTTCCGACGCTATATTTTAGTTTGTGAACAGTTTTAGTTAAGTTGCAGTGTAGTTTCGTTATTATAGTCCTCGCTGAGTACTTCATAAAGGGGTTCTAATGTTATATGAACACATAACATTATAACACCTTTTTGTTAAGCGATGAGCAAATGCTCTTCGCTTAAAACCATCCATGCAAAGGGCCAGAATGATAACCGGCTAATACATTTTATATTATATTTTCCTTTTCCACGTATCGACAGCCTCTGTGGCGTAGCGGTAGCGAACGCGGCCGCTGCGCAAGGAGGCGCGGGTTCGATCCCCGCGCAGTGCTAATATTTGTATATATGAATATGAATATTTGCACTGGTCTGGTCGTGCCTCGGAAAGCACGTTAAGCCGTTGGTTCCGGTTGCCATACGAACATCTAATTGCAGTCGTTATGGGTTGTTGGAGCCCTCAAAAGTCCAACAATTGGTCTAACTGCAATGCTTCGATATCGCTTTCGGGTTGTGGAGGTCAGACGGCAGTCGTTTCATGGAAAATATCGAAGTTTAGCCAAAATGAGCAGTTAGACTGGTAAAGCGGACCCTAGACTCCAAAGCTGAAAGTTTCGGATACGACTAGGATTAACGCTGAGATGAAGATTTTTTCCACGTATAAACGGGAAAACCTTAGCCAAATATGATGTTTTAAAAAAGTTTATATGTTACTCCCAATAAACGTCACTATCTTACGGTGAATGATAAAATACGTAATCAATGCAAAAGGTTAAAACACACCAACAAAAATAGACCACACGCGGGAATATTTTATGCGCTAAAAGGCTTTTAGGATTGTGATAGGGATCTACAGAGGAATTCACTTACATGGATTTATTTTAAGAAATAGGAGAGCGCCAATTCATGTATTAGTAAATAGGATTATATTGTCTGCAAGAAATTACCGCTTGGATAAAAATAGTTATTAAAAAAAAATAAAAAATTCGCAACATAAAATAATAAAAATAGTATAAAGGTATGAAGTCAAAGTAAGTTTAATATAACTGTAAAAATTGCCATAAATAGATCAATAAAAGGTATTAACATAAACCCTATTAAAAGAAAAAAGTAGACAACTCTTTATATATAAAAACTCGTAGCGTAATTTTACTATTCAAATCCTTTTAGTGAATTGTGAAAAAAATAAATGAATGTCGCCATTTTGTGGAGGCGGCCATCTTGGATTTGAAATTTGTCATGTCAAAATCAATCAAATCCAAAAGTCATTTCTTCAAATTAGGATGAGACAGCACCCTTTGAACGTCAATATTACATGAGACAGTCCCCCAAAACTAGTCAGAAACTTTCATTTGAAACCAAATTAAAAGAAAGAATATTGACAGACAGACACCCACACAGACACGCAAACTTATCGTTTCGTTTATGTGTCGGTGGTTAAACACAGAATGCTGTATAACACGAGGGTTAATTAAATTTTCTTTTGAACAGGAATATAATTTGTTTAAATACGAACGTTATCTATCCGATTCAAAGCCAGTAAACGACAAACAATTTTTGAATAAAAACGGAATTCTCTCTAACCAGCGAAACCGCGATGAAAGCCGAACTATGAGAACCTTTGATGATGAGCCTAGCATGACATGTTCATAATAAAATGGAGAGACTTTTTCATATCGCTTTTTGGGCAGTAATTAGCCACTTTTAGTTAGCCTGGCGTAGCTAGAAAAGGGGAACGTTTATTTCGTATTTTGTTAATTAATTTTGGATGAACATTACGGATTATGAAATGTTCAACACAGACTTAGGCAAACTTAATATTGTGACAGCAAAAATAAAGGTTCACGGGACTTTTTAATAAACGAATAAATTATCCGTAAAAGAGCCCGGAGCTCACTTTACTGGAATATTTAAAGTAATCTGAGCGTTATTTGTATGTGGTGTTTTCTTAACTTTATTTCCTCGGAATTCGGAGTCGTTCGAGCGCGAAAAAAATATTCTGACTGTACCAGAGACGAGATGAAGCGTCGACGTGGAGTGCGGCATTTTCTCGTTTCACGGAAATATCGCCCATTCTGAAATCGCTTTTGAGTATAAAATCTTTTATTATGCGAACACGGTTCATTTAACGCGGCATTAAGTGAATTTGTCGAACATCGTATTTTAAAAATGAACGGGTAAAAGAGCTGTAAAATATGGAAGAAACGGAGGAGGGGGGAAATTACGAGTCCGTACCGAGGTATTGTGCTTAAGTTCCTTTTAGCGCAGTTTACCGATGATTTATTAAAACCTTCGTTCATTACGGGAACAAGAATGTGCTAGCCTGCCTTTGCCTCACAGTCGGCAAATATTGAGAATTGCTTATACCGTTAGTATATTTTCTTGATATTGGTAAGCAATATGCACGCTATTCATAATATTTTTAATATGCAATTATAATATTGATGTATGCGTTCAAAACTTGTGCGTTCAAATGAGTTTTAAAACAAAATAAACATTAATTAATATTTGCTCAGTGAAAAGCATTTCAGGTAAATGTTCTCATTTTATCTCATAAAAAATAAATAAATAGTGTAGGTTTCACGAAAACACTAAATAAATATAATTGCTTAATATAATGGCTGGTGAACTCAAGCTAGTTGAATATTAACTACGTGAATGAATGTTAGCTACACGTGCTCAACAACTATATTGCTAATTAGCGGCTGGAGTATTTTGGCGGGAAAGTCAAGCTGAGGTCACGCTCAATTTTCATTGGACTTTTAAAATTATTTACAGTGTTGTTTACTAAATAAAAGTGCGTGATTTATGTAGTAAAAAGTGCATTCAGTAAATAATTCATAAAGAACAGTGAAATATCACAGCATAGTGGCCACATCATGACTTTGTCTCAAACCTCCACCGTAAGACGGGTCACGCGGCCGTCTTTTTCGACATGAACAATTCATTACGTGACATTGGCTAAATGGCAGAATAGTCGGTATCGACTTTACTTACAATAATTAAAAATAGAATATACCTAATTGAAACTAGGTTGTTTTGGCGGGAAAGTCAAGCTGAGTGTCACGCTCGTTTTTCATTGGACTTTTAAAATTATTTATAGTTTTGTTTACTAAATAAAAGTGCGTAATTTATGTAATAACAAGTGCATTTAGTAAATAGTTCATAAAGAACAGTGAAATATCGCAGCATAGTGGCCACATCATGACTTTGTCTCAAACCTCCATCGTAAGACCGGTCACGCGGCCGTTTTTTTCGACATGAACAATTCATTACGTGACATTGGCTAAATGCACAAATCGTGCGAAGCCATAAAAGAAAGAAAAAAAATCGCGGCTGACCGATGAGTCAGTGTAACTAAGAGATTGTACAGCAAAAGTGAACAGTAACGAACTGTGCGTTATGTCAGACGTGACATATAGACAAGGGAAGGTGAATTACACGCAGTCGATGCGTGAAACCGGACATTAGCGCTCACCACGGTATTAATGAAGGCCGACCGTTTATGAGCCACACATCATCATTAGCAGCTTGAAATATGTGTACATAATTATTATGTTATAGGTACATACTACTTACTCGTATGTAGGTACCCTCCAAAATTAATGATAATATTTGGTTATATTCACGCAAATTTCCTAACGGTATTCCAGCTCTATTTTAAGCCGCCACGCATGTCATTTCCGTGTAAAATTTGAAATCAATATTGATATAACTATTACATGCTTAGTATAGATTTCTCGCGAAAGGGAGGACGCGAAATGGAGGGCTTTAATTTATAATAGGTTTTTTTCTGATCTCGCTAGTACAGAATAGAGGCTCTTTCTTTATGGTGGGCAGATTGTATGTGGCAAACTGACGATACTTGGTGAGGGATATGTGCAATGTTGACAGATAATTTTTGTTCATGGAATAAAATTAACTTCTGACAGTTTTTATATAAAAGAACTGTCCAAAATTCAAAATTATTCCTCCGATAAAATTGTCTAATATTGAAAAATTTAGCCGTAAATATCATAATTGCGAAAATAGTATGTCGTAAGGCAACACCTTTGTAGAATTAACGGCTGAATGGATTTGTATGAAATTTGAAAAAAGGATAGATCATGATCTGAAGGGCAATTCTTGTAATTATAAGAAGGTTCACAATTTGATTTCAGTTTCAATTTTTTAAAAATACGTTTAATATTGAAAACGGTCTTCGAAGCCTGGAGCAAAGGCGAAGAATAGCCAGCATGTCGATATTTTAAAGGATGCATTTTGGAGAGTATGCGTGGGAATTGCATGACCTAATTCCCCCATCTCCGTCCCATCATCGGACGACTCGTCGTACGGCGAGTATCCCTTATAATGTTGACACCATTACGATCTGGACGATGCGTTTCGCCTCATCTCTTATACCGCGTACATCGAGGGACTGGAACAATTTGGCAGCGTAGGTGTTTCCATCTGACTACAATTTAAATTTATTCAAGGCTTGAATGGATGGGCTGTTAATAAACTGACGCACTTAACCATCAAAGATTGCATCACTGCTTACCATCAATTCAATTATATTTATTTGCACAGAAAGTAGGTATACAAAATAATTATGTTTACATAATGTCAGACCCTTATACTATCTACCTTAAATTAGGCATGCATATTTTGAATAGTTACATTAAAATGAATCATTAAATTATTACATTGTCTATTATTATTATTTTTAACATTTTATATTGACTTGCGAAGAGAGGAGTCATTTAAAAAATCATTCACAGAGTATTAACATTTGTCTAATAAAAGAGCTGTAAGTTTCTTTTTAAATGTTATCATTGGGTAATTTTTAATTTCATTTTGAATCTTGTTAAAAACAATTGCAGCCATGCCAAAAATACTTTTTTTTAAACAATGCAGTATTACATCCGTCAATTCTTAACAAATTCTTATATTGGCTTCTTATAGGTCTTTTTCTAGTTTCTGACACTGTTACAAACTCATGCTTATTCAGTTTTACAAAAACAGCTAATTCCAAAATGGAAAAGTTAAAATATTCAGGTTCAATATTCGGTGGTAGGTCATAACACCGGCCGCCGGCAGAAGTTACCACCCACCAGACAAAGCATTGCCGCCAAGCGATTTGTCGTGTTCCAGCATGATGTCTGGTGAAGCCGTTCGGAGGACGGGTCTGAGCAGTTGTGTTGCGATGTGTGCCGGGTACAATGCACCAAATGTTGTTGTGTTGGGAGTTTGGTCGTGGAGGGTCTTCAGATCAATCTCCCTCTGGCGCAGCATCGTTGGTCGTGTTGTTGGGGTTAACATTGCATCACCTCGCTCAACTGCCGTCTTCCTTCCTATTCGCTCAGTTTTTCTGAATGAATAGGCTCTTAATAAACTAACGCGCTTTACCATTAACGATTCCATCACTGCTTACCATCAGGTGGGATTGCAGTCAAGCACTAGTTTATAATAATTAAAAAAAAGTATTGTATGTGTTGTGATATTTTTATATATTAGTTTACAAGTATTTTTATATTATAGTTTGTATTGTATTTTCTGTGGGCCCTCCCTAGTTGCTTGAATTATCGGAATAATAAAACACAAAGCTCAAACTCAAGACGGAACGGGATGGCGATGCATTGTGGATGCCCTCTGCCCCATCTAGGGGACACAGGAACTTAAGTCAAGTAAGTCCAGTTCCAGTCGGTTTGCATTTAAGCGGATATTGCAGGGATAGTCATCTCAACATCTTTCTCCCAAGTTTTAGTTTTGTATATATTATTAGTATGTATTTTGGTAAAAGTATTTATGTGTATGTAGCTAGTAGTAGTATATTAGTTTTTCTTCTTTCTTATATTTTTTTTTTGCGCCTGCCATCTAATCTCTTCACCATCCTTGGTTGACTGGTAGAGAATGCCTAAGGCATGAAGTCCGTATGTACATTTCTGTGTGCGAAAGTGTAAATAAATAAATAAATTTGTATAAGTAGTACCTTTTTTCGACCTTCGACCATCACGCGAGTATAACGGCGAACAAAAGCTACTCTATGTCTATGCGAGCTCTGTTCCTGCATTGCGCTTCTGTTCAGCAGTAATAAATCCAACTTATTCTAATTGTTTTATTTTACCGCTATTCAACTTAGCATTCACGTATTAACAACCCAATCACCATAATAGGGATGTATCCAAGGTATGAAGATCAAAAAAATAATTAGTCCGTCTTATAGATAATAAAAAAAATTAGGACCCGTATTTTTTATTTTGTGAAATTATCAAAAACTACTAAGATATAGCGTATTAAAGTTACGGAGCGGGGGCTAATTACGTCACGCCGTGGTATATTTTGTACCAGGGCGTGACGTCATGCTACATTTCAAATCAATATATCTTCCTAAATATTTGAATGAAAGAAAAAATAAAAAATACGTGTTTAATATTTTTTTATAAATTAATCTGATGGATATTAAATTATTTTTTAGGATATAATCCAATTATAGAAATGCAGTTGAATCCTTCTGATATTTCAAACTACGAATATTTTAATAGCAAGAGAGTTCTATATTTTATGAAAGTAATTTGGATTGCTTTTAAGGTATGAGTACCAATTGAAATTGAAGCCCCATTGGAAATGTTACTAAGTTGAACCATTATTTTAAATAATGAATGCAATTACGAATAAATATTAAACTATTGAACTAAAAACACTATTTTAATCAGTTTATCCAATTATCTCGTTCCAGTAGTTGTAGGATGGCTAAATTGAGTTCAGTGTTCTGAACCTGTTTTTATAAGTTAGGGAAATATTTAAGTGAATATAACATAAAACTTTATGTTTTGTGTGTTGTAAGCGGCTGTCGGCAGAAGTTACCACCCACCAGATAAAGTCTTGCCGCCAAACGATTCGTCGAGTTCCGGCATGATGTCTGGTGAAGCTGTACGGAGGACGGCTTTGAGCAGTTGTTGCGATGTGTGCCGGGTACGATGCGTTGTGTGTTGTTATTGGGTTTAACATTGCATCACCTCGCTCAACTGCCGTTCCATCCTATTCAACAGCAATACCATATGTATGCTATAGTGTTGCTGCGTAAGCCATGCAGCGACGTCACAGCTACGCATGCTACGCCGTAGGCCGTAGCAGGTTACTGTGAATTCATGTAATAACTACAGCAACTTTAATCCTTGTAATTTGTACCATCAGTGCCCGCATAAGTATTTGTAATATAAAAAATAGATAAAAACCTATTATCACGCTTAACGAATGTAGATACGAAATTTCATTAAAATCGGTTTTGTAACACTATGAAAAGGGAGTACATACTTTTTTGTTTAGTTCATTCAAAAATATATGCTTTTTCATGTAAGTTATGGTGTTGCTGCGTAGGCAATGCAGTGACGTCATCGCTACGCATGCTACGCCGTAGGCCGTAGCAAGTAAAGGCGAATTCATACAACATACAGGTTTAATCGTTGAAATTTGTACCAGCAGTGCGATTCTGTACAAAATTCAACGTGAACAGTTGAGCGAAGTGAGCTGTCACTTCAAGTAGTGTTAGTTTTTATTTTTATAAAAGCGTTGCCCCACACTAGAGATTTCTCCTGTATCGTGGGTGCGTTTACAAATATATAAACTCACATACACACACAGCCAGACTCGGAACGACTACTTGTTGGTCATACAAATTTTTGCTTCGTGCGGGAATCTAAACCACGGCACGCACTGGAGCAGTCAATAGCTTAACCATGCAGTCACGTTAGTCCCTTGGAATTAGTAGGAATGTCAGTGCACTCCTGTTGTGGAATGGAATTTTATATAAGTAGGTTTAATTGGTGTGTATGAAAGTAATGGGCTTGTTTGAATTTGGAATCGTGAGTTTTTGTTTTGACTGAAGAAAATTTTCACTGACACTTCATATTAAGTTTTTGTAGTAAAGACATGTTTTCGTTTTCTATAAATTTGAATGTGTAAAATTAACCCTTATTGTTTGTGTGATAATGTGTTGGTTCAAGTTTCAGAAAATGAGTAAATAAATGCAGAAGTTATGAATATTTAAAGCAGTGTTTTTCTTCTTAAACCCGTCGCCTCTCGAGACCTTCCATAACTCCATGCTCAGCTTACCTAAGTTTTTATGGTGAAATGGTTACAGAATCGCATTGAAATTCTTCGTCAAAATTGCTTTCCTGTTATAAAATAGTGGTTCGAAAAGTATCAGAATATAGAAAGGCGAGACTTTCCCAATTAAGAATGTAGGTGTACCTACTGTGTACATATGTATCAGTCAGGTAAATAAAACGACTATTTCGGCGAGCGCTAGTACAAGACTGGGGAATGGATAGGTAATCATTTATTTTATACAATAATTATGTACGCATATTATTCCCCCCTTTACAGAAAATAATTGTAATACACGTTTATAGTTCAAAATAAAGCAAAAAATTTCAGGGGTAATTTCGTAATTGCAACGTCCACTGATCTCAGCCTCAATCTAACAAAAATACTTCATAAATCCTTACATTTTTGAAAAGTTGCTAATTGTCACTGGGCAATAAATGTCAAAAACTTGTAAAAATAAGTTCTAAGAATTATTGTGGTGTTTAATGAGACTAAAATCAAACTGTTAACCTTCTTATTACGTCTTAATTACCCCTCTGTTCCATCTCAATCTGTTAAAAATACCTTTAATTTCTCAGTTCTTGACATTATTGTATTGTCGCTGAGATTGCGACTTGATTGTGAATGTTTTTAATTACGGAAATTGGCCTCCCAATGATCTATTCCCGGAGTATAATCCAACAGGCAATTTATTAAACAGGTGAATGATTTGCCAATTAACGAAAAGAGTAATGGTTATTTACATTATTCCAATTCTCCAAATCTATACTTCTATAATCTATACTTAATATATCAAGCTGAAGAGTTTGTTTGTTTGAACGCGCTAATCTCAGGAACTACGGGTCCGATTTGAACAATTCTTTTGGTGTTGGATAGCCCATTAATCCAGGGAAGCTATAGGCTATAACACCACGCTGAGACCAATAGGAGCGGAGCATAATAAAAAACATACCGAAATCTACGCGGGTAAAACCACTTGGCGCAGCTAGTAAGTTATGTTTTGTCAGTGTCGAGGAAATTCATCTGCAAGTGACGTTTTAATCCCGAGTACGGCTCTGTCGACTATAAAATTTCAAACGTGACTAAAATAAAATTGCTATATTAAGTTAATCCTGTAATGTTCATAAAAAATCAGACAGCGAGATAATGCAAGACATATATTTTTTATTCCAAAAAAAAAAAATGGCAAATTTTGACGAAAATTCGTTTCAGGTTTTTTGCGATTAGTTTTAATTTAAATTCAATATATGATCTTCACTAATATACAAAGCTGAAGAGTTTGTTTGTTTGTTTGAAAGCGCTAATCTTAGGAACTATTGGTCCGATTTGAAAAATTCTTTTTGCGTTGGATAACCCATTAATCCAGGAAGGCTATGGGCTACACGCTGTGACCAATAGGAACGGAGCATATAAATAAAATAGCGAAATTTACGCGGGTGAAGCCGCGCCGCGCAGCTAGTGTATTATAAAGATGTGTTTAAATTATAATAATAATATTTATTTATTTGAAAAAGGATAAAAACATATTTTACAAACAAAAATAGGTTAGTTTTAAGCACAAAAGAGTTAAGCATCTGTAACCGAACTAGGCAATGCCTGTATTTCAGCTATTAGTGCCAATTCCCTCGGAAAATATTACATTAATCGTAGCCATTTATATTGTTTTCTACAAGATGTGTGTTACGTTTATATCAGTGTTATTTTACACAATTTAATATAATATGTACAGTATTGAATACGTATCCTTTCAGTCTGTGAAATTTAATATCTTAATAACAAGACAGATATGTACTGGCTCGATGTAAAACGCTGGTATCCAACTAGATCCGCATCCTAATTGCGTAATACAGTTGGAATCATTTCGATTGCTAATCCATTGCTCGATATGTTATAAAATGTTGCTGCTCAACAACTTGAATAACGCAATGCATTTTGTTGAACTGTCAAAATGAAACCCTTTGCTACTGGTAGTGTATTACGCTATTATCTTGCCGGTTAAATTGGAAGCTGAACAGAACATAGATGGGAAAAAATATGCAGGTGATATGGAAATAATGATAACAGGCAGATGATTGCTATCCCATTCCTTGGACTCTTCTCGTACAGAGGAGGCTCGAGAGTTTATGATTCAGAGTTGTTTTCCTTAACATACGATAGCAGTTCCACGCTAAACTCGGAAAGTACATATGAAATGTGACATTTATACTTTTTTTTTTAATATAAATTATAAACCAGCGCTTGACCGCAATCCCGCCTGATGGTAAGCAGTGATGCGATCTTTGATGGTAAGCAGTGATGCGATCACTTATTTACATGTACAATTTTTTTACGGTCCGTCAGTTGTTATTAAGCACTTAATATCGTATAATATAATAATATTCTCGTGGTGTATCTACAGAGGTATACCTATTTAGTTTTATGATCTTCCTGTACGAGTCCAAATAAATATCTTTCTTTATATAAAGAGAGCACATAATTACTAAAATTTTGAGTGTGTGCGTGTATCTGGGCGGTGTAGGTTTTTTTTTTATAATTATAAACTAGCGCTTGACCACAATCCCGACTGATGGTAAGCAGTGATGCGATCGTTGATGGTAAAGCGCACTAGTTTATTAAGAGCCTATTCACTGAGAAAAACTGAGCGAATAGGAAGGAAGACGGCAGTTGAGCGAGGTGATGCAATGTTAAACCCAACAACACGACCAACGATGCTGCGCCAAAGGGAGATTGATCTGAAGACCCTCCATGACCAAACTCCCAACACAACAACATTTGGCGCATCGTAGCTGGCACACATCGCAGCATAACTGCTCAGACCCGTCCTTCGTAGGTCTTCACCAGACATCATGACGGAAGACGACAAATCGCTTGGCGGCAAGGCTTTGTCTGATGGGTGGTAACTTCTGCCGGCGGCCGATGTTATGGCCTACCACCGTGAGAGTTCCATACACAACTCCGCTGGTACGATATGTTTAATAGTTCTGTATACTTCTATGTATGAATATCAGTGGTTTCATTTATTACGGCATCGTCATCTCCACAAATCCTTTACGCATGTAAACCAGTAACCTCGTCGGAAACCTCTAACTTACTATAACCACTGTTTGTTTCGTTTTTTTTTTTAAATGGGAAATCATCAGATGACTTTTCTTGCTTTGGGTAGAGCGGAAGGGAGTGTCCGACTCTTACTGACGAGAACCGTAAAGTACGTGAGTTGACCATATGGATGTTTTCCGTATCGGTTTCAACAGGAACAGTTCCCAACAGACTGGCAGCATTACTAAAGGTTTATCTAAAAATATACCGTGGCTGCTGACGCTTAGGCAAAAGAAGGAACACGCCCTTCTGCTCCGTCCGGAGCGAGAGAAGTCATTTGATGAGTTTTAATTTTGAACAGCATTAATTTTATTATATTGTAGTCCCAACAAAAAGGTAATTAAAACCGTTTTGTTGGGACAAACAAATCTCAATGATGGCACATTAAAGATGGTTTGTTATCTAATATTTATTAAACTGTCTCTTTTTACAAAAGTCACTTATTACGAATTAATTGTGTGTATATTTTAAGGTCCATAAATGATATAACGGTCCTCCGTGGCGTAGCGGTCAACACGCCTGCCTGTGACAAGAAGGCCCCGGGTTCGATCCCCGGCCAGGTCATGATGGAAAACGATCTTTTCCTGATTGACCTGGGTCTTGGATGTTTAGCTACTTATATATCTATCTATTATAAATATTACCGTTTTAGTTAGAATCCCATAACACAAGTCTAGAACTTACTTTGGGGTTAGCTCAATCTGTGTGATGTGTCCGTAAAAAAATTTAAAAAGAATTCCGGATATGGACGAGCGCTTGATAATATTTTCGTCTGACAATCTCTGACTGCGGTTTAAGGTATTTCGTCTATCTATATAATAAACCATGATGATCCATGTACATAACTGAAGAACTCTTCGTGTCATACGTGATGACCGATCCCTGAACGTATATGGGATGTAGGATATCATTAATGTGACGTGTACTGAAGTTTTGAGAATAATTTATATACTATTACTATCTACCTAGCTCATTAATTTACACAACGCGTGTTTTTCATCTTTTTAATATCTTTCTCTGGTGATAAAAGGCAAAGCCTAAGCATTCCATAGCAAGACATAGGATCCCTAAGGATCTCAATGACAACCGGTTGTGCGCCTCCCGCATCCAGCGGTTTCCCGCGACCTTCACCAGGTCGTCGGTCCACCTTGTCGGGGGCCTCCCCACGCTGCGTCTTCCGGTGGTGAATGGTCGCCACTCCAGAACCCGAATTGTATAAAATTTTACTGTTGAAAATTGGTATGATCATGTTAATAGCAGAGGTGGTCCACTGGTACTTATAAGTTGTATGTAGGTCGTGGGTTTGAACCCAGGTAGGTGATTAATTTTGTGTAAATAATATTTTCACCACTGCTCTCAAAACGGTGAACGAAAACATCGTGAGGAAACCGCCAAGTCAAAAAAGATATGTGTTTTCTACCAACTCGCATTGGGTCCACGTAATAGATTAAACCCTACTTATTTATTTAATTAATCTTTAGCACAAAAAGGTACAAAGGCGGTCTTAATGCTTTAGGAATTCTCTACCAGTCAACCAATATATACCATTAACATAGTATATATAATACTAAATTAAGGAAGAGAGATGACTTTACGCTAATTGTTTAGAAATAACTCTTAAATTTCCGCTTTAATGCAAACCGACTACTGCTTGTCCTGAGTAAGAAGTACCTCTTCCCTCTAGGATCTTTATATGCTGATCAAGATTGTAATGTTTGATCGAAAAAACATAACTATAAAATCAAAATCAAAGCATTTATTTCAAATTAACCAGTTACAGGCACTTTCGAATTGTCAGAAGGTCGGTTAGTCAGTAAGGTGAAGCTAGTTGCCCATTCCGAAGAGTAGTTACCTATGGAGAAGAACGGGCAAGAAACTCCATGGACACTCTTTTCTATTATCAAGTTATTGATACAAATATTTGATTACATCAGTCATGTTGAAATCAACCGTGTGAGAACGATGCAGAAATATATTATAAAACACACAAAAAAAAAAACAACAATTCAGAAATTAAAATACGCCGTGGCAGCTAAGAGACCCCTCTGACGGCGTCCGTTCACGAACATGACGTATGGATCAGCATCATTCAGCTCAGCCATAATGAAGGGAACCCAATGACCCTATACACATGCCACCACCAGCGAGACATTGAGTGAGCATGACATACTCTCAACAGCCAGAGCACAATCAAGTCAATAAAAAAGACTAACCCAAGAAATAGATGCTTTACAGCAAGTGAATTTTACTCTCACGTGTGCCATGCAATTATACAATTTTAAGAAATTGAATCTACACAATGCAAAGATAGTTTTGTCCAAGGTTCAGCAGCTCCAACTGTGTTCCCGAATACTAAGTTCAGCTCCTGTGTAGCAATACCAGTACCGAACACCCCTGTCAGCAATGCAATTCCGTAACGTACAATATGCTTGGCTATATAGTGTGACATGTTGTAAACAAACATAAACAATTACAAATTAAAACTACAAGAGGAAAAATCAAAGAACAATCAGTGTATAGAAATCGGACGCAGCTCAAGCCCAAGCCTTTTTGTCCTCAATATAATCCTTAACACTATAAAATGCTTTCTGACACAACTTACGTTTAATGAAGGATTTCAATTTATTCAGGCTCTGATCTTGAACCATCACTGGAAGTCTATTGTATATATTGGCATCTAAAAGAGCCACCTATTTTCTTGAGCCTCGTTGTAGATACAACAAATTTGTGCCTGTTCTTATTATTTATATTATGGACATCACTGTATTTTTTGATCAATTTTATATTTCAATGCCTGTTATACTATACATAAAGATGCAATTAAATAGCATTTTTGCACCATACTAATATGAAATTTGTTACGGGTTATAATGCCCATAAAGTAAGTGGATGAGTTATGGGCGTATTTCGACATAACTCGTGTTGTTCACGGATGCTTTTAGTATACCTCATAATAATTGGAACGTGGTTGTATAGCGATAATCAAAATGTAATAAAACTGCGGGTTTCAGATGGACGTGTACCCCTAATATTTTATTATTTATGACGAGATATAGATATGGAAAGTTAGGGGTAGCCTATGGTCACCAGTTGACTTCTCCCAGCTGAAAATCATTTCAGATACTTCTGTAAGTACGAAGTAAAACGAGTAGCAAAAAACCTCAAACGATGCATATATTATAAGCCTTAGCCATTAGCTTTATTGCAAGCCCAAAAAATCAAAAAGCCGTTTGGCGTTGAGATCCGAATGCTTATCGCTAAGCGGTTGGTTGACCCTTCATGTGACCAGAAAGATGGACTATTTTTAGCCAAAGTAATCATCGTTCAATCCTTCTCTGTATGAGAGGAGGCCTGTGCCTAGCAGTGGAACAATGAAAGGTTGATGATGAATCAGCATTGCCATTCAACATGGTAATGGTACCAGCCATTTGGGCATGTTTGACGAATTTTATATATACCTTCTTCTTCTTCTCCTTCAGCTTGTAGATGTCCACTGCTGGACAAAGGCCTCCCCAAGGCATTTTACGATGACCGGTTTTGTGCTGCCTGCATCGATCGGCTTCCCGCGACCTTCACCGGGTCATAAAGATGGGTTCGAAAATCATGTCGAACTCTCATGTCACACCAACTCCAATTCTAGTTGGTTGGCTGCAAGCAACCAGCAGTATATACCTGGGACAAACAGTCCAACTAGGGTGGTCCAACTTCGAGAAAGAGGTGTCTCGTCGAATCCAGCTCGGCTGGGCAGCGTTCGGGAAGCTACGCTACATCTTCTCGTCGTCCAAGATACTACAGTGTCTCAAGAATAAGGTCTTTAAGCAATGTGTGTTGCCAGTGATGACTTACGGAACTGAAACGTGGGCGCTCATAATGGGCCTCATATGAAGGCTCAGAGTCACACAAAGGGCAATGGAAAGAGCTATGCTCGGAGGATTTCACTGCGTGATGGAATCAGAAATGAGAAGATATATACCTCATCATTATCAACCTTTTTTTTTATCGTCCCACTGCTGGGCACAGGTCTCCTCTAATATGGAGGAGGATTGAGCGTAATCACCACGCTCGCTCAATGCGGGTTGGCGATTTCAGACTTATAAAGTCCAGGTTTCCTCAAGATATCTACTTGTTAATTTCATACTCACGAAAAATATTGAAGTTTAGCCAAAATGACTTGTTAATTTCATATTAAAATTTTGTGAAATTTCAAGTATTTCAGTATGTTTTTGTCGTATGGTTGCATTATACATTCTGTGTGTCCACCCTATTCATAGGTGACGTTAGTGATGACTAAAGACCTATTCATACGAATTTAGTATTTAACAGTCGTTCAGTCAAATATAGTCAACTACAAAAAGAACCCTATCCACTAGGTATACAGTTTTTTGATAGCTGTCTTAGAAAGTACATACTCCAGGTAACGTAAAAGTTAACGTAAAAAAGCGTAAATGGAAACTATTTTAGCTTATTGGTTTGGCTTATTTATGGCTTTTAACGTTAATGTTAATGTGCATTAATTGTACCTATAGTGTGTTATTGTAATCATTAGATACATCTGTCAAAAAACGTTTTACCGAATAGACAGGGTATATAAGGTTAAGATACCTTGATAACAACAAAAGAGAACATTTTCCAATAACAAAAGAAAACAATGCCCACAATGTAAAGGCGATCTTTATTCGTGTCCCGTTTTATTGCTAATTTTTATTTTTCGTCCTCCCGTATCAGATATCGTCAGGTTTCATAAGACACTTAAGTCTTATGACCGAAGATATCCGATCACTTTTACCCTCGTATGATATTAGCATGTAATGTCTATGAACATTTTACCCTTGACCAGGAATGAAAATTGAATGGTGCGTACTTATCCTATATGAGATCGTATATATGGGGGATGTTAGACTGGTAAATTCGTTAATTTGTTCACATTAGTACTTAGTACTTTAATAGAATCATGTAGGTATTCTTTAAACTCATAGTCTGAATTGGTGTTTTAAAAAGCTTCGGTAACACGTGACTATTCTAAAGACAAACTACAAACATCACTTCATTTATCCATACAGGATATTTTTTCATCCAGTACGCAAACTACCTATGTCAACTCATAGTTAAATAAGTTCTATAGATAAAAATATTATTACTTTGATATGTTTTAGTACAAAAAAATTGTTATTGATAACGAAAGATGTTTATTTTGAAATCGATGTTATGGTCACCGTGCGCGCTGCCTTTCAAGTTCGGCGGAGTACGGATGTCGGGAACATCACGGGCCACCTGCGGGCCCGCGCCGCCCACTTGTTCACTACGCGGCTTATTACCTTAGGTCAACGCCCTTTATTTTTCATTCAAGAGATTACTATTTTATCAGGTTCGAATTAGCTGTTTTTTGCAGAGTAATTTCAATTTTTCCTTCATACTTTTATGGGCTTAGTACCATTGAAATGCAGAAAATAAAGCTTCGCGAAATATTGAAACACACCGTCAGGTCAGCGTGCGCGTCACTGTCGTGGCGCAACGAGCTATGGCTTACGGGCACTACGAGGGCGCGCGGGGTACCGGCGGCGGCAGCGCGCAGTACGAACATATGTACATACAAACTTAATACAGTGCATAGTAACAATCAAACCGCGCACGCGCACGCGGCGCTAATACTACGATATTGATAAGAATAATTGGTGTCTATCATTTGCTGATTTTAGGGCGGATAAAAACATATTTTTTTTTCAACTAATGATTCAGATTTGTTTTGGTATTGATTCTGAGCCACCCATTATTTTTTTTTTTTGCAAAAATTCCCTGTTGAGTGCCAGAAACATCGATACAGAAACTAAAACCGTGAATTCAGTACAATGTTTCATCATTTATCATTAGAAATATCAACGATATCATAAAAAGTGCAATACACGGTGAAAATGTTAAGAACAGCATTAGAAATTTCAGAGTCAGAGTCACATTTCAAATTTTAGAGTCCACAGGTAACAGCTTGCGCGTTAATGTCTCTGCTACCCTATATTTTGGAAAAATATCATCACATAACAACTGCTCTTTCAATTTGCAATCAATCAAAGTTTCGTTATTATGAAAATGTTCGCGTAAAACTCGTTTTACGTAATGTAATGTATAATTAGGATTCAAAAGTTTAAATTAACGCTCAGTGATCAGATAAACCTAACTAACCAATAAACTTCAAGTATTCCTAACATTTGCAACTTTAGGACATAACATAATTAGTTTGGAAAGCATGTAGCAATATACTCTCAACCACATGTTTTAATTTGAATACGGAACTAGGTAGTATAGAAAGAATTCTTTGCGGCATTTATTTACTGTAAACATGGTGTACAGAAAAAGTACTAAAAAAAAAGGCGTGTGGCACTCGGAGACTGCCGCGGTAAAGCTATTGCATAGCCTTTTTTTATCAACTATAACTTGCAATTATAATTATTTATTTATTTTATTTATACAGTAATTTTTCCTTTGTTTTTTTTTTCTTTGATATCAATTCAAGTTTTCTTTCTGTTTTGTAATTTATTTATTTTTTACCAGCAACGTCATCAAAAGAGTGCGAAAAATGGTGACGATTAAGCGACTAAACTATATTCAATGTTTTCTGTTCGACTTTGATAAAGAGATAGAAAGAAGCTAAGCAATAGCTTAAAAATGACGTCATGTTCGTTATCACACCCATGTCAGAATGTCATGAAATATGATGTCGGCCATCTTGGATTTCAAAAATGAAATCATTTTCGTGATCAGCACCCTGAGTTTTGGCGGGAAAGTCAAGCTGAGTGTCACGCTCGTTTTTCATTGGACTTTTAAAATTATTTATAGTGTTGTTTACTAAATAAAAGTGCGTGATTTATGTAGTCAAAAGTGCATTTAGTAAATAGTTCATAAAGAACAGTGAAATATCGCTGCATAGTGGCCACATCATGACTTTGTTCCAAACCTCACTCGTAAGACGGGTCACGCGGCCGTCTTTTTCGACATGAATAATTCATAATTACGTGGCATTGGCTAAATGCACAAACCGTGCGAAGCCAAAAAATAAAGAAATAAAGAAAAAACCCATGAAATCTATTATATTATCACTCGAGTCAGTAAGCATGTAAAATGAGAAAACTAACATAGAACGATCCGTGTGAGAACTAAACGATCACTATTACACAACAACACTGATACCTTTGAGAAAGCGGACTTCCTCTACAATAGGGCAATTCCTCCGTAAGGTCTGTCTATGCTATTACTTATAATCTCTGTCATTGTGTGCTGTTTCGGTGCAATCGCAAGACCGGCCGGGCACTGAGGGGCAGGCAAGACAGCTATAGTATCCTTATGACTCCACCAACTGGTATTTCGTTGACTCGGAAACGGCGCACAGCGAGCACCACGAAATATACTCAAAGACTCCGAGGTTCTTTTTCAATATACCCCACTGTTTTGTCGTGGTGGCCTAGTGGTTAAAACACCAGCCTCTCTAGTATGAGTGCGCGGGTTCGATTCCAGGTCAGGCAAGTACCAATGTAACTTTTCTAAAGTTATATGTACTTTCTAAGTATATCTTGGACACCAATGACTGAAGGCGAAGGAAAACATCTTGAGGAAACCTGGGCTTTATAAGTCTGAAATCGCCAACCCGCATTGAGCAAGCGTGGTGATTACGCTCAATCCTTCTCTGTATGAGAGGAGATCTGTGCCCAGCAGTGGGACGATAAAAAGGTTGTTGATGATGAACGGCGTCGGTGTCGAATTATTTGTTATCAATTTAATATTTTCGAGCTGATCTTTAGTAACATAATCACTTCTGATTGCGTTAACATCTGACCGTAGAATTAATAAATCCTTCATCAACTTCTTTACGTACGTTCTACGTAGTCAAAGCAAACTGGTGGCAATTTGTGAAGGTGATTTTAAACACCGTAATCGTATATTTTAGGTCTTTCTGCTTTTTGTTCTTACGCCTCGATACATGTTTTTGTCTTGTCTTCGTAGAAACAAATAATAACTTTTTTGCCTCATCAATGTCTTCCTCAGAAAAAGCCGACGAGCATATTTTTATTAAACTTTCGTTGTTTCGTTTCGGAGTTAACAATATTACAACTCGTACACTTAAATGTACTCGTATTAACATTGTTCACCGACATCTTTCTGTAATATTTTATTTAATAAAAACTTCAACTTCAACTCTTGATCTAGTCCCTGTGGATAGATACCACAACTTTGCCAATAACACGTGTAACAAATTATTGAAATTCTTTAAAAAAATATTTCACAATAATGGCGGATATCGCCAATAACAGCACTTTTTACTCTATAAAATCACGCGCTTTTATTTAGTAAACAACACTATAAATAATTTAAAAGTCCAATGAAAAATTAGCGTGACATTCATCTTAGCTTTTATGAAAAGTTTTTAAGGTAGTCATGACAACGTCGATGACGTCTATGACATATCTCTATAGAAGACCTATTTCAGAGAGAAAATTAATCGCAAGTTTAGCACATCGCCACTATCAGTAACATGGCAAGTGTGTAGAACTGAGTTCGCGCCCTGCAATATGCATGCTCTTTTTGAAAATCTATAAATTGTTTTCAAAAGATGTAGTCGCACGCACACAAACATACCGTGCCGAAGACTGCCGAACTGAAACGACGTTAGACGATGTACGGCCTTCAAGCCACACCTCCGTGCCCGTCGGAGTGGGGAGCGTGAGGTTTTTTCGTTACGGAATTTCTGGATTCGGTCCCCGCGCTCAAGGCCTGCGATAGAAGCTATGCAATAGCTTAAAAAGAGCCATACTATAGGATGAGACCTCAAAATTTTCCATATAATGTATCTTCCGTTTAATGTATTTACTTACTTTGAAAAATAATTGATTTCAAAAATTCGAAAAAAATGTGCGCAACATGGAAGGAGTGATGGTGTCAATGGAGAAAGGATGCACTGCAGGCTATAGGTATGAGCGTTCATAGTCCATCGCAACTCATTCGATTTCCACCGCGCATAGGATGGATGGAAAGCAATATAAGCAGTTATATTTTGCCTTTATGGCTGTGGGCCGGGCACATTGCCGGTAGGACCGATGCCCGATGGGGCCGACGGGTTCTCGAGTGACGACCACGCACCGGAAGACGCAGCGTGGATAGGCGCCCGACAAGGTAGACCGACGATCTGATGAGGATGAAGAATGCGGGAGGCGCACGACCGGTCGTCGTCGAGATCCTTGGAGGACACCTATGTCCAATAGACGTCTTTCGGCTGAAATGATAATGATGATATTTTGCCCTATTAGTGTAATTGTTATATGATGTTTCAGGATATTATAAATAGTTAATATCTCTTTGTAACTCAATCTGTAGCCATTTCAAGTCTTAACGGCTCAACGGATAGATGAAATTGGCACACGGTTAGATTGTGATCTGGATTAGGACAAATAATACTTTTATCCCAGTAGCCGATCCCGTGGGATTATTTCCAACATCCTCGCAGACGAAACCGCAAACCGAAGCTAGTATTTAATATGATCCTAATTAGGTATTATTTTTAATCTTTTGACGTAAGGTTAAATGAAGGTTTCCTGCCTAAAATATACATTTCACTAATAAGTAACAAGTAAACGACAGGCCGCACGCGAGATAATCTGGACGGGTTACTGGGATTAGGGACCAAGAAACCCTTTGACACAAAGGCAGATAATTCTTGTCACATTGTTCGACTCATTACGGAAAGCATCGTAGTTTGTTGTGAAATATTTGAGGTATTAAGATATATCATACCACACAATACTCGGTATCCTAAACGTCCGATTAATTAATTGTTTGTATATTTTGCTACCCACAGAGGAAGAATGTGATATTAATTTTATAATTATTCTACAAAGAGATATATTAATTTGAGAACATTTTAGGCAATAGATATTTTCTTTTTTTTTTGTGTATTAGCTAATTGCTGGGTGTGGCGATGACAAAGTTGGTGATTAAAAAATTAAGCTGGTTAGTCTTTACTTGACTTGTAATAAATAAACAGTAATAATCAGTTTGTATGTGTTTTGACATTAGTTTTACAGATTGGTTTGGCTATTTCACTATTACAACTTTCACTGAAAGGATTATACCAGGAAAATTTATAGTATAATTTAATCCAAGTGGCTATTTGCCTTTTCCCACTTCTCAAATTGTTTGTTTTAGTGCTTACAAGATTCATTAATTGAAATATTTCTGGGTATATTTGAAAAATCTGCTGAAAAGCCGAGGCGGGCGTTTTCTTTGATCATATAGGTACTACCTAGCTTTATCATTTTTACCACAGTTCTAGTGGTTGGCTTTCTGCGCGCTATGATATATACTGTAAGTGTACGATGCAAAAGCAATAAAAAAAGGTTTTAACCAAAATATTGAATAAAAGATATGTAGTTTTGTAATAACCGAAGCACAGGTCAATCGGTTAGCTTGAGATATGCTTTGCGCGATTGTGGATGTATGACCGTCTTTACGCACCAAGACCCCTCCGTGCTTTGGAAAGCACTTTAAGCTGTTAGTTTTGGCTGTCATTTGTAGAAGTGATAGTGCGTAGCAGGGACAGTCGTTACGGGTTGTTAGACGACCAGTCTGTAGCGGTACCTACAAATGCCGAACAACGCGTCATACTGACGTCACACGGATTGTACACCTCGCAAACAGAGGTTACCGTACAATTAACAAACATACAACTTCCCATCAACCATTAGGCAAGTGCCCGCCAGATACAACACCTGTCTGGTCGGAAGATTCTAGTTTGTTTCTATGGACGATGAGTGAACTTTACTCCCTGTTCCTTATACCTCCACAAGTCTAAGTAAGGGTAAGTAAGTCAAATCATTTATAGAGTAACCTCATTACTCTGTAAATTAGTTGTGGAGGTCAGATAGGCATTTGTTTCATGTAAATACAGGTATTCAGCTACCTCCAGTTAGACTGGAAACCAACCTCAATATCGTTGGGAAAAGATGATGGCAGATGATAATGGCTTCTATAACATAATCGTGCGTATAAATACAGAAAGTTCTTTTTTAAAGTAATTTGAAATCTAAATGATTTCTCCGCTGGATGCAATAATAGTGCTCGAAGCCAAAAGAGATTAAAGTGACTACTTTAAGCGGTTCTTGAATAACCGTTCGGCTGAACCAGGGGCAGGCTATTAATACTCAAGAATCTTGTAATCCCGTGAATTATTGCATTAGTCTCGACGGAGAACTTTACCATGTTTAATTTTACCTAAAAGACCAAAAGACCTTTAACCGAGCTTTTAAGATAGTAAATCTTGTTACAGCCTGCATCATCTTATTGCTGGCCAAAGTTAGTAACATTATAGTAGAAAAGTTTTAGTATTCATTCAGCGTTTGTGCATAAAACATCCATCCTGGTAACCGAGACCTTACGCATAAAATAAATTATTGTTGGAAATCCGAGCGCCGCGATGTATCTTCGATGTTATCGCAGGGCTCTCACTCGGCCCTGGTTATGACATTATTAAACTACACCGTACGGATCCTCTGACGCTAAAAAATACGTGACCGCTTTACACAATTTTTCCACGTTGAAAAATAACCTTCCACAAATTTAAGACCGGCACTGACAGGCGCGAATAAATTATGTTAATGAACACTGGAAGCGCATTCGTTGATTCGCCCGATTGGGCAGGTGATTTCTCTATAATTTACATAATAACCGGGCGAGAGCATGGTACTGCGGCACCATGCAACCGTAACCGATAGTTACTTGCATTACTCAGCAACTTGCAGGAAACTAAAACTAAAAACTCTCTTGTAATGGGGTTAATGTCTGTTTTCATATAAAACAGAAATTAAACGTCTTTAACTACACAACTTTGCTGCAAAACATGAACATTGAAACTTTTGTTCATGATCATCATGAATAGAATCATTAGCTGTGAGGGGACGTTGATCCAGCACCGCGTTATCAAATTAATTTAGTTAGTTATACCACTGCTACTTGTTGAATCAAGTTAAGGCGAGTTTCGTGTATACTACGGCGTTAATTAAGACATCTAACAGTTCATTTGCTTTCATAAAGGAAATAAAATTAAGAAAAAAGAAGTTTATTTAAGCCAGTTGCATGATAACGTGTTAGCGGGGAGCTAGTGCGATTATTTTGCATAAACTAAGTCCCCTAAATGCAACTTACACGTTAAATCCATTAGGCTTATGTTCGCATTGTAGTCGACGCGTGTGGCCGGATAAAAATAACGGTTTATTTACTGAGCTAACGCTTTCTAGGAAATTAAACTGTATACGGAAACCCCATAACCGATTTATAAGCGTTTTCATAACGCTGGCAACGCATCCTATTACGTTATACGTGCCTTATAAATTGAAGGACGGCTATGAGCTCGTTTCTGTAAAATAAACTGAATACTTTCTACTTAACGTGTTTCTGGAGTATTAGCTTGTCTCCATTTATAGACATAATTAACTATTATGTCTACAAAACTTAAGCAAAATCACGTAACGGTAATTTAATTAACTCAGATTTTGAATTCGAATTGTACGTAGTGGGAAACGGTTCCTACAAACAAGGATTTCATAATAATCTTGAATATATAAACCAAGCTGTTATTCTGATAATATCAGAATCCTTGTGAGTGGGGCCAGTTTCCCACTAGGTCCGATCCGAATCCGAATGAGTTCAGTTGTAGTGCACAACCCCTTATACAAATCTTACTGTGGCTAATTCGAACCGTCATTTCTCGGATGCGGATCGGATGCAGTGCAGAACCGCTGTAAGTGTATCGCAACAAAGAGACTCTCTAAGCCATAAATAATAAGAACATCTACAACTTTCATCGTAAATATTACTTTGCTTTTACTTAGGTATACTTTTACCATAAATGAAGGATGAACATAATAGACACCAGCTAGTTAAATATCATGGGGTAAGGAGTGAAATTGATGTGTTTTTCTTTCATCAACTGATCTGAGATTAAACTTTATCCCCCTTATTCATAAAAGTTGTTTAAAGTTAACTAGTGATTAGCGATTCTTTTACCATACATTTTTGACCTTTTAACGTCACTTAACTTTAATAATCATTTATAAATAAACACCACAGTGTTTAAGGGATTTTTTCATAAACGATGATTCAAGTTAAGTGACGTGCAAACGTCTAAAATGTATGGTTAAACAATCACTAATCACTAGTTAACTTTAAGCAGCGTTTATGAATAAGAATGAATATGATAGTTTAATGGAGATAAAACCAATTTTACCTTTCCCTAACTCAGAGCTATGGATGTTTTTAATACATTCTTTTGCAGTAGAAAATTTTTATCATTGTTATTACTAAATACGACAGTTTTTTAATTAGTTTTAGTATTTATGATCGAAATTGATTCGTATTTCCTATAAACTATTTTCACCCATTACTGTCTGGTGTCTTTACGGAATTTATATGTGTAGGTACATTTGCAAGAAGCTGACTGCTCTTTCATGTTATTCAAAGACATATATATTAATTTAGTTATTTGAATTTTGATTATAGCAATGAGTTTATGAATTCATTGCTACTCAAATTCAATAAAAAAAAAATGAATTTATTGAAACTCATTGCTATATTCAAAATTCAAATAACTAAATTTAATCTTAATATCCACCCAAACAGACGAACGCAAAACTATAACAATTCAATATACGATACACTTGGTCGTAGGAATTCGCTCAATTTAGCGATTCACAAACGCGAGCACCAAAGTTCTGAGATTACATTCGGCAACCTCGTTCCCAATCTGATGTACGTAGAATAAGGAACTAATTTAGGAAGTCCTAAGCCGACGTGATTAAACGTTATAACATCATGTTAATTTAATGCGATGACAACGTCTAGTTGTAGCACATATTAAACGTATGGCCATGATTGGCGGGGTGGTATTATACCCACATTATTACATTCCTGACACGTTCAGCGTACGCTTTTATCAAATAAATGTGTACGATACATTCGTAATGTCACGTGATTTATCCAATTTGGGCTTGACATGGCTTTGGTTTGAGTCAGCTATTTTAGTCGCAAATTCAGCGTGAATCTTTCAACCCTTCCGACCTTTATGTAGGGAGGAATTCGACGGGATTTGTGGAAATATGTTATGATATAAGTTGTAATATGATGATAATGTTACTGTTTGTATTGTTTAGGCTGATTGGTGGTTTTGGTCAGGGGTGCCGCGTGGCGTTCCTTTTTGTACCTGACTTAATTTTCTAAGCATAATTTACAATATTAAATATGCACCACTGCATTGCTTGGAAAGTCATCATCATCATCATCAACCTTTTTATTGTGCCACTGCTGGGCACAGGTCTCCTCTCATACAGAGAAGGATTGAGCGTAATCACCACGCTTGCTCAATGCGGGTTGGCGATTTCAGACTTAAAGTCCAGGTTTCCTCAAGATGTATTCCTTTACCTTCAGTCATTGGTGTCCAAGATATACTTAGAAAGGACATATAACTTTTAGAAAAGTTACATTGGTACTTGCCTAATCTGGAATCGAACCCGCGTTCTCATACTTGAGAGCCTGGTGTTTTAACCACTAGGCCACTACGACTTTCTAGGCCACTACGACTTTGCGGACCGCTTGGAAAGTGGAATGACTTAATTATTGCTCTGTATGTTTAACAATCTTCTGATTAACAATAATAAAAAAACATCCAATTGAATCGAAACAAATGTAAAAAAATGAACTAGTACGATAACTGTAACAATAAATTTACAACTGTAACAGAGTCTACAATGTAATGTACATTGTAGACTCTGTAGAAAATTTTCGTCTGTTTTATTCTTGTTTAGTCATTACTGTCCTACTACTGGGCAAAGGCTTCCCGGTATCCTTCTAAAACTATTTTCGAATGGAATGTCATCTTGCCAATGGTCCCCAGGCACCTCATCATCATCATCATCAGTCCCTCAGATGTATAAAAAGAATAAAAAGGTTGAAATATCAACCTTTTTATTGTCCCACTGCTGGGCACAGGTCTCCTCTCACACAGAGAAGGATTGAGCGTAATCACCACGCTTGCTCAATGCAGGTGGGCGATTTCAGACTTAAAGTCCAGGTTTCCTCAAGATGTTTTCCTTCACCTTTAGTCATTAGTGTCCAAGATATACTTAAAAAGTACATATAAATTTAGAAAAGTTACATTGGTACTTGCCTGACCTGGAATCGAACCCGCGCACTCATACTTGAGAGGCTGGTGTTTTAACCATTAGGCCACCACGACGGGTCGGCCGGCCTCAGTTAGAAATAAAATATGTTTCATAGAAAAATAGGTACAATACCTATGCGATTAAAATTTATGAAACAATTTTTTTTATATAACTATCGATCTCCATTAGGAGCCTTACATAACATAATCTACGCAGCCCATAATGTTCCCACTCCTGGAACACAGGCCTCCATTCGGTGATCCATCCATCTACTACGTGGGTTCAGTGCGGGTTGGAGGTTTAGATCAATACTTGTATTATGTTTATTTTTTTCTAATTATTAATTATGAGCTAAATAAATAGACAGGGCAATGATGAAATCACCGGACTTTTCAATCATTAGTGGTGCATTTGATAAAAAAGTAATTGGGAATTATCACAGATGCATGTAAAAGCAGGGACCTTACCTGATAGACAAATTAACTACCAAGTTTAATCGTTCGTAAATTCAGATCAGAAAGAACTGTCACTTTTTGGCAGTTGATCATAATTTGAATATTATGTCTATGAAATGTGTCGAAAACGAAGAACTTACCCGACTGTACATCATTGTTACCTATGCGTCAATCAGTGTACCTTAATAGATAATTCTAATGTAATGAAATGATAACAAACTGTTACGACCACAATGTCGATTGAAGCTAATCCTTAGCACAGTTAAGTGCCACAGGCTTGTCGGATAAACTAATAACAGCCTGGCTGCGGTCACGTTCGCAAACGCAGCTGAATGTAGCCGTTCGATTTAATTGTTAAGTGCGTTATTTGTTTAAATAAGACGGTATTAGGGCGGATTGTTTCACGGCCACGTGACGCATTGTTTTATGGCCACTATTATTATTTACTAGCTGCGCACCGCGGTTTCACCCGCGTGGGTTTCCATATCTTTTTTTATATGCTTCGCTCCTATTAATCGCAGCGTGATGGTATATAGCCTAAAGCTTCACTGGATTAATGGACTATCCAACTCAAAAATATTTTTTCAAATCGGACAAATAGTTCCTGAGATTAGCGCGTTCAAACAAACAAATAAACTCTTCAGCTTTATACAATATGTAACAAAAACCCTGTTGTTCCTTCAACCTACGTTTTAAGAATCTGCATACGGACGTAATAAAGCAAGTAATTTATAAAAATTGTTCAACAAAAATAATTAAAATAAATGTTTAATTATTAATATTTATAATCTGTAACTGATTTCTTAGCTCTGCAATTCTTCATGAAGAAACTAGACATAAGTAGAACGTTCCCGCCAATTTATTTAACTTATAAAATCAATATTCTCAAAAAAAAATATTAAATTTGTCCGTTTTAATAGGTATTTGATTATGACCCCTCGACTAGACAATGACTACTGTTTTCTAATTATGACTTCATTAATATGTGCTTGTAGGTAAAATTATATGTCCCTGAAAGGAACAACAGGGTTTTTGTTACATAGTGTATATTAGTATAGATTTACGTTAAATTAGCCAACCGGTTGAAACAATCGGCCTTTAGACTCGATACGTTACTTAAGTATTATAAAGAAAGAAAAGCATTTATTGTGTTTAATTTGCTTGTAAAGTTTCTGCAGGGAGACAGTCTTCCTATCTAAGGGTGAGGGAGTAGGTTTTTATCCACCACGCCAGCAGCCGCTGGCTGATAGATATCTTTGAGTATGAAAGATGTCCAAATAAATTAAGTGCTCAAATTCAAATCCTGGCTGGGTCGAACCCATCATATAACGACATATATTGGGTCGGGGACGTTATAAACCTTTGGGTCATCACTGCTCAAGCTTGCTACATAATGTTAGAATAGAATAAAATAGAATACTCTTTATTATGTACACCATATAGATTACAGAACATAAATATAAAGATTTTACAAAGAGTGACACAATGGGCGGTCTTATCGCTAAGAGCGATCTTTTACAGACAACCTTTGGATGGAATACTAAGGGGAAGGAGAGAAATAGTGTAGGTAGTCTACAGTGTACTATTTACATAGAGTATACAATAAATATGTACGTTAAATGTATCATACTAGTTCAAGTAAATATATACATCTAATTAATAAACATTATATAAGAGCAGATAAAATATAATGACATGTTCAAAGAGAGACAGACAGACATTTATACCTATAGGTACGAAGCCCTCACAGAAGTAAGCCGATCAACCCACTTCACTGATTGTGTAAAAACTTTACTTGCTACTTTTGATTATAGATACTCATAACGATTTAACCAATTTAATTAAAGTAATCTCCTAGGATTAAGCTTCAGAATAATTGACTATGGGCAGTTCGAGTGACTATCTTCAAACGAAGTTCCACCTTTCTAATATCTATTAATTAAGGTCTACTTAGATAAACACAAAAATATACTCCTAATTGCAATTACATAAGCAACGAACAAGAAGTCATTTAATGAATATTTAGAAACTCCAGCATCAAATTAGTAAACAAAAATAAAAAGCGTGTAAAATATTTTAAAAGTCAACTGTGTAGGGTCTGAACGGATATTTCAGTTAATTCGTAAACTTCATACTACTTTGCTCGCTGGCACCGAGTTAAGACGATAATTAAAACACTTTGCTCAACTTTTAGTACTGAATTTCTAAAGTACAGCAATCAAGTTAATGGTTCAATCAAAGATCAAAACAACCCTATCACAATAAATATATAATGCCGTCCATTTGTTGAAGCCAGATGCTATGGATTGCTTCGATATTGTTTTAAATATTTTTGCTAACTTGATTGAAATTGTATTGTTGATTGGGATCATATTGGGTTAGTGTTTGTAGATTATGTGCCAAAATAAGTACGTTACTGCACTTATTTTGATCAACGTTTAGTGAAAGTTTAGTAACCTTCTTTATCTTGGGTTAAAAGTGCCACATTTGTACTTAAAAAAATCCTCTAATACGTAAGCAATTTTCGAAAGATGTGGTAACTGGAGGCCTAAGTATAAGGACAGAAAATAGGGATGTGTCCAAGGTATGAAAATCAAAAACAAATAAGTCACTCTTATAGATAATAAAAAAAAAAATGAAGACCCGTATTTTTTATTATGTCGAAATTACCAAAAACTACTGAGATATAGCGTATTAAAGTTACGGAGTGGGGGCTAATTACGTGGTATATTTTGAACCACGGCGTGACGTCATGCGACATTTCAAATCAATACAACTTCCTAAGTATTTGAATGAAAGAAAAAATGAAAAATACGTGTTCAATATTTTTAATAAATCTTTTTAATTATTTTTAGAACTCAACCCAATTGACCAATAGCAGCACCAACGCGATCCTTTCTTAATAAGCGTAACTTTTTCCTTCTTTTATTGCACTAAGGAAATGTTTGATAAAAATAATAGAGTCCTAATACCTTCTTCGTGTATTTATTTGTTCAAAGAATATAAGATAGGATATTCGGTCAATGGCACTTGATTTGGGGCACGAACAATTTACTCGAATTTTGCTCCCGCTCGAATTATGGCTGCGAATACCTACAGAGTGAAACAGTGGCGCCTAATTAATACGATTAATCTTGTTTTTCTTGTGTACTGGCTTGTATCTTATAGGCGTATACAAAGATTACTCTGTTTTTGTATATATAGTTTATGAAACGATGTTGATTTAGACAGAATTTTTGTCTACATTACAAAAAAAAGCCTTTTTAGGTAAGAATTTTTGTTCGAATAAAATAAGCCTGTTAGTCGACCTAGGCCGGAGTTACAAATTTCATGGCCTGTCGGCAACTATTATTTACTCCACCGACCAAAAAGAAATGTAAACCGAACACCTATAATTTTACTGTAACGGCTACTAGTTTGAAACTAAAAACTATTTGTTTGCGTCCTTTGTAATCAATTTGTCGCACATATGCACACATAACAGAGGTATAATTATGTGTGAGTAAATAATACAGCAGTGACAACAAAATGCACGTGTTGTGTAACACTGCGTCAGGACGTTTTTAATATAAATTTAACGCTCTGCTAGTGGTAGTTATACGCCAAGCCATTATTACTGCAAGCACCATTCTCTATTTGTACTTGGTGAAGCTTACAGCGCCGGTCAAACCAAGGGATGTGAAATCTCAGGGTTATATCGATATTTAAAATTAAAATTAAACGTTGCGGTTTCTGTTGAAAATTTCTCCATTATGGTTCGGGATTGGAACCGTGCCCGGTAAAAGGCGATAAGCCCGCCCAATATCAGATTGGGACTGACCTAATACCGTATTGGCGAACGGCGTATGTACGGTTCTCTCTGCCCTTTGGGAATTACCTACTCTGGGTTTCAAATACCTCATTCTTTGTATTCTGTCTACTTTGTAGATTATAATTACATACACTTTGACATACTAATATCTGTTTGCCCCTATTAGCTGTGGAAGTGACAATTTTATCCAAAATAATATATACCTACTCATCTTTGTACTTACCATATCCGACGAAGTTTTTGAAAACCTTTAATAATTATAAAGGAGTTACATAGAACAAAAAAAAAACTTAATTTAAGGGTTATTTAATATACTATCAGTACCTATAAAGTAAACGAAATCGGCTCACAATTACGCTTCATTTAACAAAATTAATTAATTAATGGGACCAAGTACTACGTTGAATCTTCTAAAACCTAATTAACTGGAAAGGTCATCTGTCTGGAAGAAGTGTGTCTACAGATTATCGAGGATTAAGCTGTGATAGTGGACTTAATTATGGTCCCACTGTATAGAAAATCAATGGCCGTGTCATTAATATAGAAATGAGCATGTAGACATAATGTAATAATGTCAGCCCTTATTATTATTATTATTATTGAGCCCTTGTGAACAAAAACCTTCTCTTTATACTGAAAACAATACGTATTGATCTTTTGTCAATTTTAACGCTTGAACAGTTCACGTGGGCTATTATGAAGTCATATATAAGTTTATTTCTTGTAATCGGTTCATTTTGAAAGATATACGAGACATTTCAAATGGTTTTATGGTTTTCCTTAAACCATATAGCTACTTGTATCATATAGACACCTAATAAGAAGAATAGACACCTACTCAATGTCACAAGTAGGTTACATATTATAACTTCGAGTATCTGCAAGAAAAGGTCCAGGTGACTTGCGGTTAAAGGGTCTAGAATTCTATAGTCTTTCTGTCGAGCACGTAATATTACTTAGTGCTTACAAGGGTTTAATCCAAAAGTGGCCTAAGTAAGGCTAATCCGTTGCCTTTGGTCTCGAATTACCTGATCAGCGGTTTTTAACTAAAGCAGTGAATTTGTTAGAGTTCGGAGAGAAAGAGGTTGCGTATTCTATTTAATATTCCAAATAGAGGCTATATTTAGAAGTGGTTGCTTGGTTACTTCTAGGTATTTGTAAATGGAGACATTGTAATTATAATTTCTACGAGCGTGCCAACGAATTCTTTTCTGTTAGTTGTAATCTTTATTTTCAAAGATTGACAAGTTAGAAATATTTTCAATCTTAATCCGAAATTAATCTTACTCCTCGGTGGTAGGCTATAACATCGGCTGCCGGCAGGAGTTACCACCCATCAGATAAAGTCTTGCCGCCAAGCGATTCGTCGTGTTCCGGCATGATGTCTGGTGAAGTCGTACGGAGGACGGGTATGAGCAGTTGTGCTGCGATGTGTGCCGGTAATGATGCGTCAAATAATGTTGTGTCGGGAGTTTGGTCGTAGAGGATCTCCCTGTGGCTCAGCATCGTTGGTCGTGTTGTTGAGTTTAACATTGCATCACCTCGCTCAACTGCCGTCTCCCTTTCTAGTCACTAAGTTTTTTTTTTTTTTAGTGGATAGGCTAAATAAACTAACGCGCTTTACCATCAACGATTGCATCACTGCTTACCATCAGGCGGGATTGCGGTCAAGTACTAGTTTATAATTATTAATCCTCCGAAAAAATTATCCGAAGTCACGTTCAATTTACTTAGATTTCATAATTCAAACATTTTTATCTATCATTAGATTTATATTTTAACTCCGCTCTTAACTTTCTCAGCTCTAACAATTTATCGATAAAAATAAAAATGAAACATCGACATATAATTGTCCAGCCACATCTAAATGGTTCAGCTGTCTTTAATAAATAGCGATATTTTTCTGTCTGTAGTAATAGAAGGCTGTGTCAGCTAACTTCCACATTATTCTCGCAATTATTGCTATGACTTTGTCTACCCTATTTATTGTTTGCTTTGAAGACAAACAAGTGGCTCTCCTAACGTTTAACTAGTAGGATAGCATTATTAGTTTCTTTATATTGCGTTTCAATATCGTAATAAGGGGAGAAAGTATTTTTGTTTACGTTTGAGTGACTTGTAGAATAGTGAGCATTTGTTGAAGCATGATGTTGTCATAAAGTTAATAGTCACGGATATTGTCTACAGGATATAAGATGGATGACTGTTCTTTCATTAAGAGCGGCCATTGCGATTAATGCTGGAATTTATGCTCTTGTCATCTCATATGCCTGTGTGTTGCACAACAATGATGCTAGCCTAAGTGGTTTTGCTGATTACGGCACTGGGAAAGTATTGAAATCATTTTATTAGTTCATCATCAGAATCATCGTCGTAATCGTAGCTGATGCTTATTAGTAGCATAATCGTATAATGTTCTCACTGTAGCGACACAAACCCCTTCTCTTTTGGGCGTTATCCACCAGCCAGTACCAACACGTCAGACATGTGAACGGTGAATCAAAATATTGTAAGGAAACCGACAGCAGTTTCCTAACAATATTTTGATTCACCGTTTTGAGAACAGTGGTGAGTACCAAAACCATTTACACAAAGGCAAACGCCTGACTGGTTTCTATCCTACGAGCTACATACATCTCGAGAGACAAGGCCAGTACCGTTATGCCAGCACTGCTCAGATAGATTAATATAGAGCACATAACAAATACAATACCACAATACAATAGCCACTTTGATTTACCTATACTTGTATAGCCTTACTTAAACAAAATTATTCTACGGATTACAATGTGCCTTAACATTTGGAGAGTTAATAACTATGCCAGACGAGATTATGTACAAAAGTAATAAACATTCTGGCATTTAAAGACGCAACATTCACTTAACAGACGGATCGTAATAATCTTAACTAAACTAAACTGAACAATGGAAGGAGTAACCGTAAAACACTGAGCAATTATCAAGTTAATCTTTTTGTCTCGTTTTTGTGCAAAATGTTTTGATGAAATATAGAAATCTCTTTCTAAAATATTTTATATTACATTTTCTTTTGTATATTATTTTGGACGAACATCGGCAGGTAAATATGAAAACAAAAGTCCTGTTATAGATGTTGGGAACTTGATTATTTAAGCTCATCGTCATCACGTCAGCGTAATTCTAGTCGCAATCTAAGCTTTTTAGATTTGGAGTCTGAAGTCCGCTTTACCAGTCTAACTGCTGATTTTGGCTAAACTTCGATATTTTCTGTGAAGCGACTGCCGTCTGACTTCCACAAACCGAAGGCGATATCGAAGTATTGCAGTTAGACCAATTGCTGGACTTTTGAGGGCTCCAACAAAACGTAACGACTACCATTAATGTGACTTGATTATTTAAACTATTTATTATAAATGAAAAGTGCAGTTTCCGTGTAAAAACTGTGTGTATCATTTTATGTGCCTACCTTTTCTTGTACAGCCATTAATGACGTTAGTGATATTGATGGTAATGACAGATGAAATATTAAACTAAATAATGTGTATCCAACAATAGATTTATGTATTTTTACTTGTTTTTCATACTTGCTAAATTGAGACGAAATGAACCTAATTGTTTATAGAACAGAATGAACCAAACCTGAAAAGTAATTAGAACACATTTTACTTTAACTTATGTACTCAAATAAGCCATGCAATGAGCTTCAGTTTCAATATAGCTCCAAATGAAAATGAAATATCTTGTTGATACCTACTACCAGCACACAAATTAATTAAATCGTGTCTTACGGCTATAATTAGGAAAATATTCTTCATCACATCTCACATTATCGTTAGGAAATTATGAGCAAGAAACAACGAATTTTGTAAAGTCTTAATAACTCAAAGTAACATGGTTGTTTTACGTTAAAGGTTCATCTATGTATTTTTTTATAAATTATAAACTAGTGCTTGACCACACTTACGCCTGATGGTAAGTTGATCGTAAAGCGCGCTAGTTTATTAAGAGCCTATTCACTCTTGCCTTGAAGGTATTCAAATTCTAGCCCGACGGAAACACCGCCGCTGCCAAATTGTTCCATTCCCTTGATGTACACGGTATAAAAGACATGGCGAGGCGAATATATATGAATATTAAAAAAAAAAATCCATTCGATAATCGCTGCAGGTTATAAACTCGTCTCTTATAAACGATCCTTTGCATGAAGGAAGCAAAGGTACAACATGAAATATAGTGGTTTTGTTGACTCTTAGAGAAACAAAGTGTTGAGGCTGACTAATATGGAAGTACTTTAGTAATAATAGTCGGCTAACCGTCGCCTGCGGCCCCTGTAAGCGACTTGTATTCGCTTCCATTAAGTCTTATGGTAGCTGTATATTATGCACCTTTACAAAGAGAATCTTTGGTGTGGAAAAATATGAGATTAATAATTTAATTGGCATTATCATATGTAATCTAATGGTCATTATCATATAAAATTTATCGTAATCTGACCGATTCGCAAAATGCTTTTTTTGTTTGAAAGGTTCCACAGGCGGTCCCATAGTCACCAAGTCCGGATCTGATGATGAAAACCAGAAAAATCAAGGGGAACTTTCAAAAATCGTAGGTGATCCACTCCAATCCACTACAATTTAATAAAGATCTGGAGTAGATCTGATGATGGAGCCGGGAGACAGTCGAAGGAACTCCTCGACGATTCACAGAAACTACCCTGTGTTTGTCCTTGATTAATTTGAATTGATAAGAACTTTACACCTAGATGGGTTGTGATTGTCATTAGGGGTCTTATTATGAAGACGAAGGATAGTTAAGGGAACTCCTCAACGTTTTACAGTAGCTACCTTGTGTTAGGACTTTATTCATGTACATTGATGAGAACTTTGCACCTATATGGGTTAAAATGAAGGTATGTAGTAAATCTGACGACGAAGACCATAGGCAGTCGAAGGAATTCCTCAAAAAATTACAGCATTAATATAGAACAACCACTACCTACTCGTCATGCTTATACAACAATCAATTAAAATCAAGAGACTGAATTTAAGTTGCATAATCGCGCCATCTCTAGCATTAGTCATAAGTACTTTCATTTTAGTCTTATAGGAATTTTATATAAATCGGTTACTGTACCGATTTATATAAAATTCCTATATTTTCCGTTTGGTTTTTAAACTAAAATTAGGGGTAAAATTTAAGGTAAACAAAATTACTTCTTTTGCTTACTTTTTCCAGCTACATTAGCGTCAGCGTTCAGTGTGACCGGATGCAGCTGAACAGTACTTTCACAGCTAAAAGTCTAAAATAAAAACTTTTTAGCAAAAAAAAAAAAACAACTGACTTCCAAAAAACACCTTCGAAGAAGTCGGTGTCATAAACGAATATACAGAAACCAAAGACACCGACTTCCGAAATGCCTTACTGATGGGAATAAGGCGTGAGTTTATGAACGTATGTATAATATAATGTGTAATCAAAAAATAACATTATCTCCTACATAATTAAGTTAAGTTTACGCTACAACTTCAAACATTGTTAATCTCTCAAAAATGCTAACCACTCTAAAATCAACTTCAAACGACGTAGACATAAAGTTGTTATTCGTTTAACTTGAAATAACATAAATTTGAAATGTTTGAAATACACTTTACCTTAGGCCTACACACGCCAAATAGTATTGAAATACGTTATTTCGAGCACCAAATAAATGGAAGCTTTATTCAATATAATAAAAGCACAGGTAGTTATTATCTCCAAAAACTTGTTCAGAATAATAAACAGACAATAGATATTTTTATGCCCAATCAGCGAGAAACAAAGGTATCATCTACTACCGTAGGTGTTACTAACGAAGCGATCTTTCATATCCATTGTACTTATATCTTGAAATATACTGGTATATATTTACTTACCTTATATGCATAATATTGTATAAAATCAGATGTTTTTTTTAACTGAACAGACAGCTGTACTGCTGCAGTGTTTATTCCTCTACTTCTTCTCCAGCGGAAGAAACTAGGAAGTGACCAAGGGAGGGCGTTTTGAGGGACTGTCTTTTGAAATACTGTACATTTAAAGAGTTTTAAGTTTATACAAAGCACAGGCCCGTACGTGTGTGGAGTATTGCAGCCACATTTGGGCTGGAACTGTAAAATGCCACCTAGCAACTTTGGATTTGGTGGAGAGGAGTGCGAAGAGGCGAAGAGGCTAAGTAGCGACCCAGATAATAAAAAAGACGTGTGGCACTCGGGGACTGCCGCGGTAAAGCTATTGCATAGCATTTTGTTTTTCTTTTTTTTATTATTATTATTTTATTTTAATTTTTTAATTATTTATTATTTTGTTTTTTTTTTCTTCATATTTATTTCTTTTCTTTTTTTTTTATTATTATTTCTTCATTATTTTTTTTTATTTATTTCATTTTCTTTTTATTTTCAGCTATTCGATGTTGTACATAAATACCTATACACCTATATACTTTCTCATAAACAGCTGCTTATGTATTCGTCCGATTTCGGAGCAGCTCGTCTCGATTCGTGCGAGTTTCGTAGAGTCGTACAATACGTCTAATCGCACGCACACAACGCCGAAGACTGCCGAACTGAAACGACGTTAGACGATGTACGGCCTTCAAGCCACACCTCCGTGCCCGTCGGAGTGGGGAGCGTGAGGTTTTTTCGTTACGGAATTTCTGGATTCGGTCCCCGCGCTCAAGGCCCGCGATAGAAGCTATGCAATAGCTTAATAATAATAATAAATCTTTATTGTCGCAAGGTTTAAAGTTCATAGGATGACTTATATCTAGATACAGGGCGACGAAGCGTTTCACCTCGTCTTTTATACCACGAACATCGAGGGACTGGAACAATTTTTCAGTGGCGGTGTATACGTTTCACTACAATTAAGTATCTTCAAGGCTAGAGAGAACAGGCTTTTAATAAACTAGCGCGATTTACCATCAACGATTGCATCACTTCTTATTATCAGGCGGGATTGCCGTCAAGCACAAGTTTATATCTTAAAAAAAAAATACACGTACTTTACCAGGTACATTATAATTCTGTTTTTTAAATAGGTATTTTAGTAATTGGACTGAGCTGATTGCCAACCCGCATTGTGCAAGCGTGCTGATTACGCTCAATCTTTCTCTGTATGAGAAGAGACTTATGCCCAGCAGTGGGACGATAGAAGGTTGATGATGATGATGACTGAGCTGTTAAGACCTTTTCGTTGTTCGTCAAAATTTGCCTAGCATATTCCTCAATAAGGAATAAGTTACTTACCTTGTTTTGCCTATATACATTGTATGGTTGCCTCCCTACATATTTATTATACTTATACATATGTCTCGTGTCAAGAACTTTTTTTTTTAAATACCATATTTTATATATTTTAGAATATTCTTAAGCTTGATTTTGTACATACCAGTCCCTCGAAGAGATAATGCTCTAACATCGATAAGCAACTCCAAGAAAGACTTGGAGCTCGTTATCTGTACGACTGAGACATTTAACTATAGAAACTTAAACTTTTTATCTTCAATTTGAATTTAATATAAAAATTAACTTCTATTTTCATCGGCGCATCTATTATTCTCGTTCATGGATGCACTCAATCGATTTACGTAGTTCACATCTCAAGTAATTTTATTTGAAATGATTGGTTAACAAGAAGGGTAAGAGGTGCTTTGAATGTAGTTTCCTTGCGAGGAACCACTCAAGTATAAATGTAATGATGCTTTCTAAAGTGTTTACATTACCTCATAAGCGTGTTAGAACATTTATCTCTGCTTTTATGGCAATATTCGTTTGACTAATTTTCTGTTAGCATCAAGCTTTATAAATGATGACAGTCTCGATCAAGTGGAACGTTGACTAGCTTCAAAGTAAGCAACGAATTATTTTATGGGTTCGGTAAAAACGGTTATTTTTAGAAAATTAATAATCCTGAATTCTCGATACTTTTTTATCTATAATATGGATCTACGTCTTAAAGCGTAAAACGAGCTCGTAAAATAGAATTACCCAGTCTTTTTTTTTCATCAAGAAATTAACACCGGGTCACCCTACCAAAATCAGGACTAAAATAATCTGCAGCTGAAAGTTCTATCAAAACCAGATTACCTTATAGAATCCACTAAAACAAAGTCTGAAAAATATTTCACTTAAGCCAAGCATTCTAGGTGTTCCAATTAATACAAACTTTAACTCACAACTACAATTTGTGTACATAGCAGTGCTACTATATCAACATTAGAATGGAAGAGAATGAAGACAGTGGGTAGTTTCAGCAGCAAATTGCAATTACCGTTATTGCGGTAATTTGGAGGCCCGGACCCGGCCCGCCCGGTACGGTGCAAAACTACTAGCATCTTGGAATGGTTACCGCTTACAATTTATAATAGAATATCGCTGTTCACTTTGGTGCTACATCACAATTAATACTATGTTTTTTCAAGTACAATATTGTTTGTCCACTTTACAATATTGTTAAAAAAATTTATACAGTCTTAAGGCGACTGTGTCCACATTACACAGGAAAACCTTGCAAAAGCGATTATCATATTGATTTATTTTTGTTGTATAAGTTTTTTGACTAATAAGAACAAATTATGTTGTCGAAAAATGAATAAAGGAATATAAATTACCTAGTCATCATCTAGGTTAAGACTAGGGCCCTTGTTTTTTTTTTTTGGTTTGGATGGGATATGATCAAATGACCTCTCCCGGTCTGGGCGGAGCAGAAGGGCGTGTCAGACTTTTATTGACTAAAACCCACCCGTGTTTGTTCACTTGCTTGTGCGCCAGGGCCACGGTTTATTTTGTAACCAACCCGAAACACTGACCCATAACGCATCGGTATTTGTGGGCCCCATCGCCATGTGTTGACATCTCTTTAAGGCGCGCGTGAAACACAAGGCGTCGTCGGCCCGGTCCTGCAGCCTAATCGGCGAACACATTTTTGTCAAATGATTGCGACTAGTTAGGATCAGTTGGGATCGTTTGCAACTAGTCGCAATCATTTGACAAAAATGTGTTCGCCGATTAGGGGGCCGGTCCTTACCGGGCGGCGAGCTAAGACTTGAACCCTTAGTTCCATTTATTAGGAAAACTCGTAAAAAAATTACATAAACTGACATATCGTCGCTTAAGTTCTAACACCGCGGAACTCAAAAAAATGGTCAAAATGTGTTATGCATGTCATTGGATAAAGAATCGAAAGACGCGTCATTTGACTAATCGCAAATAAGCGATTAAACCAATGATGGCGCGTTATTTCGAAAAAAAAAACAAATAAAAAAAAACATTATTATTATTTACAAACTTAGACAGTTTTTTTAGTCTTCTGAAAAGTTCATTATTTTGAGTTACGCGGTGTTAGAACTTAGGCGACGATATGTAATGATCAATTCTATAAATTCGAATCATTCAATCACATTGCATTAATTATGTACTAGCGACGCTGTTAATTATATATTTTAAAAGGACCGTGTATACGTAAATAATTAAAATTAATTCCAAATTTAAGCGTAAAGCAATTTAAAAATGAACATTATAACCTCGATAGATGCTTCTACTAAATTTAGACAAGAAAATTACATGTAATTTTCTCCCTTAATTTGTATACGGAAAGGTTTCAGATTACACGTTTTTAGGGAAGTATATTGTAATAATTAAATCTTACAAACCCATGAAACTGTTTTATGCGAGTCGAGTAATGGGTAAAGTTTCATTGCGAGCTTTTATCTAATTTATTTTTATTGTTATATGAGCCAGTTTATGTCCTATTTTATATCCTTTGCAGTAGTTACAATCAGGAGTACTGAGCGTGATATGCTTTGTTAATACATCACTTTACTTAGGTTTATCTGTCTGTATGGATTTTTTCTATTTTATATTTTACTGTTTTGAGACATAATAGTAAATAAAATGCCTTATGTAACTACATGTGTCACGCAATTAGAGTGCATGACTTACTTTCAATCACAATCTAAATCATTGTAAAAGATATCTAATAATTACTTAATATGTTCAAAAAAGACAGGAGGGAGGCCCCCAAAAAATTCGACCGATGACCTGGTGAAGGTCTTGGGAAGCCAATGGATGTCGGCAGCACAAGACCGGTCATTGTGGAAAGTCTTGGGGAAGCCTTTATCCACCAGTGGACCTCTATAGGTTGAAGAAGAAGATGTTCAAAAAAAATGGTTGTCTGTAGAACTCCGTCTACTGCCGATATTTGAACGTGACAACGTCTATTCGCTCTAGGGGTGGGGGTAAAGTAGGCGTGGACTCTTTATTGTTTCGATTTCTCCTACACTTTTATGCTACCCTGGTACCTTGCACGTCAAAAAAATTAGCCTTGAACTCCGTGTGGCGTCAGATTCGGCCGTTACGGTGTTTTCGAGAATGACTCCTCCGTACCAATTTAATAGACGTTGTCACGTCAAAAATATCTACTCAACTATGCCATTGCATGATATGAACTATGACTATCATGATATGATATGAACTATGCATTGTATGATAGTATGTTACGGAATTATTTGGTGCGATTGGGAAAAGTCCACTGGCGAAAACGATTAAGTACCTATAACTAACCACGGAGCAAGTACAAACTAGCTTCATAAACTGAGACTTCTATGCTATTAATTATCATCTTTACCATCAAACAGAGTATAAACTATGGATCCCTTCTATAAACCCATTGACGTGTTCCATATAATTAGAGAAAGCTACAAAAGTGATACATTGCCACTGATATACTGCGTTTACTTTACGTAAGTTCTGGATTGATCAATACGTGAATAATTTGGACGAAGGCGGTTAAACCTAGAATGAAACCAAAGCAGCCGAATTGTCAGTGACAATAAATTAAGATAGTAGGATTTAGATAATGATACTATACTATATAGATTTAAGTGCTATTGAATTTTAACGACGACTGTACCCAGGTTCCGTCAGAAATGTACTGGATAAATGCAACTCCAATAAAATATGTGACACTTACAGATTTATACTGACTTTTACCGTCGGTTTCGTCCATGTAAGTTACTATTTATTGCGCAACCGCTTTGGATTCTGTGTTATGATGTATGGTGTACTCGGTAAATGAAAATTGAGAATATATTAAGTCGTGGTGGCCTAGTGGTTAAAACACCAGCCTCTCAAGTATGAGTGCGCGGGGTCGATTCCAGGTCAGGCAAGTACCAATGTAACTTTTCTAAAGTTATATGTACTTTCTAAGAATATCTTGGACACCAATGACTGAAGTTGAAGGAAAACATCTTGAAGAAACCTGGGCTTTAAGTCTGAAATCGTCAACTCGCATTGAGCAAACGTGGAGATTACGCTCAATCCTTCTCTGTATGAGAGGAGACGTTTTATCGTCCCACTCCTGTGCCCAGCAGTGGGACGATAAAAAGGTTAATGATTGATTGTAGATAGTCTATGATACTAGCATCAAAGACTATCATGAAAACTGTAAATAAAACAATTTTCACGATACATATTCACTCAGATACCAAATTGGACACGGTTAAAAATATGCAGTACAATAATTAATGGTAACATGCACTACAATATCCTTGCATTTTTCATGAAAAACAAACAAAGAACTAAATATTTTATTACATTGTTATTCCCTCGCACTGGGATTTACAGTGTCGAGGGAATTGGTGAATTAACGATGCTCTCAGTAGCGATCCGTCACTATCGGCGCATTTTTCAAACATTCAATCCAATGTTTTATCACTCTGTACAATTTATATCCGAACATATTCAAGTCCATGCAATCATTTCCGATATCTGTATGTTCCGCGTCAATGCACCTCGTGTATTATCCGGAACTGCTTGAGGAAAACGTTTTCTCTTCAAGATGTCCTTTACAAAAGATTAGTGCAGTGCGTCTGAGTACTTATTAGATGATAAGACAATGTAATTGCTTATAAGAAACCATCAACACAACAATTGTTGAAAGCAATTTAATTTTTGAAATTGAAAATTCCTAGCCTTCCCATTCTCCTAGCTCTTGGCTGTGAAAAACTATATTGCTTTTTTTATTAAAAATACGAAGTGTCCCAACGAGGGGCAAAGTGCCACTAAAACGTTATGGTTACTGTGGTGACATTCGCACGAATACCTAACTTATAAAATTGGTAATCCCCTACGCAATAGCCACCCTCCTTGGGTACCCGATAAAGTATTACCTACGATGTATTAAGGATTATTTCAGTCCTACGCCGATATTGTTTAACGTTATTCCGACTCGTTTTTTGCTTTGTATTTCTTTTATTTCCCCTCGTTTGGGTGCCTCTACGTGGGCTCTTATCGTTGTCTAGTATTAGTGGGAACTGACCGGACTGATGAAATACGTCTACGTATAGCTGCCACTTGGCACAAAATAAAGTCTTGATAATAAAGTTTTCTCGTTATCTCGTGAAGAACAATGCGTAAGTACTCAGAAGAGATATTGATATTGCGTTCCTAAGTACCAATTGTAGGGAAATGGAATTAGAAAGAGATTGGCCAAACTGCGATATTATTGCGTAAAACAATAATGTAATATGATTTACTACGATTCCTCACGAATAACTCGTGAAAAACTTAGTTACTTTTCAATAATGTTATTTTCGGAAATATTTTGGTTCACGGAATAGTTACACGTATATATCTCTAATGTAGGTTTATTGCTGATCATAATAATATAAATGATGGTTACGACTCGCGCTGTGGCGTCGATCGTGGAACAACACATTTACATTAAGAGAGCCAATAGCTGCACTGAACACTACGCGAAATTTCCATTTGGTATGTAACAGTTTGCTGAGCGGAATTATTAGTCAATTGTTTGGATACCACGCTATTGTTACAGCATAAACGTAACGTTTGTACTCATTGTCTGTGAACGACTTTTGTATGTCCTACGTTTAGGGTTGAGGTACTTACGGCCCAAAGGGTATAGGTAAGGATAAGGGCATGTTTGCTTTTAACTTAATAGGTAATTAGGGATAGAAATTTATCGATCGGAATCGTTTTCATCTAATTTTAATTAATAGTCATTATTCATTATTATTTTTCAAAATAGATTTTGTAAAAGTTAGTGTAAACCAAATTAAAATCCGTTCAGTAGTTTAGAACATTACAGACGTCGATTTTACGGATTATGTCTGGACTTTAAAAGAGACTGTGAGCCCTGAATTTGTCTCGGCCTTTCTTCTCAGAGAAGTCAGATAAGAAACGCGGAACACATCTTTCATCATCATGGTTTTTAAAATATGATGGACTTTGTATAAAACTACTTACAGAAAATAAATAATTCATCATTTATAGAAGAACAAGATGTTAAATCGTTTAACGCGACTCTTATTTATACCCAAATAAAACATACCCAAATAAAACATACCCAAATAAAACAAAACATTTAAAAATTACGTAATCATGTTTCAAAATAGCATTAAGCTGGTATTATTAGTATTCGTTTGCAATCATCAATAACCAACACAATTTCACTGTCTTTTTAGAGAATAAACTACTTACTCATGATTTTTTCTGATTTATATTTATGCCTAAACAATCACAAAGAAAAATTGGGTTTTTTTCTACGTAATGCAACATAAGGGCCGTTTTAAATATGTCCTAAGACAACACAGAAAAGTAGGCTACGAGTATCTTTAATATAAGCAAAAGTAACAAACAACTCGACAATACAAGCCATAACGTAAACGCAAACGAAACAGAAAAGCGAAGATTCTGAAAAAAACTTAATTTACAGTTTCCTTTAAGATACAGTGCCCTTTCAAAAACCGACCCGCGGTGATGATACTTTACATTTCGTCTTAAAAAAGCAAACAAAAAAGTTCATAAAAATTCAGTCGAGAGAGGCGGTTGTCCTTTTTGGTCGCAGCTCCGCCAACGGGACGATGTAAAAGACTCCGACAGAACTTGTTTGAAGAAGTCGATTTAAGTTACGAAAGGAGAGTACCTAAATCACATTTTTATCACAAATTTCCTTAAAACAATTAGGAATATGGTGCGTTAAATTATTTAGGTATTGGGACGGTTTCGAGAGGTAATTTGTCTGTGTAAATCAATCACTCTGCCTAGCTTTTATAACCTTGTCAAAGACTAGACGGATATAGCTAAATATCAGAGTTTTACATGGAATGAATGCCTGTCTGACCCCGTACAAACTACTAACTGAATAATACGATACCCCGTTGGTTGTCAAACGGTTAAAGATTCACAAATGACAAACTCAGATTTGAAATAAACCAATCACAGCGACTTTTGAATTTTCAAGGGAAGCTGGTATTCTATAAGTATAGCTACAGAGAAGAACGGGTAAAACTTCACCAGCGTTCTTTTAAATCTCAAAATTGTTCAAATACAAGTAAATAAAATATTTTTATTTCATAGAAACCAACATGGGTTCTTATGAAACCTTAGAAACTAAATGCTCGGTTCCAATTGGTCGTTTCCTTTAGAGATGAGCCGGCAAGAAACTCGACGGTTAGTCTTCTAACAATATTGTTTATACCATTCATGTTGAAATTATACATGTGAGAGCAAGGTACGGAGGGGTCTTGGTATTTATGGACGGTCACCTATTCAAGAGCAAAAGTCTAACAATTAGTCTAACTGCAATGCTTAGATATCGCCTTCGGGTTGTGGAGGTCAGACGGCAGTCGCTTCACGGAAAATATCGAAGTTTAGCCAAAATCAGCAGTTAGATTGGTAAAGCGGACCCCAGACTCCAACGCTAAAAAGAAAAAAAAAAGCTACGGATGCGACTGGGATTAACGCTGTGATGATGATGATGACCTATTCAAGAGCAGGCAAGAGTTGCTTGACGCGTGCTAATCATTTTATTTAGCCACAAACCTCTTCTTTTATAATTTGGTTGAGTACCTTTATCGTCAATAATGCAACTGGCTTTTAGGAGCATGGAAGATAAATAAGTCTCTATTTGGTCAGGTAAGAAACTAACAAATTCCTTCACTGAAGTTCGGGCAGGGTCCCGAGCAAAGACAAACAAAACTTCAGACGCCTTTTCAACTTTCGCTTCAGTGATTAGTAAATAACAGACGGATACATGCGTAGGCCGGGATGTATATCATTTTGTATCCATTCCATTGAAATTTGAGACCCTATTATTGTCATAACGATGATCCCAGTCCGCAAGCGACAATCATTATTTTCACACTTAACAAAGTGCTTCTCACATAAAAAAGCGTCCATAAGCATAAACTCCGCGAATTATTCGATTCATTTCAAAGGAATCCTACTAAAAGGAACGCGAGACTAACTCAAAGCTTTTATATCTCGTTTGGAAGCGCCTTATTGTCTTCAGCGGTATATGTATTAAAGCTTGCTTTCTCTTGCGTAAATAAAATCCATTGGAAAGAGAAGTGCTTGGGAGCAAGTGCAAGGGTAGGGGGCGTCTAGGTGTAATGCCTCATGCGAGTGTCGGGGACAATGCAAAGTAGATTGAATTGGAAAAAAGAATTGAACTGAATGGCGGCTTTCGGCACCCCCGGGAAAAAGAAAACTCGCTTTGAAGGGTTAACAATGAGAGAGGTGTCTATAGATGTTGCCGCTTTGCAGTGTTGTGGAGTATGGCTCTCGGATTCATTTTCCTATTAGGATAGAGTATTGAGGAAAAATTTGCTTAAAATTTTCTTCTAAAATAAAAGTTTCACGAAAACTTCTAAATACGCGGTCTTTTTCTTTGTAAAACAAAGAAGAGGCGTATACTTACTTAGTAATAATAGGTTTGTATTTTATTTAAATCTTCAAAAGTGAATTATTTTTGTGTTTGTAACACGGTTTTCATTTTCATATTAGCATCCAGCCGTAAATCGGACAGAGCCATTTTGCATTCCATTACCATAAATTAATTTAACTCATCAATTTAAGCTGCGTTCTCAATATTGGGTAAACTTTTTGATTGAACCTTTCATATTTTAAGTTTATGAAAATTTTAAAACACTTAACGCATCCCTTGTAAAAATTACAGCATTAGAGAAGCCTCTATGAGTCGAGATCTTTAGATGTCTTTGTCACAGTCAGCTCTGCCACCACCATGAATGGATACTTATATGTATAATTATAATCAGATTGGATGAAGTTTGGCACTCGAATGTACTAACTACTAATACTAATTTGGGCGGGGTCTCTTTTTTATTCCAGTAGCATGACCTCCACGCTGGGGAACAGCAATAGGGTATTTGACTAAAAAAAAACTAATTAGTCCGTCAGTCAGATTTCCAAAAAAATACTAGACACGTATTTTTTGTTTCATCAAAACAATAAAAATTGACAAATACTCGTATAAAAGGCATCAAAGATCAGGAGTGTTGGCTGGTGACGTCACTGGTCGCTAAAAACGTCGCGTCTAGTGACGTAACACGAGTTTTCAACGCACTTTGTCGTCATTTTTTGTTTATATTTGTTTATATGAAAAAAGAAAAAATACGTGTCTAGCTAATTCGTTCTTTAGTGAAATACCCTATTCTCACAATAATTGTAAGTATTTCATTCGTAAGAAGAAATTCTACAAAAAATAGTTAAATATGTATTTACTAAGAACCCATGTCCAAAGGCAATCTTCAAAAATAAAGATATGTATAGTTATACAGTTCAGTAACTATATGTATACTTGTTCAGTTGAACAGAAAAGTTCTGCAAAATATTCACTTATAATTGAATTACAATTAAAAGTAAATAAATGAACAGAACTTTTCTATTACAAGTTTCCCTAGCTCTCGTTATATTCGCTTTATGCACTGAACAGTGCTCATTTACACTTAAAAAAAAAATGTATGAAAGGAACGAAATGAGAAATTCTTTCCTTGAAATAGTTAATAGCTAAACACAATAAGTGCTTGCGGGTGTCTGCTTTATGCTATTTTTATTTACATAACATTCGATGTATACGAATAAATGTTTCGCAATTATTTTTGAACACCTCTCTGTTTTATTTTCTATTTCTATTTTTATTTATGGCAAGTGGAGCCGATGTCGACTATTCTGCCAATGTCGAAAATGGATTGCAAAAACAATGCAAGCAATGTACATAAACAATAATAATAAAAACAAAAATTACGATGTTACATTGGAATTCTGTTTTATATTAAATTATGTCGCTTTATTTTAGACTACATATATTTAATTAGGTAAATTTTATAAATTATTTTACATTAAATACGATTCATAAAGTGAGTTAAAGGGAATGAATAGAATATAATAAATTTATTTGCTTTAAAACATGTTATATGACTATCTAAATAGAATTAAGATCTTAGAAGTTTCGCTAAGAACTGGTATACAAAAATATCCAATCAATGTGATGAATAATTAAAAAGGCAAAATAATTAGCTAGACTTATTATTCTAAGATGTCTATTATCACTAGTGAATTTTGAACAAATTATAGATGCGTATAAAAAGTAGAGTAACATTAATTTATATAAGTACATTTTTATGTTACATTTTGTTAATAAATTCTTTCACACCATAGAAACAATTACCAATAAGTCATATATTTATGTAGTTTTGATTTAAGATGTTTAAAAGGACTTCCTTTGATAAGGGAGCCACAAATTTACTTAAGTTGTGCATTGATTAAAATAAGATTCGTAATCATAACAAATCTGGTTTTACAGAATTATTTATTTATTTATTTAATCTTTCGTACATGAAATGTACAGAAGCAGACATAATGCCTTAGGCATTCTCTACCAGTCAACCACAGGTGGTGAAGAGATAAGATGGTAGGTGCTTTCGTTTGAAAAAAAAAACCTCTTAACACTATTTAAAAAAATACTTAAATAAGCTAAATATACTTAGATACATACTATTACCAAAATATATACTTATAATATACATATACATACAAAACTAAAATTTGGGAGAGAGGTGTAGCAATAACTCTAGCTAATTGTTGCGAAAATAACTCTGCAATTCCCGCTTAAATGCAAACCGAGTGGCTGCCATCCTGATATCAAAAGGAAGCGCATTCAACCGAAGAATGGATTGAATATGAAATGAAGAATGAACAAAGTCAGACGTATGTGAAGGACAGAGTAACAGGAGATTGTTAGAAGAACGCAGATTCTTAGTGTGAGAAGAACATAAATATTGAAAGTTAGTCACAAGATAAAAAGGAGGAGTGGGTGATTTAAGTAGGGAGAAAAGCGTGGTCAAAGCGCGAAAATTTCTTCTCTGACGAATGGGCATCCATTTCAGTTCAGAACTGTAGCTCGACACATGGTCATATTTCCTTAGATTAAATATGAACCGGATCCCATTGTTGAGCAACCTATCAAGCTTATCATAGTCGATTATAGGTAAAATCAAAGTCTGCACAAGCATGGTTTTCGTTTTAACAGGTAAAAAGAAGAATTATAATCAGCAATAGAACTCCTTAGCTTAGAATTGAACTTAAATGTCACGATTTCTTGAAATTCAATTTTATTCACTAGTGTAACATGAATTAAGAGAGTTGTATTGGTATTTTTTAAATTATAATTTTATAAATAAATATGTATTTGATACGGCTACTAATCATATTTAGATTAACGTACAACTCGATTGTGGCCTTAAAATGCAAAAAAACATTTAAAAAGTACCAAGAAAAAACTAGCAGAACACTAGAAAAAACTATTGAAAACATACAAGTATAAGCGCGGCAAGCTGAGAATCAGGATCATTCAGGATTATATCAGAGGGTTTAAATTTTCCTCACTATTTTAAAACAAAAGGCGCTTTAAATAAGCTGCTTAACATCAAGCGTTATTAGTACTCGACAAATATCTTATAAACTAAAGCTTTACTGTTATACTTGATAACAAACACTAGAGTAGCGAATAGAATCACGAACTACCTGTAAGTAAGCCTGTTCGCTTTTGAGTATCAAGCATTTGAGAGGAAATACGCAATGAAATGGACGCGATGTAAAATGGACACTACCTGATGCCTTAGAATTTTTGCACGAAAATATTCATGTCGTTTGGTTATTAGTAACTTGGTAACACTGATGAACATACACAAACCCACAATAATGACAGCTCGCGACAGCCATTACCATAGACGGACATGCCGTGCGCGTATAATCTGCTGTAATTTTTTTGTTTGAAAAGAGTTGGAGAGATGTCTTATGCTTTCGGTCTAGCGCTATCTCTTCCCTCGTAGATGATTAATGATTTTGAGAGAGATAAAGATAGATGGAATTTCTTTTTCTCTTTCTTTCGGAGTGCCACAATTCTCATGTGTAAGGCATGTCCATTAGTATATGTTGATGGCCAATGGCGCCGATTCTGTTGTTCACAAACTAAACTAATTTTAAGTTATGTGCATCTTTTTCTTTCCAATTCGTTATGAAAAGGAAAGAAGATAAAATGTCAGTTTAGATCTGTCAAATTCGAGTCATTACCTATTTTTTTAACGACAACAAACATAAGTGTGGCTTGCTGTTGCATTACTATTTAATATTTAATCCAAGGTGAGGGAAGTAGAATGGCGAGAAAACCTGCCTTGTGAACAATCTGGATAAAACTTTACACCCCATGTCAATTTATCGAGTTCTGTCGAGGGTCTGGCGGTTTAGTAAATAACCCGTGCGGGTCGATCGCTTAGGTCAAATCACGCACGCACTAGTTGGTCCGTGGATCGCCCCGACCATCTTTTCATATCAAGATACCCCCGTGTCTCGCAAAGCATATAGCTCAGCTGGACCCGACAGTTATTCGTGGATCTTTGGAAGACTATATAATTTCTCTGCCTTTACCAGATAATTTCGAAAAGAGTCGATGGCATAAGGTTCAATATCGCGTGACATGCAGTGCATAACTTTTAAGCCCTATAACTCGAGACCTAGACATTGTATAGGTGCAATATAAAAACGCATTGCTAGATCTAAGGTGGCCTATAGAATGATACAGATTTCATCAATTTTGTCAACTGAGTGACGACATCGAAATTTCTAGAAACCCGTTTCCGGGAATTACCGTAGGTACCTACTGAATGTACTCGAAGTTATGCGCTATTATTATTACGTCTAGACGAATCTGGAATGTTCGATCACCTGGCTTATATATAGCGCCGTGACGCCAGCGCACAGTCAATCTGCATTCGACTAGCGATACGAAAGCAAGCGACAGATAAGAAGCAATAATTGAGAATACCTACTGCGACAACTGTAACGTGAACTTTGAGTACTACGTTAAGTTACCACCCACCAGACAAAGCCTTGCCGCCAAGCGATTGTCGTGTTCCGGCATGATGTCTGGTGAAGCCGTACGGAGGACGGGTCTGAGCAGTTGTGTTGCGTTGTGTGCCGGGTACAATGCGCCTAATGTTGTTGTGTTGGGAGTTTGGTCGTGGAGGGTCTTCAGATCAATCTCCCTTTGGCGTAGCATCGTTGGTCGTGTTGTTGGGTTTAACATTGCATCACCTCGCTCAACTGCCGTCTTCCTTCCTATTCGCTCAGTTTTTCTGAGTGAATAGGCTCTAATTAACTAGCGCGCTTTATCATCAACGATCGCATCACTGCTTACCATCAGGCGGGATTGCGGTCAAGCTCTTGTTTATAATTTAAAAAAAAAAAACGTAAAGTAACATCTGTAGTGTTATTTTGCGTTTACGACACGGACTTCGTGGACGTAAGGAAAGACTTCGGTGCAACGTCAGCAACATTCTACTTGTCATTGTCTACGATCGACTGTACCTTCGTTGCCAATAAACTTCGCAACCCTTAACCGGCGTTTTAGTACCCCTAGCCCGTAACATATGGAAGAATAATCGAGAGAATTCCAAGCGCAAGTAGAACTCAGAAATACCTGAATCACCTGGGACAAGGTCCCTAGATGATTTAGATATTTCCATGAAATATGTCAGAGCATACATGATTATATATTTATGCTATCTCTATTTCCATAATATACATATGAATATTCATAGTAAATTAATTACAGTGCGACCGGCGGGATAGTGCGTTATTGATAGCTGTCAGTTTGTATTTATTATTAAGTTAGTAGTTTATTAGTTAGGTACTAGAATTGTCTCACTGACAGGTGCAAGGAACGCATTCTCTCGGCGGCTGTACAAACCTCCCTTGCCCGATGAAGGCCAGCCCGCGCTGCAGCCGAGCCAGTAATTATTATTATGTCCCAACAATGACCTCTGAGTTTGTTTCGGTGTTTCTTCTCAGAGCTAGTACTAGGAAACGCCGCGGTCATCAAACCACTAAGAACCCTTTCGATCCAGCCGTCCCTTGCTGTCCTCTCTAGCGACGCGCTAAGCCGTGGTTCGTACCCCACAGGGGGTGCCCTTAGCGCGTAGTCGCCTAATTTTAACTTAGTTTTAAGTGCCCTGGCTGGAGGCTTTAATTTTTAAGGCATCGACAAGAAAGTCCGGTTAAGTAGTCACGGCCTCTAATGGTCAACTACGAGATGCCATAATAAAAAAAATATATATACAAACCATCTTACCTGAACTGTCATTGTAACTCGAAATAATCTCACATACATAACATAACATAATCAGCCTATTTTGGTCCCACTGTTGGGACACAGGCCTCCTCTCGATGAGAGGGAGTGGGCCGTAATCTACCGCGCTGGCCCAGTGCGGATTGGTATAATCTCACACATCTCCACATTTTCGACAAGCGTTTCGCCTCGTCTTTTCTACCGTGTAGATCGAGGGGGACTGGAACAATTTACCAGCGGCGGTGTTTCCGTCGGACTACAATTTAAGTGTCTTCAAGGCTTGAATGAAGGATCTTCATAAACAAACGCGCTTTACAATCAACGATTGCATCAGTGTTTACCATCAGGCGGGATTGCAGTCAAGCACTAGTTTATTATTTATATAAAAAAAAAAACAAATGCAGGAAAGGAACAATATCTGGCCCGTTGTTTAGTCACTTACAGGCTAGATTTACGCAGTTTATGGATTCAGGTCAAGCAGGAAGAGTATTAGTCTAGATTCAAGAATTACGTAACAAATTTATTTATATACTAGCTGGTGCCCGCGACTCCGTCCGCGTGTTGATATAAAATAAGCGCCTGTTAAAATAATGAGAGCAATATGTACTTCGGCGTTTGCCCCCGTTTTCGCAACATTTTTTGTTAATGCTCTGCTCCTATTAGTCATAGCAGGATGTTATATAGCCTATGTCCTTTCTCAGGCTCTAGGCTATCTGTGCACCAAATTTCATTACAATCGGTTCAGTAGTTTTGGCGTGAAAGCCGGACAGACAGACAGACAGAGTATACATTCGCATTTATAATATTATATGGATTTTGGTCCACCAACAATTGTTTACACTGGTATTGTACTCGTACATAAGGTAACATTTGATTTAAAAAACGTGATAGAGTGGTGTACCAAGCACTTATATGTGAACTCAGCATGCATACAAACTCGAGTTGTACAAGAATTTAATTGAAATAAGTTGTATTTTTTTTTCACAGTTTCTTGGATCTTTCAAAATCAAAAGTCATTTATTCAAATTAGGGCAAGAGTCACCACTTTTTGAACGTCAATATTAAATTTTACAGTTCTCCAAAACAGCCGCCTTTGACATTACACACAAGAGCTTCGCTGTCAAAATCACACTGATCTTTGTTTTCATAACAATATGGTTGCTATCGGGTCGTTGGTGCCAGAGGTAATATAACTCTGTAAGAGAACTGAATGGAGAAATTCAAGAATTACTTGACGATTTAAACAAAAATGTCATAGGACTAAAGTATTACAAGCTTTCAGTGCCTGAATGTCGTTAGTAAACATTTGTGGAAATATCACAGAAAATGTTTATCCAAAACAATATGGCGACAAGAATTTGTAGCCTTGTTTCCGTAACAACCTTAACAGAAAATAAATCCATTGTTTCATTGATTTCAATCCCTGTCTGTTAAGACGTAAATCTGATTTGAAATTGCCGGCATTAAGTAAAGAAAAAGGAGGCGCACAAATCAGGATATTTTCCGAGCTATTACGCCGCTGGATGCGCTCGTCTGCGTTTCGCCGGCACACTGCACAATGTAGCTAATAGTTAACGATTCTACTTCTATACATTAAATTTCATGAACTAGTTCTTTTAGTTGAAAACTTAATATTAAAACTTGATTGCTTTAGTAAAAAAGCTAAAGCAATAAAGTATTGCAGTGGAGTCGGTCCCGATTTACGGGTTTGTAGGTTACGAGTTCGAATTCAAGCAGACATTTTAATTTAAGCATTAATTTAATCACTGCTGTTAAAATGGTGAAGGAATCTATCGTGAAGAAATTGACTATCGTCCCTCATAAAGAGAAGGACTGGTTCCCAGCAGTCAGAACATTATTAGTTGATTATATTATAGTAACATTGCAGTCATATTGGCATGCAAAAAGTTATCACAGCTCAATATACTTTTTTTTTAATAATTATAAACTAGCGCTTGACCGCAATCCCGCCTGATGGTAAGCAGTGATGCGATCGTTGATGGTAAAGCGCGCTAGTTTATTAAGAGCCTATTCACTCAGAAAAACTGAGCGAATAGGAAGGAAGACGGCAGTTGAGCCAGGTGATGTAATGTTAAAACCAACAACACGACCAACGGTGCTGAGCCAAAGGGTTATCTGAAGACCCTCCACGACCAAACTCCCAACACAACAACATTTGGCGCATCGTACCCGGCACACATCGCAACACAACTGCTCAGACCCGTCCTCCGTACGGCTTCACCAGACATCAAGCCGGAACACGACAAATCGCTTGGCGGCATTCTGCCGGCGCGGCGGCGGCCGATGTTATGGCCTACCACCGAGAAAATACAAAATAAAAAATACTTCTACATGTATACTTACTTATTTACCTAAAAATCCTAATAAACTGTAGTCGGTTCGCTCAAACAGAACATTTCATAAAAATTCCATGATAAATAAATAAAAAAGTAGGTAGTCTGAAAATTTAAAGCTTTGAAACTATAAATGTAAGCAACTAAGAGAGCTAAATTAACGACTGCTACTCTAACTTTGGAGTGGTTTATTTTTATCAAAGACTGTTTTTAGCTTTATTATTTAATCTGCTAATTGAAACACAAACTGTCCAAACAGTTTGTCAGTAATTATACTAATATAATTATGGATATTTAACACAGAACCAGAGAATATTTTGTCACGCTGTAAGAACAAATAGAGGGGATCCTGGTTACGTAATAACCGCACGGACCATTCGATCAGGTTAAGCTACGCTTTTCGCGGTCAATCACTGGATGGGCGACCATCATTACATACCAAGACCCTTCCGTGTGTTGAAAAGCACGACAAGCCCTTGGTCCTGGCTGTCAATCATGGATAGTCATGACGAGTCGTCAGAACTCCATAATAGGGTAATTGCCTAAAAAAACTAATTAGTCCGTCAGTCTGATTTCCAAAAAATACTAGACACGTATGTTTTCTTTTTCATATAAACAAAAAATGCAGACGACACAGTGCGTTGAAAACTCGTGTGACGTCACTGCACGCTACACTTTTTAACGAGTGGTGACGTCACCAGCCACCACTCCTTCTTTGATGCCTTTTATATTTGTCAATAATTATTAATTTGATAAAACAAAATATACGTATCCAATATTTTTCTATTATCGGAATGACGGACTAAATAGAATCTTTTTTTTTTTTAACCAGGAAACATCCCTATTCTGACAACCAGTCATACTAGCGGGTTATCGGATTACCCAGTAACTGGGTTGTGGAGGAAGATAGGCAGTCACACAAATATTCGTAGCCAGTTTCATCTGGTAAGAATTCCAGTTAACCAGAACCACAAGATTAAACTCCAGACAAAACTATTAACACTTTAAGTACACAACACTCTAGTTGTGTAAAACACTTTTAATCACATTCATTAACAAAAATATTGCTAATCCATTGCTTCATACGTTCGAATTCATCGCAACAAGGCTGGACAATGTAAACAATGCAAGGAATTTTCTTGAACTTCAACATGAAAAAGCCAGTCCTACTGTTAATGTGTTACTCAATTACCCCACTGGTAATTTAATCTAAAACTTACAAGTCCGTGTTTGCCTTTAGACCAAAAGGGAGACAAAGCCTAAGGTAATTTTCGTTCTCTTATTCATTAATGTAATAGAGGTGATTATATGAAGTGCCTTTCTGTTTTTCATAACAATTAACATTTTGGTCTCTATTTGCTGTTTCTTCACACAACCAAGAGTTGAAATTCAGCATCGTTTATGCCTTTAATTACCAAGGAGAGTGCTTATAAGAAGTGCAAGCGCCATGGGGTTTTGGACGATGCATTACGCTATCTGTGATTCCGAAAGAATGTTTAGCGAGCCGTCCTGCTTTTCACAGTTTTATAATCAACCTAAGTTACGCGGACGACATGGTGCTGCTGAGCGCTTCGATATGTGGGCTGCGGAGACTACTAAGTGTGTGTACGGAATACGCGCGTGGACATGGGTTAATATATAATGCGAAAAAGAGTAAATACATGGTCTTTGAGGCTGTGGGTGGGTCGAGCCCTATGAACATACCAGCTGTTCATCTGGAAGATGTTCCACTAGATGTTGTCGATAATTTGAAATACCTAGGGCATATACTCACTGAGGAGGTCGGGAACTAGGCTGACATAGATTGGGAGCGGAGAACGCTGTCCGTACGAGCGTATATGATAGCCCGCAGGTTCGCGCGGTGTTCGGATAGTGTGAAGATCATGCTCTTTAGAGTGTACTGCATATTCCTGTACGCGTGCAGCCTGTGGGTGAATTGGCAAGGCATACAGTGGTCTCCGTATCCAGTATACGAGTAATAACGCGTTCCGGGTGGTGTTGGGGCTGCCCCGCTTTTGTAGTGCATTAGGGATGTTCGCGGACGCGCGCACGGATTGTTTTAATGCTATTGTGTGAAAACGTGGCGCGTCCCTGGTGTGCCGGTGTGGGCCAGCTCCAATACCATCCTGGCAATGATCGCCGACGTGCTAGACTGCCCTTATATCCGACTTAGCTGTGGCAGACATGCCGCTGTACAAATGCCCACTAGGAAATTATAATTTAACATTATTGTAAAACTTCTGTATGTCTATTCAATGTTATTGTTATGTATTTTAATTACTATTTTATTTTATCCTGATTTTCTTTTGGATTTATTTAATTCAATTGTTGTTTAAATTTATACTTTATTATTTGATTTCCTTTTTGAATTATTTTAATGTGTAATTGGATTTATGGACTATAATATTGTCTGAAATAAATAAAATAAATAATCATGTAAAACATTAAACATAAAAACCTTTCAGAATAAATTAATGCAACATAATACCGAAGTTTTAATATTTATGTTTATCTAATACATAAAATTCTTCCGGTGCTTGTTAACAAACTTCTCCAAATCGGCTAGACGGATTTGTATGAAATTTGATATACCTACAGACGACAGCATATCAAGGTACTACAATCTGTTAAATTTCTTTATTACATTTTCAACTTTATCTCTAAAATATTAAGGCTCAAGGTTAATTGGAAGTATTTGACTGATTCGGGTAGCTTGACCTGCTGTCGTCCATACACATCGTGTAGATCAGTTAAACGGCCAATGGAACGGCAGAGGAATGATAGTGCCATCATAATAATATGGTGGTCGACAGAGTGTGGAAGTGGAAGCAAGCTATGCGCCTACAAGTACGGTATAAGCAGAAGGCTCGGGTTGGTTGAAATATTCGACTTTAAATACACAATATGTGCTTGAAACTGTCTAGCGTTCCTTATCGCGAGTTGTATGCCTTAAGCCACACAATCAAAGTTTCTGAGAGAAAAATCTAACATTCCAATAAATGCTACAAAAATATGGAACATGAAATCACTGAGACAATATTTTTAAACCAAGAAAAATCATAGGTAAACTGTTTAATGTGCACATATATTTTATTGAAGAAACAAGACATTTGCATCATCTAAACGCTGTTAGTAGGCGTTATAGTTTTTACTGTAAAAGAACTTTAACTTATAAAAGAAAAAAAAAACATATTGGTTGTGCCTAAAATGTCAAGAAACCCACGCATATACGTTACGCCTAAAGCATTACGCATTACTTCTAAAGTACTAATCACGGGCACAAGACAGTGGGTCACTGCATAACATAACTGTGACAAGAACTCTGCCGCGCCTCTGCTATGGTATGTCATGAAATTAAATCAAACTACGTAAATCAGGCTTTGGTAGGTGTATTGATCTCATTCCACCAGGAAGTTATTAGCCCAAAGATATTTAGATATGATATAGAAGTAGCGAGAGGAACCATGAACCCGCACAGTTCATTATGCACTACAATACCGACTGTTGATTACTTCCAAGCAGACATACTGTTATGGCGTCTGCGCTCTCCTTAATAAGGCGAAACTTGTGTTCAGGATGATTGAATGTGTTTATACTGTAAGGAATGTACTATAGTATCTGCTAGTATTTGTATTATTTGACGATTATGTTAGTTTTGATATGCTTACATTACAAGGTACGTGTCTTAAACCACAAAAAAATATATTGTTTAGCAACTTAAATTGTCCCTATCAACACACTGACCTTCTTTGACAGTACTACGAAATGAACATGAAATGTTAAATTGAGTGGAGTGTCAATAAAAAAAAAAACAATTAACATGCCTTTTTTTTTTCTTCTGGGTGGGAAATCATCAAATGACTTCTCCCGCTCTGGGCGGAGCGATGACTGCACTGACGAATAGCACAAATTTTAATTTCTACATTACACTCTGAAAAGTAAAAATGAAGATCCGTATGACTTAGCCTGAATACCAATAGAAGAATAAGAAATACATGGATATATATATTGCTGTATAAGGCATTGTAATTATGTCAAGGTGGCCAATGGTGGGCAATGTTCACTCTAAAAACTTCTTTGCCATCCTAGAAAGATCGAGTGTTGAAATACTTACGTTTAATCGCTTTTGATAAGATTCCGGACATCAAAAGAAATGATGAAGTTAATGTTTACTTGGACTGTAGACACATGAATAGCCTAAGAAAAATGTTTAATAATTTTATCGGGCATAGAATTAGCATTGCCATTCAAATTGGTAATGCTGCCAAGCTTTCTTGATTTAAAAAATGTAGAATATTTAGTTTGTAACTACTTAGTTATAATTATAATTCATAAAAAGAATAAGAATTAAGATCCTTGCTCAATTAAAAATGAAAACACCATTAATTTCAAGTTTAATTAAGCAATGAATGGAAATGAAATTAATGATGAATGAAATTATTACAATTCTTTTTTCAAACACACACACACACGCAAACATTCCAACGTCAACATAGAGGCATACATTTTGTACTATTACAGTCGTATGTATCCACCCTACACTACGTTAGTGGCTGGCTGACAGATACACGTATTAATAACACATAACGAATAATTACGGCTTCTGTTACCATAAATTATGTTCCCTGTCCCACGACACCATTATACTTGTATTACGATATGTACATTAAGTATTTTTATTTGATATTATATATGGATATTTCATTAAATCAATGTGAATTCAAAATGTTCTGTACCTACATGACGTACTTTTTTTGATATTATATATGGATATTTTATTAAATCAATGTGAAATCTTATGATGAATTATTTTCCTTTCGTGATTTATTTCTATCTGACATCACGATAATTTAGAGCTTAGTGTAGTTATTACATTTTTTGTAAAATTATATGATTCTAATATGCTTTATAAATAAATCCCAAAATGTACCTACAGGACTCTTTCTTTAAGATGAGGTGCGCCATAATATACCATGCGGGCGCATTGATGGTGGAAGTTACTTCTTTAAATATTTGGTGGTACGGTTTGTACTGGTTTCCCCACGAAGTTATTCTATACCATTTTGATAAAAATGGTGATCAAAAAATGTACAAAAGAAAAAGTGCTTGTTAGGATTTGAACCAACGATAAACAGCTCGTAAATCACTGCTGGAAGTACCAGAATATAGGACCCTTTTTTTTTGTTTGGGATGGGAAATCATTAAATGTCCTCTCCCGCTCCGGGCGGAGCGGAAGGGCGTGTCAGACTTTTACTGACTAGAACCCACCCGTGTGTCTTCACTTGCCTATGCGACAGGGCCACGGTTTCTTTTTTATTCAACCCTGACCCTGACCCAGGAGGCATCGGTTTCGTGGACCTTGTCACGATGTGCTGAAATCTCTTTGAGGCGCGCGTGAAACACAACGCGCCGTCGACTCGGGCCTGGTCCTTACCGGGTGGCGAGCTGCCCATTACTCACCACCCGCAAGCCCGCGCCTACGATAGCCGGGAGTTCGATGTTGTCTCTCGACCTGCTCCCTCACGTTCTAACCGCCGCAGGAGATGCTGCTCCTGCTCAGGCTAGTGGCGTGAGGGTGCTGGGATTCCTGCTGCCTAACGCGCTCCGCCTCCTCCTTTGCCGGCATCACTGCTTCGCAGAAGGAGGTGACAGTCTGCCTTGCACTCTCGCTCCGGACCATGGCCTGAACCAGAGTCGGGCGCGAGAGATTGTCGCCGATCGCCACTACGAGGACACGGCGGTGCTCTTTTTACACAAGCCGGGCAGACCTCCGTATGCTCCACCGTCTTCTCAGGGCGATCCACACAATGGCGAGACCCTGGCATTTCCTCCCGCCTTATCCGGAACAGGAACCTCCCAAAACAACCATGTCCGTCCTGTGTCAGACGGAAGGCGAGTGCGCCGTGGCGCCTCTCCAGCCACTCCTCAAAGGGGACTCACCGCCGCTATTGTGGCGTGCAGTGGTACATCTGAGCATACTTTATTGGCTTTTTTCTGTCACGATAATTTAGAGTTTTGTATAATTTATTTATATAGTCCTTTTAAATGATATTTCATAATCAGCCTATATTGTTCCCACTGTCGGGACAAAAGCCTCCTCTCGACGAGAGGAAGTGGTGGATGATACCTCGAAAGTATTCAGCCCTGTCCATTTACACTGGAAGCCAACTTAAAAGTACAGCCGGTTCTAACGTCTTAACGTTCTTTCCGAGGCACTAAAGGTCTCCCTTATAGTTTGGCAAAAGTTAGGTCGAGGATAGGTACTGGTACTTTATATTATAAATGCATTATATTTCATAACAAACAAAATCATTTTCCACATATCATTTTTATTTTTTATAATAATATCAAGTTTTATCTTATATCAGTTTGCAGTTGAAATAAGGGGGTTTATACATCGCATTGTATGAACACTTGGACGATCTTAACACAGTGCGAACTAGTGGCTTTACGTTGACCAATTACAATAACTCTAATCCAATCACTCGAAGACAAAGATAACTCTGTAGCCGTCGTTCCCAATAAGATTAGCTTTGGAACCAATATCATAGCAATGCGGGATTTTTATCTTGAAGGGTATTTACTTTTACTAGAGATCAAGTAAAGTAGAGCATTAAGTGCGTAGGGTTCTATTTTCTTGGATATTCCCACTACCCTGTATTTTAAACGTCCACTTATCTAAACTCCCACAGGTCAGAAAACAGCTTAATACCTTTCTGTTGTAAAAATAACACCATTTTAAGAAGAGCCGCCAGTACCACAATAATGCCAAAAATCACTCAAACTTTTTGAAGAAATCCAATGACAAATACTTTTTTTTCGTTTTAATGGAAAAATAAAGTAAACTCACCTTTCCTCTCGCGTCCACCCTCATGTCTAAACACTATAGGTCGGTTGTGTTCTCGCCGCCACAAAACGGTCGGCGGCGGCACTCCGGTTGCGGTGCACGTCAATCTTATGCTGCCGCCCTCTTGCGCCGAGCTGCCCTCCGTCACGCTGTCCACTATGTCCGGCGGGATCACCACGGATAAATGACCCATCTGACAAAAATAATTGTGCTTGTTAGGCTTTATTAGTGGCGTCTTTTGTTTGGTAGTAGTGGAGTGAGGAGCGAGAAAGATGGATTAGGGTACAGTGTGCGCTACGTGAATTATTTCGTTCAGTAGGAACAAAATGACCCAGGTTTTATTATTATTTATATTTCTTTCGTACAGAAAGGTACAAAGGCGGATTTAATACCTTAGACAATCTCTTCGAGTCAACCAAGGGTGGTGATGAGATTAGATGGTAGATGCTTCGGGCTTTGGTGCACGTTTTCTTTTTCATAATAGACAGGTGCGGTTCTTGTGTTCTGTGCTTCTAATGTTTCCACTTTTAGAACAAAGTACTCCTCCTCCTCCACTCCGTGAAAGAAAAGTTATAAACCAACACGAGGGCTCAGTGCGTGTTGGCAGTGTCACTTTGGATTTTCGGTTCTAGGACATTAGTCGGACAGTGACACACGATGTTTCGTCGTCCTAGATACCACAGTGTATCAAGACTAAAGTCTTTGTGTTGCCAGTGATGACATACGAAATCGAAACGTGGTCGCTCACAATGGGCCTCATGCGAAGGCTCAGAGTCACACAAAGGGCAATGGAAAGAGCTATGCTCGGAGTTTCTCTGCGTGATCGAATCAAAGTCACCGACATAGATCTGCGAGTCGCTAAACTTAAGTGGCAGTGGGCAGGGCACATTGCTCGTAGAACCGATGGCCGATGAGGAAATAAGGTTCTGGAGTGGCGGCCACGTACTGGAAGACCCCCAACAAGGTGAACCGATGACCTGGTGAAGGTCGCGGGAAGCCGATGGATACGGGTAGCACAAGACCGGTCAGCGTGGAAAGCCTTGGGGGAGGCCATTATCCAGCAGTGGATAATGGCCTCCCCCAAGTGCCCTCCTCAGTGCATTATCCTTCATTACTCAATAGGACACTTTACTGTTGACAGGTTCGTGCTATTCATGTAAATAATATTATGGTTATTTTAAATTAAAAAATAACAAATAAACGAACTCAACCCCATAAACTTTCTCTCGCCCACCAGAAGTTACATTTTAATTAATCGCTATATAAATAGGTATACAGTATTAAAACGACGGCTAATTTCATAAATCTGATTGGTGTTGAATTTGCGATGGAAATTAATTTCACCGTAATTTGATCAACATCCAAATTCACCATCTACATTCTATAGTATTACATACTTAAATAATTGGATAGGATTACGTAGGATTTAATGTAAATTGTATGAACCTCGTCCGTGAGTGGGTAAAATAAAGCGCTGTATAATCCTTGACGTCATAGCCGCAGGTAACGGTTAAATACATTTTTTCTACTTTTTTCAGGATGTTATTCTAGTACCTACCTTTAATTTATGTAGCCATTAATCAAATATTTTCTATTTTTGCAACATACTCATATAAAAATAAAGTTTTCAGATAAAATTCTCAAATGAAATAGCCAATACAATCTTCTAGAGGATCGGAAGTCTTATAAAATACCAAGCTCCTTTGCTATAATTTAACTTCACCATCGATTTTTTTATTGTACTCAATTAGATGTCTCGCCCTTGCAGTGTTCCATTTTAATTTATTGGAAAATTCAATAAGTGTTTGTAGCACTCGCTGCTTGATTGAATACTTCTTGTTGTTGCACAACTTCACAACTATTGCTAAGTTCACAATGTTCCTTTAAAAAAGAACAAATGCTATCTCGTTTACAAATGTTACATTTAAGTTTAAGAGCTCTCTCTACGAAATAACTTGTTACTTTGTAAACTCAAGTACGTAAGCTTAGTGGGTGACAAAGTGTGACTTACCTGACTCTTCATAGGGTCTGTGTTGACTTGGCACATGTAGGTACCAGAGTCGTTGGCTTGGACGTTGCTGACGTGCAACTTCCACGTGTTGTGGTTATTGTAGGTGACGCTCAGGCGAGGGTTTAGCGCCACCATGTTTGTATGTATCGCCAGAATCGCCTTCGAGTCTGACTTAATCCACGCCACCTAAAATAATATTGTCATTATTTCGCAGTTCTATCAAAGCCTTATTGGATTCCTTATAATCTGAAGCGGCAGGATAAATATTGACTATGAGACAATACAGACAAAATTGGCTTCATATTGACACAAACACAGTACACATTTATAAAACAGAGTGCCATATGAAGTTTAATCAAAGATATTCTTGATATCTGAAACACCCGGAAGCTAAATTTAACAATGCAATTAGAGCGGAATGTCTACGAAACAAACCGGTTCTGTGCTGTTGCATACGAGCGTGAAATTTCATTTTATATCTAGGATTAATGTCATAAATCGTTCACTTTTCCCCGGAGCTCTCGCGAGTTTTAAATTGTCTGTATTGTTCAGAGTGAAGACGAAACTTAATGTGACTTAAACGCTGTAGCAAATGTAAAACTGAGAGTGCGACACGTGAAATTATGGAGAGTTCCGCGCGAGGTATGCACGGTGTCTCATCCGCGCCGCTCCCGAGCATTTTTCATGTGACATCTCGCTTTGTTGCGGTTGGAAAATAAATTAGTAACAATTTCATTGTTTGTGAGAATTATTTCCGTAGAGTTTCAGCACAAGCGCGGCTAGTGCTGCCGGCTGAATGCGAGCACTTGTCGCAACTACCACTTTTTGTTACCGTGCAAGCTTTCATAGTTAGATGTTTACATTCTGTTTCATTTGAGTTATAGACGCGATTTATGTTTTGCAGTACTTGTGTGTAACTTAGTTCTAGAGGAACAAATTAACTTTAGTGCTAGAGCTAATTACAGCTCTAGCACTGAAGTTAATTTGTTCCTCTGTGTAAAATAAGTAAGGAGATTCGTAGAAGAACTAAAGTCGCCAATATAGCCCAGCGGATTAGCTCTCTGAAGTGGCAGTGGGCGGGGCACATAGCTCATAGAGCCGATGGCCATCTCATAGAGCCAGGCCGGGTAGGAAGGCTCTTAAATGGAGACCACGTACTGGCAAGCGCAGCGTCGGACGCCCACCGACTAGGTGATTGGTTGATCTGACCAAAATCGCAGGGAAGCGCTGGATGCAGGCCACGTCCAACCGTTTTTTTTTGGAAATCCTTGGGGAAGGCATATGTCCAGCAGTGGACTTTATGTGGCTGAGATGGATGGTGTAAAATAATGTTGATGCATTATTTTACAGCTTCACTGCACTACATTATTCACATGACTGATAAAACAAATTTTTGATCTTGATAGTAAACATTTTTTGCATTGGGCTTTCGTCACAAGATTAACAAATGTCATGTTAGGCATTAGAATAGCGTCAGTGTCGACGAATTTATAGAAATCCAAATATTCACTTCTTGTAAATTGATCGAAATTAATACGATAAGTATGTAAATATGTTGTTCCGAAATTGAACAGAATAACAGACTTACAAATACAGTTCGAACTTCTCAAGGATGTGGAATTACAGAATTAGTGTAACTTTCTAACGAGTTTGAATTCTTGTAAATTGAATTGAGCAACCTTTATAGGGTGAATTTGACAAAACTTTAATCCCCTGTAGGTAATAATAATTATCATCATTATTTCAGCCGAATTTTGGTCACTACTGGATATATGCCTTACCCAATCATTGGCACCTCGACTCTCGACTGGATCTGTGCTTCTCGAATCCAGCGATAAAATTCTCTAACCAATGGGAAGGTAGAAGGTACGCGAATGGAGTTATTCATTTTTGGGACCAAACCCGCCACACATTTTCCACCCACTGCAACTCCTGAAAGCCAGAATAAACAGTGAAGACCGCCAGAAAAACGCCGAGCAATGAAGCTCGACGAGTCCCGGAGAAACGATTCATCTGTATTGGGTCCCGCAACGAAATTAATCAGAAAAGAATAGCGGAGGAGTTAGAAAAAAGATATTTTTTCCACTTTTGCGAATGGAGTTAGGAAAAAGTTACCCGAGTGGTTGAAACCCCCTTTGACGACGAAATGGAGAAGATTGTAGAATGTTTATCAGTTAAAAAATATACCCCAACAACCACACAGACGTACACCCACACCCCAAAGGCCCAGAAACACGCATCCTCATACCCTTAAATTTGTTCAAAATACACAACAGCATGCCTTATATTTTATAAATATACAAACAATATAATAATATTCTTTCCCCCTTAATCATTAAAACTGTTTAAAGTTAACTAGTGATTAGCGATTCTTTAACCATACATTTTTGACCTTTTAACGTCACTTAACTTAAATCAATCTTTATGAATAAACACCACAGTGTTTAAAGGGTTTATTCATAATCGATTATTAAAGTTAAGTGATGTGCAAGCGTCTAAAACAGTGATTCCCAAAGTGGTCCAGGTGGACCCCCAGGGGTCCACGGGAGACTTGCTGGGGGTCTACGTAGGCGTGAACAAAAAATGGGGGTCCATAAGATGTTAATGGGGGTCCACGAAAATTTATCTGCTTTTGATAGTAAAGAGCAAAAATGTAAGCATAGTTTTTATAAGGGCCTACCTATGTACATTGTTTTAAGTACCCTATCTAAGCAGATAATATTTTAATAAGGCAAGCGACTGTTACTTGTCCAAACTTGCGTATTCGATATTACGTACAATTTCGTGTACAGACTTGCAAAGCGCTATCAGCCCGACAATGCTTAATGCTTGTTCAGACATGAACTTGATCACCACTATAAATACTTTATGCCAAAGGCAAACGCATTCATTCGTTTCCGGAATTTCGAATAAAGGCGGAATTTGGAAAAAAAGTTGTGAGAAAATTTATATCTGTGTTTGCTAGTGCCGGAGAAAAGTAAGTAACCTACCTTTTTTTGTTATAGTACTTAAGTATTTTGTATACGTGTACTAGTCGGTTGATCACAACGGCCTGTATAGATAGGTAACCTTAGTAACTTACAGATATTTTAATTGTCCTCTTTCGATTTGAAGACAAACACAGCACGTTTTATTCAATTGTTTTTTCACGAGAGAAGCACTGCCTCTCTAAAAAGGCCGAATAGGCAATATTGCAGAGCAATTAATTTTGTAATGTTTCTTGCAAATAACTACTAATTTTATAAAACAGTAATTTCATAATCATTTTAAATTGATTTTGATGTAACTATTTTATCAAAACTATTCCTTTTCGGAAAGAGCGAGCGGTGCGCGGGCGACGGGAAAAGGGCGGGGCTTGAATTTTGATGCCAGTTTGTCACGTTTTAACAATGAAGCCGCAGACAAAAAATACGCAAATACACGGAGCGCGTGAACTCATTGATTTAATAAAATTTTAGTTATCGTTTTTATGGACAATTTTGGGATTTCGACTTTTATTTTTTCCTACACAAATATGATCAGTATTCGATACTGAGTACACCAATTTTTATTTATACTATTAAAAATTAGTGGTAAATTATGTACTTTAAAATTGATACCGTTTTGTGAAAACGTCTGTATTTGTCTCAGCGGTTTATTACTTGGTCCCTTTACAAGCCGTAATTCCATTTCCGCGTGCTGACAAAGGCTGCGGTGTGATACCTATATTCAGAAAAAAACTTGGTTACTAAAATATTTTTTTTACAGGTAAGATAACTGACACGAAACATGGCTACAGCAAAGAAAAAATGTCGACAATATAGTGTCGATTATTTGAAATATGGTTTTGTTCCATCAGAGGCAGACAAACAATTGCCCATGTGCCTATTATGCAACAAAGTTTTGAGCAATGACTCTATGAAACCATCAAAGCTCGAAGATCATCTAAAAAGGTGTCATACTGATAAAATAGGTAAAGATTTAAAATATTTTCAAACATTGAAAGAAAAATATGGAAAGAGACCCACCGTACACAGTATGTTCGCTTCAACATCTCAAAGTAACGATGATGGCTTGCGGGCATCTTACAATATCTCATTACTTATAGCAAACTCTGAAAAACCGCACACTATCGGAGAACAATTAATTTTACCCGCTGTTGAAGAGGTTTTAAAAACTGTTTTGCACAAATCTCCATTTGACGTACTAAATAGAATCCCATTAAGTAACAATACTGTACAAAGACGCATTGATGAAATGAGCTCTGATATCGAAAGCTTTTTGTGCAATCATCTGCAAAAAACTCATTTTTCTATACAACTGGACGAGTCAACGTTACCCAGTAATGAAGCATTACTATTGGCATATGTCCGATTTATTGTTGAGGAAGAAATTCACGAAGAATTGCTATTTGCCAGAACTTTGGAGACTGACACTAAAGGCGAATCAATATTTAATGTCCTGAGTAATTTTTTTACGGAAAAATCGATCCCATTTACAAACATTATTTCAGTGGCAACAGACGGAGCTCCTGCAATGGTCGGGCGATATCATGGGTTTATAAGTCATCTCAAAAGAATTATACCAGGACTTACAGCTATTCATTGCGTAATCCACCGAAAACATCTTGTGGCAAAACATTTAAGTGACAGGTTGAACCAATCTCTTCATTTTGTAATAAAAGCTGTCAACAAAATCAGAAGCAATGCATTGAATACGCGTTTATTTGCTCAATTGTGCGACGAAAATGATGAAGACTTCCAACGACTGCTCTTACATACTGAAGTACGCTGGTTGTCGAAAGGTGCATGCTTAACGAGATTTTACTCTGTTTTCGATTCCATATTAGAGTTCTTAGAAAGTAGAGATCCAGATTTAAAAGAAAACTTGATCAAATTCAAAGCAGACATTGCGTATTTGACAGATATGTTTAAAAAATTTCATGATATTAACTTGCAGTTACAAGGGGACAGCCTGAATTTAATAAAACAAAGGGGATAATTTCGGCTTTTCTTGGGAAATTGAAATTTATGAAGCAAAACATTAGTCGGCGCGAATTCTCTCAATTTCCAAACTTGTCGCAGGTAGAATGTATTGATGAGGATATCCATACCTACAGTCAACATTTAAGTGCCCTGCATGATGACTTCAAAACCAGGTTTGAAGATATACTGACGATGGATATACCACCATGGATCATGAATCCATTTGATGAAACGGAAGTGGCCAATGTTGTATTACAAGAGGAGCTGCTCGAGCTAAGCACTAATGAGGAGCTGAAGGTGAAATTTAGAAAAGGCTACCCAACATTTTGGCTGCAAGCAGAAATACCCGAAAAATATCCTGGACTGTGGGAAATCGCAAGGAAATTTTTAATAGCTTTTCCCTCGTCATACCTTGTCGAAAGGAGTTTTAGTGCCGTTACAAACCTCTTAACAAAAAAAAAAGGAGCAAATTAAACATCACAGAGCGGGGGGATTTGCGGTTATTGCTGACAAAAATAAAGCCAAACATTGATCGTTTGCTGACACTCCATCAGATACATCCTTCCCATTAATTAAAATTATGACCTGAACCTATGTATATTACCTTAATATTTTTTTCTTGTAATTCTATTCTTTTAATAAATAAAGTGATATAAAATGTACCATTTTTCGTTTTTATTTTACATATCGGAATATAGGGACACAACTCAGAAGTGACACAATTTTTATTTTTTGGCGACTTTAAGAATGTGGTAGAAATGTAGCAGCAGGGGGTCCACCGAAACCAGTAAAATTTTGAAAGTGGTCCACGAGGAAAATAAGTTTGGGAACTACTGGTCTAAAATGTATGTTTAAAAAATCGCTAATCACTACTTAACTTTAAGCAGCGTTTATGAATAAGGGGGTTTATGTCTAGGACAAATGTTTTCATAATATTAAGACGGGCGTTGATAGTAGCGGCACAGTTTTAACTATTGTATCTTCCTTTATTCAGTTCCATTCAAACTTTTTATTTCAGTAGATTCGTATAGTGTTCGTATAAGCTTTTCCTATATTAGATGAGTTTATGTATACATGTGTTCATGTTACAAAAACAAACCAGTATTTTTTTAACTGTCGGCAACAAAAAAGGCTATTGCCATATCTGTGCGTGCTCGAACTCTTAATTACTGAGCAAAATATTTTATTTTAAATTAAAACTAAAGTAATTCCATTAAAGAATATAATGGAGATAAGCACATTATCAAATTATGTCATGTAAATTAAATGTTGTTGCCGACCGTACAGAATTTCCGAGTGTCAGAGACTGTACCGTAATTACGTAACAGACCATTACTATTAGTTGGAATTATTTTGAAGCTTGTTGCTATTCCATTGCTCCCTATTTTAACAACGTGAATAACGCAATGAATGTTGTTGAACTGTCTTAATGAAACCTATTGCTATTGATAATGTGATACGCAATTCCCTTGCTGTTTCTTTCAAATCCCAATTCCAGTCCAATTAACAATACGTGTGACGCAGCTTGAGAGAAGCCTTCATCTAACAGAGCACTGCCTTGACTTTTGCGAAGAACTTCAATATTTGGTGTCAGTCTAGGATACTGTTGGCACATAGGAAATGAGGCTGCAACCAGCCAAATGCCTGATTGTATCCCAGAGGGTGATAGCAGTTCGGCTAATTCGGGGATATCAAACGATTTCCTATGCATCTGGAGGCCAAAGTCGTCGTCCACATATGGAAGTGGCGAGAGGAGGCAAAATTCTCGGCCATAATTCCATTGCCGTCGCTGACAGAGCTCTAGCGGGATATCATGGTGATATGGAGAGTGCGATTTTCGCAACCCATTGCTAGGTACGCCATAATAGCGGAGATAAGTCCCTTCTTTGAGGTGCGCCAACCTTCCGACACATGACCTCAACGAGCGTGGTTATTTCGGGAGGTTCCTGTTCCGTATAGGGCGGGAGGAAACGCCAGGGTGTCACCATTGTATGGATCGCCCTGAGGAGACGGTGGAGCATACTGTGGAGGTCTGCCCGGCTAGGGCGGAGCACGGCTGTGTTCTCATGGCGGCGATCTGTCCCGTCCGGCCCTGGTCCAGGTTATGTAAAATGAATTTCTAAACATTCCCTATTAGCAACACCTGGATTCTGAATTCTTCATTTCTCCCAACCTTTTATCTTACTATACCATTCCTTTGGATCTGGAGGCCAAAGTCGTCGTCCACATATGGAAGGGGCGAGAGGAGGCATAATTCTCGGCCATAATTCCATTGCCGATGCTACGCTCCTCAAAGAAGAGACTTATCTCTGCTATTGTGGCGTACCTAGCAATGGGTTGCGAAAATCGCACTCTCCATATCACCATGATATCCCGCTAGAGCTCTGTCAGCATCGGCAATGGAATTATGGCCGAGAATTTTGCCTCCTCTCGCCACTTCCGTATGTGGACGACGCCTTTGGCCTCCAGATCCATAGGAATGGTATAGTAAGATAAAAGGTTAGGAGAAATGAAGAATCCAGAATCCAGTTGTTGGTAATTCGGAGTGTTTAGAAATTCATTTTACGTATTATGTTGTAAGTCTTTGATCGTAACCAAGAGAAATATCTAAAAGCCAAGGGAAGACAAATTCTTCCAAGAATTCCATTTTCGTCTTTATAGAATTTACTTCGTATGAAGTAGGTAGTACCTAATATAAATCACCACATTGAATTTTACTATAAAGAGTATCTATTCATACACGAAATATTTTAAGAGCAACATGTATAGTTAGGAAAGAAGCCATAGCAACGGAAAAAATTATTTACCAATACTTTTTTAACTGGACATAATTAAATTAACTTAAATAAATGAGTGGTTTGGTATATAATCTTTACTTTGCTTCGAGGACAGTAAATATTACCTACGTAGCTTAATGGACGTGAAAAAATAAGAAGCCAGTATTAATATTTGTGTAGTCAAGTATTTTTTAAATTAATAATTTACTTTATTTTTTTTTTTCTTTCTATGGCATCTTTACCACATATAGATGTTTCTCTTAAAATATAACGTATATGAATAGATATATTTAATAAACGATTTTACAAAACGTCATCACACACACAAGAATCAAACACCCCAAGGTATTTGATTCTTGTACGTGTCCCAAATTTTATGTTTAGCTGCGTTAGACTGCTTGTCTGTTATATTATGAAGAATTGTGTGTGACATTAATAGTAATGTAGACAGGTTACCCTAGGTTCAGTACATATACAATATGTAAAGAAAACCCTGTCCGATCCGTGAAGGTATTGTTAGGTATCGATAACTGATTCTACTAATGCCCACAAAACCGGACTAAACTTAAAAATAAAATCCCCTAAAAAGAATTAATATTATTTCGCAAAAAGAGGTAACTCAATACATGTATGGTAGGTAATCCGTACGCGGGCGACGGGGGGCAGGGCACAAGTCACGTGGTCGAATCACTTATAATAATACCGTCAAAATGGTGTTGTCACTTTCTAAAAATTACCAAATTTCGGGGAAGTTGGAATAAATTCGTGGAAAAAAAAGATTATTTCAAAATTCATTAGTATTGTTACTATGATGATTACGTAAAATATTATATTATATTGGGTCATGTGTTTACCTAACCTTTATTACCCTTATGGGTCGGACAGCGTTTCCTTTACATTGTATATTATACAATGTTCAGCCGATTAAAAAAAAATTGTTTGATACATTCAGACCACTTAGGTCGGCTCTTTTGTATCAAACAGCAAATATTTTGATCATAAGAACAGTTTTCTCGTCGATGTTTTACCTCCGTTTGTCTTTTTTTAATATCTTTATTAAAATAACAAGAACTCATTTTATTAGTAAGCTTAATAAAATTAAGCATAATAAACTAACATATTTCTTAAACTATGTTAGTTTAATATGGTTAAGTTTACTTCATATCATGGGGCAAACACTGCAGTCATGGATGTACATGCCATCAAGCCTGTTAGTGATTATTTTCAGGATAATGTTGAAGCTAGTCCATACTCTGCGCAATAGGGATGAACATCTCATTCGCATCATTGCGTAAAAACAAATAATATGTGCATCTACGAACATTTCTAATGCACTTCAAAAACAGATTAGCAATATTCCTCAAAATTATTCAATATCTAGCCCACAGGCTGCACTAATTGTAAAACGTTATACAGCAAGCTTGAAACAAAGTTATGATGGTGTTAATAAAAGTTAAGAAAACACATAAACGAACACAATAAACTTCCGTTTCTGAGAACACGAAAGAGTAACCATTTATAATATTCATGTGACCAATTTACAGGTAACTGAACACCTGAAGCAGTTAATAGAAGCACTTAGTTATTTGTTTATTGAGATGAATGTTGGTATTCTACTTGTGCCTATAGTTCATGTTGTGTGACAGATAACGTTATATGACACTGTTTTACAATTATAGTTTAATTAAAATATATTGTTATGTCCAGTGTTTGATACTGGCTATTTGTGTCAGATGAGACTATAATTCTGAGACCCTCTAAGTTTCTATAGGAACAGCTAACAAGATATATTTTAAATATTGTAATTCCGTTTATTTTTTTACTGAATTGTTTAATATATCTCTAAATATTTTTAACAAGGATTTATAAATAAAAAGAAAATAGTGGTTTGCCGGTATTGGGTTCGAGTTACTAGGTAATACCGGCCGGGGGATTAGGAATCCGGAAACAGAACCTCCTCGGAATGGGAACCATGTCATTAATAACATGTATACTAAGTAATGAATATAGTGTAAGGGGTTTCCTGACATTGTCTTCAGCTAACCTTTTTTTTGTTGAAATAGGAAATCATCAAATGACTTCTCCTGCTCTGGGAGGAGCGGAAGGGCGTGTGACACTTTTACTGACTAAAACCCACCCGTGTTTCACACGTTGTTTCACTTGCCTGTGCAACAGCCAGGGCCACGGTTTCTTGTTTAACCAACCCTCAATCCTGACTCAGGAGGCATCGGTCTTCGTGGACCCCGTCACGATGTGCTGACATCTCATTGAGGCGCGCGTGAAACCCAACGCGCCGTCGACTCGGGCCTGGTTCTTACCGGGCGGCGAGCTGCTCACTGGTCACCGCCCGTAGGCCCGTGCCTATGGTGCTGGGAGTTCAATGTCGTCTCCCGACCAGGGCGTTTCCTTCGGCGGCAAGTGGCGTGAGGGCGCTGGGATTCCCGCTGCCTCACGCAGCATCACTGCTTTGCAGAAGAAGGTGACGGCCTGCCATGTACTCTCGCTCCGGACCATGGCTTGGACGAGGGTCGGACGCGAGAGATCGCCGTTACGAGGACACGGCGGTGCTCCACCCAAGCCGGGCAGACTTCCACCGTATGCTCCACCGTGTCCTCAGAGCGATCCACACAATGGTGACACCCTGGCGTTTCCTCCCGCCCTATACGAAACAGGAACCTCCCAAAACAACCGTGTCCGGTGAGGACCTGCGCCATGCGGAAGGTGAGGGCGCCGTGACACCTCTCTAGCCACTCCTCAAAGAGGGGACTTACCACCGCTATTGTGGCTTGCCCAGTCTTTAGCTACCTTGCGTTGTTCACATATAAGGGCAATCCCTAGAAGAAGGGGGACACTGGCTCGCTGGGTCTTGGAGTGTTGGTAATTAAATTAAAAAACGGACGTTTTGATAATTAGTTTCGGTGGTTATTGAGGTCAAGTAAGCCAATATTGCTTTTCCTTTTGTTAAATTAATTATTGAACTTTGCAGTATTTGTTTTATTAATGATTCATGTCGATTAGATCTGTAAATACACGGAGTTAGATCTTTTTGTATCTCTTTTTAATAGAATCCACTTCTGAACTTAAAAATAGTTTATTATTTACGTATTAAAGTTTTTCTTTTACATTTATGTGAAGTGAGCATCGTAAAGAGGTGACTATTTATAACGCATTTTTCAATTCCAACAGTATAGCTAAATGAAACAGTGTTCCGTTAATTTACCTGGCAAGAAAAATTAATGCACGGGAATTTAATAGATATAAATAATGAAATTTGGCACATAGTATGTATATCATGGTTATATAATACCGAAATTTAGCCAAAATCACTGCAGCAGTTAGACTGGTAAAGCGAAGCCCAGACATCAAAGCTGAAAAAGCTCCGGATGTGACTGGGATTAACGCTGAGATGAAGAGAAGAGAGAATAGTAGGTATACCATGGTTAGGATATACTAAAATACCAGGTGTACCGGAAAGAATGTACCGGTTTTTCTGAAAGATGCCGCTTACCGTCAGTATAGAATAAAATAATTTGACATATGTGAATATGTTATTTTATTGTACTGTCATTACCCTTCAAAACCTATTCGTTTACATTCTGACTAAATAATAGTGTTATAGTATTATAGCACTGTGTCGAATTTCATATCTGGCATTTGCGGCATGCATTGCTTTTCTTATTTCATCAAAAGAAAAGGCCATTGAACTGCACCGTTTACTGGTAGAAACTTACGGAGAGCTCCAAGTGTAAAAACGTGTGAGACATGATATTGAAAATTTAATAGTGGAAATTTTGATTTAACACTCAGTAGACGTTCGGTTAGACCAAAAAAAAATCTGGACGCGAAATTGCAAGAGTTATTTGACGAAGACTCAACGCAAACTCAAAAGCAATTGGCAGAACGGTTAAATGTGGCACAAGCAACGACTAGCGCTACATTTAAAAATCCGGTAAAAACTTTCCGGTACACTTATGTATTCATGTTATTTTATCCAAATCTTATAGAAGCACAATACTAATGATTTTTTTTTATAAAATTATAAACTAGCGCTTGACCGCAATCCCACCTGATGGTAAGCTGTGACGCAGTCGTTGATGGTAAAGCGCACTAGTTTATTAAGAGCCTATTCACTCTATCCTTGAAGACACTCAAATTGTAGTCCGACGGAAACACGGCCGCTGGCAAACTGTTCCAGTCCCTCGAAGTACGCGGTATAAAGGAGGAGGCGAAATGCTTCGTCCGGATCGCAATGGTGTTAACAACGTAAGGGTGGAAACTCGCCGTACTCGCCGATGGTGGAACGGAGATGGGGGAATTAAATCATGCAATTCCTTCGGACACTCCCCAAAATGCATCCTATAGAAGACCGAAAGGCTGGCTACTCTACTCCTGTGGAGACCGTCTCTAGTTAAGTCAGGGTCACCAATCAGCCTCTTCGCCCGCCTCTCCACCGAATCCAAAGTGGCCAGGTGACACTTACCAGCGTGGCTGCAGTACTCCACACACGAACGGACCTGTGCTTTGTACAGCATTAGAAGCTGCCCTGGTGTGAAGTACCGCCGGACCTTTGCGATAACGCCAAGTTTCTTGGCAGCCACTTTGGCCTTGGACTCAATGAACCGCCCAAAGTTTAGGTTCGAGGAAATCTCAACTCCCAAAAGCTGAAGGCGGTCGGTACACTCCAAGGATACATTTCGAAAAGTAGGAGCCAAGGTGAACGGGCTCCTTTTGGCGGTGAAAAGACACGCCTGCGTTTTGGCGGCCTTGAATGCTACAAGATTGGCATTGCCCCAATCGGAGACTGCCTGTAGTGCAACATTCGTTCGCTCTACCATAGCCTCTCTTTCGGACCGCATTGATTCCCTACTAGCCCGAGCATCCGGCAGGTATCTCTCCACAACTGTGCTGTCATCTGCATACCCATAGATACCGGGCATCAGCAGATCGTTAATATGCAGCAGGAATAGAGTTGCAGAGAGAACAGACCCCTGAGGAACACCGGCATTAGTCAACATGGGCTCAGATGAGCATCCGTCGACAACGACTCGGAGGGACCGTTCAGTCAGGAAGTCTTTTACCCAGCCAGTCAGGCTAGGGGCTTACTCAAAAGTCCAGCGTGCCACACCCTGTCGAAGGCCTTCGAGACATCAAGGGAGACTGCAATCGCTTCCCCATTTCTCTCGAGGGCCTCGCCCCACAAGTGAGTGGCATACACTAGTAGGTCCCCAGTTGACCGATTGCGGCGAAACCCGTACTGTCGGTCACTGAGGAGATCGTTACCTTCCAGGTATGCCAAGAGGCGCGAGTTCAATACACGCTCCATGATTTTGCAAAGTATGGAGGTGATCGAAATCGGCCGATAGTTGGTAGGATCGGCACGACTACCCTTTTTGGGCACGGGCTGCACGTTGGCAAGCTTCCAGGACTTGGGCACTATACCAGTCCTAAATGAGAGGCGATACAAGCGTGTCAATACAGGAGACAACTCGGGCGCACATGCTTTAAGAACAATCGCTGGTATACCATCCGGACCACTGGCCTTATTCATGTCCAGACGACACAGTACTCTCAGCACATCCTTGTTCCGAATGCGAACCTCAGGCATTGAAGTATCGCAATGGGGTAAAATAGGTGGAGTAGCACTGCCAGTATCAAGACGCGAATTATGGGCAAAGAGAGATGCAAAGAGACCTGCTTTCTCTCTAGCCGTATGAGCCAGTGTTCCATCAGGCCTAACCAGCGGAGGCAGTGTGGGCCGAAATTTCTATCGTGAATTCATGCTACCCTAGTAGATTGTTTTAATACACACCAAAGATATTTAATACATACCAAAGATAAAAAAGATGTTTTGTTTCAAAAATATAACCATTTTTACGGGTAGTTCAAAGTTTTTTGTGGCCGTATAACCATTTATTACCAATTTATAAAACAGTAGGGTATCAGTCAAAATTCTTTTGTTTTACTACTTGAAACTAAAAAAACAGTGAATTCAATAGTAAAAACTAAAGGAAAGGGCAGTATATTTTAAACAACGTATCTTTATTAAAAAGAGTTAGTTATTTCAGTATTTTTTCTCTTATTATTGAACCTGATTTCTCCGAGTGTATAGAGCAAAATCCTTCATAGATTACAAATTTTATGATGGATGAAGTATACATTTCAGTTGGATGCAACGGAGTGTGGACCACTTTTTTCATGCTTGGCTTGCCATCTGGTGCACGTAGGTTAGGAATATGTACAGATACCTCTTATAAGCCTGTAATGTTCATTTCTTTACAATTCATAGTTATGTATTTAGACTTGAGTTTACTGATAAAATGTTTCTTTAATTTTAATTAGTGCAATGATGTAAAGCTGCTCCTATTTGTTCAAAAGTTCACCACATCTCTTTTTACACAACAACTTCTTATTATAATCTTTGAGTTCAGAAGTTGTTACTTATGCTTTTTACAAAGTTTGGCAGTATTTAAGCTGTAAGGGAGATAGACCTCTGTGACGGATGAACAGACAGACGTCTGCGATATAGATAACTAGTAGTATAAATCCGTAAAAGTAAGTAACTAAATAACTTTTTAGACAAACGTTACTTTTCAGATATATTCCTATTTGTTTAATAAGTTTTAGCTTAGTTTCATTTGTATTGTAAAAAAGTTCATTTGTATCAAATATATTACTGTATTACTTCTCTCACTCTTTTATATCTGTCTCACTAAATGACAACGATGCTAAAGAAGTTTTCACTTCAATAAAATAAACATCAACCATTATGAGACAAACGATCAGTTTTAATTGCTGAGAAAAAAATCTGATAAATATGATAAACAACATTATTTTATGTATATACGAAACGTGAAACACGTTTCCGTATTATATCAATATTTTTGAGCAAAGAATCTATGTACAAAATTTCAAAAAGATATCATGAAAAACCACAAAGTTATGAGCTTGTTATCTTATCTGGTTGTCCCGACAAAAATATGGCCAACGCACCGCTCGACACCGTGCGCGTGCAGTGGCGCGGTGCGGGTCCTGTCTCTGTGTACAGACGACAGCACATCAAGCTACAACAATCTGTCAGATTTCTTTATTATATTTTGAACTTTATCACTATAGCATTAAGGCTCAAGATTGATTGGGAATATTTAGCAGTTTGGGGTAGCTTGACCGTCTGTCGTCCGTACTATGATCTACCGTCACGTCAGCTGTATTGTGCGCTCGGTAACTACACTGCAACAGTTTCTAAATGTATTTGGGACAAAATATAACACGGTGTATAATAATTGGAATCGATTTTGTTGCTTATTCTGAACAAAATAAATTCAGGTGCCGTAAAAAGAAAAATAGTCAATAATAATATCGTTCTTTTTCGAATTGATTTAATTTGAATGTACGCTAACTTTCTAAGCATTTCAAACCTTCACCAGAGTAAATTAAATTATTTATTATCTGTAAGTAGGCTTGTAAAAAACAACTTTTACACTGCTACTACCTAATGCAAAATATGCGCATTGTCGTAGTGTTGTGGATACCAGCCCGCATTATCTACCTCCCTATAATTTAAAGAAGTTCGAATGACACTTATACAGTATGTTAAGAAAACCCTGTCCGACCCATGAATGTGTTGTTAGGTGTCGATAACCGATTCTACTAATGCATACAAAATCGGGCTAAACTTAAAAAAAAATCCCCCTAAAAAAATAAATATTATTTCGCAAAAAGAGGTAACTTCATAAATGCGTGTTAACCACCCTTCGCCTGCCGCCGCGGGGGGCGGGCGGCAGGGCACGCGGCACGTGGTCGCATCGCTATTCGCTCATAATAATACCGGTGTTGTCACTTTTTAAAAATTACCAAATTTCGGGGAAATTGGAATTAATTCGCGGGAAAAAAAGATTATTTCAAAATTCATTTGTATTGGTACTATGATGAATACGTAAAATTTTATATTATATTTGGTCATGTGTTTACCTAACCTTTATTATCCTTATGGGTCGGACAGGGTTTTCTTAACATACTGTATAGTCAATGACACTTTTTTTTGACTAAGTTCTGCATTTCCTATTTGACTTCTCTGAGAAGAAAGGCCGAAACAAATAATTCAGATGCATTTTTTAAAGTCGAGAGATAACCTTGATCAGTTCATGTGAAGACCATGTAGATTGGTGTCTGAAATAATCATTTGAGGAAATAACTATACATACTGACTTGAACTGTTGATCGTGTTGGTCTTGGGTTTAACATTGCATCACCTCGCTCAACTGCCATCATCCTTCCTATTCCTATGTTTTTTAAGTGAATAGGCTTAATAAACTAGTGAGCTTTAAAATCAACGACTGCATCACTGCTTACCATCAGGCGGGATTGCAGCCAAGCACTAGTTTATAATTATTAAAAAAAAAAATAACTGTCTAGTCAGTGTAAACATTTGTTAACATTCGTTAAAAATCATCATCAACTCGAAACTTCAACGAAAGTACCTTCAGGAAAGGACATTCTGGTAGACCGTGTAAACTACTCAAACTGCCAGACCATGATTAAAACATTATATTATTCATATTTTGTCGGCCTCCGTGGCACAGCGGTCAACACACCAGCCTGCGACGTGGAGGCCCCGGGTTTGATCCCCGGCCAGGTCATGATGGAAAACGATCTTTTCCTGATTGGCCTGGGTCTTGGATGTTTATCTATATATTTATCTATTATAAATATAGTATCGTTGAGCTAGTATCCCATAAAACAAGTCTCTAACTTACTTTGGGGCTAGCTCAATCTGTGTGATTTGTCCGTATATATTTATTTATTTATTTTATATGGAATATAAAAAATCTAATGAAATGAAAATGAAAAATATTTTATTCAACAACTAAGTTGGTACAACAAAATTGAGGTTGACCTCTCCTTTTAAGTAAGAAAACACTTATGCCAGGAGAAGCCGCTCTCCCTTAACTTGATTACATTCCATTAATGGAAACAATGTGAATGAATTACTAAATCACTTAACAAATTTCGTAATGATTGCCCATACTAATCTTGGGCAATAGGTATATAAAATAACTAATAATGATACATAATAATAATCAAGCGGGGGGAGATTATGGAACCCGAGGGACTACACTCTCGGATTCCATACACCTTAGATCCCTTTAACCATTCCAAAGCTATAAAATAAATATTTGGGCATGTCGGAGGCGCTAGGCATCAATGGTGCTGACATGAAGCAATCATTGAAGGAGGATTTCTTTTGTCTCCTAAAGAAGGTATTCAACGGTTGCGTCATGCCGGTTTTGATTTGCTCTTTTGGTATATTTAAATTTACTCAGACTGACCCCGACTCTCTGGATAGAAGGGTCCGTACATTACTGAACACAAACCGGATGTATAACTTACGATCATCGGTGATGAAGCTGTATCTCTCGTGGTAGTGCGAGGGTGGATTTTTTTTTAAATGGGAAGAACCTCCACCACAGAGACGTGTGCAGGGTTTTTTTTTAAATCGAATTGTGTATGCACTGTGATATGGTTGCAGTAGGCAAAGGGCTCACCGCACTATCCACGGCGAAAGTGCACTGTTACAAAACTATAATACTTACTACTGATGACCGCAAAGTATGGCAAAACAAGGAGCTTCACGGACACTTCTATCGGTCTCTATGAGCCCAGTTCTTAGTTTGTTTTAGCGTCCGTATTCTGACTACGTTTTGGTGATCTTTTCGAGGAACTTGAAGGTTTCGTATGGTCGAAGTTATATTGAATAATAACTACCAGAGATATTATGTATATTATGAAGGACAGGCCGGTTGACGTGAACATGAATGTTAACATCCGGGTGAAGCCATCAGACATATTATTTATAGTTATTCCCACCTGGTTAACGGCGAGTACTTGTACAATCATAATCAAGTAGTTAGGACTATTTACTAGTAACTTACTTTGAAATATAAACAAGTGGATTCTGAGGAATCGTATTATAAATATATACTTGACCCAATTCTTTAATAACTTTTATCCCAAATAAGCCTGATATAAAGGTGATAGCTCGATTAGCGCACCACACAATGATTGTTGATGCTACCATTCCACGTGACAGGAATCTCTTGAAAGCTGAGAAAGACAAACAAATAAAATATCGCGACTTAGGACACGAGGTTATTTAACTCTACTGTATTTGTGCCAATTGTCGTATAAGCCAATAGCGTAATGGTCAAAAACCGCTATCAACATCGGGCTCTCGTTAGACGGTTGGATCAAGGGCCTGCTTCAAAGGGAAGTACTTCTCAATACTGCACGCATCGTGAAGAGGTTCCTGTCTCGGGAGTCCTAACCACCGGTAGCTTGAACCCTGCTAACGACATTGGTGGATCACTATTTAAAAAAAATGTTATACATATTTTTTGTTTCAATAAATATTTGAAATTGTATTTAAATATGTAAATTGATAAAAAGAATAATAATATTCAGATATACATAATAATAATAATAATCTTTATTTGAAAAGCTAAATACATTTTTTCCTTCTCAAGAAAACATAAAAAAATTAAGAACAAAGCTATAAATTTTGAGACTGAGTGAACGTCTATGTCTGTGCTAGTGTAAACTTTGTAACAGACACAGGCGCTTTCCTCTAACAGTTAATTTACAATTTGCTGCACTTGGTAAGAGTTTTGGTAAGCATAAAACTTAGTTTAACATTACCACTTATTAGAAATGTCAGCTAGGACTTGGTGTGTGTGGTGTAGTTTCTATGTTCAGGTGTGTGTAATGTAGGGGTATTTGTGGTTGCGCGTATTTAACGTAATTAATTATTCTTTTTGCAAAGAGTTTTCCAGTCTCGTCATACTTTACCGGAGGAGAGAGAGTAGACTTGAGCCACGGACCACGGTTAAGATCAGCTGCGTAAATATAAAGTGTTTAAAAATAAATAACTTATTGTTTTTAAAGTGTGAACGTTTCAAGTGCTTATAAAATAAGTATAGAAAAACATTTATTTAAGATAGACTAATCAGAGTGCTAAAACAACAAAAAAAAACCCAGAAGAACTTAAGGATAACTTCGTGTGTGTTTGGTGTTTTGGGGACTTGTTTTAAGTGATATCGACAACAACCAGTGCAGAAACAAGTAGGTATTAATTATTCTGATGCGCATCATTATCCATCACAGTAAACGGAGAAATCCGAAAGTCAAATATAACCTTAAAGTACAATGATTTGCAAATTCACTACATAGATCGATATTGTACACAAATATCCACCTGGCGCCACCTTTGAAATCACAATCAACTACACTAGGCCGAGATCCAGCAAGCTGTCATAAATTTAAGAGTTATTTGTCATAGTCAAAAGAGGACGCCACACATTGAACAAAAGTAGTGCACGAGCTGACCACTAGAGGGATGTACTAATATAAATATAAATATATACGGACAAATCACACAGATTGAGCTAGCCCCAAAGTAAGCTCGAGACTTGTGTTATGGGATACTAACTCAACGATACTATATTTTATAATCAGGGGCGTGCACAGAGATTTTCTTGAAGGTATGCATAGATATACCTACTACCCAAATCTCTGTGCTTATATATGGTAAAACTTAAAAAACGTAACGTAGACGTAGTTTCAATTTAACATAGTCGCGTACTTTTTCGCATGTCAACATTGAATTGATGTTTGTGCGTGGCTACAATGAACATCTAAGTATGTGATTGATGATAAGAACAAGTCAAATAAATGATATACGTGGGGTGTTAGGTATTTTTTTTTGCCCAAATGAATACAATGAAATCATCATCTCAGGGTTAATACCAGTCGCATCCAAAGCTTTGGAATCTGGGGTCCGCTTTTCCAGTCTAATTGCTGATTTTGGCAAAATTTCGACATTTTCCGTGAAGCGACTGCCGTCTGACTTGTGGGCACCAACAACCCGTAACGACTGCCACTAGATGTTCGTATGGCAACTGAAACCAACGGCTTAACGGGCTTTCCGAGGCACGACCAGACCAGTGCAAATATTCATATTCATGCATACAAATATTTACACTGCGCGAGGATCAACCCGCGCCTCCTTACGCAGCGGCCGCGTTCGCTACCGCTACGCCATGGAGGCTGTCAAAATACAATGAAATGGTATTACTAACTGAACTGTAAATAAGTAATAATTTATTTCTCAAAAAACTAAAAAAATATATTTTACTATCTATAAATTAAATCAACGCGCCTATCTATTTTTAAATAACTCTGTAAAAATTAAATATATATAAAATCGTTGTGAAATCGCTAAAAGTTCTTTTAAAATGGAAATATGGACAAATCTTTCATAAATATGCGTAATGCACTACTCATTGGAATCATAACTATTAAATTTTGCTAATTTGTAAACTTCAGGAAAATTATTACAATATAAAGTATAGTATTGAAATTCAAAAGCAAGTAGGTTGAAAAACTTAAGGTCTTTTAAGTTTTTATAACGACGAACTGTCAATACCGTGTTTTAAAATAATATACCTACACGAGAAACAAAACAATTTATTTGTGTGTACACACTACACAGCCTGCTAACCACACATAATTATCATAATACTTTTTATAAAGACAACCTTTCTTTTGTGTTAAACCAAAAACTCTAAAATAAATGAATATTTAATTCCGCTTAAAACAACCAATATTGAAACAACATAAGCTGCTAAAATAAAAAGGTATTTGAACGAACAACAATCATGCTATATTTCTGAACTTCTTAAATTCGTCGCATTATTAGAAGCTGTGCTTATCGTGCCCTTAAAAGCCAATGAAATTTCACGCACACGTACACAACAATTTAGGCACACAAGCAAATAATTTTATACACAGACAGATATGGAAGAGGCACATTTTGTTTGTGCTTACGGCCGCTACGAGAAGCGGCGCGGCCGTCGCGACGAAGGCCAGTGATATTTCGTAGTTAGCACTAGGCCCAATAGATGGCAGTGTTCTCACTAACTGATTAACAAAGTCTTTCAGTTTTAAGTTTGTAGTATATAAATTATTATATATTTTTTTAGAAAACTATTAGGGTATGCAGAGCTTTTCTGCTTGTATGGAGCGCACGCGCCTGTTTATAATAGATACATATATAGATAAACATCCAAGACCCAGGTCAATCAGGAAAAGATCGTTTTCCATCACGACCTGGCCGGGGATCGAACCCGGGGCCTCCACGTCGCAGGCAGGCGTGTTGACCGCTGCGCCACGGAGACCGACAAATACCAAAACAAAACCAATAAATCGATAACCATGTAAGACATCTGAAAATCTGAAATCCGTAAAAGTTCTGATAAGATAACAGAACAAGTTACACAAAATATCCAAAAAGGTTGGAAGAAAAATTTTCCAAGATACAGGATCAACACGAAATACTGAAGGAGAAAGTAGAAAATCAAGAGAAAAGAGTACATTTTTGGAGAAACAGGCAACACAAAAAAACTTAGAATTTTTTGGTATTGAAGACAATGAGTCATCATACGATAATCTTCAAAATAATATCGTTTGCTTTACTAAACATTACTTCGGCACCGATCTAGAACTCACAGATATTCAAGAGGTAAGAAAAATTGGGAAAAAAGGTGACAGACCTCGTCCAATAACGGTTACTTTTCTACTTTCGGATTAAAAATTAGTATTTTGAAGCAAAAAAGCTTACTAAAGAATACACAATACTATATGAAAGTAGACTACCCTTTGCAAGTCTTACAAAAACGAGAACACAGGAAAAGGTGAAAATAGAATAAGAAAAAGGTTACAATGTGATAATAAAGTATGGCAGATTAGTAACAGTAAAAAATAATAACAAAAGGCCACTTCAAATATCACCAGGAAACACACCAACTTCAGCATCTCTGTCAAATAACAACACCAACACGCAAGCCCATAAAAATAACCGAACACAAAGCTCTGTCAAACCCTTACAAAGATCAAACAGCACGTCTGAAGTGGTCATAAAGCCCACTATGCTTAATTTCTTGGTAAACAAAAATATAAAGAACACAACAACGGAGCAAAGAAATGGTAACAAGGAAAGCAACATATAGCAATCAACCCCCCCCCCCCCCCCCCCTCTCACGAATACCATAAATAAGCAACAGACAAAAACAACAGAAAACATCTTCCAACCCGGCTGGTCACCGTGGAAGATTTTGACCAAAACCCTCCAAACACAACCACACAAAAGAAGAGCAATCAAAAGGAGCACTCAACCCAACTAAAAATCTCAACTTATAACGTCAGGACTCTATCATCACACGAACACTTACTAGAACTAGAGAAAGCAATAGAAGAAATAAATTACGATGTAGTTGGTATTGCGGAAGTCAGACGACTGGGCAATAAGTTAGAGGAATACAATAACATAATACTCTGCCACATAGGATGTACACCAGGTAAATAATGGATTGGGCTTTATAATCAACAAGTCGCTTAAAAACAACATAGAAAGCTTTATAGGTCTAACAGATCGTGTGGCAATGTTAAACTTAAAGTTTCAAGAGTTTGCGTTATCTATTATACAAGTATATGCACCGACGGAATCCGCCAATGAAGAAGAAATAGAGGAATTTTATAAGACCATGGACAAAGCTATGGAAATAACATACAATAAAAACATTATTGTAATGGGCGAATATTGGCGCTCCCAAGGAAGGTGATTACTTAATAGTACAACGACATGGAAATGGCACAAGAAACGATAGAGGGCAGACACTAGTTGACTACGCTACTGAACACAATCTTGCTATCATCAATACATGCTTCGAGAAAAACTGCAACCAAAGATGGACGTGGCCTTCCCCTAACGGGCAGCACAAAAATGAGATCGACTATATATTATCCAACCAACGAAAAATATTAAAAAATTTTGAAGTCATAAAATTAAACTATACGTCAGACCACCGACTTATTAGAGCGACAATAAAAATAACCAAACAAAAGCAAAGTAGAGTAAAATTTAAAAATAAAAACATTTTCCAACTAAAGAAGAAAGTATATATAATTTTAGAAAAGTTACATTGGTACTTGCCTGACCTGGAATCGAACCCGCGCACTCATAATTGAGAGGCTGGTGTTTTAACCACTACTTACTTATATTACTACTTAATAATGTTATTATATACGGAAACTTAATATTATGAATAGATACATAATAGGGTATTCTATTTTTGTTTATGGCAAAGCCGATGTCGACAGTTCTGCCAATGTCTAATGTAATATGAGAAAACGTGCGAAGACAACTAAATAAAAAAATAATAAAAAATAAAAATAACTAATAAAAAAAAGCACTGTATTTAATGTGAAACTTGTATACAAGTGTTGGTAGGTACACAGTAACAAACAAAAACTAATATAAAAAAAACGTTAAATATATTATGGTTAAATATAATAAATATGTACATAGACAAATACACAAAAAAATCAAAATTTGAGGTCATTAATACGGATAAAATCCATCAAAGCTCCAAATAGCTTTGGGGAAGAATGTGTTAGTAAAGACGGAAAGTTAGTTGGGACAGGGACATGCACATAATAGGGTATTTGACTAAAAAAAAAACTAATTAGTCCGTCAGTCAGATTTCCAAAAAATACTAGACACGTATTTTTTCTTTTTTCATATAAACAAAAAATGAAAACGACACAGTGCGTTGAAAACTCGTGTGACGTCACTGCACGCTACACTTTTTAGCGAGCAGTGACGTCACCAGCCACCACTCCTGATCTTTGATGTCTTTTATATTTGTAAATTTTTATTGATTTGATAAAACAAAATATACGTACCTATCCAATATTTTTCTATAATCTGAATGACGGACTAAATAGAATCATTTTCTTTAACCCAGGAAACAGCCCTATTATACATACAATTAAGTAAGTAAGTGTATATTGATTATGATCTTTTTACCTTGCAATACAAATGGAATAGAATGAAAATTTTAGTATTCAAAACGGAAATATATTTTTTTTAATAATTATAAACTAGCGCTTGACCGCAATCCCGCCTGATGGTAAGCAGGCGATCGTTGATGGTAAAGCGCGCTAGTTTATTAAGAGCCTATTCACTCAGAAAAACTGAGCGAATAGGAAGGAAGACGGCAGTTGATCGAGGTGATGCAATGTTAAACCCAACAACGATGCTGCGGCAAAGGGAGAATGATCTGAAGACCCTCCACGACCAAACTCCCAACACAACAACATTTGGCGCATCGTACCCGGCACACATCGCAGCACAACTGCTCAGGCCCGTCCTCCGTACGGCTTCACCCGACATCATGCCGAAACACGACAAATCGCTTGGCGGCAAGGCTTGATAAACAATTAAAGTAATTAAAATAGTATAATGTTTTATAGGTGTTCATGTAATTGTATATTATATATATAATAATAGATACATATGTATATTAATTATTATATTATGTAGCGAAAATATAATATAAAAAAAACAATATTTCTTCTAAACGAGCCACCTATTCCGTTGAACTTGGTGGTAGAAACAACAAATTTATGTTCGTTCTTATTTATATTATAGATATCACAGAATTTTAAACAGATTAATCTTTTTATGTGCATACAAAAGATTATCAGAAGTACTGAGAAGGCACAGTCATTATATTAATCTCTTTAAATTTGTCTCTGAGGGAGTATCTGGGATTTAGTCCATAAATGGAACGAATTGTAACTTTGCCTTATAAAACTGTACAACGAAGTGTTCCTGAAACTTCAGAAACAATTCCATCAAACAGTAGTCTTGTACTCCGCTTTCCTTTCAAGATAATCCTTCAGAGATTTTATAAGATATTCGAGTTTCTCCTTTGAATCCGTGTCAAATCCTTTCAACCAAAGATATGCCACAATGCACTCTTCGAAACGTTCTTTTGTAGCTAACAAGTAAGGAGATTTGAGGCCTACATCCACCGCTATAGTGTAAACGGGACAAATACATATGCAAAAGAGCCGATATTTTGCTACGCAAAATGTTCTAAGCCTCTACTCTAAAAATACGAAGAATATTTTTCCTGGCATAAAAAAAAAAACAGCGAAAAGAAAAGTTACTCGAAGTAAAAATATTTATACTGAAGAGCTTAATAAGTGCATAAATACACAATTTTGGCATCATTTTTAATGTTAATATGGTACTTGTATTAAATGACTTTTGACGACCTCCAAGTACCAGATACATAATGTTTAACTTGCTATAATATACCACAAGTCTGAACCACAGAGTACTCGATGTTAATATTGTACGTTCATATTTGTGTTCGACTGAAGCGCTGGCATTGGTTAAACACGATCAAAGTAGAAGCTGCTATTGCAAATTTTGATTTAACTCGTCCTAGGGTAACTTTCTCTGTGTTCAATTCTAAATGTTTCGTCGTAAAGCTTTTCATTATAAATAGGTACCGTGAGATCGTGTTAATAGAATATAAATTGAGTTATAATTATCTTGTAATTATGCCTAGAAATTAAATTACTTATTTTCTCCAAGACACGAGCTGTCAGCTAATCGAGCTCTTATGTCGAATAATTTTCTATTCTAAAATATGAATCTGTGTTTATTAATTACCTAAAATATACCATTTACTGAAATGTTAGCGTGGGTTAGATGAAAAGGCCATGTAGCTAGGTAAGCACGTAATACATTTTCAGTAAGAATGACGTTTGATGGCTCAACAACATTAATAGCGTTATTATATACATAAACCAGACATAGCTTTCGAACATTTGCAGCAATGGGATACCAATATATGTTATAATAATTCAGATTGTGATTGATATTGTGTTACGTAATTAGGGTGCAGGCTAAAACGGCTACAGTACTTATGTATGTTACTTATATTACCTAGTGAATCTGAGTTTTCTAACACAAAAAAATGTTATTAGTGATTATAGCAGAACTCTGAAAGTACGCAAACTAAATCTTACTAAGGGTTATACTGTTATTCAATAACAGGACTGTGGGCCAGATGGACAATGTCTCCATAAAAAATACTGGAAATTAGGTCGATTTTCCAATCAAGAAGCGAGATTTGTAAAAGGCTTTTTACTCACCCTATAATTAGAGAGATGATTGACAACACAAGTAAAGTGCACGTCCCGTCCTTGTGTAACTGTGTGGTTCTCCAGAGCCTGAAGAAACTCAGGCTCCAGCTCCGACTGGATCGGCATTTCACCTGCAACCATTCAAATATTAACATTTCATATATAAAATAATATAAATTACAGTATAAAAACTATTTCGCTTACGACAAGAATCACATACATAATCGCACATATTACACACAATAATATCGATACATATAGTAAAAAAAGTAACGAAAAATTTTGTTCGTTTATCTGATTTTATGGATTGACGCAATATGGCTGAATGTATGTATTTGGATGAAATCTGGAACACGGATACACACACCCATTATATTCTCGTGTGATAATTTCCGATCAAGAAAAAGTGGGAGTAGTAAGTGGTGAAAGGGAGTGGTAGAATAGAATAGAGTACTCTTTATTATGAACACCATATAGATTCCAGAACATAAATATAAGAATTTTGCAAAGGCTGACACAATGGGCAGTCTTATCGCTAAGAGCGATGACGTTATGGTAAGTGGTGGATGGAAACCAATTTATGTAAGTGCGCATGTTTGCAATTATAATTAATGCAATAACTGAACTATAGGCGAATTAACTTTTTGAGAGGTTTCGAGTTCTATAAGTCCACTTTATTATTAATTTTATGAAGAGGTCTCGTTACAACTATGTACTTAAGCTACCTCTAGTAATTTTCTAATAAATTATTATTTAATTATTTGCTAAGGCACGAGCATTAAATTGTCGATGTTGCGAAACGCAAAATAATTTTGCTTAGAGTGCTCTGAGCTCAAGCGTTTTCAATTTTTGTTATTACAGTTTGGCACTGGGATTAACGTTCATATTTAAAGAAGGCAATTTCTAAAATAAATAATATCACCAGATTAAACATGATTTCATATACTTACGTACATGCCTATATACCCTATATATTTGAAGAATCAAACGAGGTTGTTTTCCTTTTTTATCTATACGAAGTGGGGGTTCTTTTAAAGGAAGCGCAAACTGCAACCATGATTTTTAAATAAGTAATAATTTTTTTTTTTTAAGTATGATTCTAGACCAGAATTTTGTAGACGAGTTTAAAAAAAAAAAGGCCGATAGAAATTAGTATCGTGCCAATTGATGTTTTGCCTCCCTGTATTGAGTCTGATTGGAAAATTTTCTAGCTTTCTCTAAATATTGTCGTTTTTTTTTTTTTTTTTTAAATCTTTATTGTGTCCCGCATCCGGGCAAAAATCTCCACTTTTTCTTCCAAACCTAGAGAGGTTAGTAGGTCTTGGGCGATCTCTGGTCATATTATCCCTGCAAATGTTAGCAATGAAGAGGACTATGATTGAGATTTCACTGCGTGATCAAATCAGAAATGAGGACATTCGCAGATGAACGAGGGTAACTGACATAGCCCGCAGAATTGCAACACTTAAGTGGCATTGGGTCGGGCAAATTCCTTGTTGGACCGATGCCCGTTGGGGCCCACGGGTTCTCGAGTGGCGACCATGCACCGGGAAACGCAGCGTGGGTAGGCCCCCGACAAAGTGGATCGACGACCTGGTGAAGGTCGCGGGAATCCGCTGCATGCGGGAGGCGCAGGACCGGTAGTCATAGAGATCCTTGGGGGAGGCCTATGTCCAGCAGTGGACGTCTTTTGGTTTAAATGATGATGATGATGAATGTTAGCACACGTTCGTGGTGGTTCATATATTTATTATCTACAATTATTTTCAAAAAACCCTTGCCCATACTCAAAATTACTCCTATATCGTGGGTGCGTTTACAAAAATTGAAATCACATACACAAATAGTCAAACTCGGAACAACAACTTGTAGACCTTTTTTTGTTTGGGATGGGAAATCATCAAATGACCTCTCCGGCTCTGGGCGGAGCGGAAGGGCGTGTCAGACTTTTACTGTCTAAAACCCACCCGTGGTTCTTCACTTTCCTGTACGTCAGGGCCACGGTTTCTTTTTTAACCAACCCGCAACCCTGACCTAGGAGGCATCGGTCTTCGTGGACCGTCACGATGTGCTGACATCTAGTAGAGGCGCGCGTGAAACACAACGCGCCGTGGACTCGGGCCTGGTCCTTACCGAGCGGCGCGCTACTACTTATAGGCCTTACAAATGTTTTGTAAGGCTTTGTGCAAAAATTAAATACATCTTTTAAGTTAGTTCTTCCTGTTATCTCTTTTAACCAAGGATTGTCATCGAAATAGTCTAAAACTTTTGTGCAGTTACTCGTAAGCTCTACGTCTTAGTGTTGACAACTTTTTAAGTGTCTGTTGTATACTTTAATTAACAACTTGTTAACAACTCTTTTACAATCTTCCTCAAACTCCTTGCAAGTTTAAATCTTAGGTTTTTTTGTTATCCGTCAGAGCTTCCTTTCCGTTAAATAAAACTTTTTATTATTCACCCTCTTATTTAACAAACTAGTTTCCTTAACGCTCATCGCTCAGCGCTTTCGAACGCTTTAATATTTGCAACAAGAAAATCTAAGTTGTAGAACAAACGCTGACAAATGCTGAGTTTTTTCTCATCAAAAACTCGGATTAAATCAAGATCGTTTGTCTTCTTTCTCCAGAATTATCTTATTACTTAACTGTTATATGTATTCCAATGATTGTTTATTCTATTTCACCCTATCAATCAAAAGTGGATTCAGCTTTATTTTATTCTAGACTATTTCTACATAATATTTTTACACATTTCAATGTTTTAAATGAGTTGTGGTTACCTAGCTACGTATATCTCGAAGATTGATCATATGATCCTTGCCTAGGCAGTAAGCTCGGTATGCTTCTGTTGCGGGGATGCAGGTTGTCTAGGTCTTCTTCAATGATTCCTTTTAATTACGCTTTTTAAAAATTCGTTTATTATTATTCGTTTATTACAATTATATTTAAATGTAAGTAAAATGGCTAACTAGCGTGCGTCCGGGCTGTCGTCGGTGAGAGAGTGTCGTTGAGGGCGCGGTGCGGCCGCGCGGGGCGATCGCCCCCCTCCCGCGTCCCTCTGGTACCGCGCTCTGGTGTAGTGGCACTTCGCATATTAACCAGATGGCGCGAACATGCCGCCGGCCTTGGAAGCTCCAAGCTTCCAAAGAAGTCGAAATTATGTCGATTCCGTCGATGACGTCTTGGGTGCCGACGTCAGGGTTGGTGTTGTAGTCTCATCTTTTCCAGTTGTGGGCAGTGGCAGCGGGCATATTTTGGAGAATGCTCGCTGCACGGAGCCAGTTGCTGTTTGTATGTCAGCGACTCGTGAAACTCCGTCCTTACCAGGGAAAACTCAGCTTATCCTCCCCAGGCGCCATTTAAGGGGTGGCTGGTTACCTTCCTTGATTAAGACGAGACTGTCAAGTTGTATGTCGTTCGCTTCAGTTTTCCATTTTGTTCTGCGCTGTAGCTCCGCCACATATTCCATTGACCAGCGCTTCCAAAAGTGTTGCCGTAGTTGCTCGACCCGGTCGTAGCGTGGTAAGCGGTCGCTCCGCACCGCGGTGAAGTCTGCGCAGGCCGGAGCAGTCAACGGTCGACCAATGAGAAAATGGGCTGGAGTTAAGGGTAGGTAGTCTGAAGGATCTGTGGACATAGCGGATATAGGTCGGGAATTCAAAACGGCTTTGATTTGTGCCAATGTCGTACTGAACTCCTCAAACGTTAATTTTGCATTACCTACTATGCGTCTGAGATGATACTTACACGATTTCACCCCAGCCTCCCAAAGACCCCCAAAATGAGGCGCGTATGGAGGAATAAAAGTAAATTTTATACCATCATTGGCAGTAAAATCTATTATTTTATCGAGATCATTTTGTAACAATAGTGGAAACTCTTTTTCCGCACCAATTAAATTTTTCCCGTTATCGGAAAATATTTCTGCGGGTTTTCCGCGTCTAGAAATAAATCGTTTTAAGGCTAATATGTAATCGTTTGTGGATAAGCCACTTACTAATTCTAAATGAATAGCTTTCGTTGCAAAACAAACAAACAAACAAATATACGCTTTCATCAACCTCGAACCCCGACCCCTGCGGTTCAATATGTAAACTGGCCCCGCGTAATCTACGCCAGTGCGCATGAAAGGAAAGCCTGCCTCTAAGCGTTCTTTAGGTATATTACCCATTATCGGCGTCAAGGTCTTACCTCTCATGCGTGTGCACGTCACGCACTCATGCACGGTTTTCCTGGCGAGATTCCTACCTGACAGCGACCACCAACCCTCGCGTATAGTGCACAACAGGAGCTGAGGTCCAGCGTGGAGTAAAACTCGATGTTGATATCGGAACAAAAGCCGAGTGAAGTTGTGTTTAGAACATAACAACGCGGGATGTCGTTTATTATAACTAAAATGGGTGAATCGCATAGCCTACCGCCCACACGAATTACTTTATTGTCGTCCAGAAAAACATTTAATCCTATTATTTTATTCGCATCTTTGCATTTCGTTAAGGGAATTTTATTTAACAAACATGTATAAATCGTAGGAAATGACTGCGCTTGCGCACAGCGTGTAACAAGCGCCTCCGACTCGAGTAACTCGGCGGCTGTTATCAAACCGGTTCGCTGCGCGTGTTTATGACGAGTGTTATGAATGAACCTGAGTACGTACGCCCCGGCCCGTTTTAGCTTGCTAAAAGATGAAAACCTATCAAAATCAAACGGTATTTCCTCAGCTGTACAGATTGCACTAATAGTTTTATTTTTTAATTCAGGTAAATCATTATCATTACACACAGACATGATTTGATCGTTGTTTGACCAGCTAGGATTTTGCAGAAAGACTGGACCGTGCCACCACAGGTTACTATCATTTAGTGCATTGAAAACTACTCTTAAATGCGTGGTTGTACTACCCTCACGGAATACCCCATGATGTGGCAGGAAATAATGTGGCTCACTGTACTTATATATCTTAGACATGTGGCCTAACTCGCGATATTCTCGTATAAAATCCGCATACATACGTTTATATTGAGGCATACGCTCTAATTTCTTTTCTAAAGAAACAAATCGCTTAAAAGCTGTGGTGTATGAATCACCTAACGAATCAGCTGATTCTTTTAATGGTATGCGTACCGAAAACCTACCGTCTAATTCACGTTTTGTCGTTTTAAGAAATATTTCTTCATATTTACGTTCTTCCTTATTAAAAATATTCTCACGAGAATTACAATCTTCTATTTCCCAAAACATTCGCAGCTGTGAATCGATAGTTTGTGTGAAATTGCATTGAACATTAATTTTGTTTTGCAATTTATTTGCATAAATAGGTCCCGAAAGCAACCATCCTAATTTCGAATTTTGTAGGAATGGACCGCATTTTAATCGTATTTTGTTATCGCTTAAAAGTTCCCAAAACAAATCCGCACCTATCAATAAATCGATTTCTGAGGGTAGATGATAAGTGGGATCAGCTAGTTCAATGTTCTTAGGAATTCGTATAGAATCAACATCAATACTCACAGACGGCAAGAATGACGTTATACGCGGTAAAACGAAACATTGAATTTTCGCATAGTAATCGCTTACTTTCGATCGAATAACTAAATCGCATAATCTATTTGAGTGTGAGACCGATTGTCCTACACCTGAAATCTGCACAGTGGACTGTATAAAATTCGTATAATTAATTCGCTTACAAAACGCATCCGTAACAAAACAATGTTGACTTCCGTTATCTAGGAGCGCCCGGGCTGTGTGTAGTTTATTGTTTACGTCCAACACCTCTACCCGTGCAGTACATAATATAACCGACTGTAGGGTCGGCTGTGGTAGCCGTGCATTGCAATCATTATAATTTGAACCTAATGACGAATGCAATACAGTTGATTTTACTGGAGGCGTATTAGAATTAACTGATGAAAAATTAGACTTATCGTAGGCATCTTTATGTAGCAAACTGTTATGTTTACGATTGCATTGCTTGCAAGGACCGAAACGGCATTCGTTCATCGAGTGGCCTGCACGCAAACAGTTTTGACATAAGCCTTTATCTGACGCTAATTTCAATCTATCATCAACGGATAAATTAAGAAACATGCTACACATATACAACGCATGATTCCCGTGACACAAAACACAAACACGATTACGTTTAATCGACTTCGCATTATTGGCGGCGGCATAACTATGTGTATGTACCTGCGCCTGAGACTTGACAGAAGAAGGTGGTTTGTGCGCCTTATTAGAATGAGTATTATTCGAATTATTGTTATTAAAGTGTATCGTTTCTAATAAATCAGCTCGGTTTCTAAGGAAGGTCAACAAGTCATCTAGCTTCAGTTTTCGCTTAGTACCCTCACTTTGGGTATTAGAAATAAGTGTTCCCTTATAATCTTCCCACTCGCGTTCCGTAGAACTATCTAACTTACTCACTACCAAGTATATAATAAGTGTGTCCCATGATTCCGTTGGTTCCCCTAAGGATGACAAGGCGCGCAAATTGCGTAAAATAGTGTCAATTACTTTCCTAATTAGTACTGGAGACTCCTTATGCATATTCGACAACGAAAACAATGATTTCACGTGATTTTGAACCAACAACCGATCATTTTGGAATCGTTTAACTAATAAATCCCACGCGTGGACGTAATTAGCAGGAGTAAATTCTAATGCGCTTATCACCTGAAGTGCACCACCGCTGAGTGATGACCGCAGATAATGGAATTTTTGTATTCCGTCTAAGTCTGTACGTTTATGAATCATCGTTATATAGGAATTTTTATACTCAAGCCAGTCGTCATATGAACCGTCAAATGTGGGTAATTTGATATCGGGTAATTTAATTTGTGACGGTTTACTTATTTGAGATAAATTGTCGCTATTACTATTTATGATAGTTTCGTTGTAATTATTGTCATACAAAATCGATTTAGCAATGGAAATAGAACCGTAATATTGTTCCTCAAAATTTTCCCGATATTCCATTTGAGCCAACAAATCTTTTTCTTCTGAAAAATCCTCAATTTTAGTCTGAACTTCATTGAATTCTTTGTATATTGATTCAAGTTGTGAAGTTCTTAAATTTAATTCTATCAACTGTGATTTAGACAAAGTTACATTTTGAAATTTTGTAATGAATTTATCAAAATAAGACAATCTAGCTTTAAAAACTCCTCTTTGCTTTTTAAAGTCTGTATCAGTTCTAGGACCTTCTTTTGAAGGCGACCGACTACGACTACCCTCCTTTACCGATTTAGGTAAAGGAAGTCTGGAACTAACATCCTCATCACTCATTTTGGGGAAATATGGGAAGCAAAAGGTACTTACAATCGCTTAGGATCACCTCTGGAGACGCACAGCAGGCAGGCAGTGGAAACCGTTGCCACTGGAATTTGAAGACAGACACCAAAGTTAGCACAAATCAAATCGTTTAGGATGGGTGAGGAAGGATTGAATAGCCTGACCGTTTAACTGCTCTTCCGTCTTCACGATGATGTTCCACAGGACGTGATGCAGTCGCTCGAACTTCTAATGATGCTCCGGCGTCCAAGGACCACTATGTTGCGGGGATGCAGGTTGTCTAGGTCTTCTTCAATGATTCCTTTTAATTACGCTTTTTAAAAATTCGTTTATTATTATTCGTTTATTACAATTATATTTAAATGTAAGTAAAATGGCTAACTAGCGTGCGTCCGGGCTGTCGTCGGTGAGAGAGTGTCGTTGAGGGCGCGGTGCGGCCGCGCGGGGCGATCGCCCCCCTCCCGCGTCCCTCTGGTACCGCGCTCTGGTGTAGTGGCACTTCGCATATTAACCAGATGGCGCGAACAGCTTCTTTTGATGTCACTGCTTGCGGTCGCGTCTAGTCGGGTTGCCTCCTGCCCTAAAATACGAGTATGGCAATCTTTGCGTTATGCTCGTGAATGGCTGCTGCTTTTGGTAACCGGTGTCTTGCTGACTATGCTTTAGTTGTTGTTATGAGTATTAAGTTGTTTATTTAGCATTTGAAACTGTAAGTGACAGCTATGTGAACAGAACCCAAGCAATGTATAAATAGATAAGCTACACGCCCTTTATAGCCAGAGTATTTTATTCAGTAATTTTTTTTTTTGTTATAATTTTTAATATTTTTTTGGCCATGTTGGTTGCGTATTGGCGTGGCTAGCTGACATGTAAATTTAATGTTCTATGCACACCAATCAACTGTGTAGTATTGTAAGTACCAATCAAGTATTTGCGCTTTTTTAATAAAAGGCCCAAATATGATTTGTACCATACGTACTTCAGATAAATATAAGATAATTAATCTACTTTGATTTAGATAAAAATTTACGCGGTCATAGGTATAAATGCACGTAGTTATTTAGGCTACAGTCACCGAGTATTAGCTGCATACTCTAAATAACGGTAGGCTTTAAACCGAACAGTGGAGCAGTGTGGATAAAATGTAATGGAGCCCCGGTCGGATTTAGCAGAACAAGTAAACTCTACTAATAGGGGTTAATACCTAAGTGTTGTGCGAAACAGGTGGGGTCGAAAGATGTTTCTTACGGAAGCATTAGCATGTTCTGGGATTTTAGAGAGCAGACGTGATTTTGGTTAGGAAGTGACTTCGTAAAATTTGGATTTTATTTTGATGGGCGAAGCGAGCAAGCAGAAATAGGCTCTAATAGTACTATACTAAAGTAGGACAAGTAATATTGAACTAAACAATTTAAAACATTTTTAGTAAAATCATTTTTCAGCAATGTTCCTATGTTTTACATAAATAGGATTATAGCAACACCTGCACTATGAAAGACCTCGGCGAGGCGAACACTAACGCTGTCAACGTAGCTAAGTTTTAGTAAAACCTAAAGAAAATAAGCACTCTACTCATAAACGTTGCTTAAAGTTAACTATATACAATAGTGATTAAGGGATTTATTCGTAAACTATAATTAAAGTGAAATGACTTGCAAACATCAAAAATGTATGTTTAAACATTTGCTAATCACTAGTTTACCTTAAGCAACGTATATAAATAAAGGGATAAATGTGTAAATTCTAAGAAGCGGTAAAAGATATCGTTCGTAGAAATAAGCATGGCGAATTAAACGACTCACCAATAATGAGTAGCTGTAAAACCGACACTATAACAAGACTTACTGTTTACGCAAAAGAAAAACGGCGTCACAAAGCCCATACATGTAGTAAAAGGTCAGCCGCATGGAATTTATTTGTACAGTACTCTCGGGAAATGGGGTAGCTGCACGAGTTACCGTCCTGTGGCGCTTAGAGCCGTAGAGATACAGGTAAATTACATGAATTGTGCACTAAGTACTAACACTTCGTTGCTTAGTTCGAATATTTATTTTTAGAAATGGGATCTTGGTCTTTACTGGGTTGTTTACGTCTTCTTCTATCGCTTTGCTCTAAGGTATGAAAAAGCTCTTGATAACGTTAAAAAATGAGCCAGTTAGCTAGAATACAGAAGGCTTAGTTTAGTCATGGGTTGAAAAAATAACACGACGTAAGTGGATGCAATATAAAAATTAGACGACACGGTTAGCGCAGTGGTTAAGCCATTGACTACTGCGCTGCGTGTTGCGGGTTCGATCCCCGCACGGAGCAAAAATATGTAGGACCTACAAGTAGTTGTTCCGGGTCTGCCTGTTTGTGTATGTGAGTTTATATGTTTACGCACCCACGATACAGGAGTAATTCCTAGTGTGGGACAATGTTATAAAAAAAAAATTGAATACAATACTCTTTTTTATGTACAACACATAAATTACAGAATATAAATATGAAGATTTTACAAAGGACGACAGAATGGTATATGAACATTTTACAAAGGACGACAGATTGGTATATACGAAGATTTTACAAAGGACGACAGAATGGTATTTGAAGATTTTACAAAGGACGACAGATTGGTATATACGAAGATTTTACAAAGGACGACAGAATGGTATTTGAAGATTTTACAAAGGACGACAGAATGGTATATGAAGATTTTACAAAGGACGACAGAATGGTATATACGAAGATTTTACAAAGGACGACAGAATGGTATTTGAAGATTTTACAAAGGACGACAGAATGGTATTTGAAGATTTTACAAAGGACGACAGATTGGTATATACGAAGATTTTACAAAGAACGACAGAATGGTATTTGAAGATTTTACAAAGGACGACAGAATGGTATATGAAGATTTTACAAAGGACGACGGAATGGTATATGAAGATTTTACAAAGGACGACAGAATGGTATATGAAGATTTTACAAAGGACGACAGATTGGTATATACGAAGATTTTACAAAGGACGACAGAATGGTATTTGAAGATTTTACAAAGGACGACAGAATGGTATATGAAGATTTTACAAAGGACGACGGAATGGTATATGAAGATTTTACAAAGGACGACAGAATGGTATATGAAGATTTTACAAAGGACGACAGAATGGTATATGAAGATTTTACAAAGGACGACAGAATGGTCAATTGAAGACTCAGATAGGCACCTTAACTGCGTAACACACTATTACTATTAGTTATAACCATTTCGAACCATATTGCTAATTCATTGCTCCATGTGTCTGCTCAACAACGTTAATAAAGCTGTGAATGTTGTACTGAACTGTCAAAATAAATCCTATTGTTGCTGATAGTGTGTAACGCAATTACCCTGCGGGTTAGTAACATTGTCCTTGCAACTGAGTGTAATAATAAAGACATACATACATAAAATCACGACTTCTTTGCAAAGAGTTTGACCGGTATTCCGTATTACAGAATGCCACCTAGTATACTTCTTTTGCCTGTTTACGTCTATGAATTTTAAACTAGCGCTAGACCGCAATCCCGCCTGATGGTAAGCAGTGATGCGATCGTTGATGGTAAAGCGCGCTAGTTTATTAAGAGCCGATTCACTCAGCAAAACTGAGCGAATAGGAAGAAAGACGACAGTTGAGCGAAGTGATGCAATGTTAAACCCAACAACACGACCAACGATGCTGCGCCAAAGGGAGATTGATCTGAAGACCCTCCACGACCAAACTCCCAACACAACAACATTCGGGGCATCGTACCCGGCACACATCGCAACACAACTGTTCAGACCCGTCCTCCGTACGGCTACACCAGACATCATGCCGGAATACGACGAATCGCTTGGCGGCAAGACTTTGTCTGGTGGGTGGTAACTTCTGCCTGCGGCCGAAGTTATGGCCTACCACCGAGAAAGCCACCACCTTGAGAGCTAGGCACCTGACCTTTCTGAAGAATATCACCAATAAGGTCACGTGTCCTCCTAGAGCGTCGGGGTCACATCATCGTCTACTTACCTTTTACCCTATGCTGGGGTCACCTTCTTGTCTGACCAGATGCAGCTCAATACCAGTATTTTACATTAAGCGACCTAGTGTTAAAAGGCGTGACCTAGTGGTTATAACAACAGCCTCTCAAGTATGAGTGTGCTGGTTAAATTCCAGGTCAGACAAGTGCCTATGTAACTTTTCTAAGTTATATGTTCTTTCTAAGTATATCTTGGACACCAACATTATAAGGTGAGGGAAAACATCTTGAAGTAATCTGGACTTTAAGTCTGAAATCGCCAACCCGTTTGAGCAAGCGTGGTGATTACACTCAATCCTTCTCCGTATGAAAGGAGACCTGTGCCCAACAGTGGGACGATAAAAAGTTTGATGATGATAGTGATGACTGTCTATCTGACCTCCAAAACCTACTTATAGCTTAATACGATACCGCTTGGTAAGATAGGTTGTCAGACGTAAGAGACTCTAGTGCTGAGGGATTTGAGAAATATGTATTTGAAGAAACTATTGCCGTCGCGCCGCTTTCAATCTTTCCCCGTAAAGTGCGAAAAGGACAGTTGCAATTCAGGCTGATTTTACCTACAAAAACGTGGACCAAAAGATGTTTCGTATTCCTCTGTTTTCTTTTTCAAAACACGACAGATTCCAAATATTTTTATATCAAAATTTAGATGATGAGTATACCTATGCCTTTATTATTTTCTGTTTTATCAAAAACTTATTACATTTGTGTAATAGGCGTTTGAACATCGTGGTAAAAATGGCTTTTTTGAAGTATCATATTTGTTTGATTAATTAAGTTTTCCAGAAAATCAAATCATAGGGGCGCGTATAATCAAGGTGTGAAATTGTAAAAAAAAATCATTGCTCTAAAAGCGTTATCCACGAAGAAAAACCAAAATACGTTTGTATGGAGAAAACACCACTAGAGTCCCCTCTTAAGGGCTATTGAAAAACTATAAGGCCTGCCAAAGATACACGAATGACTAGGACCGGTTTAACTTGGTTTCTAAGGCAAGGAAGGTCTTGGTATCTGAAGATAGTCACCCATGCTGGGATCAATCGTGGCAAGCCTTTTTTCTGAAGGTGGAAAAATTCTCATGGACTATACTCCGGACGCGGAGGGGTGTGCCGGACACTTATCGGCTAAAAAAATCACTACAATCGTGGCAAGCCTAGTTTAGCTCAATTAATAGATCCGGAGAAGAACGAGAGTAACCGACATAGCCCGAAGCATTGCAACACTAAAGTGGCAGTGTGCTGGACACATTGCCCATAGGACCGATGCCCGATGGGGCCGACGGGTTCTCGAGTGGCGACCACGCAACGGAAGACGTAGCGTGGGTAGGCCCCCAACAAGGTGGACCGACGACCTGGTGAAGGTCGCGGGAAACCGCTGGATGCGGAAGGCGCAGGACCGGTCATCGTGGAGAAACTTTGGGGAGGCCTATGTCCAGCAGTGGACGTCTTTCGGCTGAAATGATGATGATGAATAGATCCGGCTGTTATTGCTTACTCACTAGCCCTCCGCTTTCACTCACATCTGCCTTATAAATATCTATAATACTGTAATGGGATGATATAATGCAGAAAAGTAAAGACAGACATAAATTAGGGAAGGGCGCATCGCACACCAACGCATTGCAAAAACCCTTATTCATCACTTTCTTACATTTTATATGAACCGACGCACACTACACGCACGCATTTTTTGTATGAAAATGCGTTGCGTCTGTAATATCTTTAGTCTTCAGAGAGTTTCTTGGAAACAATTTTCTTAGGGCTGAGTCCTTATTTTCCGTGTCTCTCACCGGCGGTTCGCTTCCGCCAACCGTAATCGACAGTTAAGATTCCTTGTATATAGTCACTCATTTTTCGAAAATGGCAAAAACTTATATTGATGTTATATACCACGTACGTTTACGCTAAAATAGTGCCATTATTTTTAGGGCTCGGTGGCCAGTACTCATAAAATTAGAACAACTTTAAATAATTTTTAACACGCCGCTTGCCGACATAGGGTGGCAGTCTTACCTTCAATTCGCATATTCTTTGCACATTATTCGTTTTAGTTTAATCGATGCGATGTTATGATCCGTGACCACAGGATATGACCCCAATAGCTACTATCCCTACATTCTATAAGTATAGGATGGTTCAAGATATTAATTAGACAATTTCAGATAAATAATAATGTTTCATCATGATCATCAGTCTATAGCACTCCACTGCTGAACATAGGCGTCTCCAATTTCACGTCATTCAACTCGATTTTCAGCAACTCTCTCCAGTTATTAGCCATCTTGCAAAGAACGTCGCTCTAGTCAGCTTGAGCCTGATTCGCAGTCTCTACTCAAGAACACATGTACTCCAACGGTCATCAGTTCATAGCCAATTTATTTTGCTTATTCTGTGAGCCACGTCGACAACTTTGGTTCTCTGCCTGATCACCTCGATGCGGAATCGATCCCTCAGAGAAACTCTAAGCATAGCCCATAGCATAGTGTGTGTGTGTGTGTGTGTGTGTGTGTGTGTGTGTGTGTGTGTGTGTGCGTGTGTGTCCTCGTCGAAAACCGGCCTGTTTTGATGGCTGCTGCCTGAAACTCGCCGAGTCTTGGCGCTAGATGGTTCGTGACGACTTTTGAGAACAGCTTATATATGTGGCTAAGGAGCGAAATGGGTCTGTAGTTCTTCAAAAGGGTCTAATCACCCTTCTTAAAGAAAAGAAACGACCACGTTCCTTCGCCAAGCTTCTGGAGTTCTCCCAAAGAACAGGACCAAATTTTGAATAATCTTTAATGAAATTAAAATATGTTCATAAAAGGAAAACTAGAAACCGTATACGTTTACTAAATTAATGCCGGCATTAAGACAGCACGCTGTATTTATTACATACCTGTAACAAATACACTAAAAAACGTGGCCAGCCACCAGGCCGCTTTCGTCGACGACTGCGAAAACATGTGTCCGTTGATGATTAGTCTGAAACAAACAAACAAACATGAGTTTCGAAGACATTATTAATAACTATTACGCATTATTGAAATATTTCTAGATTTATGAATTTAATGATATGACTTACACCGGAACGTGTTAGCGGAGATACATTAGAACGTTTCACTAGGTATTGAAAGAACGAATTTAACACTTCGGGACCCACGCATGATATTGCTTATCATGATATAACTTAGTCACCCGCTACCGAGTCCAGCGGACCAGGACAGAATTACGCGAATATTTCAAAACAGCTCAATGAAAGTGGTAGTGGTATTTGATATTATAATAATGTGTAATATGTAAACAAAAACTAAATAAAATAAGAATATTTTTTTATTTTACTTAATCCATTAGTCAGTACAAAAATATAAGGAATTTTGGCATAATTTTATGACTTAGACTAACAGCTATAAAATATGTAATGATATATTTTAAAAAAGAAGTTTTCTACCTTAATATACTACTATAATATATCACTATCTATCACTATCATAGGAACAACTAAAAATAAATTTCAAAATCAACAAATACTAAATTATTGTTACGAATGCACCTTATGTCGAGGGCATAAGGTTCAATATCGCTTGACATGCAGTGTGTAACTTTTAAGATCTATAACTCGAGATCTGGACATTGTCTAGGTGTAATATAAAAACGCATTCCTAGACTTAAGGTGGCCTATTGAATGGTACAGGTTTTATCAATTTTGTCAACAAAGTGACGACATCGAAATTTCTAGAAGCCCGTTTCCGGGAATTACCGTAGGTACCTACTGAATGTACTCGAAGTTATGCGCTATTATTATTACGTCTAGACGATTCTGGAATGTTCGATCAGCTGGCCTATATATAGCGCCGTGACGCCGACGCCGAGTCAGTCTGCACTTGACTACCGAGACGAAACAGCGATACATAAGAAGCGATCTTTGAGAATACCTACTGCGACAACTGTAACGAGAACTGTGAGTACTACGTGAAGTAACATCTGTAGTGTTATTGTGTGTTTACAATACGGACTTCGTGGACGTAAGTGAAGGCTTCGGTGCAACGTCAACGACATTCTACTTGTCATTGCCTACAATCGACTGTACCTTCGTTGCCAATAAACTTCGCAACCCTTAACCGGCGTTTTAGTACCCCTAGCCCGTAACAATTGGTGTCAGAAGCGGAATGCCGGTCACGCCAAGGGAAGACGAAAGAGTTCGCACGCGACGACAAGCAGCGATGGATGTGGCGCGTCAAGAGGAAGAATCGCTTAGTGTCCCTGCACCCATAGAAGATGCGGCCGTCGTAACACCGACGAATGTGAGTGCGTCTAGTACCACCACTATTCCCGGAACCAGCGGATATGATTTATCGGCGTTACTCGCCCAGTTGACGGCTCAAATAAAAGGAATAGCAGAATCCCAGGCAGAACTAAAACAATCCCAGGCAGAAATAAAACAATCCCAGGCCGAAACCCAGGCAGAAATAAAACAATCCCAGGCAGAAACCCAGGCACAAATCATTACAAGTATAGCAGAATCTCAGGTAAAATCCCAGCAATTAGTATTAGAACTTAATGAAAAGTGGAAAGAAACCAAAGAAGAGGTTGATGAGCTTAAAATAAAAACAGCACATCAAGATTCCCGTATGGACCAGCAAGATACGCGCATAGACCAGCAAGAAGCTCGTATTGAGGATCATGATGCGCGTATCGAGAAACTAGACAATACCATCATGGAGTTTGGAAGAGAAATAGAATTTTTGCATGAGAAGGTACAAAGAGGACGTATTAAAGGTGTACCTGTACCCAGTGCTTTGCCGACTTTCAAAGTACCACATTTTGACGGAACAACGTCATGGGTGGCCTTCCGTCTACAGTTTGAGAAGGTCGCCAAAGGCAACAATTGGGACGACGATCAAGCACTAACGGCCCTTATGCTTGCTTTGCGTGGTGATGCCGTACGAATTCTCGAGAATATTTCCGGCGATTGCAATACCCTAGCCTGTCTGTTAGAAGCGTTGGAGACTAGATATGGAGAGAAACACCTCGAACATGTCTACAGGGCCCAACTCCGCGACCGCACACAGAAGAGCAATGAGGGTTTGCAACAGTGGGCAACGGAAATAGAACGTATTGTTCGGAAGGCGTATGCATCAACACCGGGACTGATTGACGCTACTACTCTGCGATTCTTTACTGATGGGATTCGAGATGCAGAAGTCAGAGCTGCAGTACGTCTGGGTCACCATCAGACCCTGAAGGCAGCTTTGACACATGCTCTGGAGGTGGAAGCTGTACGTCAAGATGGCCGACAACACGACAGTATTCGAAAAGTGACCGCACAAATAAAAGCCCGACAAGGACCAACTTGTTATGAGTGCGGCGAAAAGGGGCACATTCGAATTGATTGTCCCAGGAAGGCTAAGGGAAGAAGTGCTTCTTGGACAAGTAAAGACGCAGAGGTGTTGCTGTGGCGCAAGCGCGACGCCAAGGTCGAGCCCGAGCGCCCGAGCGAGCGCGTCGATTGGCGCGAGCGGAGCGATCGGAGTGGGCGCCGCGAGCGACCCGCTGAACGAGAGCGGGTACGTGTCAAGGACCGGGAACGCGACCGTTCCGGCAAGCGAGAACAAGAGCGCGAGCGGTCGCGCGGAAAGTCGTGGAGTGCGGCGGAAGCAAGGCGGGACAAGGAAGTCGAGGACGAGGCGCGTAAGAAGAAGCGCCTCGAGAAAAAGGCAAAACGAAAAGTCCGCCGCCGCCAGATTACTTCAGGTAGTACGGACCGAGGTGAAAAACGCAAACAGGAAAAGACAGAGAACGTGAGGATTATCCAGGTGAACGCGTTGGACGAGGACTGGAATAATCAGTCATTGGAAAATGCACAGAAGGAAGATAGCGTCTTGAGGACAGTAATCGAATGGAAGAAAAGTGGCCAGCGGCCCCCTTGGAGTGAAATATCAGCGCTTAGCCCTACAGCAAAAAGTTACTGGGCTCAATGGGACAGCCTGATAATTGATAATGGAGTTCTGAAGAGGAAATGGGAATCACCTAGTGGACAGGAGGTCACCTTACAGATAGTTGTCCCCTGTGATAAAGTCGCATCAGTGCTAAAGCAGGTGCACGATGGAGTATCCGGAGGACATCTAGGAGTGAAGAAAACCTTGGAGAAGGTGAGAAAAAGATTCTATTGGGTGCATTGCCGCGAAGACGTAGAGGACTGGTGTAGGAAATGTGTAGCCTGCTCCTCAGTAAAGGGACCGCAAACAAGAGCCAGAGGTCGGCTGAAAGTGTACAATGTTGGTGCACCATGGGAAAGAGTTGCTGTCGATATAGCTGGGCCATTCCCTATTACTGAAGAAGGGAATAGGTATATCATCGTCATGCAAGACTATTTCAGCAAATGGCCAGAAGCTTTTGCAGTACCCAACCAAGAAGCTCATACCGTTGCCAAAAAGCTAGTTCACGAGGTGTTCTGTCGATTTGGCGTTCCCTTGGAGTTACACTCTGACCAGGGTAGAAACTTCGAGTCTTCACTATTTCAAGAGGTTTGCCAACTACTCGGGATACATAAGACTCGTACAACACCATATCACCCTCAGTCAGATGGAATGGTCGAAAGATTCAACCAGACGCTAGAGAATCATTTGGCCAAAGTAGTGGAAGAACACCAGAGGGATTGGGACCAATACATTCCACTCTTCTTAATGTCATACCGCTCAGCAACACATGACAGCACAAATTGCACACCGGCGAAAGTCAACTTTGGCCGAGAAATTAGACTACCCATAGATGCACTAACCGGAACACCCCCCGATACCCCTATCCTTGCCGTCGACTATGTGGCTGACCTACGACGTAAACTAGATGGAATACATGAGCTAGTAAGAGAGAATGGTCTGAAAACCAGCGAGAAAATGAAGATCCGATACGACCGCAAAGCTAACGTGCCCGGATTTGAAGAGGGAACTTTGGTATGGTTACATAATCCCATAAGGAGAAAAGGAAAGAGTCCGAAATTTCAAGCCAAATGGGAGGGTCCGTACACGATAGTAACGAGGATAAACGATGTCACCTACCGGATAAAGAAAGGACCTAGAGGGAAGCTGAAGATCGTACACGTAGACCGCCTAGCTCGCTATTATGGTTCAAATCATGCTCGGGACGAGCACGACTAAGAAGGGGGCAATGTTACGAATGCACCTTATGTCGAGGGCATAAGGTTCAATATCGCTTGACATGCAGTGTGTAACTTTTAAGATCTATAACTCGAGATCTGGACATTGTCTAGGTGTAATATAAAAACGCATTCCTAGACTTAAGGTGGCCTATTGAATGGTACAGGTTTTATCAATTTTGTCAACAAAGTGACGACATCGAAATTTCTAGAAGCCCGTTTCCGGGAATTACCGTAGGTACCTACTGAATGTACTCGAAGTTATGCGCTATTATTATTACGTCTAGACGATTCTGGAATGTTCGATCAGCTGGCCTATATATAGCGCCGTGACGCCGACGCCGAGTCAGTCTGCACTTGACTACCGAGACGAAACAGCGATACATAAGAAGCGATCTTTGAGAATACCTACTGCGACAACTGTAACGAGAACTGTGAGTACTACGTGAAGTAACATCTGTAGTGTTATTGTGTGTTTACAATACGGACTTCGTGGACGTAAGTGAAGGCTTCGGTGCAACGTCAACGACATTCTACTTGTCATTGCCTACAATCGACTGTACCTTCGTTGCCAATAAACTTCGCAACCCTTAACCGGCGTTTTAGTACCCCTAGCCCGTAACATTATTATTTTTTTTGGGATAAATAAACTTTCCAAACAGTTCTACTTGATTTTTCATCAATCTAAGCTAACTAGTTTAAACAAATCTGTTTCATATCTTCTCCAAAAACGTACATTTTATGCGAATAAACGTTGATTTTCCTATCTTTCTTCTAGTTACATAGACCGCATAGTTCGTCCATTTGTTGGTAGGGGTGCGTTGGATGTTGTAGTTGGTTGTACAGCTGGTATTATATTTCGAGTACGGGTCTTGATATACTGTGGAATATTAGTGATAGAAATTCTTACAGCTACATGTGGTTCATGTTTTGATTTTAATCTCTCCGTGTGATGTCATATAAAGGTACTTTGGCCTTTTGAATACTATAAGTGTTACCAAAAAATGTAACCAAAATGTAAACCATATACAAAGAGACCATCTTTGAGTTTGTTTTGACACAGAATACGTGCTCGCCATCTGATCAACTATATCAACTCTGCAATTCAAGGCTTTGTAATCAGTTATTAATTCTCTTCTTCTTTTTGAAGTGAAACTTCTTTACGCACGCTTGACTTGGGGAGTAAGCTGGCGAACGCGTGACGTAAGCGTTACGAAAAGTGATCGGGCAAGGCGAACGGAAGTTAAGTGGGGGATATAAGCACAGAGAGCGCGAGCTTGGTACTACAAGGTCTACAATGAGTTTTTTTTTCTTTTTTTTTTTCAATAAAAATATCTATGCAAAAATATTAATTTACCAATGAAACCATGAAATAAATTTAAATATTTATAGAAAATTAATATATGTATATGTGTATACATGTATATATTGTACACACATATATATATATATACATACAGATGGAGCGAAAGAAGTTTCACTTCAGTCGTGTGTTCATAAGCACACTCGTTTTTTTTTTCTCCACTTTCCACGTCAACTTTGGCATCGTTATACATAGTAGATCCTAAGAGAACTATTTTACCATGCTTGGGTACGTAAGATACCAGTGTGGTATCTTGATTTTATTTTTTAATTGAAATCAAAGTAGGTGTTCTTCTCTTCCTCTTGCTTGTGTAAACACTAGAGGTATCTCTCTTTTGTTTTTCTGCAGAGTTCCTAATGAAGTCAGGCTATAGTCATTCAATAATTCAGTCATCAATGGAACGTTTATAAATCAATTATTTATGACGATATTTCTATTCGACCTTTTTTCGGCTCCACCAGTCTTTTTACCACATCACTTTTAGAGTTGCTGACCTGGTATGGCCGTCGTTTTTGCGTATATTACGAAATTAAAAGTATAATAAGTATTTGAACGATAGACGGATTTAGGTGTTCTTCTATTTCTTGTGGTCTGAAAGACCGGTTAGCCACCATTTTCCACAAAATAAGATAGCAAAAGCAGTAATAAAACAGATATTACTAAAAGAAAAAACACTAAAGTATTTAGTTGCTACCGGGTCCAGTAGATCTTTCTCGTCCATAGCATACACACGCAGTGCCCTAACTGACAGCTGAGATCGTAATCTACCACCTTATACGGTGGTCAAAAGGTACTAGGAACGGCAATGTGACAAACTTCGTATTTTTTAAGCAATTCAATAATATACAAGAAACTGGGTCCACTGGACCCTGTAGCGAGTTCTTAAGTGTTAAATTCGAACAAAGTTTTATTGGGTTTCTTGATCAGGAATGTTTTCGTAGCAGTCCGGAGTCTAAATTTGTAGCCATAGAGTATAAATTACATTTATACTCTATGGCTACAAATTTAGACTAAGGGAACATTACGTAAAACTAGGCGCCTTATCGTATTGAGTTGTTTAAATGTAACAACTGAGTCTTCATGATTCTGTGAAGTTAAATCTTAATTTTCATTATTTTTGTATTTTCACTATATAAGTATTAGGACATCCTACGGCCAGTTTAAAAGTGAATAATGTAAAGAAAATACTTCACGAATGTGGTGCGAAATGAACAATAAAAATAATTAACACAATTGTGCTAATACTTTAATATTATTATTCAACTCAAGAAAAATGAAAAATTATAAAAAAAAGTCTTTACTGTGTGCGCTGGTACTGCAATCTGGTGGCCAAATATTATTCCCTATTGCCGAATTATGGATGTACAGACGACAGCACATCAAGCTGTCAGATTTTCAACTTTATCCCTAAAACATAACGCTCAAGGTTGAAGGGGAATATTTGGCAGTTTGGGGTGGCTCGACCTGCTGTCGTCGGTACTTAAGATTCATCTCTACTGAACTCTTCCGATAAAATAAACAAGGCGTGATAGTTTTCTTGCGAAAAGTATTTTTTTTTTTAATAATTATAAACTAGCGTTTGACCGCAATCCTGCCTGATGGTAAACAGTGATGCGATCGTTGATAGTAAAGCGCGCTAGTTTATTAAGAGCCTATTCACTCAGAAAAACTGAGCGAATAGGAAGGAAGACGGCAGTTGAGCGAGATGATGCAATGTTAAATCCAACAACACGACCAACGATGCTGCGCCAAAGGGAGATTGACCTGAAGACCCTCCACGACCAAACTCCTAACACAACAACATTAGGCGCATCGTACCCGGCACACATCGCAGCACAACTGCTCAGACCCGTCCTCCGTACGGCTTCACCAGACATTATGCCGGAACACGACAAATCGCTTGGCGGCAAGACTTTGTCTGCTGGGTGGTAACTTCTGCCGGCGGTCGATGTTATGGCCTACCACCGAGAAAGTTAAAGCTACCAAACACACGAATAGAATGCACAATGCATTTTCTACAAAAACGAAGATAAAAACAATATTCCCAACACCTGCTATTTACTGAGCACTTTACATATATACGTTGATTTATTTTCGTATCCATGTTTACATATGTTTCCAAGTTGATCTCGAACGGAATGAAAACAAAGCTTACGAATTTGTCATTTCAACGTGTAAGTCGATTGCGGAAAGGTCTTCGACGTTGTTTGTGTGCGCTACAAAGATAATATGTACGTAGGTGTTCGGTAAAGTAAGTACCCACTCGGCCGTAAATGTGATACATTGAGTTTCCAAAAAATGGGGTCTTGTAGAGCGTTATTTCTTGAAAAGGGACAGAATTTGATAACTGCCGAACTGGCGAACATCCTCGCTAGTTTTCAAATTCTGTTCTTTTTCAAGTAAATAACACAATAGTTTTTGAAGCTGCGGCTAAAAGTATCGCAAATGATTCAAAATAGAAAACTTTACTTAGTAATGTCATTTATAAAAAATATCAAACGGTCAAAAAGGTGGCTGAGAGAGTCTGGATACCGAAAGCGGACAGCAAATATACACCTTTGATGCAGTATAATGCAGAGTCGATAAAACAGATTCTATAGTGCAATGAGTAGACAAAAATAGCTCTTAAAGGGACAAATATTATTTATATCTTTATACGAAGTGTGGTTCTCAAAGAACAGGATATGTCATATCTATTACTCGGATACTGTACGTAAACGAGGGATACCTTAGATCATATAATATGTACATATAGCCCAAACTATTAAGTATTACTGCTTCGGTGTAAAAGTATTTATTTCTCAAAAAACGAACATTAAGGTTCACTTACATATTGAGAAATTCATAGAAAATATTTAATAAAAGATACTTATAATAAAAGCTTCTAATTTAAATACTAATAAATTTCTGAAAACTGCTGGCTAAATACAAGCACTTCTGTCTTATATGTATTGTATATATATATTCTTTTTCCTTTCTCAGTTCTGTCTTCCACCTCACCTCGCTCTACTGTCGTTTTCCTTCATATACGCTCAGTTTTTTTGAGTGAATAGGCTCTTAATAAACTAGCGCGCTTTACCATCAACGATCGCATCACTGCTTACCATCAGGCGGGATTGCGGTCAAGCGCTAGTATATAATTATTTAAAAAAAATACAATGGCGCGTGACTGGTTAATTTATACTAATATATAAAGCTGAAGAGTTTCTTTGTTTGTTTGAACGCGCTAATCTCAGGAACTACTGGTCCGATATGATATATGATATCACACTGCGATCAATAGGAGCGGAGCAAATCGAAACCTACGCGGGTGAAACCGAGTGGGGCAGCTAGTTTTTAATATTGTGATCTGTTTTGTATTAGTATCAATTGTCCGTAAATTACTCTACTATTTTTTTGAAGTCGATTAATCGGTCGGTATTCGAATAAATTATATTTTTTTATTGAGGGCGAGTAACAGCGTTACCCGTTAGTCAGCGCGGGCATTTCCGTGCTCAAGCTTCGATCGAGTGTGTTAGTCATACTCAAACTCAGTGGATCTTATCTGTTTTAATCTAAGATTATCATTGTAATAAGTGTCTGTACAGTTAAAATAATAAGAATCAAATATCACACTATAGTTATTGTTCAACGTTTTCTCCAAATACCTCCCACGATGGACGCTCATGGGATAAGAAGACTGAGGTACTTGTCTTGTAGTCTTACATTTGGATTAAACATTGATTGTCGACCGTGCTAGTAATAATTCAACCAAGGTAACAGAGATCGTGAATTGTGACGTAGTTGATTCGTATGTCTACCTGGGTGCTCTAGTTTCAAACAATGGCGGTAGTGTAGATGAGATTAAGCGGCGCATGGCCATGACAAGAGGGACAATGGACAAGCTCAAGAAAATGTGGAAGAATCGCTACATAACCGAGTTTAGAACCAACGTAAACCAAAGTCAAGGCGTAATAATAACTCCATAGAGCGTTTGGTCGTCCAGGGCAGAGTAGAAGGGAACAGACTTCTTAGAAGGTCACCGATGAGGTGGACCGATTAAATGAAGTCAGACTGTTGTCCGATCGTGCGGCGAACTTTTTTTTTGTTGCAGGTTGGAAAATCCCAATGGATGTCCTCCGCCCTGGGGTGGGCGATGGGGTCTGTTAGACTCCTTCTGCCGCGACCCCACACTCTCGTGCTGGCCCGGTCTGTCCGGGCTTGGCCTCCTGCACGGGGTAGTGAGGTGTTAAACTACCCCGTGCATCTCCTCCGCCTCGGGGTCCAACGAAAGTATTGGGTACTTCACCATGTCCCTCGCCCCTGGACCTATTCATGGGGGGCGGAAAAGGGCGTTATCCGCCCTTCCTCGGCGCCCGGTGCGCCTTCTGTGGCCTGAGAAGGGAGTTGAGGTCTCCCTCTCCCGTTCCGCAGCTTCCTTCTGCGACATCACATTCTCACAGAAGGACACCACCGCGTCCTATGACTCTGCGCTACCGACTATCCTCCGCACTACTACCGGCAGCGTCAGGTCGCCTCCTACTTTATTTGTGAGGACACGGCGCTGCTCCTCCCAAGCCACACACTCGGAGAGCGTGTGCTGCGCCGTGTCCTCCCCTGCATTGGACGCAGTGGTGGCACCGAGCGTCCGACTCCCTGTCTATGCATCGCAGGTACTTGCCGAAATAGGCGTGCCCCGACAGTATCTGCGTCACCCAGAACGACAGGGAGCCGTGCCTCCTCCCGAGCCAGTCATCAAGTACTGACCGGATCGCCTCGACGGTAGCGAGGCCGGCGGTAGCGCGTATAAGCCTCTGCCGCCAGTCCGCCATCAGGACCTGATGAAGCTACTCTCGGCGCAGCTCGATCTGCCGCTGCACCGGATCGGAGCCCCGTGTCCGCTCTTCCTCGCGCCATCGGTACAATGACGCGTGTACTTTCGCCTGTTGGTCCCAGGGAGAGGATCCGGTCAGGACGCAAGCCGCCTCGTAGTGCGGCAAGCTAAATCAGTCTCGAAATCAGTCATAGTGACCAGGGCCAGGCAGAAATAAAAATAAGATATATCTTATACCTATATATGCAATATATATGCCTTTGCATATATATTTTATACTGACTTATGCATGTCTATATCAATATAAGGTTCGAATATTAAATCCCTGCTCACTTGAATAAGTCGGATAGTTAAACTAAAAACTTTCAACAAGGTTCGAATGAACCTTCAAGATCTCTCAAACCAAGCTAGAAAGTCTTAGTAGTTGGACGATGCTTGTTTCAAAATTATAGGTACAAGACAGCGGTCTGGAGTAAGTTATCACAGCACGTGACTTCACGCGCTTGCGTTGAATTTTGCGCTCAATCCGGTCGGATATATCCTTTCTTGAAGAAGAGTTGAGGGCTTGAATAAATGATGAACTTACTTGTGTTTTCATAAAGTTCTGCTTCTATTATGATTGTGTAGCAGAAAAATAGTAACTACCTTGTTAAGTTGGAGAGATCTGGAGGATTTTAATAAATAAAACCGACTAGGTAGTTGTTTAAATGATGGAGGTTTATTACAAACTGACAAAAATATTGAAAACGTGTTACTACTATCTTACCCTAAACAAATATAAATCAAAAAGTTAATGTGTTGTCAATGCATCGCCGATAACGAAAGTTTTTGCGATGGACAAGTCCCGGAGGTAATAAATACAAGACCTGGGAAAGAAAAACTTCAATAAATGGGACCGTGATTCTAAGACTGATGACAGATTTAATGTGAGAGCGTTATGTCATTCATAACTACCTATTCAGTGAAATCAACGTAGATATACAATAAAAAAATATATAAACATTGTAAATAAATTCATTAATGCAAGATATTGTAATTTTGATTGTCTCAATTTAGATGGTGTGGGGGGTTCACACTATTTAAATTGAAACATTAGGGTAAAAAATTTAATGAATTGGATTTGTAAATGGATTTATATTAACATCACTTGATTAATTGTGGAATGTAATAAAGTTTTATTATTATTAGATATACAATAACAGTTATATACTTGCAAAATGCTTAATATTTGCTTTGGTATTTAATTTATTTTGTTGGCTTGTGCACGCAATTCATATTGAAAATGGTAATTAATTTTAATTTGCCTTTTACAGCTTAGTTTGTTGCGTTCATTTAATAAAATTATCAAATAACCAGCTTCGTAACAAATTATACTGTTATTACTTCCAATATCCATCTCTACAAGATCTGAAGATATTACAATATTCCTGCAATCACTCAGATTATTACGCGAAATAATAGGAAACGAATCAACAGCCCTTAAAGGAGATGAGTTGATCCCGGCGTTGATAATTTGAGTTTTATTGAAACAGATGGCTCGTAAAATTGTACTTTCAAGGAAATAATACATTGTAACCAGGTAAAACAGGCACTCTTTGGAGTATCAACAGTTAATACACCTGGCTGATATATTTTCTATAGTTTCTCTTCTCCTTGCCAGTCTTTAATGGTGTCGTTACAGGCAGTATTAAGCAGATACAAAGTTTTTAAACCTCCTATCTTGGCCTTTAAGACAGTCGAGTCTTGGATTAATCGAATTAAAAACTTTAAAAGTCCGACACTTTTCTTTATTGTTTGAAGTAGTAGTTTAATTTAATAGTAGAACCTTTTTTGGAAAAAATATTTGTAAGCAGTAAAAGCAATTTTGTAGAGAATTGAATTGTGTCTGAAAATGTCGTAAACACAAGAATTCGCGAAGAAGAAAGTGAAGAAGCCGTGGTGGCCTAGTGATTAAAACACCAGCCTCTCAAGTATGAGTGTGCGGCTTTGATTCCAAGTCAGGCAAGTACCAATGTAACTTTTATAAGTTACATATATGTAGTTTCTAAGCATATCTTAGACACCAAAGACTGATTATAAGGTGAAGGAAAACATCTTGAGGAAACCTGGACTTTAAGTCTGAAATCGAAAGCCCGCATTGATCAAGCGTGGTGATTACGCTCAATCCTTCTCTGTATGAGAGGAGACCTGTGCCCAGCAGTGGGACGATAAAAAGGTTGATGATGATGATGACAAGAACTCCATTTATGTTTTCAGGAACGAATTAAACACTTTTTATTTGTTATAAACTTAATTGATAACTTAAACTTTTTCTTTTTTAATAATCACCCAGTTCTTGTCCCACTGACAGCGATACGAACGAGTTTTTTGGTGTCCTATGACTTATTAACCATGTTTTTTTTTTTAAGTCTGTTCAGTTTATTCTTTATGTATTTTTTTTTTTTAAATATATACTTATTCAAGTCAAATTCGCAAACAAAAAACAAATGCACTAAATCCTGGTTACTAAACTTGTCATATGACGAAACAGAACAACACATCTAAAATGAATTCTTATGTTTGTGTCATACCTATTAGCACACTCAATATCAAAACAAATATTTTTTCCTTTTTATATCTACCTAGTGTATGTACACTATGTAGATAAAAAGAAAAAGGAAAGGAGTTGTTTTATTTTGCCATTAAAAGTCGTAGGTACAGAAAAGGTGCCAACAGGACCATAATACTTCCTCTACGCTCTTCGTCTATCCGTCCGTTCCTCCGTTTGTTTCTTAGTGCGCTGTATGTGAACAATAGGTAAACAGTTGATAAAAAGAAAATTAAGTTAAAAATTACAATGTGACCACATACTTAAATTACACAAGATACCTATTTTCCAGAACTAATCGAATCTTAATACCTACCTAGTAGGTCACACAAATGCGTGTCGAACTCACGCACAAAGGGTTCCATGCCATAAATTTATGAAATTAAAGGATTTAAGTTATTAAGGATTTAAGTTATTTGTATGAAAGATTACGCGGTAATAAGCGGTTTACGATTTACGAGGTATTAAAAAAAAAACGATTTATTCGAAAAAGATTCGTTGGTAGTTGGATATTTCAATTGACATGTAAAAAATTAAAGCCCTCTTTAATTTTATAAAGAGGGCTTTAATTTCCATAAAAGTAACGTGTTTTTTCCATACTTTTTTTGTAGATTATGTCTGAATTACCTACACTTTTTTGTTCCTACGACGTAGGAAACAAGATATGTTGTCATGTTGACTGTTCTATTCCAAATCCGTAGCCTCAAAGCCGGCCACGCTGAAATATTTAAAGGTGAATTCCATATAGCTTGTTGTTTTTCCTAAGTGTACCTCACACTCTTTCTCTACATACAGAATAGATACACGCGTACAAATGCTGAAGTAATCCATTTCCTTGGTAAGAAGATTTCAACTGGCGAAAGATAAACACCATGTGTAATATATTCTGTTTTCCTTTAACGTAACTTGCAGGTATTTTTCACAATAGGGAGCTTAAAGACTTATTTGCCCTGAGAAGAACACGTGTTGCCTACAAATTATTATCATCGTCATTGTAGGTATCCTTTTCCCAACTATGTATGTTGGGATCAGCTTCTAATCTAATTGGTCTATTTATTTATTTTTTTACATAAAGCAACTACCTATCACCACCATTGGGTTACCAATACACACGAAAGTCAAATTCAAGGTCAAAAACATCTTCAAACACGTGTTCGTATCTTTGAATACGTGCCGATTGTGCGTGACTTTTGTGACATCGTGGACTTAGTGAACCGAGCTAAATACAGCGAGTGTCAGTGATTTCGAGTCATGTGTACGTGTAACAAGTGACAATTTCAGTGCATGTTCCTTAAGTACTTACATCATAATCTTAGTTTCTGCCTTTGGTTTCAATGTTTATAGGCGGAATTTGTTTTAAGTTTGTATGGGAATTGCTCCAAAGACTACACAGCCTTTACATAAATTCTCTCTGAGGTTGGGAGAAGTTGCGTCGACCAGCTTGACGCCTGATCGCATCCCAAAGAGTCATGACCGTCCGGCTAGGCCTGATCGCATCCCAAAGAGTCATGACCTTCCGGCTAGTCTGAGGACACCGCACGGTCGCTGCTAAGGCGGCGAGCCTCCTTACCAGATTGCGGCCATGGGATGCGAAGGCCAAACCTCTCTCCCACAGCTGGGAGTGGCTAGGGAGTCACCACGTTGCTGTTTTGGGAGGTTCCTGTTCCGCCAAGGTGTCACCACTTTGGGGATGGCCCTGAAGACATGACGGAGCACCGCCGTGTCCTCGTGGCGGCGGCGTTCTTTCACGTCCGGCATAGCCCATAGCGGGAGAGATCATTCGATGATTTCCCGTCCTCAAAACAAAAAAAGTGAGTTTAGTTAAGTGTAGCAGTCCTTTTAGCAGCTTTGTCAGCAGGGTAGCTGCAAATATAGCAAATAAGTAATTAAAATGACATTATCGTTAAGCCACAATTGTCATCTTAGCATTAAATGGCTCATAAGTACCTCGTATCTTTAGAATTAAGACATTATATTATTATCTCTACTGTCACTTTGTCGCTTAAATTAAGTTACTTCTATTAATTCTTCGAGTGATGTTAACCTGATTTGTAAGAGTTACGAAATACGTAACCAAAATCATACTAAAACAAATTAATAGTTGTTTTTTAAGTAAACATTGATATGCCCTTGTTTAATATGCAGTATGTGGATACTGATATTTAGATACTGTAGGTAAATTTACTGGTAGATAGGTCCCGAAGGGGAGTGAAGATATCATATAACCGGAGATTGATAGGCAGTATGCTATTGGTTACAAGTAAGTAGCTGACTACCGATACTGGAGCGATACTTAAGCTCGCCAAGACATATTAACTTCATCGGAGTTTCGATCAAAAAATCGATTTAGGTAAATAATACATAATTTTAGTATATAATACTAATTACCAAGTCATTACGTATTATTCTGATAATATTGTCAATAAATAACAGCTCTAGATAGTGTTTTTTTAGGTTACTATCGTAAGTAACTTTTCTCAATATTCTCGTTAAACGAATTTAAAATTATTATTACTACCAATATAATCTAAACAAAAAAAAAAAGGAAAATCCAGTCAAATGCAACTAACACTCGCACACGAAGGGTTCAGTACCATAACCCGAACAAAAAAAAAAACTCTGTCTTTAGTATTTCTTGTTATAGCAAAGGAAATACATCTGCTGTGAAAATTTCAATTGTCTCGATGTCACGGTACATAACATACAGCCTGGTGACAGCAGATAGATAGTGGAATGTTCGTAATAGGGTCCCGATTTTACTCTTTGGGTTCGAAACCCTAACATTTAACATTCGTTTCATTATTACACGCCACAATTTTTGGTGAGCGTAATCGCCATACAAAAAACCTATGTTCCATGTATGTATTAATTTTGGAAAAAAAGTTAAAGGAAAGGAGTTTTAAAAATGGAATGCTACCCTTTTAATATAAAGCAACTAATGGTATGTAGTGTGTTACGAAAGTAAATTTAGAGTTTTTAGAAACTGCGGTTACGTAGTGTCCGCGATTTACCAGCGAGTGACGTCATTAAAGCGTTATTTATGAAAGTAAGTTAGTCGGAACCCGTTGCCATCATTTTCATGACAGCCTTCATTGCAGCAGTTATGTGGCGGCCACCGCTCTTGTAGCAAACCGTACTTATACAGAATCGTAGCATTAGACCTGTACATTACAGGTCTAAATTAATAACCATCTCAGTAGCAAGATTTTTATGGAAAATATGTAGTTACATATAATCTTGCCTTTACTCACATAATAGCGACAGACGGAATCAAAAGAATTTCTCGAGCTGCATTTTCAGAGCGGCCATTGCTTTAAGTAGAAATGCGTTTGTTTATGTCTTGTAGTCACAATGCTGCATTGCTGTAGTTGAAATTGGAGTAATATCAAATGTCGTCGTTCGTCGCCAACATTTCCTTGTGGACATATAAATGGTCTACGAGTCTGAAAATTCGAAGCTTAACGGCTGTAGTATCTTTTAAAGCTGTGATTGCAGTGATTTGCATTAGGATGGGTGACCGTGCATTATTCTGCATTCTCTTTATGGCTTTTAGCAGCGAGCAATTTTAAAATGATCAAAGGATACTAGAAGTGGAAAAAAAAAAAAAAAGGATGTAGGTACTGTATAAATCTATTGAAATAGAATAGCAAACTTTTCATTCAGACAGGAGCCCATAAGGTTATTACCAATTTTACTTAACTTCTAGTGTTAGTAGGTTACAGACACAAATATAAGACACAGATATACATACGTAAAATTAGTACTTAGTGTGGAGCTGCATCCACGACTGCAACATGGGACTGGAATTCCACCGATCCGCGAACAGACTAAGAATACTGTTGTTGTGAACACGTGTCATCAGGGATGTGCATCTATTCCCAAATAATGACAATAAAATCATTAATATTATCCCCAAACATCCCTGTCACACTACAACGCCACGGTAGCCCCAACAGTACCCTCAGTGAGTTATTATATTGAACACGTACGTCGCTGTATTGCCGCTGAGTGAAGTTAACCCACAGACAACACGTGTAGAAGAATTGACAGTAAGCTTTAAAAAGCGTAACTTTAACTAGCTTAGTACATGGTTCAATTCATCAGGCCATGTTACAACGGACAGCCAGTGACCACGTTCTCTTTCAATGTCACAATTATTGCCTTTTATATCTATTACCATTCGTATAAACTAACTGAGAAAACAATTTTGTAGGACATTGCTAATCTAAGCAAGCAAATGAATACAATTGAACTTTTAGTTTGTAACGTTAAATTAACAGCTCTTTGCTTTTTATTATTTAATAAATAATTACATAATGCTTGACCGCAAGTTCGCCTGATGGTAAGCAGTGATGCAATAGTTGATCGCCTATTCACTCTAGCCCTGAATACACTTAAATTGTAGTCCGACGGAAACACCGCTGCTGGCAAATTGTTCCAGTCCCTCGATGTACTCGGTATAAAAGCGGAGGCGTAACTCTTCGTCCGGATCATAGTGGTGTCAACAACGTAAGGGTGGACACTCGAGATATATTTATTTACGTATGCATTTAGCCAAGGACTGTTAATTCGAGATTACAAATTCTGATCACCTGATATACGGTGCTTATAATAAAAACGCAATCTTCGTAACAGTTAGACTGCTTTTGATGGAACTTCATCTGGTAGATTGCTGAGACAAGGAGTAGGTAACTGTTATACTGAGATTTATTGAGGAATAAGAATTAGGGATACGAACTAAAAAACACCCGGTTGCCCTCCGGGCGTGCCGGCCGAAGTAAAAACTTGAAAATTAAGATTGTGCATTTTGGAATGGTTAGAAGAGTCATTACAAAATTAAAAACCTACGAAATCCATTTAATTAAAACGAAGTTACGGGTACAGCTAGTTTAATAATAAAACATACATGCCTTCATACAAGACACAATCAGTATCTAATATTTATTTTAAGACGAGTAGCTTATGACAAGTTAAAGAAAACAGAATACTTTGCCCTTGATCTGTTACTGTTAACCTGCTGCATCTTTGCTTGGTAATGTGCTTCAAAAACTAAAATGATTGTATTGAAGAAAGCCCAGAAATCTACCCTCAATTCAATGATTGCCTGTTATCTCCTGCCTTATCGCTAAAGTTTTGACGGTGCGTCAAATTTTTATCCTGAATTTCTTTTTAAAACAGCGCTCATTATTTACCTATCATCCCAATCACATCGCAAAAGACTGTACAATCCTGTAGATCGCCGTCTAATACACCAATCTACTACCCAGTTTTCAAAGAGTGTTTTTTGCCACTCAGTGGTTTTTTTTTTAAACAAATAAACAGAATATCACCCGTACTTAACCTGACTAAAATACACGCAACAACAATAACTACGTTCCTATTATAACAACTTAATTATGAAGATTCTGAGAACTTACCTCTATGGTGTAATACCGCAGCTGTATATGAGTATTCTACTCGTGTGCAAGGCATTATTTAAATAATTTAATATTAAGCAGTTTTGTGTCCTTGTCAAGTCTGATTACAAAGCTGTCTTAATTGTTATATGTATTAGCGAATGTCGTGGCAGTGCATCCAAGCATTCAACTCATACTGACGTATATAATTGACAAACACTCTCCCTAGCTACTCTCCCCTGACATTCTGACATTATCTTGTGTGGTCTATGTGAGGCTTGCACACGATTATTTAGCAATAACCTTACAAAATGCTTCTCATAAGTCATCATTCGCAAGTCTTTAAGTTACCTTTAAGACATATAAATTAAACACTATCGTTTCGCCACGCACGCCTAACACATACAAACCCATCCACCATAGTGTTGGTGCTTGCGAGTGACGAGTGTGTGTGTGTGTATCTGTGGTATGCCACAGATACATACACACACACTTCCGCACGTAAATAACAAAAGCAAGTACATAATATTATATTTTAAAATTGCTACACGTGCCAACTGTAGGGATGTCAGTGTACATGACAAAATAAAATATAAAATGTATATGTTACAGGGCGGACACCTGGTGTCCTGATATACAGGACAAAAAAATTAATCTATTATAAGAGATAAAAATAACAGCAACAAATTTTAATATCATCATAGAAATGATATAGTATCTGCAGTAAATAAAAACCAAAGATACCCACTTATGTGTGAGGGTATTAATGTTGCTAAACAAACTTATTATGTTTGTGCTCGTCTAGATAACTTTGCAAACGCAGTTAACGTCTATATCAAGTAAGAGCTGTATTAACGCCGGAGGACATTGATTCAATCCAAACTATAATATCGGTTCGAACCGCATCAGTAGCTTTACTTTGTGTAAATTATTTCATCACACTGCTCACTAAACGGTGAAGGATAATATCCCGAGGAAACCAGCGTGTCTTAGAGCCAAAATTTCGATCACATATGGATGTCACATGTGATCGAAATTTTGGCTACCAACCCGCACTGGGTCTACGTGGTTATAAATAATAATAATAATAATTTATTTCCAAAAACTTAGTATCTACTAGTATACATGACATTTGGCAACAATTTCAATTAAAATATAGAGTTTAGCGTCTGTAGCCGAACTAGGCACAGCCTGTATTTCGGCTATCAGCACCATTCCCCTCGTGAATTATACCAAGAAAGTGCCAATCAAAAGGCATGTATATAAATAAATTAGTACTACAGAAATACTGAATAATAATATTGATGAGTAAATTAGAGACTAATTTGCAAATAATAATAAAATGAATAAACGGATTTAAATTGATTACATGCATGTGCGTGTGATTGCATGACTATATGAGTGTCTTATGTATATGATAATGTATGTATGTTGGTTGAATACGACCTATTCTTTCTCAGCAAGAAGAGCCCTGTGTTCGAGGAGTGAATACATTATAGGCTAATTATGATGACATTTTTAATTTTAGATAATGTAACAGTAAGTCATGTTAGTACACAGTATAAATACAGAAACAACCATATTTCACTAATAGGTTAATTGACTAAAAAAAACTAATTAGTCCGTCAGTCAGATTTCCAAAAAATACTAGACACGTATTTTTTCTTTTTTCATATAAACAAAAAATGAAGACGACACAGTGCGTTGAAAACTCGTGTGACGTCACTGCACGCTACACTTTTTAGCGACCAGTGACGTCACCAGCCACCACTCCTGATCTTTGATGCCTTTTATATTTGTCAAGTTTTATTGATTTGATAAAACAAAATATACGTATCCAATATTTTTGTGTAATCTGAATGACGGACTAAATAGAATCATTTTTTTTTTTTACCCAGGAAACCCTATTACAAGGTAATTTTTATTATAATTATAAACTACTGCTTGACCGCAATCCCGCCTGATGGTAAACAGTGATGCAATCGTTGACGGTAAAGAGCGCTAGTTTATTAAAAGCTTATTCACTCAAAAAAACTGAGTGAATAGAAAAGAATACGGCAGTTGAGCTAGGTGATGTAATGTTCATAGGAGGGAGAACGTCACCGCTCTTCGGGCGCCCCAAAGGGCCATCGCCCAGCGGGCAGCGCGGGCCTACCGATCGGTAGGCTTCGCTTCGGCATGCGCTCTGGCGAGCACCCCGCCTTGGGAGCTCGAGGCCTGGGTGCTCGCCAGAGTGTACGAGTGGACGGCGGGGCGCAGGGCGCTGGGCGAGCGTCCGGCCCCGGAGTTGAGGGAGGCCGTCCGCCGGGAGGCGAGGGACGCCATCGTCCAACATTGGACGCGCGACCTCGCCTCCGCATTGTTCGGCCGTCGCACCCTCGACGCCATCGGGCCGGTCCTGAAGGACTGGCTCGACAGGCGTCACGGGTTCCTCTCCTTCCGTCTGGTGCAGGTACTCTCCGGTCACGGCTGCTTCGGCAGGTACCTGCACCGGATAGGACGAGAGGAAACGCCGTCGTGCCACGATTGCGGCGCGGCGGAGGACACGGCGGACCACACCCTCGCGGTGTGCCCGTCGTGGGCCGTGCCGCGCCGCGATCTTGTCGCGGCAGTAGGAGGGGACCTCTCGCTGCCCGCCGTCGTCAGAGCGATAGTGGGGAGCGAGGGGGCCTGGGCGGCGATGGCCTCCTTCTGCGAGGTCGTGATGTCGCAGAAGGAGGCCGCGGAGCGGGAGCGAGAGGAGGATCCCCTCGCTCCGGCGCTCCGTAGGCGGCGTAGGGGCGGGAGAAGGCGGGATTTCGCCCGCTTTCTCCCGCCCTGAGGTGAGCGGCGGGCATGAGGCACGGGGGTGCCCGCGCCCGCCCTGCACCGCTCACCACGCGGGAGCCACGGCCCCTCTTTAAGAGGGGCAAATGAGGGCCCGCCTTCTTAGGCGGGTTTCGCCGGCGGGGGAGAGGTAGCTGAGGCTGTGCTAGTTTCCCACTCCCCCGCCACTATGGCGATGCCGGAGTTGCGCTGGGGTTTTTAGTGGGTATACCGGGAGGCTCTCTCCCGGGGAGTCCCACATACCCCTCCCGTCCCCCGACGGGTGGGGATGCGTAATTGACATTTTCCCCAGCGAGAACAAAAAAAAAAAAAAAAAAAAAAGGTGATGTAATGTTACGATCACAACTACACGATCAACTATGCTGCGCCAGAGGGAGATTGATCTGGAGACCCTCCATGACCAAATTCCCAACACAACAACACGACCAACGATATTGCTCAAAGGAAGATTGATCTGTATACCCTCCATGACCAAACTCCCGACACAACAACATTTGGCGCATCGTACCACAACTGCTGAGCCCGTCCTATGTATGCAAAAAAAATATATTTGATAATCCATTATATAATACTAGTTCATCGTTGGTCTAACTGCAATGCTTGCTTTTATATCGCCTTCGGGTTGTGGAGGTCAGACGGCAGTCGCTTCACGGAAAATATCGAAGTTTAACCAAAACAGCAGTAAGACTGGTACCCCAGACTCCAAAGCTAAAAAAGCTTCCGATGCGACTGGGATTAATGCTAAGATGATGATGATGACAAGTTCATCATTCATTCATCATCATTTTATATAGTATTAAAGAATTTAATACAATGGACGTCATTTATTTCGTACCCAAAAACTGCTTGAAAAAAGAAACCCACTGTAGTCTTACGGGTAATAACCTCATAAGCATTTTTTTTCTATTAGCTACAAAGAAAGTCTACCATTAACCCTTCAGGTACCATTTGAGATTATAAATGATAAAAATGTATTTTAATAATAACTTTATGGTTTAAACATGTTCACGATTCAATTGAAATATGGGTAACAAAGGTTTTAACTATAACATTAAAACTGGTATTTAATGTTAAGCTTAAAACCCTTGTCATAAAATATGATCGATGGTACGATCAATTCCACATAGCAATTGGGGGATGAATTATAAGCTTACTTGGTATTAAAAAATATCTTAAAATGTTTTTCTATCATGAGAAATAGTAATTTTCTTAGGGCCAGGCATTTTGATTTTTGTCTATAAAAAGTTCGACACTTGAATAGTGTCCTTTTCATAAAGCACCAAAGTATCAATAAATTGAACGATGTATAACGAACGGTCGCAATTTTAAATAAGGGGTTCGTAGCAAAATAATAACAGCTGCACTGCTCAATTGAAGATCAAAGCCTCCACGAACGGATTTGCGGGCGGCGAGCAGTGGGCAGCTCCCCGCCCGATAAGGACCATTCCCGGGTCGACAGCTCGTTGTGTCGATGCGGCACGATGTGCGATCTTCACGCGTGCTTCTAAGAGATGTCAGCATATTGTGATGGGGTCGACAAATACCTATGAAACCGTTGCCCTGGCGCCCTGGTGGCCTGGCTACAAGGAAAACGGGTGGGTTTTCGTCAGTAAAAGTCTGACACGCCCTTCCGCTCCGCCCAGAGCGGGAGAAGCAATAAATGAAGTAGTAGAATATATAGTATTAAATTCAGCAGATATGTCAATCAACCAAAATGGTTATTAAAGCCAGTAGAGCCCTCAAGGCGTAATGTTCAGCGATAGAATAAACACGAAAAAAATTGGAGAGACAATCCAAATATACGCTCTATTCCGAACATTACCGTATTCAAAAATCAATCCGTGAACACATAGAACATTTAATCTCGCTGTTTCAATATTGTATGTACGAACGAAAGAGAATCCTAGATTGTAGCAGGTGCATATTCCGGTGTTAGGTGTGAACCGAACGACATATGTAGGTTACTTTGACGTTCCACTGGGCTTTGCAACTGTTTTTATCTATCGGATAAGACTGTTTTCTCAGTATTTTTTTATCTGTATAATGTTTAAATGTGAAAATTGCTGAATTTAAAAGTAGTTTTGGTGGAATCTATTCGTAGAATGCGTTGCTGACACCTGTCAGTAGAACAGTCTTGGTAGTTGCTAATGCTATACAAACAATCTATACAAAATTGAAGTTATATACGATTATTTTGCAGCGTCGGCGTCATGTATCGCGTGGTGGCCGGCTATGGAATCGCCATAAAATAACGTCTTTCGGCCAAAATTCTGGAGAAATAAATTTATAACCGACTTCAAAAAGGAGTAGGTTACTCAATTCGACCCTATATATGCTTTTTTATGTTTGTTCGCGGATAAGTTCGTCGTTTATGAACCGATTTTGATAATTCTTTTTCTGTTGGAAAGAAGACATTCCCAAGGTGGTCCCATGATAAGTATATCAGGGTTTGAGGGTGGAACGAAATCAAGGGGAACTTTCAAAAATCGTAGGGGCAACCAGTGCGTTTGTAAGTTTTTTCATTAAGTATTTTAGCGTCAGCATCCAGTCTAACCGGATGCAGCTGAACAGTACTTTTCACAACTAAAAAGTGTAAAATAAAAACTTACAAAAAAAAAAAAAAACAACCGACTTCCAAAAAACACTACAAAGTGAAAAATAACTAATTTGGGAAGTCGTTGTCAAAAACTAATACACAAAAACTAAAAAAGGGAAATCGACGCGCAAACTGTTACTGTGAATTCAGAACAAGATTCCAGATAGCAGAAATATTTTATCGGTTACAAAAAGAACTGGATTCAAACTGTATGGACGAATGACGTACAATTTCAATGCAGTGTGCGTTGAAATTTTACGTTCGTAAATTTTCTATTCAGCTGTTCAGAATCCATGGTGGTAGGTCGCTTCAGTGCCGCCATCTTTATTAAAACACTAGCGGCCACCAGCAACTTCTACTTCTCTTCTTAAGTTATTAGTTACTATTGGTCGCAGCGTGATGTTATATAGCCTTCTTGTATTAATGGGCTATCCAATGCAAAAACAATTTTTCAATTTTCAAATCAGGCCAGTAGTTCTTGAGATTAGCGCGTTAAAACAAACAAACAAACTCTTCAGCTTTATATATTAATATAGATTTATTTTATTTTTAGGATACTTTACTGTATACTCTCCTTTTTACTAATTTATTTTAGATAATGCAATGCAATGTCTTCCGAGTAAATACTAAAACGCATTCTAGGCCAAGTAATTATTCTTCTAGACTTGTGGTGTACTGCTCACTTTAAACCCACTAATGTTAGTGGTGTACGTGACTACAAGCTTCTAACTCGAGTTTTCCTCCAAGTTTTACTTGTCCATTTATTGTTTGGATACCTAGAGCTTCTGTTAGCATTCCGTCCCGAGTTTCTAACAATATTGTTAACTGTGGTTTATATTTGGAGAACGGATAAATCAACAGAAGCGATCGATGATGATTTTAGTTATTTTTAGGTAAAGGACCGTATGTTTGAATAAAACTGTAGGTAGGATCAAGTCATGTAAATTAGTTTAGTGTGAATCAATACTCGTGTCATACGAAGTTTATATTTCATTTTAATGATCCTGAAACTTGCCACATCATTTTATGAATAGACATAATATTTCTGTTTCAATTAGACACATACGTCTACATAATTTCACTCAGATCAATTAAAATCAAACTTTGATGTTCCTTGTATTGTTTGCATAGAATATTACTATTAATAACTACCTATGAAATTAATAACCCGACGATGTACAAAAATAAATTATGTATTCGTACAGAATGCTTTGTAATCAATTAGACTCTTTAACACCTGGGCTCTCTCACCTCGTAAGACACACATTCTAACACAATAGACACAAAAGTTCACGATCAAAATCTACCCTCACTCACCAAAAACACGCACCAACCAATAATCTTATTCATTCTCACGATAAAGTCGGACCGAGCAGTTTTCATAAGCAATCGTCGGCCCGCTCGTTGGACCCACAAGATTCAATTACGCGGGTGCTGACTTAGCAAGAGTAGTGTCAGAAGTTTAACCAGCACCCGTCCGCGTATGCAATCGAAGGGAAAGACGACCGGGGACCTCCAGAATAAGGACGGGAACTCTTTGAGTTATTGTAATATGGGCCAGGTGGGCACTTGGGTGAGGAGTAATTCGATTTGGCAACTTTTTTCTGGGTGTGAATCAATATTACATTTAAGAACTTCAGTTTCTACTAACTTAGAATTTCGGAAACACTCATTTTTCAAATTAATTTTATTTTAATCATAATTATGACAAAATTACCAAGAGAATAGGACATGACTGGCCTGTTTTAGTCAGAATTTTTGAAAATTATTTTCACAAGTACGAAAATTTGTCTTCAAATCGTGAAACACCTCTAAAGTAAGTATCTTTATAATAAGCATAAAATTATCACGGAGCAAATATTTTGTACCTATTTAAAAACTGTGACACTTTTTGACCAGTATTTCATAAATATTTCTTTTATATATCAAATTTTAATCGTTATAGACATAAAGACGGTGATTTTGCACGGTGGTAGGCCATAACATCGGCTGCCGGCAGAAGTTACCACTCACCAGACAAAGTCTTGCCGTCAAGCGATTCATCGTGTTCCGGCATGATGTCTGGTGAAGCCGTACGGAGGACGGGTCTGAGTAGTTGCGTTGCGATGTGTGCCGGGTACGCCAAATGTTGTCTCGGGAGTTTGGTCGTGGAGGGTCTCTCCCTGTGATGCAGCATCGTTAATCGTGTTGTTGGGTTTAACATTGCATCACCTCGCTCAACTGCCGTCTTCCTTCATATTCAGTCAGTTTTCCTGAGTGAATAGGCTTTTAATAAACTAGCGCGCCCTACCATCAACGACTGCATTACTGCATATCATCAGGCGGGATTGCAGTTAAGCACTAGTTTGTAATTATAAAAAATAAACAGAACCATAAAAAAACGAGATATTTCGTAAATAACAACGTCAACATATCTCTTACATGTAGAATCTACAAGACTACCTATATTTGTGTGATACTGAAAGTTTTGCAATTACTGTCTATATGCAACTTGAAGCCATTTCAGACCTTACCGCATCTCGTATTGCTCACTACGAGTTCCTATCCATTTATATGTTCCACTTAGGGTTGGTATGCTTCATAATAAATGCAGACGTATGTGCATTTTAGATCGATAAAGTCTGTAATAATTAAAACTGCATGCAGTCGACATAACAAAACAACGTATAACTGTTTCTAAAATAAAAACCAAAGAACAGTTATTTAAATAGCGAAACACAATGGACCCCGATGTATTTCATGCTTCAAAAATATTTCAACTCGATTAATTCTATGGCCGCAAATCGATACAGGAATGTAGTTTCATTTGATCTGAACGGCAATCAGTATACATGGGGCAAGAAATAAATATCCCGTGTGGGAGAATCCCGGGGGAACTAATTGCAGCCCTAGCTGTATTGATGGCACACTACCCACACAACGGGATCAATGTAAATTATCTATCCCAAAACCACAAAATGCGATTATCGTTCATTGTTCTTGTTTTATTTCGTTATACTTTGTAACTAAGTAATATGTTCCCTGGATATAATTAAATCATACATTTTATCAGTAAACATCAAGAACAGTAATAACTTCTAATATTCGTGTTATTAGTGACAACATTTTGTACCACCCCACGTTATTCGTGCTGGGCATGGTAGGATATAATGAGTTAAGGGTGAGGCGGGACTTCGCTCTGGTGACGTATATGGTCAAGTTACTGCGGGGCCTGGAAGATAATCCTGGGGTTTAGGTCGCATAGGCATATTTGTTCTGGATACATATATTAGCCACCATAAACCTTCTCCATACGAGGCTTGATATATGCACATGTCACCTTAGTGAGTTAGCAAGAGTTCTTTTAATGACACTGTATTATCCAGCATCCTAATGGCGTTTCGCACTGTCGCCGTCAGTTGGAATTATTTTGAAGGTAATTGCTAATCTATTGCTCTATGTTCGGAAATATGTTTGCTCAACAATGTAAATGACGCAATGAGTGTTGTTGAACGGTCAACATGAAACCCATTGTTGCAGATTGTGTAATTGCCCTATCGAATATTTTTGTTTTAAATTTTAATTTTATCTATCTATTTGTTTATAGTTCATTTATTTTATTGTTTAAATTTTATTAGAATTATTTTATTAAATTTTATTATATGTGTAAGTTTCCAAAATGTATGTCGTTAAATGTATCTTTTCTGCCGCATTAAATAATTTATTCAGCATAAAGACTCACCAAATAACTCAGTGAAACACTAAAAACTGAGGTTTGTATGTATAGTACGAGTAAAGGCTCAAAACTCGATTAGCATGCTTATGGACTGTACGAGCGCGCAGCCAGTGCGTGTGCGTGTGCGTCTCAACATTCAACAGATACCACACGGGAACGCGAAATATAATGCTATTTACTTTGATATATTTACACATTGTAATTGAAATTCGAATTCAGACTTTATTGGTTGTGAATTCATTGCTTAGTCCAAACAGCTCACAAGACATATTTATGTTTATCTATAATATGTTAATGATAATTATTTATTTAAAAATAGTGAAATATTAATAATTCTTAAATATTTGTGATTTTCGTATTGGAAGGTGGAAATAAAAAACCGTAATGAATTATAATAAAAAAAAATGTTTACATGGATTATTCACTCGTAAAATTAACAAGTCTTATGAGAATTCTGCCTAGATAAAAAGTTGTCTTGAAACCTTTCATAAGATTTTTTATTGTATACCCACAATAACATAACAAGGAATGTTCTAATAACACAAATATAATCATTGCTAGCTATTAAAGCATGCAACCATTCTTACATCAAGCACATTCAAATTTCCCGATTCCTTCCCATGCAATTCTTAATTCCATATATCTGGCTTAAAGGCCTAGAGACTAAGCCAGAAAACTTACAAAAAAACAACAGCCAACTTCTCTCTGTTTAAAACAATCATCACCATCAAAAAAAATAGCATCAAGAACGTACACCGGCCGGCGGATCTAACCATCCTCTAAATCAATCATTACCCCTTGAATCCGATAACAAAAGTGAAAAGTGAACATCTTGTGGAGGCCTCCATCATCACGCGGAGAATGCGGCGCTGTATATTTCAGTAAGTCCTTTCCCTTGTCTTTCTTACTCACACGTTTTGTTTGTGCAACATGTAATGTCTTAGGAAATCGCACCACAGAAACGCAGTTCAACTGTCGAAGGAAATACCAATAACATTATCAAACACTAGCTTTTTTTTCTTTTATGGAACATCACATCGAATGTATTGATGTTAGCGTTCAATATTTAAAGAAAAGAACTTATGATATATGGAAGAGTATTGGTCGACTTACAAGTTGTAGGTTCGAATCGCATCAGGTGTATTACTTTGTGTAAATTATTTCATCACAACTACTCTCAAAACGGTGAAGCAAAACATCGTGCGGAAACCGGCATGTCCTAGAGCCAAAAACTTCGAAGAATTGTGACACTTACTAACCCGCACTGGTCCAGCGTGATAGATTACGGCCCACTACTTCTCATCGAGATAAGTCTGGTGTCCCAACAGTGGGAAGAATATAGGCTGATTATGTTTGTTAAACCTATATGAATTTATGTTATACAAGAAACGAGTGTGCTTATGACCACACGATTGAAGTGAAACTTCTTTCGCTCCATCTGTATGTATATATGTATATATATATATATGTGTGTGTACAATATATACATGTATACACATATACATATATTTATTTTCTATAAATATTTAAATTTATTTCATGGTTTCATTGGTAAATTAATATTTTTGCATAGATCTTCTATTTTTATTGAAAAAAAAAGAAAAAAAATAAACTCGTTGTAGACCTTGTAGTACCAAGCTCGCGCCACGGGCGCCTCTGTGCTTATATCCCCCACTTAACTTCCATTCGCCTTGCCCGATCACTTTTCGTAACGCTTACGTCACGCGTTCGCCAGCTTACTCCCCGAGTCAAGCGTGCGTAAAGAAGTTTCACTTCAAAAACTGCTAAATATTTACTTCTATATCTCTAATATATAAAATTCTCGTGTCACAGTTTTCGTTGCCATACTCCTCCGAAACGGCTTGATCGATTTTGATGAAATTTTTTGTGCTTATCCGGTTCTATGAGAATCGGCCAACATCTATTTTTCATCCCTCTAAATGTTAGGGGTAGTCCACCCCTATTTTTTATTTTATTTTTAGACAAAATTATTTATATGGCAAAACAACGTTTGCCGGGTCAGCTATATATATATATATATATACACTTACATTTTTCTTTTCTAAATACAAACTAAATTAAATTAAAATAGTTAAAATAATTTTGTGATACACACAAATTCTATTCAAATTCTCCTAATACGCTCATGATTGTTTGTGCACTATTAATGCGAAGACACTGGCTCCTAAGATACAGGATCTTCCTAGTTTTAGTATAGATATCGACGGAAACGAAGTCGCTAGCAGGAGCTAGTATGTATATGTAATACAGATATTCAGTCCGATTTCATCAGAAATTGGTGTTCCATTAAGACCACTTGTATGAAGCGCAATAAGAGTCACCCTCGTTTCAATGTTAATGTTTACCTGCATTTTTAGAAGAATTATAATACCACTGTCTTTAAAATCACACGTCAAAACCCAAACTACAGCCAAACGTCAACGTTCATTCCGTTTAAGTTAGCTTAATTTATGTCTACCTCAAACAAATCTACATATTTTATTTTTTTGTGTTCTATGATCAACCTCCTATTTTCGAAATTTACAAAATGTGTGAACAAAGCGAACATGATAAGGAATACTTATATTTGTCTGTCTCTTTATTTCCAATCAGGTAAAAACTTACTAAAAGTCTATAATGAGTGACATCTCACTGATTCACATATCTATCAGCACGCGCCTATCCGCTAGGTCATCTTCACTCATATCATCATCATCATCAACCTTTTTATCTTCCCACTGCTGGGCACAGGTCTCCTCTCATACAGAGAAGGATTGAGCGTAATCACTACCCTTACTCAATGGGGGTTGGCGAATTCAGACTTAAAATTCAGGTTTCCTCAAGATGTTTTCCTTCACCTTTTAATTAGTCATTGGTATCCAAGATATACTTAGAAAGTACATAATATAACTTAGAAAATTTACATTGGTATTTGCCTGACCTGAAATCGAACCCGCACACTCATACTTCAGTGGTGTTTTAACCACTAGGTCGCCACAACTTGACTCATTTCATAATGTTGAAAATAAGGATTATAATCACTTGTTGACGACAATGCTATATGTGTATGTTTACTAGAAACTAAGGACGTCAGTCAATTGTGAATGGTTAAGTTATTTATTGCTTTCTGAGGCTGCCTGTGGACTTTTGGTCGACACTATACCATGTATCTAAAAACCTCCAAGTTTTTACGGCTAAATATATGTCGCATGTGCGCATTGTCTGCCAATCAGTTACAATATCCTGCAAGTGTGCCCTCATACCCGTTCCATCGAAAAATCTTAACAGCTCAAAGTATTGCGCCATCTCTCGGGAAATTGAGTTACTAATTTATATAAAGTAGACGGTTTTATATGTTGGATTTTCAGTGGTGAATTTTTATTGCTTAAACCAATTTTGATAATATTTTTTTTTCTTTTTTGTTTTAAAGAAGAATAGCCAAGATAATAAAATATGTAAACTAATATGAAAAATGCTTACATAATTTTCCTATAAAGTTCTACTTTTGAGATCTTTTCCAAATTTTTTGAACGTATGGTTAAAAATTTAGAGGGGGCCGCTTTTGTTTTTTACTTTTGTAGCGATTGTCTCCAAAAACGATTTTAGCGAACCCTTTTTTTAATAGCTATCCAACAATATCTGACACGTTAGGGTTGAAAAGAAAAAATATCTCCCCACTTTACATGTATGGGACTCCGCTTAGTAAAACATTTTTTTACACTTTATCTTTTTTTATTTGACCACGGGTAAGGGTTCCTAGTTTAGTACGGAACCCTAAAAATTCTAAACCGGCTAAAAATATTATCCAGCTACAAATAGCAATAAATACCCCAATAAGGAAAAACCAATCGTGTCTCACAAACGAACAAAAAATAAATACCCCTTTAATCATTACAAAATTGTTACGGACGAAAATCTTACAAAGGATTACAAAACAGAATGCGAAAAGGATCTTACAATTATTGTAATGAAAAAACTGAGGAGAATTATTATAGCTAACGAAGGTCCCCAATTAAAGGATTTAAACCTTCGAAGCGATCGCCACGCGGGAACTGAACTGTAATTAAAACTTTGTTCCATAAACTATGATTAAAAACTCCAAGAGTTCGTTTACGATCCATTTTTGTTTTTTGTTTTAAACTTATGACTTCGAACTTCAACGTTCTATATTGTTGGAGTGTAATGTATTATTAAAGGCAAACAGGTGATAATAAGTTATCTGTTCTCTGTGATAATATCTTATTATCTTCTCTGCTTTTCCTCGGTTTTCTGTTTTAACTATTAGTATATGATGTTGGAAAGGTACCTTATTATTGCAAAGGTGCGATATAAAATCTAATATAGGTAGGTACAGATTCATGATAATGAATAACTATTTTTCAAGAAACATACCTAAATATAAATATGAGGCCAGAGGACACGAATACTTTTTCAAGTGTTTGTACTTAATAATATCCTTATCACGTTCACAAAATAAGTCTAGTGATGACGTAAAAAGCTCTCAATCAAAAGGTTCTCCTAAATGCCTTTTTGCGAGATAATTGTCAAAGTTCCGATTTAAGATTTATATACTTATTACTAAACAGTTTGTTAGACGACTCGTTGCTTTAACGAGTCTATTAAATTTGTTGTTCAAACACGGTTTCTTTCATTGGATGTTTAAGAGCATAACGTCGTAATAAATTCTTGCGAAGCTTACCTTAATAAATCCGGTACGACTCAGATTCTCCAGCCGCCATAAATTGTTAAATAAATCGTTCGAACAACACGGAACGGATCGCCTGTGGACGATATCAAGTTGTAATTTGGGGACCAATTTTAACGTCCAAGTACTTTTAAATAAGGTTTAATGATGCTTGAATGAAAATCATTTGGAAAAATACAAACGATGGTAAATAAAAAATGTTGCCTGAGATGTTCCAATGCAATTTTGTCTGGCTGAATGGGTTTATCCGTAATCCTTTTTATGATTAGTTCTATAACTTGAGTTCACTTACACTTCAAAGTTTTCCCGTCTAGCTATTCATTTTGTTCTCAATCTTCCTTGGTCTTGCAGCGTAGAACGAAAGAATTAATAATAATAACGTTTGAATGCTATATGACCTCTTGGGTTTTCGTGCTAAAGTAGGTGTCGATAAATCTTTTTTATTCTTTAATAATACACAAAGTGGCTTCGCCGTGCATTCATTACATTAAGGTTTTTTAAAGGTATGTTTGAATCAATGTAGGAGTGCTGCGAACTATGTGGGATATAACAAAATACGTTTTGGAATAATCCAAGTTGTGGCGTAAGTTTCATTATAATATGATCCAAATAAGCAGTTCATAATAGAGGACTATCTAATCTTAAGTCAAGATATTTTTCACAAGATTTTGCTGCATCAGTATAATTAATAAATTATTATTAATTATACTAACTTATTTCATTTTAAATACCTCGGTCATGTGGTGACGGATTCTCTCACAGACGACCAAGATATAGATCGGGAGCGCAGGGCGTTGGCAGCCCGATGCAACATGCTTGCTCGCAGGTTTGCGCGGTGTACTGAGCAGGTAAAACTGACGCTCTTTAGAGCTTACTGCCAGTCGTTTTACTCGTGCAGCTTGTGGGTTAAGTATACGCAGAGGGCTTACAACGCTCTGCGCGTCCAGTACAATAATGCGCTGAGGATGTTGTTGGGGCTGCCTCGATTTTGCAGTGCATCAGGCATGTTCGCGGAAGCGCGAATTGATGGCTTTTATGCCATCATTCGCAAACGGTGTGCTTCGATGTTGCGGCGATTTCGGGGCAGCCCAAACAGTATCCTAGCTACACTGGCGGACAAGGTCGACGGACCTTTTATTAGGCTCTGGGCGGACAGACATGTGCGCGCACATATTCATGTCGCCAACTGATGATTTAACTCTGTTTCTCTTTTTACTAACATAGGATAAGTTTTTTTTTTTAACTAACAATATATGGGCCTTGCCTGAAATAAAGAATTTGAATTTGAATTTGAATGTCAATCGTGTGACTGCATGGGTAGCGCAGTGGTTAAGCTATTGACTGCTGGGCTGCGTGTCGCGGGTTCGATACCCGAACTGAAAAAATATTTGTATGACCTACAAGTAGTTGTTCCGGGTCTGACTGTTTATGTATGTGAGTTTATATGTTTGTAAATGCACCCACGATACAGGGGAAATTCATAGCGTGGGGCAACTTAAAAAAAAATGTCGCTCTATGCGCTAATCGCTTATTGCGCAATGAGATTTGTGATGCAATAGATGTGACTAAAACTACTAAAAATAAAAAAGTACTTAAATAAAGGATTAAGCTAATAAGTAGGCCACCCTGAATAACATAGCATAAGTGCGCTGGAAAATATAAAGTAACTATTTAATGAAATTATGATTTGCAACCAATTCTAAATCAGAGATTTGATGATTCTATGTTAATATTCATATTTTAATCACTATACAAACAAACAAAAATGTAAGAAAAATATAATTTAGGCTGCTTATAATCCGTCAAATAAGAACTCACGCTTTGCTCACGCGTGAGGTGACGCCCTGTCACGAGGGTTCTTCTTTGCTTGTTGGAACAACAGAGGTGTAGGACCATGTAGGACACAGAGACCAAATGCATTACTATTAATTGTGTTCGCAGTTTGAATTCTACATTTGAATAACTATTTATTAAATTTTGAAGAGCACTTATATGCAATGTCGGTTTCTGCATCTCTTATTTTTTACTGAAATATGAAAATGGTGAGCAGTTATAAAAATCACAACAAAACACCGAATAAAAACAGAAAAAAATAACATAGTTTAAAGCCAAAACAAACTCATATTAAATCTAGCTTAATCCCTTTGCAACCACGTCCGTAACTCCATCCTATAATATGGTTTATGTAGCTCGTAACCGACGATTCACACACATTAAGAGACAGCGCACATATTTAAACGTAGTGTCGGGTCAGTGAAGCTTAAGCCGACAGTCCGTTGACAACTTGTCGGCTAACCATTATTCATGACGACAATTTTCCCACGTGTCACCAGCAGCCTACCATAAATGATAAATACTTTTTTGTTTTAGTACACCCTATATATAAAGCCGCTGCTATAAAAGGTGTAGTGTTTTTTGACAAATATAAATTGTAGTTAAAAATAAATGTGCTGGGTTTTTGACGTTTGATAAAGATTAATGGAAATTTGCCATTTATGTGTCTGTCAGGCTGTGGATTATACCTAGATTATAACGATACTGTAGTATTTTATACTACTTTAGATAGTTTTAAATGTCCAATAACCGCGGTGGCCTACTGGCACTAAAACATAAAATAAACTAAACCTATCATTACCGAAGGAATACAGAAACAAGTTAAGTTCTAAATGACATGTGTACATACAAGTTGAATTCATCAACTTCTAGTTACAGTTACAAACTGTAATTTAACCCATACAGCTATACAGGAAGCGCTTTGATCAACTAAGTAGTGGCGTGTCATTCAAGTTCGTTTGGTGACGAAGCACTTAAGATTTGTTCACTGACAAACTGTACCTCTCACATTAACAACAACAAGAAACTCCTCAGTGATAATGAACTAGGTAAGTTTCAGGTCGTTACGGAATACAATGCGCCATTTTTTATAAACATTAATTTATATTATCAAAGAAGAACTCAATGGAAATGAAAATTGAATTTCCGTGTTTAGCACTTCCATGGTAGACCCTCGTCTGTTCCCTTCCAGTTATCAGTATAAATGGCAGCTGTAATATCATGTTATTACACGCTCACCGTCGTCTTATTTGCAATATCCGTCCTGAGGTAGGATCCAGGATGTTCTAACGATATATTTTCTTAGCACAAACTGACCTGTAAAATCATTGCAATGCAAGACCTTTAAAAATTATCAAGTTCGTCTGACAATTAAATACTCACTACAATAACAATAGTTTAGAATGGCTTTGAGTCTTTGTCTTCAGCATTCAGCAGCTTGTGTTCAAGAAAAATATTTTTGTTTGAGCTGGATACGAAGCTCATCCCACAAGTCTATATCAAAATAGATGAAAAACAAACTTCAGTATCTAAAGCTAAATTGAAAATTGTTCCTAAAATACACATGGGTGTACATGAAGAGATCGAGAGGCATAGAGGCAGCGATCTTGGCTTATTTTGCGTTGAAAACCCACCTGTTCGTTCAAACATAGTAAGAGATATTGGAATTTTTCAGGGTTCCCCAAAACATATTTGCAAACGTATAAAGCGTGTACATAACAGTGCTCGGTGTACGGTACATAAATCTACAGACCGTCTATTGAATAAGCCACAATTTTGCATGGACACTCCCCATTATTACACACCGCACCGTTCGGCAACGTCTATTGTGTCTATCAGAAAATCCATACTGAATCAATGCCACAGAAATGAAGGTTTTATCGGTATTTTTGTATGACTACCATTGTTCTTTCGGCTTAAGCTTCCAGCTTTGTTTGAGGTCAAAGAGTTGCATATTACTTGTAAAAAGTGAAGATTTTTACTTTCAGGAGAAATATGTAACTAAAATTGTTTAGTGATTTTCCGGCCTTAAAAATACCACACAAAAACTATCATCGTCCATTAACGAAGCCAACTTTTTTTTTATAATTACTTGTTTCTTTCAGAACTAAAACTAATCTAGCTCTTTAATCGTCTATTAACAAAGCAAAAATCCTAACTGATATTAATTATTAAGGAGCACTTACTAAAAATGTATCGTTTCATGAACGAAAAATTTTCCCCATTTAAGCGTTGTTACTTTATTACCAAGTTTCAACATGGATCGAGATTACTTAAGAACTTTTGATACTTTTCGAAGACTTGAAATGAATTTAAAAGTTCATTCTTTATGCTCAATTATTCTTCGGTTTTATATGATGCCAATTAATTGTTTGTACAAAGGAATTTAAAATGGGTAGGTACTTATAATTATTTAAGACTAGCTTTCCGCCCGCGGCTTCGCTCGCGTGGAGATCGGTTATATCGCGCGTTTAGATTTCCCTCGTGAATATAATTTTTTTCCGGGATAAAAAAGTACCCTATTATTTAATCCGGACTTCTAATTTTACGTCTGCAAAATTTCAAAACAATCGGCTTAGTAGTTACGGCGTGAAAGCGGAACAAACAAACAAACAAACTCACCTTTCGATTTATAATATTAGGATATTTGGTGTACACATACAAATATTCCAGTAATCTCCCTTGGGAACTTGATGTTTTTTTAGAACCAAAAGTAGCCTATGTTACTCTCCTTCTTTTCAACTAATTGTATGCCAAAAATCAGGTCGATTGATTGCTTAGCTACGGCGTGAAGGAAGGACAAACAAACAAACAAACACACTTTCACATTTATAATATTAGTATGGATATCATTTTTTTGTAAAATTTCTAAGTTGGCATTATCTTTGTCAATATTATCCAGTCGATTAGGTTCATCAATTTTGATAACTGTCTTAGAACATATATACTGTAGGTAACATAAAGTTAACCTGAAAATGCGTATTATAAGTGTATATAAACTACATTATGGTTTTAACTATATATACTTAACTATATATTTGTGTTTGTTTTGTATGTACTGTATTTGTGATCCGGACGAAGCGATTCGCTTCGTCTTTTTTACCGCGTACATCGAGGAACTGGAACGATTTGCCTGTCAGAAGTTAATTTTGTTTTACGAATCATCATTATCAATCTTTTTACTGTCCCACTGCTGGCACAGGTGTCCTCTCATACAGAGAAGGATTGAGCGTAATCACCACGCTTGCTCAATGCGGGTTGGCGATTTCAGACTTAAAGTCCAGTTTTCCTCAAGATGGTTTCCTACACCTTCAGTCATTGGTGTCCAAGACATACTTAGAAAGTACATATAACTTTAGAAAAGTTACATTGGTACATGCCTGACCTGGAATTGAACCCGCACACTCATACTTGAGAGGCTGGTGTTTTAACAAAAAATATCTGTCAATTCAAAATTCCACTCTAAGTTTAGAGAAATTTTAAATTCAAACATTTGTGTACCATAATATCTCTTGAGAGAATGTAGACATAAAAATTGGAGAATATGATATTACTCTTAAATTTCGTGCAATTACAATTTTACAAATAATACATTCTGTTTCTGAAGTACATTCTTACTAATATTTTAAGTCGGAAAGTGAGTTTGTTTGTTTGTTTGTTCCGCTTTCACGCTGTAACTACAGAACCGATTGCTTTGAAATTTTGCAGACGTAAAGTTAGAAGTCCGGATTAAATAATAGGGCACTTTTTAACTCAGAAAAACATGATATTCCCGAGTGAAAACAAACATATTGTAAGCTTCATATCAATTCGGTGATAAATGGTGCTGTGTGTCGTTTAAAACAAGGTATTGTAAACTTAGAAACTAAATGATACGATAATTAATCTCCAAAAATAAGGGATCTAAAAAGCGCGATATAACTGAATTCGACGCGGGCGAAGCCGCGGGCGGAAAGCTAGTTTGTTAATATGTGAGTGTACCTATAAACAATAAATTGTACAACCTATTACATTGTACAAGTAAAAATGGGCTTCCGTGAGCTCAAACCTCAAATTCCTCGCGTTCATAAATAAATATTATTATGATAAGTTGTTATTTATCCCTTGCGCATTCCTCTTATACCGCTAGGAGGATTCTTATAAACTATTAAAAGGATGCCGAGAGAGGGTTAAGACGAAAATTTCTTTGTATCCTTGTGATCTCATTTTCCGTAAATGCATGCTTGTCTACTTTTTGTGTTTAGTAAAATTTTACCCTTCAATTTTGTCTCATATACGATATAGCTTGATCTCCTATAGTACGATGAGTAAGTTGACACCCGAATTCAAGATACACGGTCAATTTATTTTAGGTAGAGATACAACGAAGTCGTTGCGGTTTGTACTATGGCATGATCCGCTGTAGTTAATTTTTCTGAGAGATAAAAGTTTTAATATAAAATAATTAATATGTTAAATTGTTATATGATATAAAATCTCAAGTTAGTGTACGATAGCGTAATAAATGAATATTGTATTTTTCCTCATAAATGATATTGATAATATTTTATACTGATAGATTAAGCAAATTATTCCCTAACCATACCAAAATATTTTGCTCAAAATTTCACTTCTGCTGGCACACCCGCTGTTTTTTTTTTGTGGTGTCATCGTCCATTGTTAGTGTATCTAATTAAAATATATTTTTTTTTCTGTGTAATCTTCACAGATATGATTGGTAAGCCTACCTACCAAAACCTTATTATTTAATCGTGTATAAAATAATTACTGATATCTTTATGGGTCTATAGAGATTTCTACCGTTCGGTGTTCAGCTTTGCGTTTTAATTCGCTCCAGGTCTTTCCTATGTTCTTCGCTTCTACGATGACCGGTCGCCGCGAAGTTTGCTTAGGGCTAATCCATATTTACGTTAACAAATCATTGTCATTTTGTGAATGACAGAAGGTATACAAAGCCACCAAACTTAATCAAACCCAATGTATTATCATTCAAACTCAAAGCTCTTTTTTTAGTAAACCAATTACAGGCACTTTTGATACCAAGGTCAGTCAGTTAATAAGATGTAGCTATTTGCCCTCATTCATGACTTGACCATTCTATGGCGTATCTTATCCTAATCTGTGATGACAGATACTCCTTTAAATCAGGGTACAATTACAAAATACTGGTTATATAATTCAAGTTGAAATTATTCGTGCGTGACCAATGTTATTTTATGTAATTATAAACTACTGCTTCATCGCAATCCCGCCTTATGGTAAGCAGTGATATAATATAGCCTATTCACTCAAAAACTGAGTGAATAGGAAAGAAGACGGCAGGTGAACGAGGTGATGGAATGTTAAACCCAACAACAAGACCAACAATGCTACGCCAGAGGGAGATTGATCTGTATGCCTAGTATGAGTTTTCATTGCGAGACTCAATCGTCGATATCGAGCGCGTTTGGCGCTCTCATTGGTTGAGAGTTCTTACAACCTTGAAGCGGGCCAATAGATAAGCCAAACGCGCTCGATATCCACGATCGAGTTTCGTAATGAAAACTCATACTAGGCCTTTTTTTTTTTTTTTTTTTTGAATTGGGACAAAACCCGCCACACTTTTCCCAACCACTGCAACTCCTGAAAGCCAGAATCAACAGTGGCGACCGCCAGAAAAACGCCGAGCAATGAAGCTCGACGAGTCCCGGAGAAACGATTCAACTGTCTTGGGTCCCGCAACAAATTAATCAGAAAAGAATAGCGGAGGAGTAAGAAAAAAGATATTTTTTCCACTTCCCTCCATAACAAGCAGGAGACAGAACAGAACTAGGCCAATCGGCACAAAGGGACATTATTGCAACTGGGAGAAGCCCAGATTGCCAAACACCACGGAATAAAATTTGATTAAGTTAATGGGTCCTAAGTAGGTATTAGCTGTTACAATTGATTCCAATAATAGGTATGGCAAAAGCGCCTGAACGCACGGAAATTGGTTCTAGTTTCTACAAGGTCCGTATAATAAACGACTCCGGATGTAACTTGTACACTATCCAACATAATATTGCGTTCATTCTGCCAAAGAACACACTCCCACAAGATGTGATGTGCGGACTGTTCAAATTCACAGTTCGATGTAGAACACTGACACAAAGGGGAAGGAACAAGTTTAAAAGAATACAGTTTACTTTTAAAGTTGCCATGACCTGTGAGAAATTGGGCAACGCAGTGGTCAACCTCCAGCCATGTCCTAGCCAGCCGATCGCCAACGGATGGAAAGAATAGATGGAGGTGCCGGCCCTTGATGGAATTATCCCACCTACTTTGCCATTCGGATAAGAGGTCCTCCCAGACTTCAGTCTGAGGTTTAAATAATCTAGAGATTTTATTAAAGTCGCGTTGTGTAACAAAATTAGTGTCCATGGCCTCCCCCCTCGCGGAGTAGTACATTGAAGCACGTCGCTGTACCTCAAGGTCGACTGGAAGTACACCTGCCAGTACCGGTAAGGCTTCAGTACTGACCGTTCTATACGCCTTGCATAAAAATATCAATGCCAAACGTTGGCTTTGAAGCAGTTTACGTCGTGCCGCCCCTATGCTGGCCCTATCGGCCCAAACAGGTGCACCGTAGCACATACATCCTAAGTAGGTAGGACCTCATACTAGGCCTACAGGAGATCCTCCACGACCAAACTTCCGACACAACAACAGTTGACGCATTGTACCCGGCATACATCGCAACACAACTGCTCTGACCCGCCTTCCGTACAGCTTCAGGTTAATACTTAATGGGTCTGTAATAAAAAGATTAAGCAGCTAAGAGATGACCACTCCCACTACGCATGGATACCACATGCATCATTCAGCTCAATCATTTCGAAGGGAGTTAAATGATCCAACACACTCGTCAACATCCGCGAGATATTAGAGTTAGCATGATATAATCTCTCATCTACCAAAACAAACTCAACTCATGGAACACGTAAATTTATAGTTGGTACACAAGCCTACACATCAAGCTATATTTCATCATTTCCAGTTTTAGCTGACCTCTCATTTTAAAGATCTTTCGTGTTATCAGAAGTCAACTTAGAATGGTTAAATAAAGCTTGATGTGTAGCCGTGCATGCATAGTAATCATACCACATAAGATGAAACAGCAATGACGAGTCAACGTTAGAATCTTTAGTTAGACGAAAAAGGAAATATGTTGTTAATTAATCGACATCCTTCGTCAATTTGCCGTTTCAGACGACTGTTACTCGTATAAAATGACGTGTGTGATTTGAATATACGTACAAATTAAGCTGACTGATTTTACTTAAAATTTGAATTATCTGTCCCGGCTACTCTATGCAATTGGTCTAAATTCCCAACTGCCTGTTAAAGCCGATCGCTAAGTATTAGATTATTGTCTATTCTGGATGAGAGCTCCAACTTTCTCGACACTATTGTAAAAACCATTTGAATTATCTTTTAATTAGCTTTTGAGCTAATGGTTGCCTGTAAAGTAAGTTGATATTTGCAAATGCTTTTGTGGGTAAGGATAGTTATTTGCTCCATATTTTAATTCTTTTCGGATGCAACAGTACATTATGATGTAAATGCGGTAAGTTGAAAATTACAGCCGGCGATATTGCTAACCCGAGCCGCGACGGCGAGGTGAGGGCTACAAGATAGCAGGGGCTATAATTATCAAAGCGCACGTATGTTATACGAGGTTTCATAACATATTTGTTGGGAAATTAATAAAAAATTCTTAAACGAAATCTTTAATAACTTGTTACAGCAGTTACAAAAATTTAAACAATTTGTAAAGTTGACTATTACGTTGCCAGTTGCCATTTTTAATGTTATCAAGTTGTTGATTACAATTCCAAAGTCTCTTGCTCACTCTCCTGAATGAAAGTAGAAGAAACGAGACCACGACGACGATGGTGGAATAATGTATGTGTGTGTGCTCGTAGATAGTCGAGAGTCAACACTTGGCTCAAAATTTATATTCCTTGTAATGCGGAAGCTAATTTCTTATTTATTTCTCGCGCTTCGCGTGTCTTGGCATTTTATTGTCAATAAGCCCGCACCTGAATCAGAAAACTACGTAGCAGGGGGATATTCTGAAACTGTGTCCTGTGTATTCATCAGGATCAGTCAAAGTTAATGTGTTACCTAGAGCGTTTTCTATTTTGATAATTATGAAAAATAGAGTTAGGTTTTGCTTTTGTTGAACAAAGCGTTTTGCATTTCTTTATTGCATCGTAAATAGGCCCCTGTATTGTCAAAGATCGCGCAATTTTGTTTTTTGTGTTTTTGATCTGGACAAGAAGAACCTGCGAAGTGTCTCGACATTATTAGTTGTAATGTTTGCCAACTTTTGACATCTATATGTCCCATTAAAAAAAATAAAACCAGAGTTCAAAACACTTATATAGTAAAGGCTTAGTGGTTAAAACACCAGCCTCTCAAGTATGAGTGCGCGGGTTCGATTCCAGGTCAGGTAAGTACCAATGTAACTTTTCTAAAGTTATATGTACTTCCTAAGTATATCTTGGACACCAATGACTGAAAGTGAAGGAAAACATCTTGAGGAAACAAGGACTTTAAGTCTGAAATCGCCAACACGCAATGAGCAAGCGTGGTGATTACGCTCAATCCTTCTCTGTATGAGAGGAGACCTGTGCCCAGCAGTGGGACGATAAAAAGGTTGATAATGATGATATAGTAAAGAGATTTGAATGTGAAAGAAGTGAATAACAATAGTATTAACTGACCCTATTCAGAGCTTCTTTTAAAAACTTCTTAACATTGCCACCCGAAAATACTTCCTACTTTTTACTCACATGGCCATCTAAGCGTGTTTTTAAAAATGCTAACAAGCTGGAGTATGACTTTATATTAATATGATTTTTATTTTCATAGTGATTTTTTTGTCGAAGATTCTAAAATGAAGTGGCAGTGGGCGGGTCACATTGCACGTAGAACCGATGGCTGATGGGGTAGTAAGGTTCTGGAGTGGCTGGGCACGCCACAATAGCAGCGATAAGTCCCCTCTTTGAGGTTTGGCTAGAGAGGCGCCACGGCGCCCTCTCGGCGGCGATCTCTCGCCCGACCCTGGTCCAGGCCATGGTTCGGAGCGAGAGTGCATGGCTGGCCGTCATTTGTTTCTGCGAAGCAGTGATGCTGGCAAAGAAGGAGGCAGAGCACACGAGGGAGCGGAAATCCCAGCGCCCTCAAGCCACTGGCCACCGCAGGCGCGGGCCTGCGGGCGGTGAGCAGTGGGCAGCACGCCGCCCGGTAATGACCAGGTCCGAGTCGACGGCGCGATGTGTTTCACGGGCGCCTCAAAGAGATGTCGCACATCGTGACGGGGTCCGTGAAGACCGATACCTCCTGGGTCAGGGTTGCGGGTTGGTTAAAATAGAAACCGCGGCCCTGGCCGTCACACAGGCAAGTGAAGAAACACGGGTGGGTCAGTAAAAGTCTGACACGCACTTCCGCTCCGCCCAGAGCGGGAGAAGTCGTTTGAAGGTTTTTCATCCCAACAAAAAAAAAGCACTTTTTTGTTCTTGTTCATCAGCCTATAAAGGTCCACTACTAGACAAAGGCCTCCCTCAAGGATCGTGGAAAGCCTAGGGGGATTCCTTTTATTAGGCCTAGCACCACAATAGGGATGTATCCAAGGTATGAAAATCAAAAAAATAATTAGTCCGTCTTACAGATAATAAAAAAATTAAGACCCGTATTTTTTATTTTGTCTTAATTACCAAAAATTACTGAGATATAGCGTATTAAAGTTACAGAGTGGGGGCTAATTACGTCACGCCGTTCTATATTTTGCACCATGGCGTGACGTCATGCGACATTTCAAATCAATGTATCTTCCTAAGTATTTGAATAAAAGAAAAAATAAAAAATACGTGTTCAATATTTTTTATAAAGCTATCTGACGGACATTAAATTATTTTTTAGGATACAAGCCAATTACCTTGACTTATATTTTTGATAAAGTTGCATGATATTTCATTAGCCTATTGCCATTGATAGCCTGTTGGCTAAAGGCACAATTTCCGAAAATTAGTGCAACTTTGCTTTTCGCTGCATTCATCAATACATGATGAGACTTTTTCAAAATAAAAATCAATACAGCGAAAAGAAAGAGCGCCCAATAATTTTTACTTTCACAAACTAGGTAAAGCTTCGCGCGCATTAGGACTCTTTTTTAAATTAGAGAATTAAATATTTATTTCATTCATAAAATGTTGACTAATTTTAAGATAAAATAAAACTGTTTGGTGAGATTTAAAAGGTTCGCGATTATAATAAAAAAAAAAAATGTGCGTTTACCTAATGATAGACAACACGATATTGAATTTGGTGAAATAAATAGTTCGTAAAAACTATGGAACAATCAAATGAAAAAATGATGATTTTGCCTTAATATTATGTTGCCTATATGATATGGCGTTTCAGGTAAACATATATATAACCACAATAACTTAAACACTTGCTTAACGCATGTCTAGTGTCAGCATAACGGCAAAGTCCACAAAATAATGTCGTGTTTAAAAGGTATACAGCCTAAACAACCACGATTTTGTGATAGCAAGGACTATGTTTAAGTATATCAAAATGTAGGTACGACTAAAAACAACTTGTGTGTTGTTAAATGATGCAAAAAATAACAGGCTCAAAGAGACCGACATAACAAGTCGTATAAGCACACTATTATAAATCACTGGAATATTTTACGTTTAACATTTAATAATAAAGCATTTTAATTCTGAACCTTAAACAAGCTTTACTAAGGCACAATTTCGCAACCTAAAGTAGTTCACGTCGTTCTGAAATATTTCTCGAAGTTAGCCTTCTTAATAAAAAAAAAACATGTAATATCGTAGTGCCTAAATATATATTATACATAATACCATAAAGTCGTAGTTTTGACTAGTTTCAATCTAAAATTAGATCTTTATTAATTATTGATCTTCAGGCATATCTAATTTTACCTGTTTTGAACTGACTATCAACCTAAATCTCGTTCTCGTAGTCGAAGTTCTCGATGGTAGGCAATAACATCGGCTGCCGGCAGAAGGTACCACCCACCAGACAAAGCCTCTTGCCGCTAAGCGATTCGTCGTGTTCCGGCATGATGTCAGGTGAAGCGGTACGGAGGACGGGTCTGAACAGTTATGTTGTGATGTGTGCCGAGTGCGATGCCCCAAATGTTGTTGTGTTGGGAGTTTGGTCGTGGAGGGACTCCATATCAATCTCCGTCTGGCGCAGCATCGTTGGTCGTCTTGTTGGGTTTAACATTGCATCACCTCGCACAACTGGTGTCTTCCTTCCAATTCACTCAGTTTTTTTTTAACGCTTTACCATCACCTATTGCATCACTGCTTACCATCAGGCGCGATTGTGGTCAAGCACTTTCCAGTATCCAGTCGAAAATCAAATGTGTTGTTTTGGAAATTATTTTAGAAAATTAACAAATCAGCAACGAAATTACGACACCTCTGTGGGGAGGACTTAATTAACCGAGCTGCAAATAAGATAAATGAACTGTCAGAGTCGCTAATGCGCCCACTGGATAACGGACACACGGTCACACCGGTCGGCACACATATCATGTTTAGGGAGGCACGTGTTTAAGTGACGCGTCATTAATTTTGAGCTCGCGTTGCAAAAAATAATATCACTTTTTTGAACCTGGAAGTAGAATTGACTGAAAAGGATATGAAAAAATATTGTGTTATGTCATTCCCCCACGGGGAGGTTCTTGCTAAAGTTTGCCTTGCTGAGGATATACATAGTTAATTATTGCTTTGACCTTTTAATAGTTACAAATTCCTTTTTTTTGTTTTCAGGGGGAAACCTTCAAAAGGCACCCGACCCGACCTCCGAGGAATGAGGGTCGGGTAGAGTGGAATTTATACCTCACTAAAACCACTGCGGTAATCACCATCTGCACACAGGGGTGGCCCCGGGAGGTCCTCTTAAAAAACCAATTTCGGACCCGAATAATACGTATACCTACACACTTCTTCTCAATGGGGATAAGCAAAAACTATAGAACAACGCCAGTTAAGATTCTTACAAACTGCTTTTGCTTGGTTTACGTTCATGCAATAAGTCATATATGGACGTCGGTTACGAGAACCATGTATCTCATCTTTTTGAAGAACATCACGATAAGATGATAATATGTCTGTGAACTAGGGCATCCTCACATACTTAACTTTTTATAAATTCATGTTTTTCTTCACAAATACAATTATACATCACTACGTTTTTCAAGCAATATGTTAAAACGCATAAACTATACGCTGTGGGCCTTCAACGCGCTCCGAGTACAATACAACAATGCGTTTAGGGTGATGCTGGGGCTTCCACGGTACTGCAGCGCATCGGCCATGTTTGCACACGCCCGTACGGAAGGGTTCGGGGCGACAGTGAGGCGCCGCGTGGCCTCGCTCATGCGCAGGGTCAGGAGGAACACCAACACCATCCTGTCGGTCATTGCTGACAAGCCAGACTGCCCCATTCAGCGGCATTGGTGCTTGTTCCAGGTGCCCCTGAAGGTGGCTGGTTCATGAATTAGGTTTTAATATTCTATTTTGTTTTTGTATTTTCTATTTTGTATTACTTGTTTTATTATGTTTAGGTACTAACATAGTTGTTTTAAGTCATAATGTTACTAACAAAATATGGGGAAATCTGAAATAAACAAATTTTGTTTTTATTTTATTTATTTATTTATGAATCTAAGAATCCTTCATCACGAACAAAAATACATATAAGAGAAGAGTCATTTTTCAAACTAAAAAGTAATTCCTAAAATAAACTTTTGATGAAAAATGCCTCCGTCTGCAAACGTTTTGCACTACGGTTCCAAAGTCGAAAAGAACGATGCATATAGATATTCTAGATTGAAAGCAATTTTTAGTATTTTTTTTTCAAATCACTGATGTCGATTGCAAAGTGCAAACGAATCATATTGGCAGCATAGCTCGTAGTGTGCAATAAAAGCGTCGAAAAAAGATCTATGACAAAAAAGGTTTTTATTTGCAATTTAAAAAAAAAACGTGTTCTCTTGTTCAAGACTATTCCATTCAATGACGGACATGTAAAACACGTTTGATGTCACTTTCGAAATAAAGATAAAAAAAAATGGTTGCCTGTAAAGTCGGTTTTACGGGCGAAGATTTTACGTGACAACGTCTTTTTCTCGGTAGAATATTTATTGATATGAATATAATTAAATTGCACAATAGGAACAAGGAATTGAATGAAAATAAGAATTGCACAAATTTTAACTATAGAAATATATTTTGTTTACTAAAACATCGGTGACTCATCGTAACGTTACCGAGCGTTACACTTTTTCATAAGTGACTCCCAGCCGCAACCTAATTTAAGACGTTGTCACGTCAATAAAAAAAAATGGTTGCCTGTAAAGTCGGTTTTACGGGCGAAGATTTTACGTGACAACGTCTTTTTCTCGGTAGAATATTTATTGATATGAATATAATTAAATTGCACAATAGGAACAAGGAATTGAATGAAAATAAGAATTGCACAAATTTTAACTATAGAAATATATTTTGTTTACTAAAACATCGGTGACTCATCGTAACGTTACCGAGCGTTACACTTTTTCATAAGTGACTCCCAGCCGCAACCTAATTTAAGACGTTGTCACGTCAATAAAAAAAAATGGTTGCCTGTAAAGTCGGTTTTACGGGCGAAGATTTTACGTGACAACGTCTTTTTCTCGGTAGAATATTTATTGATATGAATATAATTAAATTGCACAATAGGAACAAGGAATTGAATGAAAATAAGAATTGCACAAATTTTAACTATAGAAATATATTTTGTTTACTAAAACATCGGTGACTCATCGTAACGTTACCGAGCGTTACACTTTTTCATAAGTGACTCCCAGCCGCAACCTAATTTAAGACGTTGTCACGTCAAAATTTTATTCCGATTTCCATCTTTGGCTTCAGTCCATTAATCCGCAATGCTAGAGGATATTGGAAGAACTGTTAGTCCGTAATGGTAACTCAAAAAAGACATGGTTGATGAAACTGTATCTGCCTATTGAACTATGAAACTGATAAAAGAATTTCGACCGATATGGAGTTTAAAGATATTCCCTATCGAAGGCAAAAGGCCCGATTAATGGTATCGACTGCCTTTACAGGACGTTATCGCTGTGAGGTATATCTGGTTCGAAAATTACAATCAAACCTTTCATTTGGAAAATATTATGTGATAATAATCAATGGAATCAATCGAAAAGTCGTAATTGAATTGAATATTTAGTTTGATCACTGTGATCGAGTTATTTATTTATATATTATTTGTTGCACACACCAAAAGACTACAAAATACCTAATAGGCCTTATTTGTTCTGCCAGTTTAATACTTAGATGAGTGTGAAGTCACAGTCCCCTGTGTTACAGGCATGTACGTGTTACGTGTGTGGGCCACGTTATGTGATGATGACGAATGCTGAGCTATCTCATTGGTCAGAAACGTTATTACAGCGTGTTTCATTCTGAGTTAACACCATCCATTTTTCACACTGAAGGCACATGTCGATGGGAACGTTCGGAACATGCCGCAAAATATTTCGTGAAAAGATTTATTACATCATTAATTGCTATAAAAGCTGTGATTGCTTTTGTTTGCTATATGTAAAAGGATTTATAAGGAACTTTATAGATTTTAAGGTCTTGTGATTTCCTATGATTATTTTCCCTTCATTTTTATACATGTCCCGGAGTTAACGCACACTATGATCATTTATGTTAGTATCACTTTCAATATGACCAGATTCACCTGAATTATAATTAATTGTCTCGTCGAATCCAGCTCGGCTGGGCAGCGTTCGGGAAGCTACGCTACATCTTCTCGTCGTCCAAGATACCACAGTGTCTCAAGACTAAAGTCTTTGACCAGTGTGTGTTGCCAGTGATGACTTACTGAACTGAAACGTGGTCGCTCACAATGGACCTCATACGAAGGCTCAGAGTCACACGAAGGGCGATGAAAAGAGCTATTATCGAACACGCAGAGGTGTGATGGAATCAGAAATGAAGAGATCCGCAGAAGAACCAAAGTAACCGACATAGCTCTTCGAGTCGCTAAAATTAAGTGGCAATGGACAGGGCACATTGCTCGTAGAACCAATGCCGATGGGGTAGTAAGGTTCTGGAGTGGCGGAAACATAACGGTGAAGGTCGCGGGAAGCCGATGGATGCGGGCAGCACAAGACCGGTCATCGTGGAAAGCCTTGGGGAGGCCTTTGTCCAGCAGTAGACATCTATAGACTGAAGAAGTAGAAGATAATACATTTTACATAGAGCCTATCTGACTTCCACAACCCAGCAGGGTTATTACGTAACAAACTATCAGTACCAATGGGTTTCATTTTGACAGTTCAATGACATTCATTGTGTTATTTACGTTTTTGAGCAGACACATCTTAGAACATATAAAGCAATGGACTAGCAATTTGCTTCGAAATGATTCCAACTGATAGTAATAGTGTGTTACGCAATTAGGGTGCAGTTACTGGGTTATACAATTTTTTTTTAATATAAATTATAAACCAGCGCTTGACCGCAATCCCGTCTGGTGGTAAGCGGTGATGCGATCGTTGATGGTAAAACGTGCTAGTTTATTATTAAGAGCCTATTCACTCTAGCCTTGAAGACACTCAAATTGTTGTGTGACGGAAATACCGTCGCTGGTAAATTGTTCCAGTCCCTCGATGTACGCGGTATAAAAGAGGAAGCACAACGCTTCGTCCGGATCGCAGTGGTGTCAACAAGGTAAGGGTGGAAACTGGCCTTACGACGGGTCGTCCGATGATGGAACGGAGATGGGGGAATTAAATCATGCAATTCCCTTGCACACTCACCAGAATGCATCCTATAAAAGACCGAAAGGCTGGCTACTCTACGACTGTGCTCCAGGCTTTGGAGACCGTTTCGAGTTAAGTCTGGGTCGCTAGTCAGCCTCTTCGCACCCCTCTCCACTGAATCCAATGTAGCAAGGTGACATTTCGCAGCACCAGCCCAATTGTAAAATAATTTAATGTCTTTCAGATAGATTTATAAAAAATATTGAACACGTATTTTTTATTTTTCTTTCATTCAAATACTTGTTAAGATATATTGATTTGATATGTTGCATGACGTCACGCCGTGGTACAAAATATACCACGGCGTCACGTAATTAGCCCCCATTCCGTAACTTTAATCGGCTTTAACTCAGTAGTTTTTGGTAATTTCGACAAAAAAATACGGGTCTTAATTTTTATTATTATCTATAAGTCGGACTACTTAATTATTATTTTTTTATTTTCATACCTTGGATACATTCTTATACTATAGTGGTCGTTCTATTTTCGGTCTTCTGATGATCCGAAGTGACTACCAAAACTTCACGAATGTAAACCTAGACTATCGGCCTAACAAATTTTCTGAGACATGGAGAGTTCTTAATACTATGTAAAGATGTCCTTTTCACTCATCAACCGCGGTAGGCGTAGCGTGTCATCTACATTTAGCCACTGGCCCCTCAAATAAAGCGTACCACAAAACACCCCAATTAGAATCATCATCATCATCAACCTTTTTTATCGTCCCACTGCTGGGCACAGGTCTCCTCTCATACAGAGAAGGATTGAGCGTAATCACCACGCTTGCTCAATGCAGGTTGGCGATTTCAGACTTAAAGTCCAGGTTTCCTCAAGATGTTTTCCTTCACCTTCAGTCATTGGTGTCCAAGATATACTTAGAAAGTACATATAACTTTAGAAAAGTTACATTGGTACTTGCCTGACCTGGAATAGAACCAGCGCACTCATACTTGAGAGGCTGGTGTTTTTAACCACCACGACTTACAAATTAGAATACTATGTTAGATATAAATGAACTAGATATTTAATATTATGTATGAAATCTTATTTTTAAGCTATTGCATAGCTTCTATCGCGGGCCTTGAGCGCGGGGACCGAATCCAGAAATTCCGTAACGAAAAAACCTCACGCTCCCCACTCCGACGGGCACGGAGGTGTGGCTTGAAGGCCGTACATCGTCTAACGTCGTTTCAGTTCGGCAGTCTTCGGCACGGTATATTTATGTGCGTGCGACTACATCTTTTGAAAACAATTTATAGATTTTCAAAAAGAGCATGCATATTGCAGGGCGCGAACTCAGTTCTACACACTTGCCATGTTACTTATAGTCGCGATGTGCTAAACTTGCGATTAATTTTCTCTCTGAAATAGGTCTTCTATAGAGATATATCATAGACGTCATCGACGTTGTCATGGCTACCTTAAAAACTTTTCATATAATTAATTATTAAGTACTTTTATTCAAATTAATTTAGTAGTGTTTTTATAAAATAGCTTTTTTTTTAACGGAAAAGCTAAGATGAATGTCACGCTAATTTTTCATTGGACTTTTAAATTATTTATAGTGTTGTTTACTAAATAAAAGCGTGTGATTTTATAGAGTAAAAAGTGCTCACGCGGCCGTTTTTTCAACTGTTATTGGCGATATCCGCCATTATTGTGAAATATTTTTTTAAAGAATTTCTATAATTTGTTACACGTGTTATTGGCAAAATTGTGGTATCTATCCACAGGGACCAGATCAAGAATTGAAGTTGAAGTTTTTATTAAATAAAATATTACAGAAAGATGTCGGTGAACAATGTTAATACGAGTACATTTAAGTGTACGAGATGTAATATTGTTATCTCCGAAACGAAACAACGAAAGTTTAATAAAAATATGCTCGTCGGCTTTTTCTGAGGAAGACATTGATGAGGCAAAAAAGTTATTGTTTGTTTCTACGAAGACAAGACAAAAACATGTATCGAGGCGTAAGAACAAAAAGCAGAAAGACCTAAAATATAAGATTAAGGTGTTTAAAATCACGGATCCAGAACAATCCCAGTTTTTGTGGCATATGACCTTCACAAATTGCCACCAGTTTGCTTTGACTACGTAGAACGTACGTAAAGAAGTTGATGAAGGATTTATTAATTCTACGGTCAGATGTTAACGCAATCAGAAGTGATTATGTTACTAAAGATCAGCTCGAAAATATTAAATTGATAACAAATAATTCGACACCGACGCCGTTCATCATCAACAACCTTTTTATCGTCCCACTGCTGGGCACAGATCTCCTCTCATACAGAGAAGGATTGAGCGTAATCACCACGCTTGCTCAATGCGGGTTGGCGATTTCAGACTTATAAAGCTCAGGTTTCCTCAAGATGTTTTCCTTCGCCGTCAGTCATTGGTGTCCAAGATATACTTAGAAAGTACATATAACTTTAGAAAAGTTACATTGGTACTTGCCTGACCTGGAATCGAACCCGCGCACTCATACTTGAGAGGCTGGTGTTTTAACCACTAGGCCACCACGACAAAACAGTGGGGTATATTGAAAAAGAACCTCGGAGCATTTGAGTATATTTCGTGGTGCTCCCTGTGCGCCGTTTCCGAGTCAACGAAATACTAGTTGGTGGAGTCATAAGGATACTATAGCTGTCTTGCCTGCCCCTCAGTGCCCGGTTGGTCTTGCGATTGCACCGAAACAGCACACAATGACAGAGATTATAAGTAATAGCATAGACAGACCTTACGGAGGAATTGCCCTATTGTAGAGGAAGTCCGCTTTCTCAAAGGTATCAGTGTTGTTGTGTAATAGTGATCGTTTAGTTCTCACACGGATCGTTCTATGTTAGTTTTCTCATTTTACATGCTTACTGACTCGAGTGATAACTGTACTTGTAAAATTTGTGTATAAAGTGTTTTGAATATGAATGAACAAAGTGCATTTATTTATTAATGAAGAAAGTCACGTAAAAATAGTGAAAGAAAATGAGTGGGTACTCTATATACATACATTTTATTATTCACACAAATGCAGTATTAATTTTGAATTGAAAATATAATACTGCTATAAAGATAACCTAAATTTTTGATATTAAAATGAGCGATATTAAAAGTAGCCCTCTTTTATAGACACAAACACACACGCGTATAGTTTAAATTCTCAATTTAGATTCTCAATATGTATATATATATATATATATATATATATATATAAATAAATAAAATAAATAAATAATTATAATTGCATAAACTGATACAAAATGCTATGCAATAGCTTTACCGCGGCAGTCCCCGAGTGCCACACGTCTTTTTTTATTAATAAGTTTTTTTTTTGCTTTTTCACACAATTTTCTCTCACAGTCAGTTTACTAACTGTAGGAGTAAAGAGAAAATTGTGGTTACGTTAGGAATCTGCGCACGCAGTGCCCATTGTAATGTTTTGACTGTATAGCGAAAGTATGGTCGTAATATTAGAATTCAATTTATATTTTTATGTATTTTTAAAATTTATATATTCAAGGGATTAAAAATGACCTGTTTAAAAATAAATAAATAAATAAAACGATTCAGTAAACTACACAAAATAAACTGTTTTCAAAATGTTCATTAACTTAGTTGCATACATGTGCATATTATTATTATTACAAGACGCTCAGAAAAAATATATCTCAAATAAAAACTTAATAGATTTTTAAAGTATCAATCTAATAACGTGATGTGACGTGATAAATCGAGCGTCCAGATACTTGATTAAGTATCGCAGTATCCGTTTTATCCGGATGGACGGATAACATTAAACGGATGTACTTTCATACAGATTATAGATTGAGTTTATTATTCCACGTTGTGTTTACTACTAGGTAATAAAATTGTATAACACGTTCTTTTTAATGTTGATAATAACAATTTCTTTATTTGTATATATTACAGGTGTTACAATAATGGTGTTGTCTTCAGATTTAGTCTCAGTACATTCTACCTTTTCGAATACAAAAATATAGAGGTTCACTTATAGATAACTAACTAGCTTTCCGCCCGCGGCTTCGCCCGCGTTCGGCTATATCGCGTTTCCAAGAGAACTTTTCGAAAGTCCGGAATCAAAACTATTCTATGTTATTTCTCAAGGTCAACCTTATCTTTGTACCAAATTTCAATAAATCAGTTCAGTGGTTTAGACGTGAAAGCGTAACAGACAAATCGACAGACAGACAGAGTTACTTTCGCATTTATGATATTAGTAGGGATTTACAATCCAGATAGTCAATTTAAAAATGAGATCATGCTTAGTCTATAATTATTTATGTAACTAATGAGATAAAATGGAGCAAAAATTACAATTTATTATTTTTAAAATCAGTAACAGCGTAATAGCATTTTTCTGTCAGCAAAAACAACAGGCGTTTCTTAAATTTTATTACGGGCTGATCCTTAATACAATTTGGTAATTTATTAAATATACCAATAATGTTTTTTTAAGCAAAGCAGTGTTAAATCTCCCATTACATAATAGACATTGATATTAAATTATATTTTAACTAGTGCTTTACCTCGATCCCGTCTGACGATAAGCAGGGATACAATCGTTGATGGTAAAGCGCACTAGTTTATTCAGAGCCTATTCACTCTAGCCTTTAAAGACACTTAAATTGTATTCAGAAGAAAAGACCGTCTCAGGTTAATTGTTTCAGTCCTTCATAGTACGTGGTAGGTATAAAAGTAGAGGCGAAATTTATTAAACAATGTTAGTATTAGGCCGGTAATACATTTACATTCAATTTAGTATCAGCATAATGAGTCTATATATTTTTTTGCCGCTGAAACTAACATTCCTTCTTAGAGATAATCTACCACAGACAATAATTCAAACGTCAATAGATGTTACATGTCTTATATTTTTTGTTCTTTGTGTGTACCAGTTACCTTACGATGTTTTTCTACAAATCTTTGATGACGCAATTATTTTCACAAAATAAAGCCTCAGTCTAGACTGTATGTTTTGTCTAACAAAATAGATTCTCCTTGATATAAACAATTGTAGTACAATAAATAGGTATCTCATTTGTCTTTACTGTTTCAGATTATAATATAAATATTTTGTATTCCTCAACGAGTTAGGCAGACGTCTACCTATACAGTAGTTACAGTCAAATTTGAACCTTGATGCTTTAGCATTCAAATTGAACGTCTATTAAAAAAAATTAACGGTTTGTAGTATCTTGATGCGCTGACGTCAGAATAGCCATATTTCTCCAGTTATGTTTAAATTCCATGTTCATTTTGAAACTTCTCTGATATGCAGTGTCATACGAGATTTGTAGACATAATTTCACTTCTGATGATGATGTGACATCATGATTTAAAATAATAATAAAAAAAAAATTCGGTAAGCCTTAGTGAAACCTTGATTATCTTTTATGCTAAATGATACTTAATAAAATGGTCACAGAGTACAGTTAAACATTTCAACCTAGAATTTTAAAATGTATTGTTATGTGTCACAACTGAAGTAGAAACATTTCAAATATCTTTTGGAGGCCACTCTATCTATTTAGAGGATTATTAACCCAATATACGCCTCATACCTACTCCATGTCGAGCATAGAGATGAGATAGTCAACCATTTTGTTCATTAATTACGTCTCTGAAAGACATTATAATGAACCTCTTGTCTATATTATAAATGTTGTTAGTAATTGGAAAATCAAAGCAGAACTTGTGCTATTTTAATATCTATAAGAGTTTTACCTTTTACGTATAAGCTTCATAATGTTACACGTGCTTGAAATAACATATAGAAACATTTAAATTGTGGTTGTCGAAATCTTAACTAAAGTACCTACTTAATAATAGTTATCACTTTGTTGAAAACAATTGCATATTAATGAAGGTCTGGACAATTAAGAACAAAACCATGTTTTCCCTGTATCCTTTTCCACACAGAGGTACAAAAGGTACGGGTGTCCAAAAAATATAGTTATCCGTTACATAATCAATCTCAAATAAGGGCTATTTTCGAACATTAATAAACGTCATTTATATATATCACTACATAGTAAAAAACAAAGTTGCTGTCTCTTCCCTCTTTCTCGATTTTTTTTAATAGATAGTGATTAAAGACTAAACAGTAAAAATATTATTCTTTTCATGTTTCTAATGTGATGTCGTAAATAATTTCATTTTTCCGTGTTTGCAGTGAAACGCAGGCTGAACCCTACGAGATTTATCAAAATAATGTATTAAATATTAGACACATTAAAAAGGATAATATAATGGATATCCTATAATATTTTTTTTTTCATTTTTTTTTTACGACAATAGGGATGTTTGCTGGGTAACAAAAAATTGATTCTATTTAATCCGTCATTCAGATTATAGAAAAATATTGGATACGTATATTTTGTTTTATCAAATCATTAAAAATTGACAAATATAAAAGACATTAAAGATCAGGAGTGGTGGCTAGTGACGTCACTGCTCGCTAAAAAGTGTACAGTGCAGTGACGTTACACGAGTTTGCAACGCACTGTGTCGTCATCATTTTTTGTTTATATGAAAAAAAAAAAGACGTGTGGCACTCGGGGACTGCCGCGGTAAAGCTATTGCATAGCATTTTGTATCAATTTATGCAATTATAATTATTTATTTATTTTATTTATGCAGTATTTATTTTACTTTGATATTAATTCAAGTTACACTTTTTGAGCGTGGTGACCGATAAGAAAACAAAATTTTCTTTTATTAAATAAATAAAAAGTTCATATTATTTAAAATATTTTTATTATTTTACAATACATGTGGGTTTTATTACCTTACAGTAGCTGTTGGTTATTCAGGAATATTTATCATTGAAACTATAGGTTTATGATAACTGAAATAAGCAACATAAGTTTGCGACTTAATATCCTCTAAATACCTAGAAAATACCGCGTCAATGGTGGTCCCATATTTTGTTGTGGACTCTTGTGGATCATTATTCATTTTCAAATTCAATGTTTTTGATAGAAAAGTTGTCAACCGCTCTGATTTTTTATCAGCGAAGTTAATGTTGAAATCGCCAGCCAAGATAAGTGGAAATTTATTACCATTTGTACCAAGTATTTTCGAGCCTTCTTCAGTGTACTCCAGTAAAGTGCGATGAATAAAATGCTCTACCTCGTACAATTTTGGATTCGGAGAAATATAAATTGCTACCATAACTATTTGTAGGCCATTTCTAAGTTTGCATAAGCACGCACAAATATCTCCAACAACTGAGCGCCTAACATTAACATCGCTAACGTGTGCAATATTTATTTCAATATTCGGAGTCATAATATTAGTAATATCATTTATATTTTGGTAAATAGCTACCCCACCTTTTGAAACAGTATCTCGTTTGAACTGAACAATACAATTAAAATTAGGTATTTCAATTGGATTATCATGCGTCATGCAAGTTTCGGTAAGAAGTAACACATTTGTTTGTCTTGTAACTGAATCTTGTAAATCGTATTTATGACTATTTAGACTTTGGCAGTTGAAAGTCATTATTGAAATGCCATTTCTATTACTAATGAAATGTAATACACTTTGAGCAATCGTCTGAACACTATTTAAAGACAGTCTTTTGAATTCTTGCAACAATTGAAAAAACGGCCGCGGGAGCACTTTTTACTCTATAAAATCACGCGCTTTTATTTAGTAAACAACACTATAAATAATTTAAAAGTCCAATGAAAAATTAGCGTGACATTCATCTTAGCTTTTCCGTTAAAAAAAAGCTATTTTATAAAAACACTACTAAATTAATTTGAATAAAAGTACTTAATAATTAATTATATGAAAAGTTTTTAGGGTAGCCATGACAACCTCGATGACATCTGTGACATATCTCTATAGAAGACCTATTTCAGAGAGAAAATTAATCGCAAGTTTAGCACATCGCGACTATCAGTAACATGGCAAGTGTGTAGAACTGAGTTCGCGCCCTGCAATATGCATGCTCTTTTTGAGAATCTATAAATTGTTTTCAAAAGATGTAGTCGCCGAAGACTGCCGAACTGAAACGACGTTAGACGATGGGGAGCGTGAGGTTTTTTCGTTACGGAATTTCTGGATTCGGTCCCCGCGCTCAAGGCCCGCGATAGAAGCTATGCAATAGCTTAAAAAGAAAAAAATACGAGTCTAGTATTTTTTTGGAAATCTGACTGACGGACTAGTTTTTTTTTTAGTCAAATACCCTATTATTGCCTAATTTTCGAAGCGATTTTAACCAATACAGCATTAGTCCTTATCTATATGTATATAATATATTTTAATACCTTAAATACATTGTTTATTTAATATAGATCTATATCGACCATTACAGCATATGATTTATATGAATATTTTCGAAGATATTACAGATTTTAAAATAGCGAGGCGCTGCGTTTGCGGCGGTACCGACCGGCCAGGGCGACGGGAGCGGGCGGGCCGCTATGTTTTTATACAACGTTCACAGTTTTTCTGTAGTGTATTTAATATCAGCCTTGCACCCGTTTTAATAGTTGTTTTCCCGCAGCAAAACGGTTTTGTCTTAGTAATACAATCGTTTCATCAATAAATAAAATATTAGAAACATGAAATAGCAGATTTGACATAGTGATAAAAAAAACTCGAAAGTGAGCAAGAAATAATAGTAACCTCCTGATAATCTACAGGTGAATGGCGCGGGGCCACTGACCCGCGTGCTTCAACAATTATCCATTCATACTTTTACGGGCTTAGGACTTTCATAAATACTTTTTAGCTGCAATTTACTGAAGACGAAAATAAAATTATTATCTAAGATAATTGTTTGTAATTTTTGCGCGTAGACAACTTTATGTCGTATCAATAGAGTCGAAAGCTTATTTTACTTTGAACATTTATAAAGCGGCATCGCCTTTGATCGCTAGTTTTTTGAATGCTAGTTTGAGCAGTAGTTTTTTGTATTGGTACATTTAAGTTATTTTATACCGTATTAACGCACATGATGACATGACAGATTTTTTTGGTTTGAACATATTTTTCTTTTGTCGGCATCACGGTGAATTTTTGGATTGTTGTCTACAAGCTGTTTTATCACTACGCGCGGGAGCTTATTATGGTTTGAACATTAAATGCATTGCTTTCCTTTCAGAAGGTTTCATGTCCATTCCGAGTAGTACCTACAAGTTGTATCTAGCGTAACTAACTTTTCTCACTTTTTCGAGTTGATGATTTTTTTTTTTTAATTATTTTATTATTTTATAACACAATCATTTTTATTTTTGTCTTTTACTCTATTCATCGAAAGTACTCCTTAAAGCAAATCGTTCTGCCGCGGGAAAACAACCATTAAAATTCCAGCGTGTATACTAGCGTAACCAACACCACTGTCATCACCACTAATTTGGGTGGCGTGGTGGTATATATATACTGGCGTTTAAACGTCAAATATACTCCTCCTGCATTCATGATTCAGCACCTTCAATTAGTTAGTAGCGAAAGAGTCAGATCAAGCATATGGTTCTATTCAGACCGAAGTCAGATCACTCTAGTATGGTAGATGAATTAAATTAATCAATTAGTCCTCAATTATGTTTAAAAGCTAAATCTAGTTGGTCGATCGAATGTAATTTTAGTTCACTTTTATTTACACATAACGTGAACAGACGTTCTGTTTTGAACGGGATATAGTTAAGAGTCTCGGTGTCCCCAAAATGAACTTTGAGACGCAATATTGTCCCGTTTTCAGAAACCGGGCGATAATTTGAGTAGCAGACGGCCATTCCAGTTTAGTTCTAACGATGATGTTGATAAAGCAAGGTGAATATAAAATAACGTGTCAAGAGTTTTTTTTTCGTTGATATCATCACCAGCTATATTGAAGCAAATTTGTTCTTCTGATAAATGAAACGTAGCGAAATATTTCGGGTACCTATGTTTTTTGATTCGTAACTTTCAAGCCAACTAACTTTTTCTGAATAAGTAACATAAAAAAGATTTTTTTTCACTGACTATTTTTTTTTTTCATAAATTGTAAACTAATTCTTAACAGCAATCCCGCCTGATGGTAGGTAGTGATGCAATGGTGGTATTTCCGTCAGACTACAATTTGAGTGTTTTCAAGGCTAGAGTGAACGGGCTCTTAATAAACTAGCATGCTTTACCATCAACGATTTCATCACAGCTTACCATCACGTGGGATTGCGGTCAAGCACTAGTTTATAACTTAAAAAAAGGAAAATATCAACCCCAAAAGCTGAAGGCGGTCGGTGCACTCCAAGGATACATTCAGAAAAGTAGGAGCCAAAGTGAACGGACTTTTTGAGTTGAAGAGACACGCCCTTGTTCTGGCGGCATTTAACACCACAAGATTTTCTTTGCTCCATTCGGAGACTGCCTGGTCACGTTATTTGTACATAATATTCCAGATCGGATTTCGGTCATGGCGACCAAACTCAGTAGACTAGTTATCGACGCGGGAGATATAGGTGCACTCTGTTCCTTCACTTACTTAGTCTGATCACTCACATAGTCGATAATATGACACGACTGGAGAGAGATCAAACGCAGGATCAACGGATTACTGGTCAGTTTCTGAAGCATAGGTGTATCTTACTCACTCGAACGTCCCAATGTGACAGCTGGGAATGCGTTGTACGTCCAAGCGCGCGATCGGTATCAAGCCGCGCCGAGCGTTCATAAAATCCTCGTTTTTTTCTTTTTATTTTTTAGCAGAAGTCTATTTAATGACTTAATATGAACTATTTTTCCTGCAGTGATTATTTTGTCATATTTAAGATATTATATCAAACAAAAACTTGACGAAAATCCGGCACACAATGAGCAATGAGCAATCATTTCATCGTCCACTTTAACACTCGTAAAGACAACTTATCAGACATTGGATACAAAGTTTTTATACATATTCAGAAAGAATAAATCTCGGCAATTATTTAATGTTTAGTACATTAAATAATAAGAGTCGATAATAAAAAAAATATTTATTATTCTCATTTTAATCGCAGAACTCACTAGCACTGTACAAAACTGCACTCACCGCTTATAAACAAATCGAGAATCGTTGTTTAATACAGTACCGTCTAGTGAGAAGTTCATGAAGCTCGATACATATCATAAATAAAAACTCGTTTAAAGTGTACATGTCGGTGAGGCCACCATGGTTGCCTGAACCCTTAAAGCCAAAAAATTTTAGGCAACTTTGTTGGCCCGGACGCTTGAGTGGACTCTTAACATCCAAACTCCAGGATTTTACTGCGAAATACCTGATGGAAAAAGCAATTATCACTGTCCAATTTCTGAGTCCAGCTCAGTAATAGGGTAACATGCTATTACTATCAATTTGAATAATTTGGATCATAAAGCTAATCCAATGCTCCATATGTTCGAAAAATGTGTCTGCACATCAACGCCAATAACGCAATGAATGTTCTTGAACTGTCAAATTACCCAAAGTAAGTTCGAGACTTGTGTTATGGGATACTAACTCAACGATATTTATAATAGAAACATATATAGATAAACATCCAAGACCCAGGCCAATCAGGAAAAGATCGTTTTCTATCATGACCTGGCCGGGGATCGAACCCGGGGCCTCCACGTCGCAGTCAGGCGTGTTAACCGCTGCGCCACGGAGACCGACCAACCGACCTTTTCTTCAATGTATGAAGTTTACGTAGACGGAATCATAGGAATTCGTTTTGTAGCAAGTTTTGGTGACCCTGATTTAACTCGAGTTGGTCTCCAAAGCACAGGCGTAGAGTAGCCAGCCTTTCGGTGTTCTATAGGATACATTTTGGGGAGTGTGCGAGGGAATTGCACGATTTAATTCCCCCATCTCCGTTCCACCATCGGACGACCTGTCGTACGGCGAGTTTCCACCCTTATGTTGTTAACACCTCTACGATCCGGACGAAGCGTTTCGCCTCCTCCTTTATACCGCGTACATCGAGGAACTGGAACAATCTGCCGGCAGAGGTGTTTCCGTCGGACTACAATTTGAGTGTCATCAAGGCTAGAGTGAATAGGCTCTTAATAAACTAGTGCGCTTTACCATCAACGATTGCGTCACTGCTTACCATCAGGCGGGATTGCGGTCAAGCGCTGGTTTATAAATTATTTAAAAAAAAAAAAACATAATCAGCCTATACTGGTCCCACTGTTGGTAAACAGGCCTCCTCTCGAGGAGGATGAGGTAGATTACTGCCTACTCGGCAGTAATCTACCACACTGGCCCAGTGCCGGTTGGTAGATGTGACATGTATTGGAAGTTTTTGGTTCTAGGACATGCCGATCTTTTCCGTCACCATTTTGAGAGCAGTGGTGATGGAATATATATATTTTTTAATAATTATAAACTAGCGCTTGACCGCAATCCCGCCTGATGGTAAGCAGTGATGCGATCTTTGATGGTAAAGCGCGCTAGTTTATTAAGAGCCTATTCACTCAGAAAAACTGAGCGAAGGAAAGAAGAAGGCAGTTGAGTGAGGTGATGCAATGTTAAACCCAACAACACGACCATCGATGCTGCGCCAAAGGGAGATTGATCTGAAGACCCTCCACGACCAAACTTCCAACACAACAACATTAGGCGCATCGTACCCGGCACACATCGCAACACAACTGCTCAGACCCGTCCTCCGTACGGCTTCACCAGACATCATGCCGGAACACGACAAAGTAAAGTAATTTAAATAAAGTAAAGCTCTTGATGGGATTCGAACTTACGACCTGCAATTTGTAAGTCGCGGCCGATACCACTAGACTACCACTGCTCGTTTTTAGTATCATCATCATCAACCTTTTTTATCGTCCCACTGCTGGGCACAGGTCTCCTGTCATACAGAGAAGCATTGAGCGTAATCACCACGCCTGCTCAATGCGGGTTGGCGATTTTACACTTAAAGTCCAGGTTTCCTCGAGATGTTTTCCTTCACCTTGTAATCAGTCATTGATTTTTAGTATGAATTGTTGAAACTATTAATAGTACTCGGTAATATTGCTAATCTGAGCAGAGAACACATACATACTTACTATGATGTGTCCTCAGGGAATTGTGGCCTCGTCGGTATACATACTCGTAATAGGGATTACCGTCTGTCATTGCTAGTGGAAAATGTTGGTTTATAAATTCAGCACTGTGAAATTGTATCTTTTATGTGAAAAGGTTGTTAGAGGTTTAACGTTAAGTATTTTCATTTATTCATTTACGCTTTGTCGCCCAAAAATATATCCACATTAAATTAAATTTATAAATTAAAGCAATGTTTTTTTTCCCAAACTCGTTTATCTTTAAAGCAAAGCAGTAAATTAATAATAAAGTTACGAATGCACCTTATGTCAAGGGCATAAAGTTCGATATTGTGTGACATGCAGGACATAACTTTTAAGCACTATATCTCGAGTCCTAGGTATTTCCTAGGCACAATATAAAAACGCATTGCTAGACCTAAGGTGGCCTATCGAATGGTACAGGTTTCATCAACTTTGTCAATGAAGTGACGACATCGAAATTTCTAGAAACCCGTTTCCGGAAATTACCGTAGGTACCTACTGAATGTACTGAAAGTTATGCGCTATTATTATTACGTCTAGACGAATCTGGAATATTCGATCAGCTGACCTATATATAGTGCCGTGACGCCAGTAGGCATTCAGTCTGCATTCGACTAGCGATACGAGAACAAGCGAAAGTTAAGAAGCGATCTTTGAGAATACTTACTGCGACAACGGTAAAGATAACTGTGAGTAATACGTGTAGTTACATCTTTAGTGTTATTGTGTGTTTACAATACGGAGTTCATGGACGTAAGTGAAGACATCGGTGCAGCGTCAGCAACATTCTACTTATCATTGCCTACAATCGACTGTACCTTCGTTGCCAATAAACTTCGAAACCCTTAACCGGCATTTTAATACCCCTAGCCCGTAACAATAATAAAAGTCTTTTTTTCGGAACGCTTTAATCATCAACAAAGAATAAATATCAAACAAATGCGATCAACGTTCAACGTTTCTAATAAACCATTTCTATGATCGTCCCACGACGCGACTCAGCAACGCAGAATTGTTTGCGTGCAAAACTTCGTGGACGTTGCAATTGAGAGCGCGACAGGTGACGACAATGGGTGTCGCTCCCCTACTGCCCACTGTCACATTCACACGTCCATTTTGTTCGGTTTTACCCGCAAACTGCCAATTCCTTGGGTTCTATGGCTGTTTCACTGAGTCGTGGGTAGGATAATTCGGTTGTAGAGCATTTAAAAGACTGCTTGTGTTTTTTATTTGACAGTGGTGCGGTACGGCGTGACACTTAACACAGCGGGTTACTACTGAAAGGAGTATTTTATATTATAAAGGGATTTTCTAGGTTTTCTACTTTCTTACCTGTAAGAGACATTTATGAGAATATTTACTTCCTTTGTAAATTATACGGAATTCATTTTGTTTTCCATCATACATGTTTAACAAGTTAGAGAAAACTTGCATCGTTAAAGCTGAACACACGTCAGAGCTCAACAAAATAAGTGTTAGCATAAACTTTAACCCAAAATATGCTTTCAAAAATCTTACCTGCTGTAATTTCAACGAACAGAAACTTTGAACAGAGCTCTTCGAATATTATGCAAGTGAAAGGAACTGAAAGAAAAGAGAACCGATTTTGACACATTTACGTAACTTCATATTTTGCCTCTAAATATGTAGGAACTTTCTAGGGTTGATGAAACATTCTTAGCTCATTATTCAAGCTTTACGTCTATATTGACTGAGCTTCTTTACATACTGCCAACTAAATGTGGTGTGCCAACTAAAGTTTGTGGAAATATTTTATTACATTTTTTTAATAAATCATTGCGCCCTACTAGGAATTTCTTCTGTGTCGTGGATCCGTTTACAAACATAAAAACTCATATACACAAACAGACAGACCCGGAAGAACCACTTGTAGATAATAAAAATATTTGCCCCGTACGGGAACCGAACCCGCGACACGCAGCGCAGCAGTCAATAGCTTAACCACTGCGCTAACCGTGCTGTCGTTTAGGTCTTTCTTATACAAAAAACCTATTAAAATGTTTGACACTCCATTATAAACTAGCTTGAATGTTCGATTTATATCATTTAAAAATATATCCAACCTGAACTACCTAAGGTTTACTTTGGCGAATAACCTTTACAGTACTATCTAATTTATATCTAAATGTATCTCAAAAATTAAAAAATGAACCAAAAGATAAATAACATACGAGTATTGTTGCAGTGAAGTTTCAAAGATACAAAATTGTTCAAATAATGTTACGTTGGGAAATAATGTAGGTAATTAAATTAATTGTATCACCAACCTGACGTTAATATAACACGATAGTAGATACGTACTATGTATCCAGAAACACACACTAATGAAATAATTAGAAAAGTTTTTTTCCCAAAACATTAACGAGGATTGAAAACGTATCTTCATTAAATAATTAATTAATCTACCGGTTTGCAAACTTGAAAAACTAACAATTGTTCTAAATAACCCATTTCAGAAAGCCGCAATTCGTCAGTATTTTTGAGGGCTTATTGGTTTTACGTGTCGGTACACTGCGGGAACATAAAATAGGATCAAACGCTTATTACATTGGGCAAACATTTGCCTGTTTGCGTTTATATTCATATATAGTTGTTGCTATCAAACGCATATCGACTTTTTGGGTACGGTACTTACCAATGCCTATATGAGCTTGTAAGTTTTATTTCGTTTTTGATAAACATAAATATTCTATACATTTTGATAAGTAGCTGGTCTATTTCGCTTGAATGGCCGCTAAAAGTTTTGTAAATAATATAAATTGATCATTTGGTTTCTAGTTCTCTTCAGGCTTTCAAAATTGTATGCAACTACAATTTTATTTATAGTAGGTATTCTGTATAGTGTAAGTATCAAAGTATAAAAAAGTTATGTAGATAAAAGTATTTCAAACGATACTTAAAAGGGAAAAATCAACTAATAAGTCTTAAACAAGATATGAAATCAAATAAAATCACATTACGAATAATAAAATCAGCTGATGGTTCACGTAATTTTCATATCGTATTCAATAACATAAACATACCTTTTACAAGAAACCTGGATCGAGTGCGACAAAACACGATAGCTGGTAAAGTTCTGAGTTCGATCCCTTATTCGGAAAAAGTGATAATGTGATTTTCCTGTTGGAAAATTCTCAATTGACCTGGGCTTGGACCGGTGTCCGATAAAAGACGATAGGCTCACCCTTTATCACATCGGACATTAATACTGTCAGTGGTGAACCTCTGCCCTTTTACCGGTTAGAAATGTAACTGTGTATTTTTAAAAGTGAGAGGGAGCTCTTGGTGGCAGTGATTATCCCTTTCAACATTTTGTTAAATTTAATTGAAGGGTCTTCGCCTCGAGCATAAATTTGAGGCTAAGATAAATTTAATTGATCATTATGGCTGACCTATCAATAAATTACATTATGAAATTATCCTTTTATACATTCTTTTACTCGTTAATATTTAAAAATTAGATGGCATCGACATTTCCTGACAGCCTCGGTGGCGTAGCGGTAGCGGCCGCTACGCAAGGAGGCGCGGGTTCGATCCCCGCACAGTGCAAATATTTGTATGCATGAATATGAATATTTGCACTGGTCTGCACTTTAAGCCGTTGGTCCCGGTTGCTATACGAACATCTAGTGGCAGTCGTTACGGGTTGTTGGAGCCCTCAAAAGTCTAACAATTGGTTTAACTGCAATGCTTAGATATCGCCTTCGGGTTGTGGAGGTCAGACGGCAATCGCTTCACGGAGAAATAATTAAGTTTAGCCAAAATCAGCAGTTAGACTGGTAAAGCGGACCCCAGACTCCAAAGCTGAAAAGCTACGGATGCGACTGGGATTAACGCTGAGATGATGATGACATTTCCTGACTGATCTCGCAGAAAAAATGACAAAACAAACTCAGAAAAATCTGTTCTATTCTTCATCTATTCTGAACATAGAAATGTATTTATTTTATTATTTATGTATGCACTATAAAACACATAAGGATATGATAAAATTGAGATCGCAGTACAAAAGTGCTGCTTATTTCTTAAGAAATTGCTTCCAGCAGACCTGCGAAAGGAGAAGTAAAAGAGAAATGTATACAATAATGTGTAAGAACAACCAGAAAAAAAAACATAAATGTGATAAGTAGGTAGGTATAACAGTATAATATTAAATATATAATTTAAAAATAATTATTTAAGTAAATTTAAATAAATATATAATACTAAAATATCTATATAAATATGTACATAATAAAAAAATCTCACAGTATAGAACAAAGGTATCGTATTTCATTGACGCTTAAATATACAAATAATGTTTTAATCACGAATGTTAGGCGGAAGTGAGTTCCACAACCTTACAGCATAGACTATAGTAAGTATAGTAATGTATATAGAATATTAAATCATTTTTTGATGATGAGTTTTAAGGATGGCTCTTAAGTGTGATCTACACGGTGCGACGGTAGGTAGGAAGGATAAGACAGGTTGTGTAGGATGTTGAAAAGGAAACCTAAAATCCTAGTATTCCTGTAAAGGCGGCCACTTGAGTTCCTTGCGAAGGTGAGAAACATGGTCATACTTTTGAAGACCGAAAACAAAGCGGAATGCACAGGGTTTTGCAAGCGCTCTAGCTTGTTTAACAGCTCCTCAGTATCATCCAGATAATGGCGTCGGCATAATCTATAATCGGCTGAATAAGTGTTCGTTCCAAAGAAAATTTAGTCTTCAAGGGCCTGAAGGCATTTCAACGATTGAAAGGGGAAATGTACCTTTCGGCTGACCACACTGACCTGAGCACGTCACAAAAGGTTGGAGTCGATGGTGTCAATGCGGACACCATCGAGATATAAACGCAAGAGAGATGTAATATCAGCCGCATTGCGAACGAATCTACTGCCTATGATCATAGCCTGGGATTTAGTTGGGTTAATTTGTAAACCAAATGACTTGATGTTAGTGCATCAGAATTGATGCTGGCGTATCAAGTCAGGTCATGATTCATTGCAGCAATTGCAGAGCCCGCGTTAGCTGCAGTAGAATGTCGATAGCTGCTAGTCACTGCGTAGAGATGGAAGCTGGAGGAGATTACTCTAATAACAGAGTTCATAAAAATTGAAAAAGGAAGAGGAGAGATAACGCTTCCCTGAGGCACAGCCTCAGTGAGAATATACCAATCTGAGAAGGACTCCTTCAGGAAAACACACTGAGAGCGTTCCCGAATATATGAGCTGAACCAGGCTAAAACAGAAGAAGAGAAATTGATAGAATTGAGAATACCTAGTAAAATGTCGAAATCCACTGTGTTGAAGGCACTTATAAAATCAAGCAATACAAGGACAGTCAGTAATTTATTCTCTATTGCCCAGCGAATGTCGTCAGTCACCTTCAAAACCGCGGTTACAGTAGGTGCTTACGTAATAAGAAAGAACGAAATGAAATATAAAATATCAATAAAAAGTATTAGTTTTGTAATTCTTATACATATCGTTTTTCTATTAGCATTTTTTATTTGTTGAGAACAAAATATATTTTTTCCAGATAGTTTGAAGGACGTAAGATAAATATAATAATATTATCTACATATTTGTTTATTTTAGAAAATATTATTATTGAGTCTAGACGTAAGTACTATTACTACTAAATATATTAAAAAAGAAGGACAAACTTTAGTATTAGATTTTCATTATTTCTATATTGAAATCACAAACAATAAAATTCTCAAATCGGTTGGTTGGAATTTTAATCCTGCTTTTGTCTATGTAACTATTTTCAAAATCGTTCATCGCCTTTTTATCGTCTTCACTACCTTTGAACAGAAAAATATAAAAATATTTATATATCGCATTGTAATAAATCTAAAATGAGGTCACGAGTACGTCACTCTCAAAACAAGCTCCGACTCAAGAATTAATAATTCTGATACTCAATTATATTCCCCCGTACTTCTCTGTATGAAAACTTCTGTTTACCCTCGTTAAATACATCCGAATACGTTTTCTTGTATGCCATGTATTTGAATTTTCCTTTGAAATTTACTTTCTGGTTTGTATCAGCGCTCGCAGCTTCACCTCAGGCTTATCGTTTTACGCAAAGCCACCATACTTAGCTTCAGTAAAAGCATTATAGTTTACATAAAGGTCTTACAGCATCATAATGGTGATATCTAAACAGAATTTCAATTGAGCTCTTAATTAAAATGAAGATTCGTAATTGCAGTCGTGTGTGAGCGGTTGAGTGAAAATTAAATGGAATTGGTACGCGGAAACTTGAATGTTAGGCAGATTAGTTCAGATAAGAATTAAAGAACAACTAGATATTTTCGTTAGTAATAATAAAGAGCAGCGGTGGCCTATTATAGTGGTAGTAGCCGCGACTTGCAAGTTGTGGTAGGTTCGAACCCTATAAGTCCCCCCCTATTGATGGACCCCGAGGCGGAGGCGATGCACGGAGTAGTTTTACACCCCACTACACCGTGCAGGAGACGAGGCCTGGGCAGACCGGGCCAGCACGAGGGTGTGGGGGCGTGGAAGAATTTAGACTGCCGCGGCCCCACGCGCGCTCGTGATAGAAGAGACACCGGGGTGGCTTTAGTCAGTAAAAGTCTGACAGACCCGTCGCCCACCCCTTGGCGGCGGACATCCTATGAGAATTTCCACCCCGGAAAAAAAAAGGTTCGAACCCCATCAGCCGCATTAATTTGTGTAATTTATTGAAGTGAAACTTCTTTACGCACGCTTGACTTGGGGAGTAAGCTGGCGAACTCGTGACGTAACCGTTACGAAAAGTGATCGGGCAAGGCGAACGGAAGTTAAGTGGGGGATATAAGCACAGAGGCTCCCGTGGCGCGAGCTTGGTACTACAAGGTCTACAACGACTTTTTTTTTTTTTCAATAAATATAGAAGTAAAACATCGGTGAAGGAAAACATCGTGGGGAAACCGGCATGTGACATGTAACGTCTTTCTACCCGCACTGGGACCGCGTGGTTGATTTCGACCCACTTCCTCTAACTGAGAAGAGGCTTGTGTCCCAAGAGTTGAAACATTATAGGCATTATAAATATTAATGCGACAAAGTGGAGTAAAATATGGTTAGTAATAATGTCATTTAAGCATCTAATATTAATTTATAGTTGAACTGGTTGTTGCCCCCGACTCCGTCCGCGTGGACTTCAGTTTACGGGAGCTGAGTTAATATCAAATAAGCGCCTGTTAAAATAATGGAAGCAATATATACATCCGCGTTCGCTCCCATTTTCGCAATATTTTTTGTTACTGCTCTGCTCCTATTAGCCATAGCGGGATGTTATATAGCCTATGTCCTTTCTCAGGCTCTAGACTATCTGTGTACCAAATTTCATTACAATCGGTTCAGTAGGTTTGGCGTGAAAGCCGGACAGACAGACAGACAGAGATACTTTCGCATTTATAATATTAGTATGGATCATTACTGCACCACAATGCAGGCATTAAACTAATCACGTATTTGATGTATAGGTATATAATTTATTGTAATCCTGTAATCTCCTATCAATTTTGGATGCCGCATAAATTGCGTCACGGGGCGATCTGTTTGCAAATCTAACCACAACTAAACGCAGGGATTGTGAATACATAGCATTTGAGCATAGTGCTTACTAGTAGTAGTACTAATACTGACTAAACACATAATAATATTTATCCCTTTTTTGTGGATAGGATATCATCAAATGATCTATCCCGCTCTGGGCAAAGCGGAACGGAGTGTCAGACTTTACTAACTAAAACCCATCCGTGTTCCTTTTCTGGCCTGAGCGCCACTGTTACATGTCTTAACAACCCGCAGCCTTGGCAAATAATATTTACCCTGATCATGGTCACGATCTACCTGCAGCAGTCACTGCTAGACATAGGCCTCTCCTTTGGCACGATTTAGGCACGCCAACTGGATTTTCAGCAACTCCAAGATCTTTGCAAGTTAAGTACTAAGTAGCGACTCAAGGATACGTCTAACCCGAAAGTCGTCGGTTTTATGGTTAATATGGTCGACAGAACGACAGTAAGTATCTTATAATTTTCAACCCTTATTTTTAAGCTATTGCATAGCTTCTATCGCGGGCCTTGAGCGCGGGGACCGAATCCAGAAATTCCGTAACGAAAAAACCTCACGCTCCCCACTCCGACGGGCGCGGAGGTGTGGCTTGAAGGCCGTACATCGTCTAACGTCGTTTCAGTTCGGCAGTCTTCGGCACGGTATGTTTGTTGCGTGCGACTACATCTTTTGAAAACAATTTATAGATTTTCAAAAAGAGCATGCATATTGCAGGGCGCGAACTCAGTTCTACACACTTGCCATGTTACTGATTGTCGCGATGTGCTAAACTTGCGATTAATTTTCTCTCTGAAATAGGTCTTCTATAGAGATATGTCATAGACGTCATCGACGTTGTCATGGCTACCTTAAAAACTTTTCATATAATTAATTATTAAGTACTTTTATTCAAATTAATTTAGTAGTGTTTTTATAAAATAGCTTTTTTTTTAACGGAAAAGCTAAGATGAATGTCACGCTAATTTTTCATTGGACTTTTAAATTATTTATAGTGTTGTTTACTAAATAAAAGCGCGTGATTTTATAGAGTAAAAAGTGCTCACGCGGCCGTTTTTTCAACTGTGATTGGCGATATCCGCCATTATTGTGAAATATTTTTTTAAAGAATTTCTATAATTTGTTACACGTGTTATTAGCAAAATTGTGGTATCTATCCACAGGGACCAGATCAAGAGTTTAAGTTGAAGTTTTTATTAAATAAAATATTACAGAAAGATGTCGGTGAACAATGTTAATACGAGTACATTTAAGTGTACGAGTTGTAATATTGTTATCTCCGAAACGAAACAACGAAAGTTTAATAAAAATATGCTCGTCGGCTTTTTCTGAGGAAGACATTGATGAGGCAAAAAAGTTATTGTTTGTTTCTACGAAGACAAGACAAAAACATGTATCGAGGCGTAAGAACAAAAAGCAGAAAGACCTAAAATATACGATTACGGTGTTTAAAATCACGGATCCCGAACAATCCCAGTTTTTGTGGCATATGACCTTCACAAATTGCCACCAGTTTGCTTTGACTACGTAGAACGTACGTAAAGAAGTTGATGAAGGATTTATTAATTCTACGGTCAGATGTTAACGCAATCAGAAGTGATTATGTTACTAAAGATCAGCTCGAAAATATTAAATTGATAACAAATAATTCGACACCGACGCCGTTCATCATCAACAACCTTTTTATCGTCCCACTGCTGGGCACAGATCTCCTCTCATACAGAGAAGGATTGAGCGTAATCACCACGCTTGCTCAATGCGGGTTGGCGATTTCAGACTTATAAAGCCCAGGTTTCCTCAAGATGTTTTCCTTCGCCTTCAGTCATTGGTGTCCAAGATATACTTAGAAAGTACATATAACTTTAGAAAAGTTACATTGGTACTTGCCTGACCTGGAATCGAACCCGTGCACTCATACTTGAGAGGCTGGTGTTTTAACCACTAGGCCACCACGACAAAACAGTGGGGTATATTGAAAAAGAACCTCGGAGTATTTGAGTATATTTCGTGGTGCTCCCTGTGCGCCGTTTCCGAGTCAACGAAATACCAGTTGGTGGAGTCATAAGGATACTATAGCTGTCTTGCCTGCCCCTCAGTGCCCGGCCGGTCTTGCGATTGCACCGAAACAGCACACAATGACAGAGATTATAAGTAATAGCATAGACAGACCTTACGGAGGAATTGCCCTATTGTAGAGGAAGTCCGCTTTCTCAAAGGTATCAGGGTTGTTGTGTAATAGTGATCGTTTAGTTCTCACACGGATCGTTCTATGTTAGTTTTCTCATTTTACATGCTTACTGACTCGAGTGATAACTGTACTTGTAAAATTTGTGTATAAAGTGTTTTGAATATGAATGAACAAAGTGCATTTATTATTTATTTATTTAATAAAAGAAAAATTTGTTTTCTTATCGGTCACCACGCTCAAAAAGTGTAACTTGAATTAATATCAAAGAAAAAGAAATACTGCATAAATAAAATAAATAAATAATTATAAGAGTCGTGGTGGCCTAGTGGTTAAAACACCAGCCTCTCAAGTATGAGTGCGCGGGTTCGATTCCAGGTCAGGCAAGTACCAATGTAACTTTTCTAAAGTTATATGTACTTTCTAAGTATATCTTGGACACCAATGACTGAAGGTGAAGGAAAACATCTTGAGGAAACCTGGACTTTAAGTCTGAAATCGCCAACCCGCATTGAGCAAGCGTGGTGATTACGCTCAATCCTTCTCTGTATGAAAGGAGACCTGTGCCCAGCAGTGGGACGATAAAAGGTTGATAATGATGAATGAATGATGATGAATTGCATAAATTGATACAAAAGGCTATGCAATAGCTTTACCGCGGCAGTCCCCGAGTGCCACACGTCTTTTTTTTATTCTAAACTAGTCTTCTTCTTCTTTAGCCTATAGATGTCCACTGCTGGACAAAGGCCTCCCCCAAGGCATTCCACGTTGACCGGTCTTGTGCTGCCCGCATCCATCGGCTTCCCGCGACCTTCACCAGGTCATCGGTCCACCTTGTTGGGGGCCTCTCTACGCTGCGTCTTCCAGTACATGGCCGCCACTTCAGAATCTTACCGCCCCATCGGTCATCGGTTCTACGAGCATTGAGCCCTGCCCACTACCACTTAAGTTTAGCGACTCGAAGAACTATGTCGGTGACTTTGGTTCTTCTGCGGATCTCCTCATTTCTGATCCGATTACGCAGAGTAACTCCGAGCATTGCTCTTTTCATTGCCCTTTGTGTGGCTCTGAGCCAGAGAGGCAGATTTTGGCCTATTGTTAGCGACCACGTTTCAGTTCCGTAAGTCATCACTGGTAACACTCTGGTCAAAGACTTTAGTCTTGAGACACTGTGGTGTCTTGGACGACGAGAAGATGTAGCGTAGCTTCTCGAACGCTACCCAGCCGAGCTGGATTCGACGAGACACCTCTTTCTCGAAGTTGGACCTACCTAGTTGGACTGTTTGTCCCAGGTATATATACTCGTCAAAAACTTCGAGTGCAAAGCAACCAACTAGTATTGGAGTGGGTGCGACATGAGAGCTCGACATAATTTTCGTCTTATCCATGTTTATCCTTAGACCCACTTGTTGGAAAGCTCTGCTGAGGTCTTTGAGCATTTTATCCACAATTTTACCACAATATCATCTGCATAACGGAGATTAGTGATGTACTCGCTTGTTGATGTTAATGCCAAGTCCTTTCCAGTCCAGGAGCTTGAATACATCTTCCAACGCAGCAGTGAACAATTTGGGAGATATGAAATCTCCTTGTCTCACTCCACGCTGGAGTTGGATCAGTTTCGAGTCCTCATCCTGGAGACGGACTGACATGGTGGCATTTTTATACAAACTCTTTATCTCCTCAATGTATCGATGGTCAATTTGGCACCGCTGTAGAGACTGTAGCACTGCCCCAGTCTCGATCAAATCGAAGGCCTTCTCATAGTCCACAAACGCCAAGCATAGTGGTTTGTTATACTCCTCGGATGTCTGTATAAGTTGCAGCAGCGTATGTATGTGGTCTATGGTGCTAAAACTTTTTCGGAAACCTGCCTGTTCGGGAGGCTGAAAGTCGTCGAACCTGCGAGCAAGACGATTCGTGATGACCCTAGAAAACAGCCTATATACATGGCTCAGGAGGGACATCGGTCTTTAGTTTATCAGGAGGGTATTGTCACCTTTTTTGAGAAACAACACCACCACGCTCCTGTGCCATGTCTTGAATGATGGAATCAAATAGCTTCTGAAGCACTTTATGAAACGGTTTGCCACCTTCATCATCTCCAGCCGCCCTATCGTTCTTGAGCTGTATCAGGGCCATACCAATCTCATACAGGCTAACGTCTATAACAGTCTATATCGTACGTCTGACGTCTATATCAGTATAAACTAGTGCTTTACCGTAATCCCGCCTCGCCCCGCTAGTTTATTAAGAGCCTATTCACTCTAACCTTGAAGACACTTAAATTGTAGTCCGACGGAAATACCGCCGCTGGCAAATTGTTGTAGTCCCTTGATGTACGCGGTATAAAAGAAGAAGTCAAACGCTTCGCTCGGATCGTTGTGGTGTCAACAACGTTAAGGTGTAAATTATTCGTCTAATGATGGAACGGAGATAGGGGAATTAAATCATGTGATTTCTTCGCACACTCTCTAGAATCCATTCTATAGAACACCGACAGGCTGGCTACTCTTCGTCTAGGCTTTGGAAACCATTGACTGGCTCATGCATGAAGTTCTGAACAAACCCTTACTAAGTTTGCCTCTTTATCTTCAATTGCTTCCCAAATACCTAACTACCAAGTTTTCTGCCAATTAGCTACGGAACTGTTTTATATGTCTTCAATCTAGTAATCAAACTAGTATTGTAACTAAACCACTCCACTATTTACTCAAATGCGGAACTTTAGCGTGAAATCATGCCTTCGTACATACATACATACATACACATACATATATAGGTGTACTAAAGAAATTCTGCTCCACCTAAACGATGATTTTAATGTGATGTAGGTATTAATCAAATCAAAATCAGCCATTATTAGTTCCAGTATCAAGTTTTTGCTCTGATGTCACTCCGCCATGGTACAATAGCACTGTTTAGTGAGACCGGTTTAATTTATGAAGTACAATAACGCAAAGAAGGCAACATAGCCGCACCTTCTCCTTGCTCCTTCTTAATTTTGATTAGAGAGATTTATCATTTTTCATTTTGGATATTATTTTTCTTTACTTTGCTTCAGTTTCCGCACCTCTGCGTTCGATTCCGCTAAAATGTTTTCCGTAATATGCCTAAATTACCTTGTATAAAGTGCTTAGGCTTGTAGTAATTAAATTTTCCTAATATAAGACAATTATATATCATTCGCGCTCATACAGCGCGTTTTATCCGAGGTCTTAGAAGAATACCAAAGAAACTTTATGTTACGTCGAACAACTTAAGACCTGATTACGAAACAGGGGACTTTAGTACTTGAATTTTCATTGAAGCTGTAATGTTTACAGCCTGTGTGTTCCCTTGCCGTACTAAAGTTCAAATAACTCAATCGAGCTTAAGGTCTAAATGTAAGCGAATAGAAGTCTAATGCTGACTTTTGTTTTGTGATTAAAATTGCAAGACTGGTATTAAGTCTATATGGGATTAGATCTGTTTTTTGTCCGCTGCCGACTAGTAGAGTTTTTGGCCGTTTATAAACTGTCGGAGAGCCAAAAGATGCTCTGAGAACTGTGGAAGAACCTTAAAGATTTGGACGTTGGTTTGCTAATATACCCGTAGAATAAAACAAACCTTACATACACGCGTAATACATTATTGTTACTTTGTCAGGATACGTTACCGGTACGAACTGCAAGTTCGTTAAGACGGTACATCTATGTTGCCTGCACTGTTTGGCCCCAGTAGATGGGCACCTTTTATTGTTACTGCATAGACAGTCTTTGTTTCTGCCTCGTGTCTTTGTCTTTTGTTATACTCAATGTTGAATATCAAGCTCCTGGTGTGCCGCTGGTGGTCTTGACTGTTAAACAGTGTAACAAAATAATTCATAGTTGTGCCCTCTATAATGTCAGTATAGCATAGACTGTATAGTCTATTGTCTGTATCATAAATTGATTGTCTATAGATTGTCTATGTTAACCATCCTAAAAAGAAATAAAAATATTACTCTCTGCTTTCAACCACCAAAACGTGCGTTTTATTAGGTTATGGGCCCAGTCCCAATTTTTTGTAATAAATTATTATTTCCGTGAGTGTAAGCAGTAAATATGTCTACAAGCTATATCGCAAATGTTCCTAAGCTTAGAGGTCGCGAAAACTATGACGACTGGTCTTTTGCGGCGTTGAATTTGCTGGTGTTAGAAGGAATGGCGGCGGCCATTGAGACGCAGTTAGCGGCAACGGCGTCTGCAGTTCAAAGGACAGAAGATGCTAAGGCGAAAGCGAAGTTAATCCTCACAATTGATGCATCGCTTTACGTCCACATAAAGCAAGCAGTCACGACCTATGATCTTTGGACGACGTTACAGAAAATGTTTGACGATTCCGGCTACTCGAGAAAAATCTACTTGCTTAGAAATCTTATCAACATAAGACTAGACACCTGTGAATCTATAACGAGCTACGTAACACAGATCATAGAAACAGCGCAACGACTTCGTGGAACAGGATTTAAGATCACGGATGAGTGGATTGGCGCGTTGATGTTGGCGGGCTTACCAGAAAGGTTCGCACCCATGATTATGGCCATAGAACACTCTGGGATCGAAATAAGCGCAGACATTATCAAAATGAAATTGATAGACATGTGTGCAGATGATGGTTCAACTTCAGCATCCAGTGGAGGGTACGCTCACATTGCGAAATCCCAACGCATGAAAAATGGCGGCAAATCCGGCGGTAGTGACCATCATAAAAAATCACAAACGTCAGAAACCAAAGCTGTCAAAATAATTAAATGTTATAATTGCAAACAAACCGGTCATTATAGAAACCAGTGTCCAAGTTTAATTACTAAAGATAAAAGAAAAACGTCCAATGCATTTAGTGCAATTTTTCTAAGTGGAAAGTTTAACAAAAACAATTGGTACATTGACAGCGGCGCGAGTAAGCACATGACTGCGAGAAAAGATTTTATAGTGAATTCATCGCATAAATCAGACACCAAGGAAATAATAATTGCCAATCAGACCAGTGTTCCAGTATTATGCTCAGGTGATGTGAACATCATAACTGTTATGAATGATGTGCAGTATGACATCACAGTTTCTAATGTGTTGTGTATCCCAGACTTGACAACTAACCTGCTTTCGGTGAGTCAACTGATAGAAAATGGCAACAAAGTGATCTTCAAAGAAAATGCTTGTTATATTCACAACAAGAAGAATGAAGTTGTTGGCCAAGCAGAATTGATCGATGGAGTATACAGATTACAAACATTACAAACAGAGGAGACATTGGCAGTGCCTGCAGTAGTGTCCAGTGAGACATGGCATAGAAGGTTAGGACACATAAATAGTGTCAGTCTCAACAAAATGAAAAACAAGGCTGTTGAGGGAATAGATTTCAGAGAAGTGGCGAACATTGACAAAACATCTTGCACAGTGTGCTGTGAAGGGAAGCAGTCAAGACTTCCATTTGACAAGAGTTTTTCCAAGACGGAGAATGTGCTAGATCTAGTGCATGCAGACGTAGGAGGTCCAATGGAACTGTCAATTGGAAAATCGAAGTACTATCTTTTGTTAGTGGATGATTTTAGTAAAATGGCATTTGTGTATTTTCTAAAAACAAAAGATGAAGTGTTCAAATATTTCAAGTTTTTTCAGTCCATGGTAGAGAAACAAAAAGACAGAAAAATAAAAATTCTACGGACTGATAATGGTGGCGAGTTCTGTAGCCAAGAATTCGAGAATTATTTGAAAGATCAAGGTATAGTACATCAGAAGACCAACCCTTATACACCACAACAGAATGGCTTATGTGAGCGGATGAACAGGTCAGTTGTGGAAAAGGCCAGATGTTTATTGTTCGACGCCAACCTTGATACAAAGTTTTGGGCAGAGGCGGTCAACACTTCAGTATACTTAAGGAACCGGTCAGTTGTCTCAGGGTTGAAAGATCAAACACCTTATGAAGTGTGGACAGGCCAGAAGCCTGACTTGAGTCACTTGCGTGTGTTTGGGAGCACAGTTATGACACATGTACCAAAGGAAAGACGCACCAAGTGGGACAAAAAGGCTAAGCAGCTTATTCTTGTGGGTTATGCTGAGGATGTGAAGGGGTTCAGAGTTTATGATTCCAGTACTAACTCTGTGACAACTAGTAGAGACGTAATCATCATGGAGAATTCTGAAAAGAACATGGTGGATGTTGTTGTTGAATGTAAACCCACAGAAGAAGAAGAGCAAACCGAAAGACGTAGTTGTTCTTATTCATCAGATCCTGATACAGATGATGGAAAGGATGGTACATATGCACCAAGTACAGAGGCTTCTTCGGTGAGTACAGATGATGAATACTTAGATACAACTTCAGATCATGACATAACTCCTGTCAGTGTGACACATGAAGAAATTACTCAGAAAAGATTCAGAAGAAAACCAGATAGATATGGCTTCAATAATCTATGTGTTACAGAGTGCCAAGATGGATATGATGGAGAAATCACGATCGAAGAAGCTTTAAATGGACCGGAATGTGACTTCTGGAAAGCTGCCATGCAGGAGGAGCTGGATTCCTTTGAGGAAAACAATGCTTGGGAAGAAGTGGATCTTCCAAAGGACAAAAAAGTGATTAAGTGCAAGTGGGTGTTTAAAAAGAAATATGACAGTGATCATAATGTACGGTATCGTGCAAGGTTAGTGGCAAAAGGATTTTCCCAGAAGGTTGGTATTGATTACCATGAGACATTCTCTCCTGTGCTTAGATACTCAACATTAAGACTGTTATTTGCACTAGCTGTAAAACTGAATTTAGATATCTGTCATCTAGATGTAACAACTGCTTTTTTAAATGGTTTTCTAAAGGAAGATGTTTACATGGCTAAACCTGTCACTCTTGATTGTAATAGTTATAATGCCAAAGTTTTAAAATTAAAACGTGCAATTTATGGCCTTAAGCAATCCTCCAGAGCTTGGAACCAGAGAATTGATAAATGTTTAAAAAATTTAGGTTTTAAACAATCTCAGTATGAACCATGTCTTTATACAAAATTTAAAGAAAATTTAAAAATTATCATTGCACTTTTTGTAGATGATTTCTTTGTATTTTACAACTGTAAAGAGACTGTAAATTCATTGGTAAATGATTTAAGTAGTAAATTCAAAATTAAAAATCTAGGTGAATTAAAGCAGTGCCTAGGCATGCGTGTTAAAATTAGTAAAAATAAAATATGTCTAGACCAGGAACAGTACATAGATAATTTGTTAAACAGATTTAATATGTTGAAATGTAAACCTGTAAAAACTCCTATGGAGGTTAACTTAAAATTAGAAAAGGCTCAGGATATTTGTTATGATTGTCCTTACCAAAGGCTTTTAGGTAGCCTAATGTACCTAGCAGTTCTAACTAGACCCGATATTTCATATAGTGTAAGTTTCCTTAGTCAGTTTAACAATTCATACACTGAAACTCACTGGAAACATGCAAAAAGAGTGTTAAAATATTTAAAATGTACTAAGAATTATGGTCTTATATTTAGTAAAGTTAATAATTGTACTATTGAAGGATTTGTAGATGCAGATTGGGGTTCAGATGTGAATGATAGGAAATCATATTCTGGATTTTGTTTCACCTTGTCAAACTCAGTAATTTCATTTGAATGTAAAAAACAGAGGAATGTAGCTTTGTCGAGTACTGAAGCAGAATATGTCTCAATATCTGAAGCGAGTAAAGAAGCTGTCTATTTGAATAATTTGTATTCAGAGATTGTAGGCAATTCAGGACCGATTATAATGTACAATGACAGTCAAAGTGCTCAAAGACTGGCATTGAACCCTGTTTTTCATCGCAGATCCAAGCATATCGATATTCGATATCATTTTGTAAGAGAAGTTGTACAGAACAACTTAATAAATATTTGTTATCTTGAAACAGCTGAAATGCCTGCTGATATTTTTACCAAGAGCTTGGGTTCAGTGAAGCATTATTACTTTATGAGAAAGTTAGGAATTTCACCTGTTTCATAGTACTGTAGTATTATAGATTTATGTTTGTATTTCATTATTTTGTTAAGAGGAGGTGTTAAACAGTGTAACAAAATAATTCATAGTTGTGCCCTCTATAATGTCAGTATAGCATAGACTGTATAGTCTATTGTCTGTATCATAAATTGATTGTCTATAGATTGTCTATGTTAACCATCCTAAAAAGAAATAAAAATATTACTCTCTGCTTTCAACCACCAAAACGTGCGTTTTATTATTGACAAGGTAATAAAACTATTCTAATCTTACAATGACTATATTTTTCAGCCGCTCAAGGTATTTGGCGAATTAGTGGAAGGAAAGGGAACCCTCGCGATCATGGTGTGGTATGTGGCCTATGGGTATTATTACATTATGTAAATGTAACTGATTTTTTTACTGATTGCAGTTAGACCAATTGTTGGACTTTTGAGGGCTGCAACAACCCGTAACGGCTGCCACTAGATGTTCGTATGACAACCGGCACCAACGGTTTAAGGTGCTTTTCGAGGCACGACCAGACCAGTGCAAATATTTATATTCATGCATTCAAATATTAGCATTGCGCGGGGATCGAACCCGCGCCTCCTTGCGCAGCGGCCGGATTCGCTACCGCTACGCCACGGAGGCTGCCAAATGCTGTATTTTTATATTTATATAGTTTCTTAATTAAAGAGTATTTTATTCTACTTCTATTCGCAGTACGAGGCACAGTGACCTAAAAAATTTGGTTGACATTTTTCGACTTCAGCTGCGATGCCGAATAAAGTTTTGAAAAAACTGGTACCTCATTACTGTTTAAGATAAGTTAAATATAGTAAAAGTAACTATTTTCAACTGATAACAAGTTTATAGGTTATAGTTTTAATGTTCCAATATTTGGATCACCATTATTTATTTCCCAAATATTTTTTGGAGACCACTTGAAAAATAGCAATCAATAATGCCCAATACAATTAATAATTCTTTGTTCGTAATTTCTTTTTACAGAAATGTCATTGGACGAAGGTCTCTACAAACCTTATAAACACAATTTTGTAGCAAGGCTTTCGGTAAGTTGCTTGCTTTGTTCGTGCGGCTGTTTCAACTGTCAACGGTCCACGTCAGAACTGTCCTTGCTTGTACGCCATTTACGAAACAGCTCCATCATACTTGACTGGCATACTAGTCAAATGAACCAGTAGAGTTTTTCTTTTAGGTTATTTCAGACTATAGAGTGTTCAATAACGTTGACTTCTCTTCCATGCTTAATTATTAATAATATTAATATCACCCCCTTTCTAGCCTTATAATCTTTCAAAGAGCCCACCTAACGTCTCTTTGGTCTAACCGTACTCATAAAGCCGATCGACGTGCATACTTAAAACTTTATGTGTCCATGTCCTGACAAGCCATTCATGATATTCTCATACCATTTCCACACAACTTTTGAGGCTGTACAAGTCTGTATGAGTTAAATAAGTCGATGACACGGTTGGTGATGTGAGTTTAAATGTTTTTAAACGCACAGAAGTAATTCCCAGTGGCGGCAACGTTTTTTCTAAAAAAAGAAAAACGTAAGTAATAATAACCAGCATCCTATTTTGTCGCATTAAGACAAAAGCTTCTTCTCCTACATAGGAGACATGAGCATTGACAACAATTAAAGTACGTGTATATTACCTACCTACAACTGAATAATTCCCGCATAAAACCACTCAAGTATTAAGATAAATCGTTCAATATTAAGTCTGACAGGACCAATTAGACACATTCAGAAAAGTTTTAATTTCGCCTATTAATATTAATTGGAGATACACCAGGATAGCGAGAGATCGAAAGTTTAAATTAGGGATGACACGGACGTGAAGGTGTTGACCAAAGAAAATTCGCTTTCGTAAAAATGGAAGTTGAAAAGAACGGAACAATTTATTTTTAACTGTAAAAGAAACGAATAAATCACTTTGGGGAGTATGGATTTGTTTAAAAAGACATTCCGGTCCTGATACATAACATGTTATTATATACAATATGTAAAGAAAACCCTGTCCGATCCGTGAAGGTATTGTTGGTATTGTTAGGTATCGATAACAGATTCTACTAATGGATACAAAGCCGGGCTAAACTTAAAAAAAAGATCCCGCTAAAAAAATAAATATTATTTCGCAAATGTATAAAGTTTCCTCAACTTCATACATTTCCGGTAAGCAATTCTTCCGCGGGCGGCGGGGGACAGGGCACGCGGCACGTGGTCGCATCACTATTCACTCATAATAATACCGGTGTTGTCACTTTTTTTAAAATTACCAATTTTCCGGGGAGTTGGAATTAATTCGCGGGAAAAAAAAGATTATTTCAAATTTTCGTTAGTATTGTTTCTATGATGATTACGTAAAATTTTATATTATATTTGGTCAAGTGTTTACCTAAACTTTATTATCCTTATGGGTCGGATAGGGTTTTCTTTACATATTGTATATGTGCTTATGTGAATTCCGTACCGGTCATAGATGAAGGTGAAACAGCGCGATGGTTTTCGTCGGTAAGTCATACCCCTCTGTCACACCCACGATGGGAGAAGTTAATGAGGATTTCCACCGCGAAAACAAAAAAAAACATATTATTATGTATAAAAAACTTATAGTTACGTAAGGAAATAAAAATCTTTTTTTATTTTAAAATCATTTCGTGAACTTATCTACAGAATGGTTTCAAAATAAATTCTATTTAAATTTCTATCCTATATTCAGTTGATTTGGTACCAGCGCAGCATATCTTCCTCTTTCATGCGTACTTATTTAGTCACCCGCTTTAACTAAAGCCAGTAGAAAATTTTCCTCACAAAATTGTTGTTACCTACCCATTGATGTCTTTAGATATAGTTCTATTTTTGTGTTCAAACCACAATGAAAATGGCGACAAGTGTGCGACACTTACGTCGCAATGTGTTTCGCTTTGCTCGAACAGGAACAGAATTAAGATTGAAGACACTGCAAATAAAGTGCGAGACGCTTTCTTTCTCTTAGTGCACATTGAGTCCATGGTTTACACATATAACATAGTAAGGCTAACATAGTAGTAATGTAATTCGTTTGGAAGTACTAGTATGAACGCGTCAAGTAAACGAAAAGTGTATTCCAATGATTTTTTACGCTCTTCCTGAACAGTGAACTAAATTGAGCCGTCACGCTCGGGTCGGCAACGCTGAATCGGGTATCCTCGGCTACAGTCGGTATGTGACGCTGAACTGCGAAATTTCAGCGCTGAATTGCGTATACTTGTCTTCAATCTTATGCTGTCATTTCTATTGTGCGGTCATAAGAACACCCCCTTTGTTCTGATCAAAAATATATATCCTAAAGCAATTATTATTACACTTTGCGTACCTAATTCATGAGTATCAAGCATAGATATGAATGACGACTTTAAACTAAATAAATATTGCATGCGAAATAAATATATAACATCCAAAATTAGATTAATATTCCCTACGTTACGTTTACTATGTGAGTTGGCGCCAGGCTCACTTGTATTCTTTACTTACTGCAGTATTTAGATGAATTTACTGTCATAATGTACCCTTGCTCTCCTGGCCTTGGCTCTTTTTAACCAGGAAAAAAGCTGTGATGTATAGGCAAATAAAAAGTGTAGTAAAAACCTCAGCAACTTTACCATTCAATATAATCTTATTTATCCGATTTTATAATTAATTACGTACATTGGCTAAGTAAATATTACTTCCTTAACTCCTCGGTGGTAGGTCATAATGTCGGCTGCCGGCAGAGGTTACCACCTACCAAAGTCTTGCCGCCAAGCGATTCGTCGTGTTCTGGCATGATGTCTGGTGAAGCCGTACGGAGTACAGGTCTGAGCAATTGTGTTGTGATGTGTGCCGGGTATGATGCACCATATGTTGCTGTGTCGGGAGTTCGGTCGTGGAGGGTCTCCAGATCCATCTCCCTCTAGCACAGCATCGTTGATCGTGTTGTTGGGTTTAACATTGCATCATCTGGCTCAACTGCCGTCTTCCTTCCTATTCACTAAGCTTTTCATGTGAATAGGCTTAATAATCTAGCGTGTTTTACCATCAACGATTGCATCACTGCTTACTATCAGGCGGGATTGCGGTCAAGTACTAGTTTACAATTATATAAAAAAAAACTTATAGGTGAAATATCCTGTGTTATAAAAGCAACTCAAGCTGACGTTAGTTGACACTAAACCTCTACGTTTTCCGTTTGGTTCAGTAGAAAAGGTAAAATATAAGGAGCCATTCCACAAAAGCGTAAAATGTTTGAACTTTTAGAACATCTACTTAATTTTACTTCAAATAAAACATGTTATAAGGAATTTTATGAAAGCCACCGAGGAGACAATGGAATATAAAACAAAGCTTGAACTTTTATGCTCTCATGACACTTCCCGGGTATTAGAACTTTCTTATTCTATTCTTCAGAGCAGCTTAAGATAAGGGTGACGTAGATATTGTTAAGCACCAACGAAACTAAAATATTGTTAGGTGTAGGTATGCCGTTAACACGTAAAAGCCAGGCTGAGATTGCAGACATTAAAATGTATGTAAGCTAAACTACAAGCTAAAGTTTTGTTTCCATAATTCTAAACAGTTTTAATAGTCAAGTGTAACTTTTTAATTTACAAAAATCAATTCCATCGCTGCCCAACAGTACTATGGCCAATATATACAGCTTTGTTAGTAAAAATGTGAGGAGGCAAAGTTTTCCACGAATCTATTTGAATTCCACTAGTCCGGTGTCAAGTGCGCTCACCCACAATTTTGCCTGACGAGAAGCAAATATTGACCCTCCTTGTTCACTTCCAACCTTTCTGTTGCCTTTATTTGAGGTTCCTATAAATAAAATTGACCATTTTCCTTGTGTCACACAGATTTTCACGATAAACTGTTGTTTAGTTGAATACTTGGGATTTGTTCGAGCTAAACGCTTTTATATTTTCTCCTTTACACTCTCGTCCTTTGCTAGAGGCGTGGGGGGCGTAGAGGAAAATATAAACTATATGAATTGCTTATCTACCCACTTAGGTTTAAAAGCCCGTTGAGGAAGCGTGTCGAGTAATGTATTGTTAGGTTTGTTAGGGCTTCCACATTCTATGGAGACTTTGTAAATATGGCGAAATGATGGGCTATGAATTTATGATAAAATCTACAATTAAAGAAGCTAAGAAGTTTGTGCTTTATCATCATCATCTCAACGTTAATCCTGGTCGCATCCGAAGCTTTTCAGCTTTGAAGTATGGGTCCGCTTTACCAGTCTAACTGCTAATTTTGGCTTAACTTCGATATTTTCCGTGAAGCGACTACCGTCGGACCTCCACAAGCCGAAGGCGATAGAGAAGCATTGCAGTTAGACCAATTGTTGGACTTTTGAGGGCTCCAACAACCCGTAACGACTGCCATTAGATGTTCGTATAGCAACCGGGACCAACTGCTTAATGTGTTTTCCGAGGCACAACCAGGCCAGTGCAAATATTCGTATGCATACACACAAATACTTCCATGCGGCGCGGGGATCGAACCCGCGCCTTCCTGTGCAGTGGCCACGTTCGTTACGGCTACGTTACGGAGGCTGTCAAGATTGGAAACTTCTTAGTTTATTATCAATGTTTAAAGTTCTATCTGAGAGATTGTTTCCAGCTTATTTTCATTTTAATTTACCATTCTTGAATTTGTTCATTTAAACATTTATTGTAAACGGTATCAAGCAGGCTACAACCTATGTTTTGTGCTTCATTCACTATGAAGCAAGATACTTGAAGAAGTGAATATTGAACTTCTGGATGTATCAATGTTAATATTGAGACTGACGAACCGAGTAATTCAATCAAGGTGAACAAATAGACCCAGGGCTTAAGTGATTTGTTAGGTAAAACGTCTTTCTTTCCAGGTAAAATAAGACCCGTATTTCATGAAGCTGTTTCAGGGTTGTAAAAATACAGCCTATATAATATTAATCTCTGGCCCTAGCCATCGCACAGGCAAGTGAAGGAACGGATGAGTTTAAGTTAGTAAAAGTCTGACACGCCCTTCCGCTCCGCCCAAAGCGGGAGAAGTCATTTAATAATTTCCCATGCCAAACAAAAAAAAAAAAATGTTTTTTTGTTTTTTACAGTTACTAACATTGGTATACTAGTTTTGTTTTTTTTTATTTTAATTATTTTTTTATTTAGTTGCCTTCGTACGTTTTCTCATATCACATTAGACATTGGCAGAATTGTCGACATCTGCACCATTGCCATAAAGAAAAATAGAATAGAAGAAAAAAAAATGTTTTGTATAAATGTTTGTGTAGCACGCTTTTTTTTTTTGGATTGGAAATCATGAAATGACTTCTCCCGCTCGCGGAAGGAAAGCGGAAGGGTGTGTCAGACTTTTACTGACTAAAACCCACCCGTGTTTCTTCACTTGCCTGTGCAAATATCAAGAGAGTAAATTAGTCATGTCTTGGATCTATCTACAAGCTTTTTCTTTCTAATTCTTTATAAATATTATGATAATATTTGAACTTAGTATGGACCTTGCTACGTAAGCCCCAGGTATCAAAATGCACAGAATATATTCTGCCTGGCGTAGTTTACATTCATGAATGTCATTAATTTTTCCAAAAAGTTACTTTATAAAATGCCCACTCGTCACATTTATTTTTCGAATGCGTTTTTCGTTTCAAAAGTTCTACGTATTCAGCATCGTGTGCTGTCGACCGGTACTGGAATCGTGCAAATATTTACCATTTGAGACTCGATGCGAGCTTTGCAAGCAAATACAAGAAATATGAATTTGTGTTTAAATTTCCTATACCGATTTACCTGTAAAGGGGTATGGGTGTCAGTTGCTCGATGTTGAATCTTTCGCTTTAAGTATCATCATTACGAAACGCCGAATTTTTTGCTTTGTTCAAGATTTATTCCCATCACATGATATTATTAAGTCCTTTTAAATTAGGTTCATTTTTAAAACTCGATTAGGCATAGAATTTTTCATGCCCATGAAATATCAGAACAGGTGAACAATGAAACTAAATAAATAAAATAAAAATTCTTTATTGTCGCCAATTAATACATTAGTTTATGGGATATTTGTACATCGTAAACACAACATATATACGTTGGCGAACTGTATAAATACAGCTGAGATGTTGGATGTCGGTATGGTTTCCTTGCCATCAGTTTCATCATACTCTTTGTGCTCTGTCTAAGCTCAATAGATGTGTTTTTGCGGCCCCACCCCATACAGTGGTGCAATATTGCAAAATAAATTGACAAAGGGCTATGCTTGGGCTTTCACTGCGCGATCGAATCAGGAATGAGGAGATCCGCAGAAGAATGAGAGTAACCGACATAGCCCGAAGAATTGCAACGCTAAAGTGAAAGTGGGCCGGGCACATTGCCCGTATGTCCAATTGCAATTTGGCGATGTGATGCAAGTGTGTGCTTGTAAGGAAAACCTTCGCGCTTAGAGTCTTAGTTTTGTTAATGGAGAAGGGGATATATTGCGTTTTAGAGAGATTTAGGGTGAGAAGTTTGTGAGACAACCTTGGATAGTGCGAATTCTGCATAAAACCTAAATTACTCGCAATAAAATTCACAAACCAGACCGAATCAAAACTAAAATGCACATCATTAGCTCCACTATAATAGAACGGTCTAAATCCCGATAAGCATGTAAAGAGAAATGTCGTCAGTCCGTCCGTCCGTCCGTCCGTTTCGCAAGTTGATGCGTCACGCAATATCAACATGATTGATGACATTCGTCCCCAAGTCCCGGATGACCGCAGCTTTGTGCCCGTATCATACAGTCTGTTTACGCCCTGAATTAGTTTGTGAGTGACCAGTCGCCTGGCAAAAATGGACGCTAAATATCACGCTGATACATCGGGACTATATTTCATATTATTAAGTTTTTTGTGTATGTCAACTGAAAAGTTATTTAGAAGGTTTTTATTTTTTCAACATACAATAAAGCATATTCACATTTCGCAATGTGAAAAATGTATACCAACTTACTATTTTAATGTTGGTATGCATTTTTAACACAGTAAAATGTAGGGCAATTTTTTATTGTTCACAGTAGATCCTGAGTAAAAATTACATTAATTTTACTCTTCATTTTGATAAGCCACATTTCGCAGTGTGAAAAATGTATACCAACTTACTATTTTAATGTTGGTGTACATTTTTTACACAGTAAAATGTATGGCAATTTTTTATTGTTCACAGTAGATCCTGAGTAAAATACATAGACATTAATTTTACTCTTCATTTTGATAAGTCGTTAAAACAGTTTTAAACGATGGCATTACAAAGGTAGCTATTTGCTAAATTAAAATATCGAAATAATTCCAAAATCTTGTGAATTTTTCTTTTTTTTTTTTTTAGCAAACAATGAGCCTTGTCTAAACTTGCCAAAATACGGTACTTAACGTCAGTTTAAAAACAAATTAGCGATTAATTTTATTATCAGTTTAGCTACCACCAAACAAGGTACTAGCTAATAGAATACCTGCTATTAGCTCCTAGGTAGCAGCTAATAGTAGGTGTTAGTTGCGTCTGCACATATTTAATGCTCATAGGTACTAGATGTTTACACTGCAAGACTGATTTCATGAACTATTTCAATATCTTTACATATAAAAAAAAACTTTTATAAGGTTTTGAGGTCGAGTATAAAGAGGCGCGTATTTGGAACATAATCGAACAGTCCGTAAAATACAGATAAATTGACAAAGACCAAACTGACTCTATTGAATGAAGATATTTTCTATACAGGATCGAATTAAGGTAGCTAACGAAACTCCGCAGTCGTGACGGGTATCGATTTGATACACAATAAAATAAAAATGAAATTATTTGAGACCTTTTTCGATCACCGACAGCAATAGGGTATTTGACTAAACAAAACTAATTAGTCCGTCAGTCAGATTTCCAAAAAATACTAGATACGTATTTTTTGTTTTATCAAAACAATAAAAATTTACAAATATAAAAGGCATCAAAGATCAGGAGTGGTGGCTGGTGACGTCACTGGTCGCTAAAAAGTGTAGCGTCTAGTGACGTCATACATCTCTTGAGATTATGGCTGGCAAAATAGACAATTGTGCAACATTACCAGTTTAAATTTTCTAAGTGTTTTTCAGTAAAACTGTCACATGGAGAGGTGAAAGAGCTTCGTTAACAGAATTTTGGTTCAGACGGAATGCTAAAAACCAAAACGTTACAGTACGCACGTCAGATCTGTCAGGCATACGCAATATCTGAATGATAGATGGGCAGATCCGCAAGCCACACATCCGGGCACACTTGCATTTACACATATCTGACGCATTTACAGACATGAAAAATAGGCACGGAAATTAGAAAGAAAGAAAATACGTTTATTTGCAGTAAACATGATGAAAAAGTTTACAAAAACACAAAAAATAAGACATAGTTGAGGAAAACATGCGTCACATCCACGCAAAACGGCTGTCGCTCAGCATTATTCTGCGACTCTATTGCAAAACAGATCCCAGCGCTGATTTTCAGCGACAGCCTGCGCCGACGTAAAGACGTCACCCGGTGCAAGAAAAAATTAAAAGTGCCACCGAGACGGTAGTACAGTAAAAATAAAAAAGCAATAATAAAAACATATAAAAAGTAAATCCAATTGTAAACAAACAGGAATATAAAAAATAAAAAACAGTATATTATATAAAAACTACGTGAATACCATCCTCAAAAATAACAAGAATGACAGTTAGTATAGTTGGAAAATAGCTATTATGTAATTAGTTTCTGTTTTTTTTTTAATATTTGCTAATTGATGACTTCGAATAAACTTTATTTAGAATATTATAAGCACCACAACTTTCATATTCTTCACAAACTACTTGATCTCTTTTTGCGAGAAACAAATGTATTTCAAAGTCGGAATTTCATTTGAAATATTGCTATTTTTTTGATTACTCTCTTGACCTTTGACTAAGTATACATCAAAATATAGCATAATCAGTATAAGCTAGTTTCAGAATTTACCAAAAAAAATTACGATAGTGGTCAGCTAAAACTAGAAATTTTAGCCATGTGTACGAATTATTCTCTCTTTGTGACATTAAGAATCAAGAAAAGAGATTTCAGCGATATCTCGGTGTTAGGCCATAACATCGGCTGCCGGCAGAATTTACCACCCACCAAACAAAGTCATGCCGCCAAGCGATTCGTCATGTTCCGGCATGATGTCTGGTGAAGCCATACGGAGAATGGATTTGAGCAGTTGTGTTGCGATTTGTGTCGGGTACGATGTGCTAAATGTTGTTGTATCGGGAGTTTGGTCGTGGCGGGTCTCCTGGTTAATCTCCCTCTTGCGCAGCATCGTTTGTCGTGTTGCTGGGTTTAACATTGCATATCACCTCACTCAACTGCCATCGCCCTTCCTATTCACTTAGTTTTTTTGAGTGAATAGGCTCTTAATAAACTAGCGCGCTTTACCATCATTGTTGTCCTCCGTGGCGCAGCGGTCAACACGCCTGCCTGCGACGTGGAGCCCCCGGGTTTGATCCCCGGCCAGGTCATGATGGAAAACGATCTTTTCCTGATTGGCCTGGGACTTGGATGTTTATCTATATATGTATCTATTATAAATATAGTATCGTTTAGTTAGTATCCCATAACACAAGTCTCGAACTTACTCTGGGGCTAGCTCAATCTGTATTATTTGTCCGTATATATTTATTTATTTATGGATTGCATTATTGATTGCCATCAGGCGGGATTGAGGTCAAACACTAGTTTATAATTTAAAATAAAAGTGTACACTTCACCATTTTTAGGTACAGGACTTACATTACGTATCCGTCCTTATTGTACATTAATTTTCCGTTTTTCTCATTTGAGTTTAACAAACTTAATTGAGAAAAACGGCTTATTACCGCGCTAGCTGTTCACATGACTTCAGTCTACATTATGCTTGACTTTAAAAATTACTTCAAGAACTTAGAAGTTATAGTAACTTACCTAGGATAGCAGTTGCACTAACTCAGTCACTTCAAGTCATGAAAAGTGTCGTAAGGATGCCGCTACCAGTTTTTAACATAATTAAAAATTGTTTCGTTTCCCTCCGTTATTACTAAAGGAGTCATTTAATTTAAAAGTTAAATCTTGGTTTGTAGGTATATATTTAATCATGACAATAATCGATTGATGTTCTCAGTGGTAGATCATAATATCGGCTGCCGGCAGAAGTTACCACCCACCAGACAAAGTCTTGCCGACAAGCGATTCGTCGTGTTCCGGCATGATGTCTCGTGAAGCCGTACTGAGGACGGGTTTTGGTGAATTGTGTTGCGATGTGTACCGGGTACGATACGTCAAATGATGTTGTATCGGGACTTAGGCTGTGGAAGGTCTCCAGATCAATCTCCCTCTGGCGCAGCATCGTTGGTCGTGTATTAGCTTTGACATTGCACCACCTCGCTCAATTGCCGTCTTCCTCCATATTCCCTATGTTAAGTGAATAGGCTTAATAAACTAGCGCGCTTTACCATCAACGATTGCATCACTGCTTACCATCAGGCGGGATTGCGGTCAAGCACTAGTTTATGATTATTAAAAAAAAAATGATGCATCAAAAATTACTATAGATGACACGACAAATGCGACAAATCACAGTGTGACAGAAAAAATAGGTATGTATTTGTTTTTTTTTATTACATAAAAACAGTTATTAAGCGTAATTGATAATGGTCAAGATAAATGCCTCGTAGTATTGATAGTCAGTTAGGCCGAAGGTCATTGACGCCGTGGCGTGGAATGGCATAGCAGGTTGTGTTGCGGTATCTTGCGGCGTTCCGTGGTATTCTGTGGCATGCAGCGCACTGACCAGACTGCGTCCCTTTAACCGAAAAGACTTCTGCACAAGTTTCAACCTTATCTCAACTAGCTTGGCAATTATAATTCCTCAATACAAAGTGACTCACACGTCTCGCGCAATGGCGTGTTGTGGCAACCTGTGGAATAAAACAGCACAACACATTCTGACGCAACAACGCGCGGCGCGGCGTTTATTTCCACAGCATGAGCGGCACGTCGCTTCATTTTGCGGCAGTATGGTATCGAAACAAAGCAAAAGCATTTGCCTTGACATGTCGTCATGCGATAGCAGTGGACGCTGACGTTAGATGCCTTTCATAGGTGGACCAATGGACTTGTAAAGGCTACAAGAATGAGGGGGTAACTGGAATAATGATATTTATAACGATAAGCTACAAGCGCACGGATGTATAATTACATGCTCATGTATATTTAAAACCTTATAATTTTATACCTCCTGAAAAAGACTGTGTGAACGATAGACACTAATTAAACTGTATCGGAGTTCTTAATTACAGTTTTTAATACTTTGTCATAGCGACCTTTAAACGTGATAGGAGACGTCACGAAATAAACACTTAATAGTTATCACATCATTACGAAAGCTTTCACTGAAGGTCGGTTAGAGTTCTTCATAGAAGTTACCTAGTTTCATAAACAATTCATGGCTTTCAAAAGTTTGAGTTGCCCTTAGTGGCCAAGAGCCTTACGACGTCAAATCTATGTTGTTGTAATTGGCTTTTGCCTACCCCTTTCCATGTGTAGGCACATGTTAAAATAATAAACTAAAAATAAATACTATTTCAAATTAATGGTGAATAAACAGGTAAATATTGAAAAGTTGCTCGACTTTTCAATATTTACCTTTTATGTTTACTCAAATTATTCTTATTAGCTGTTTTTGGTTGGTTGGTTTTGAGTGATTAAGAATTTTGTACAGGAAAAGCAAATGATGATTCATTCGCTTTTCCTGAACAAAATTCTTACTGAAATCCACAATTATTATTTATCCTACAAATAGATTTAACATTGAGAAGGACCAGGTGGGTAGGACTCCTAACCGGAGTGTGTAGAATAGAATAATAATAATAATAATAATAAACTGGCAACACCAACGTCAACAACAACGATCATTTTGTCTCTTCATATTTATGTAAATAATTAGAACAATAGAAACAGTTTTTATAGTTATATATTCGTGCAATGAAAAACAATGCTATACAAATATTATTTTTATAAAGAATACCTTTAAAGAAAATCAATAACTAGCACAATGTGTGCAAAGAAAAACTAGGACCAATGACACCTGTCATGTCAAATCGAGACAAAATATTGAAGAAATGAAAAAAATACGTTAATATGTTGACACGATCTGCCGCTCTACGTGCACGCCCGCCATCTCCGGACTCGTTGCTCAGCTCCGCCTCGCCGCCGCCGGTCCCCAGCGCCAATGTAAGCGCTGTGACGACCCCGGCCGCGGCAGTTGCGTCGAGCTCGAGCGACGAGTACTTCTCTCCGCCGACGACGCCACCACCTGTTCGCCGACGGGGAGGACGCCGGCCGCCGGACCGCTTAGGACCTCGAGGCCCATCGGCTTCTGACAGGGTCCCAGCTCCCGGCGGAAGTGTGCAGCGCATGAGATGGACACAAGCCATCAATGAAAACGTCATGCGCTCATACTATGGGGCTACAGAGGGAGGAAACAACCTGACCGCGTACCGTGTTCGAATGCTCTCTCTGTTTCAGGTGCTTGAGCCAGCTGTCAACGTGTCGGCGCAACGACTGTCGGATCAGGTGCGGGTCATCCAGCGTAACCATATGCTGGATGATGCGGTGCTTGATCGCCTACGCCTCGAGTCACGGAATAGTCATGTTACGCCTGCTTCGTCATTGGTCGCGGTACAACTTAACAGTGTTTCACCGCGACCCAACCACGTTGATAAGGAGGATGATGATAGGGCTACTTCCGTGAGTCCCCAGTGCAATGAAAAATTGAGGAGCGCTTTGGAGGATGCTTTCTGTGAGTACCGCTCTACTCCGCCTGAACTTAGACCACGCTTACCTCGATTGCCCATGCATAAAAAAAACAAGGCGCTGGTGTGTGCTCTAGACTCTCAGCTGTCCTATTATTTAAAGGACAGCAAAGATCTGACTGATACACACTCAATCTTGTACTGCGGAGCTGTTGCGATATGTCGTGTGGCTCATGTCAAATTCCCAGACAATGACAGAGCCACACGACCAAAATCAGCTGTACCAGCTTGGCAGTGCAGGATTGAGCGTCGTATCGGAGAGACTAGAGCACTCATTGGCAAGCTAACCAGTTTCAGGGAAGGCAATACACGCCCTAGAGTGATGCGCTTTGTGAGGCGGGCGTTCTCGGGGACTGATATTAGTACCCGAGACTATTTGTTCCGCGTCACAGAGCGCATCGACTTTTTTAAGCAGAAATTATATGCATGGGCAAACCGTATTCGTCGGTACAAACGAAGAGTGGAGCGGTATTCTCAGAATCGCAATTTCCAAAGCGATGAAAGGCGGGTCTATAGAGCTTGGGAGCGATCAGACCAAGGTGTTGCTGACACGTGCCTACCAGATGATGATGCCACGTATTCATTCTGGCGCAATATCTGGTCGGTGCCTGTCAGTCACACCGAAGGTGATTGGACTCGGGTTGTTGAGCGAGCCTGCGATCCAGTACCAGAAATGGGGGCCATTACCATCTGCCCCCAAGATGTAGCTCGTGCAGTCCGTCCGTTGCCTAATTGGAAGTCTCCAGGGCCGGATGGGCTGCACAGCTTTTGGATTAAATGGTTCTCCAGGTCGCACGCTCGCTTGGCATCTCAATTCCAGACCGCCTTAGAGTCTGGTTCGCTACCCCAGTTTCTAACAACAGGAGTAACCCACCTGCTCCATAAATCAGGTAGCACCGCGGAACCGAAAAATTATAGGCCGATCACGTGTTTACCGACGGTCTATAAAGTTCTTACATCCATTTTGAAATCTAAAATTAACACGCATATTGACAACAACTCCATCATGTCTGCCTCTCAAAATGGATGTAAGAGCGGGTCCCGCGGTACTAAGGAGCTACTCCTCATTGATGTGGCCATTAGCCAACAAGTTCGTCGTTCCCGAAAGGATCTATCGACATGTTGGATAGACTATAAGAAGGCCTATGACTCAGTGCCTCATACATGGCTCATGCGGGTGCTGGAGTTGTATAAAGTAAATGCAACTCTACGCACCTTCCTGATGACGTGTATGAGGACATGGAGGACAGTCCTTCGCTATCCAGGATGTCGAAATATTCAGAGGAATAGCGAACCGATAAGGATCGAGCGAGGAATATTTCAGGGCGATAGTTTGAGTCCACTTTGGTTTTGCTTAGCATTGAATCCTCTAAGCACACTATTAGAGGATTCAGGTCTAGGCTATCGGTTGAGGAGAGGTGGTCAGGTTATATCGCACCTCCTCTACATGGATGACCTGAAACTTTTTGCTCACACCAATTCACAACTGAGGGAGCTACTGAAAATTACTGAAACTTTCAGTAGCTCCATCAGGATGGAATTTGGTGTTGACAAATGTGCGGTCATGCATGTACAGCGAGGAGAGATTATGGAATCCGTGAGAACCCAACTCACTGGTTCCATAAACCTTAGAGCCCTCTCCGCATCCGAAACCTATAAGTATTTGGGTATGTCGGAAGCGTTGGGTATCAATGATACTGACATGAAGCAATCGTTGAAGGAGCGCTTCTTTGGCCGCCTGAAAAAAGTACTTAATAGTCTTCTATCAGGCGGAAACAAGGTGCGCGCTTTCAACGGTTGGGTCATGCCGGTTTTGATGTACTCTTTTGGCATACTCAAATGGACTCAAACCGAACTCGACGCCCTGGATAGGAGAGTCCGTTCACTGCTGACTGCAAATCGATTGCATCACCCACGGTCATCGGTTATGAGGCTGTATATCCCGCGAAAAAGTGGAGGTCGTGGTTTTTTAAACGCTAAGACCCTCCACAATCGCGAGGTATGCAGTCTCAGGGAATATTTTCTAGAAACCGACGTGGGGATGCATCGAGATGTGGTCGCGGTTGACAAGGGCCTCACTCCGCTCTCCTTGGCTAAAGAGAACTGGCGCAAACCAGTAGTGCTTGACACCAATGATCGCATGGAGGTATGGAAGAACAAGGAGCTTCACGGACGCTTTTTCAGAGCCCTACACGGGCCTGATGTAGATTTACAAGCGTCCGTGGCCTGGCTACGATTCGGTGACCTTTTTGGGGAAACCGAAGGTTTTGTATGTGCAATTATGGACGAAGTTATGATGACGAACAATTACCGGAGATTTATTGTGAAAGACGGCACAGTTGACATCTGTCGGGCATGTCACCGGCCGGGGGAATCAATAAGGCATATTATCTCCGGGTGTTCTCGTCTAGCTAACGGAGAGTACTTGCATAGACACAACCTTGTAGCCAGGATAATTCATCAGCAACTTGCTCTAAAGTACAACCTTGTGGAATCGGAGGTGCCGTACTACAGGTATGTGCCCGACCCAGTTCTCGAAAATGGTCATATCACATCGTACTGGGATCGATCCATCATCACTGACAGGACTATTGTTGCCAATAAGCCTGATATAGTGATGGTGGATCGATCAGAGCGGCGTGCAATGATTGTTGACATAACCATCCCGCATGATGAGAACCTCGTGAAAGCCGAGAAAGATAAACAAATCAAGTATCTTGACTTGGCTCACGAGGTTGTCGACATGTGGGAGGTGGATTCAGCAATCATTGTGCCGATAGTCGTGACAGCCAATGGCTTAATAGCCAAGAGCCTCGACCAACACCTCAAGAGGCTCTCGTTAAGCAGCTGGGTCAAAGGCTTGATTCAGAAAGCTGTACTTCTGGACACGGCTCGCATTGTCAGGAAGTTCCTCTCTCTGGAGCCCTGACCGCCGGTAGCTTGGACCCTGTTCCCGATGCCGGTGGGTTACTATTTTTTATATTTTTAAATGTTTTTTTATATCTTTTTTATGTAGAAATATTTAAAAATATAATTTATAAGTGTATTATAATGAAATAAAGGAAATAATAATAATAGTTTATTGAACACTCCAAGAATTACAATTTTCTCTTATTCTATATACAAAATCATGGTAGTTATATATTCCTTATTTATAAGAGATAACGTTGACGACTATACTAGTATGAACTGTGTCACAGAATATACTAATAATACTCCATACCTATATACATATATATATATGCGTGTTTCTATATAACCAAATAAATGAAGGTAAACGAAGCAAAAAGAGTGTGTAAGGATCATAGCAGATGGCGTTCTGTGGTTTGTGCCTATCCTACCCATCGCAAAAAGCCGAGAGTTTATGTTCGTACACAGAGTCAAATTTAATACAAATGAAATATCAAACCAGAAAACACTCGCTAACATATGAAAATCCTCAACACAACACATATTCGGCTGTAATCTAGAAAGGGAAAGCTGTCCTCGGTGAATAGCTATGAATAAATGAAACGGGACAATGGCGCGTAATACAATTGCACTGAAAAGACGCTCACGCTGTGTGTCCTAGTTCCAAACAAGAGGAACAGTGGCTCAGGTGCAACATCGCACAATAAGCGCGGCACGGGGTGGCAACAATGCGCGGCGTGATTGCAGCGTGCGCGCTATTGCTCTGCGGCCGCCATGCTACTTGACTGACAGTTGTTTGGGCGGGAACACGTTTTCTAAATCTGTTTTATTGGGTTTTATTGTAATAAGAAGGTGTTATTATTATAAATTCACAGAAATGTACAAAAGAAGCGTACACATCTAGGTACAAGAAGAGAATAACCATTCTTCTAAGCAACAACGTCAAAAACAGGAACAACGTGTAGTTTTAAACTTTCAACTAAAATAAATTAAGCTGGCATTACGGTAATTCAGATGGAATTTAACTTCTTTACTACCTAGATTTGATACCCTTTGTGGACGTTTTTGTCTGTTTGTCAAAAAAAAAAAAAACAGTAACGTAAAATTCGTAGAACGTTTTTGGCAAATGAAACATTTTTCGTGCTCTCCTTACAAAGAGCGCTGTAAGGCAAAAGTTGTTAATTAAGCCACAAAACACAAAAATCGAGACAGTTACGGTCTAATGAAGACTGAATGCCTAAAACAAAACATTACGTTGATTGGCAGCCTCTGGCATCTATGTAGAGATCACAATAAGTTTTTGGTAAACATACCACATATGTTTCTGGTAAGAAATTAATGAAGTTTTAGCGGTTGTTCAGAATCCCCGGTCTCGTAATCTTAAGGTGCTGAATGCCCTTCTGATGGCCAAACCTGAATGTGACGTGTTTGCGGATGAATGGAATATAATGAGCTGATGCGTGTATGTTTGGTTTTCTGTGAAAAGAAATATGCGAAAGAAACCACCGTGCCATGTCAGTTTTAGCAGTAGTTTTTAAGTTAATTCATGTCATTGTTTATTTCTACTTATGTCAATTATTGTAATTAGTATTGTACCGATTTCAGCATCATCAACAACCTTTTTATCGTCCCACTGCTGGACACAGGTCTCCTCTCATACAGAGAAGGATTGAGCGTAATCACCACGCTTGCTCAATGCGAGTTGGCGATTTCCGACTTATAAAGTCCAGGTTTCCTCAAGATGTTTTCCTTCACCTTTAGTCATTGGTGCCCAAGATATACTTAGAAAGTACATATAACTTTCGAAAAGTTACATTGGTACTTGCCTGACCTGGAATCGAACCAGCGCACTCATGCTTGAGAGGCTGGTGTTTTAAGCACTAGGCCAGCACGACACCTTGTACCGATTTAATGAACTATAAATAAACAAAAAAAAGAAATAAATAAATAATTGAGAAAGTTGCAAACTTTAACATTCATTTGAATTATAAAAGACAACCAGTTTTTTATATTAAGAATAACCTTTTTTCTTATTTGCGTGTAACAATTTCAGTTCGAGTAGGTTGGTTACAATCGTGATGTTTCGTGTAAATATTTATAATTTTTGTAGGGGTTTTATGCAAATATTTTAGCAGCATGCGTATGACACGTGTCAAAAATTCAATTTATTTCAGTTATTCCACAAATTCATAGTTTTCAAATTCATTCCACATATTCATTCATTTTTTTTTAATAATTATAAACTAGCGCTTGACCGCAATCCCGCCTGATGGTAAGCAGTGATGCGATCGTTGGTGGTAAAGCGCGCTAGTTTATTAAGAGCCTATTCACTCAGAAAAACTGAGCGAATAGGAAGGAAGACGGCAGTTGAGCGAGGTGATGCAATGTTAAACCCAACAACACGACCAACGATGCAGCGCCAAAGGGAGATTGATCTGAAGACCCTCCACGACCAAACTCCCAACACAACAACATTAGGCGCATCGTACCCGGCACACATCGCAACACAACTGCTCAGACCCGTCCTCCGAACGGCTTCACCAGACATCATGCCGGAACACGACAACTCGCTTGGCGGCAAGGCTTTGTCTGGTAGGTGGTATCTGCCGGCGGCCGATGTTATGGCCTACCACCGACATACACAATATAATACAAACAATATACAAACATAATACAAACAAGATAACTAAACAAACCGTGAAAAAGTATGTTAAATTCATTACAAACACTTTATGTTAGCAGATCACAAGTATCGTTTATGAATAAAGATGTATAGACTAATATAATCATACATTTTTGACGTTTCAACGTCACTTACTTTGATCATCGTTTGTATAAAAAAACTCCTGAATGATTGGGCACGTCAGTGTTTAATATATATTAAAATTGTCGTTTATTTATATTACGTCGTCTTCGAGACTAGACTATCTCCCACAGATCCTTTATAGACCTGGTAAATGTATATACATTTACCAATCAATACAGCATTTGCACTTTGCAGCAATCTCCGTCCAAAGCCAAGGTACTGCATAAATAGGAGTAAATTGGAATCCTCAAAATTCAGCCACAACCATATTAGCTGGACGTATCCTTAGGGCATGTGGAGGCGAATGGCATGAGCGGACAAAGTTACAAACTTCGGATTAAGCACTGTCGGTCTCAACCGCTGTGACTCAAACCGTATTCACATTGGGATTCAATTGGACACCACTAGTACATATGAATTAAATTATCTATGCATAATTAAGGTACGTTTAACGATTTTCATTAATGAGTAAATGTGGATGTTTTGGCTGATAGACGTCAGTTTAACCGAGGGTTCGTTCATTTAATATTGACGTATGTTCTAGTACGATTACTAGCTATCTGATATTTTGGATTTAGCTTTGAATCTTCTATCACTCAGCTTTAACATAATTAGTCTATAATTTTTCTACATTAGAAATACAGGTCTTCGTTACAGGTTAGAGGTGAAACGTAGTGAGTTGTAATCCATCATGATGACCTAGTGCAGGTTGGTAGGTATCTCACGGCTTCCAATTTTTGCTTCTAGGACATGCCAGTTTCCTCACAATATTCCTTTTTTTTTAATAATTATAAACTAGCGCTTGACCGCAATCCTGCCTGATGGTAAGCAGTGATGCGATCGTTGATGGTAAAGCGCGCTAGTTTATTAAGGAAGACGGCAGTTGAGCGAGGTGATGCAATGTCAAACCCAACAACACGACCAACGATGCTGCGCCAAAGGGAGATTGATCTGAAGACCCTCCACGACCAAACTACCAACACAACAACATTAGGGGCATCGTACCCGGCACACATCGCAACACAACTGCTCAGTCCCGTCCTCCGTACGGCTTCACCAGACATCATGCCGGAACACGACAAATCGCTTGGCCGCAAGACTTTGTCTGGTGGGTGGTAACTTCTGCCGGCGGCCGATGTTATGGCCTACCACCTATTCCTTCGTCGTTTTGAGGTGATTAAATAAAACTTTAAAATTACTAATGTCTCCAGTGGAGAGGCGTGCGATTAGGCTATTTGGCGCACCAGGTTTGGCTCAAAAACGGTCTCCAAAGGCTAAGAATAGCCAGCCTATTGGTGTTCTATTGAATGTATATTGGAAAGTGTGCGTGGGAATTTCATGATTTAATTCCCCCATCTCCGTTTCATCATCGGACGACCCATCGTACTGCGAGTTTTCATCCTGTTGACACCACAACGATCTGAACGAAGCACCACACGGAGACAAGACCGATACATTCAAATCTTAACTCGAAGAGCTCCAGCAATAACCGCCATGATGTTAGCCGTGAGGCTTCATCACTCTTCAGGGAACTTAATTAGCGACCAAACAGTCAGAAACCGCTTGCATGAAGTGAACCTTCATTCCCGAAGACCGCTACGGGTGCCACCTATAGCAATGCACAATCGTAGGATTCGATATCAATGGGCTCTTGAACACAGAAATTGGGCAGAAGAACAATGGCGTTTCGTGTGCTTTTCTGATGAGTCTCATTTTGGTATGAGACCGGATACAAGACGTATACGACACTGGAGAACCCCTGGACGCCAACAGCGATTAAAATCCTGCCAGGAAGTCCATCCTTATAGTGGTGGAACCATCATGGTATGGGCGGGTATTTGGATCGGCGGAAGAACTGAGTTGATTTGGATCAGAGGCAACCTCAACGCTCAAATTTATGCTGAGACGATTGTATCAGACGTCATCGTTCCTCTACAAGTGCAAATCGGTTCCTTATTTCAGTTAATGCATGATAATGCACGACCGCACACCGCAAGAGTTGTAAGACAGACTCTCGCCGCAGCTAACATCAATGTCCTGCCCTGGCCTGCTCAGTCGCCAGACTTGAACCCGATTGAGCATGCATGGGATATGCTACAGAGAAGAGCTCTGCCGAATATGGAGGGTATCCAGTCGCAAGAAGACCTTTTTTTGTTGTTGCAACGAACATGGGCGGCCATTCCACAGCGTGATTTGGATGAACTCATTTTGAGTATGCCAAACCGATGTTCTTGTGTTGTTAGTGTTCGCGGTAGAAACACGGATTATTGATTGTTTAAGTTACCCAATAAAATTTGAGAGAAAACTGTTATTTCAGTCTTTTTTTCGAACATTTGTGTTAGTGGTTCAAATGTCAAATGTCCCTTTATTAGGAAAATGGCAAATTTCTTTATTAATGCAAAGGTGACTTGGTTTATCGTTACTGTGACAAACGAAAACACTTTATTTGATGAATCCTTAAAGAAAATTTTAATTAATATCAATCAGGAGAAAAGTTATTGCAAAAATATATGTTGATCCCTAGACACTTTTGATGTGTGTACGAAAAAAACACAATATGTATCTCATGTTTTCCTATGAAAAAGTTGTGTACACAAAAGTAACTGGACCACGAAGTTCCTGAAGAAAATTTCCGCATCCGAATAGTATAAGAAGTTCAAAAACTTCGTGAGACTTTAACTTAAATCTCCAAGTTTATAATACTTATTTGCTTAATATATACCTACTTGAATATTTTTTTAAAGTTCCTCCTTTGGAAGTAAAACACGTGGATACAGTTTTAAAACTGTTCGCCAATTCTAGATTGCGCGCTCCGCCAACTCGAACTTTATCTAACAGCTGATTGCGACTCTTTTCTTCAGAAAAGTATCGTTAGAATCGTTCCTATACTTTTCTTTGTTTTTATTGTGGCTGCAGCCAACTAACTTTATATAACCGATCAAGATTTGTTTCACGTGTAGAAAGCAACATAGTAAGTCACATATCGACTACGGTGATTTAAAGTATTTCAAGTACATTATATCTTCTATACTCCTGTCAACTTCTCACTTATACCTATCAACATGAAGTATTTTTACTTTTGTACATAATATGAACAAATCTGGATCATAAAAACAAAAATGGTTTCTGTAATAATGGGTTACTTCACATAACATTATTGTACGTTTTCACTTGCATATTTACATATAATGAATAGAACTTTATTGAACGTTACTTCAGCCGCTAAAGCCGTGTGTAGTTCTTTGCTCCCCATTCCGAGTCTCGGACAAAAGCATTCATGTTCAAATGCAACTAAAAATTTCAAATACACGAAACTGCTGGTGAGGTGATGTTCTATTTACAAAGTCGACGGGCTCCGTAATCATTGCGGGGGCGTTTAATTTTACTCCCTCTTACTATACTTAGTGTTTATTTTGTTTGAGTTCAAGTCCTTGATGTGATTTGCATAGATATCCGTGAACTGTTCCTTGAAAGCCGCTTATATTTAGTACTAGACAAACAAAGGAAGCTCGTGGAGGTGACGAAGTTACTGTCAGGAGCTTTACATTTATAGCGTAGATCCATTTTTAATTAACAGTCATTTGGTATGGAAAAGTAGAACGTTCTAGGTCCATTTGCTGTCCTAGGTTTGTGAAAGCGAACATTTGGCACAGAAATATTGATGTTGACGTAATCGGGGTAATGACTCTTATAATACTGATAAAATATATACGTATATCACAAAAATATAATATGTTTTATTAGGGTTTTGTTAAATTTGGATTTTTTTTATAAAGATAAGAATATTTATGATGAAACAAGTTTTTTTAGTGCGAAATTGTGGGTTAATTCTAACGTAAGCAAGTTCAACGACCCTTTCTGAAAAAGATCAGAAACAGTACTAATCTCTCGGAAATTAGTAAAAGGGAACTTCTGATGTCATCACCTAACCCACCTACTTTTGGAAATAAAGTCATTATATTGTGTACCTAGATATTGATATCTAATTTTATGTTTGTATTAGACACTTCTAACGAGTGTACAAATCTGTGAATGTAAAACATCGTGAAGAGTTAATTATAGTTTCTATAAGTCTAATATCGCCAACCCATCTCGAGATTTTTCTCGAGATGGGTTGGCGATATCAGACTTAGCAATCAATTCTTCTAACTTCTTAGTTTGAGAAGAGATCTTTGTCTTACAGTAGGATAGTAATAGACTAGAGATAAACTTATCATAACAAAAAATAACGTTGGGGTCGTCATATTTGGTCATACAATTAGTAACACCCAGGAATATCGCATAGCCACGAAAACAAGCTACTACGTAAATAACCCTGCGGCGACATATTAATTGCTACCAGCATGATGTAGTTGAAACTCGGGCGTAACGAGTTATCATTTTAACTCAATCTAATGCAAACCACGGTCTCCTGTAGACCTCGCTCAGGTACATTACAAAATAATTTATGCATACATTCGAATTCAAAAACAGTGTCAGTTTTAAAGTTACTTACTCCCTTTTAGAAAACCCACGTTTTTTGACAAAAGAAAATAAATACTCACACAAGAAATTTTTTAAATTTATTTTTGTTACCCAGAATCTAAAACGTAACATTTGCGCTATAGACCAAAAAAACGAGCCTAAAAGTGCAACACAAAAGCAATTTCAAGATTTTTAAAACTCAAAACAGCCACTTGTACGAAAATATAACACTATATATATCTAACGATTACACGTTTATGAGAGCGCAGTACCAAGATTTTACAATATTTATTTGACATTTGGCCCAGCATGTGGTGTCGGCGTAGACTACGAAATATGAGATTCTGCGGTGTATATTATTACCTGAAATGTGTGGAATGACATTATTGCTGGCATATATATATGTACATATATCTTTACTGTATAGTCATAAAGATATGTCACAGTCAAAATATTGCTGCCGGGACACGTCATGTTTGAATTGCGAGCCACTACACCTGTGATATGTAGGTATGTATAGTAACGTACATATAAATTATGCATAGAACAGCTCTTGGTTATAACATCTGTATTTTATTGTTGTTGACTCATGAGTTGTTTACTAACTTCTTATAATAATTAAAGCTATAGTATCAGAAATTGAGACTGAAGAGGTAAATTTCTACTTAGCTCGCTTAACCAAATTTTTGGAGCTAACTTCACCTACAAAATAACTTTTATCAATATCAAACTTTGCATCGTCGGTCGACTTCAGATCGGGAACTAGCGAAGTTTTATTAAATATGATTAAGTTGTGTCAAGTGCACGCTGAGCTGTTAAACAGGCCGTATCGAACAAAGAAAAAAAAATTCAGCCACGCCTTGACGACCAATCTCTTAACAGTCAGCTACTGTTTAATGGTTTTAACTAAAGTTATCATTATCATGATCATTCACACATATCAATTTAATTATGGTATAGTGTCTTCCTCTACCATGCCACATACATATATCTTCATCTCTCTTACCTTTACTCCAGTCCAATCATCTTCCACACAGCCTATCTATCGTTTCCTAGGTCACTCCCTACTCTTACCTATGGTCATCCACATTCATAATCATAGCTTTTATCACGACATTTTCCTCTATCCTACACGTTACATACATGTACTATGACAACCAATTTCCACACATATTTTCCGTCAACGGTGCCACTATTAAACTTCCTATAACATTTACCAAGTAGGTAAGTTGTTTTGTTCCATATCGAGAAAACTTGGAATAAAGTATCCTATGAGGTGTTCCTGGTTATAAACTATCTGTATACCAAATTTTATTACAATCCGTTGAGTATTTTTTGCGTGTAAGGGGAACAAACAAACAAACTCTTCTTCACATTTACAATATTAATAAGGATTTATTTTACAAATTTTCGTAAATATGAATGGATACGTACGTTTGTTAATCTTTCATGAAAGAAGTACTGATCGGATTTGTGCCACGCAAGTAGTTCATGGCCAGCATTAATACATAGAATTTTTTATTACAATATTTTTTACACGATCCGAACTTATGCGGGTGAAATAGCTAGTAATATTATAAAGGAAAAAGTTTGTAACGATATATGGAAATTTGTTACTTTTTTACGCAAACACTACTAAACAGATTAAGATCAAATTCGGTACACAGCTTATAATCTGGTTTATCATATAGAATATCTGGATAGTACTCCCCTGTGGGATAATTTCCGACTCTCACGGGGACATCAACAATGGTAAAAGCTAGTAAGCTAAGTACAGTTTGACTTCCATTCATATACATTGCCAGTCATATCAGTAATTGAAGTGAAACTACATATATGTGTTTGACAGTAACGTTAGGCTAGTACAGTAATGAGTAGCTAATTGTTTGCGATCAGTACCGCTATTGTAGCGAAAACACGTAATACACGCCTGCTAACAGTCCCGCTGACATTACGCAGTGTCCCTGGTGTTGAAATAATTGAATTAGGGAAGTTGTAGGAATATTTTTATTTGAATGGGTTGTGCATTGAACCATGTCGTATTACGATAGTACTAAAAGGTTGTGTTTTGGGAAAATACCAAGCAAAAAACACAATTAAAATGTTTTTGCTAGGTTTTGTTATTAAAGAAAAGGACGGAAGCAGCTGAGATCTGCGATGGGCTAGTGGTAAAGGCCGCGACTTATCAATTGTAGGTCGCAGGTTGGAACCCCATTAGGAGGCAACTTTATATAAATTAGTTCATCAGCACTGGTCTTAAAACGCTGAATAAAAATATCTTGAGGAAACAGGTATGTCCTAGAGCCAAAAACTTCGAAGACATCTGATATCTACTAAGCCGCGCTGTGCCTGTCTGGTAGATCGCGGCCCACTCCCTCTCACTGCAAGAAGGCGTATGTCCCAGGAGTGGGAACATTATAGGATTATGACGCGTTATGTTATCAAAGAAAAATCTGCTCACTCTTATTACATTTCTTCCGTTTTAAACGGAAAAAATTAAAACCTGTGCACAGCACTAAAAAAAACGAGTGTGCTTATGACCACACGACTAAAGTGAAACTTCTTTCGCTCCATCTGTATGTATATACACACATCAAAAGTGTCTAGGGATCAAGCATTTTTATGCGGATTTCTTGAGATTGAGATGTGGCTTTGTAATATTTCTGATGAGTCTCGTTTTGGTATGAGACCGGATACAAGAGGTATACGACACTGGAGAACCCCTGGACGCCAACGGCGATTAAAATCCTGCCAGGAAGTCCATCCTTATAGTGGTGGAACCATCATGGTATGGGCGGGTATTTGGATCGGCGGAAGAACTGAGTTGATTTGGATCAGAGGCAACCTCAACGCTCAAATTTATGCTGAGACGATTGTATCAGACGTCATCGTTCCTCTACAAGTGCAAATCGGTCCCTTATTTCAGTTAATGCATGATAATGCACGACCGCACACCGCAAGAGTTGTAAGACAGACTCTCGCCGCAGCTAACATCAATGTCCTGCCCTGGCCTGCTCAGTCGCCAGACTTGAACCCGATTGAGCATGCATGGGATATGCTACAGAGAAGAGCTCTGCCGAATATGGAGGGTATCCAGTCGCAAGAAGACCTTTTTTGTTGTTGCAACGAACATGGACGGCCATTCCACAGCGTGATTTGGATGAACTCATTTTGAGTATGCCAAACAGATGTTCTTGTGTTGTTAGTGTTCGCGGTAGAAACACGGATTATTAATTGTTTAAGTTACCCAATAAAATTTTAGAGAAAACTGTTATTTCAGTCTTTTTTTCGAACTTTTGTGTTAGTGGTTCAAATGTCAAATATCCCTTTATTAGGAAAATGGCAAATTTCTTTATTAATGCAAAGGTGACTTGGTTTATCGTTACTGTGACAAACGAAAACACTTTATTTGATGAATCCTTAAAGAAAATTTTAATTAATATCAATCAGGAGAAAAGTTATTGCAAAAATATATGTTGATCCCTAGACACTTTTGATGTGTGTATATATTTATATATGTGTGTACAATATATACATGTATACACATATACTAATTTTCTATAAATATTTAAATTTATTTCATGGTTTCATTGGTAAATTAATATTTTTGCATAGATCTTCTATTTTTATTGAAAAAAAAAAAAAAAAAACGTTTCAGACCTTGTAGTACCAAGCTCGCGCCACGGGCGCCTCTGTGCTTATATCCCCCACTTAACTTCCGTTCGCCTTGCCCGATCACTTTTCGTAACGCTTACGTCACGCGTTCGCCAGCTTACTCCCCAAGTCAAGCGTGCGTAAAGAAGTTTCACTTCAATAAACTATCGCGCTTACCATCAACGAGTGCATCAATGTTTACCATGAGGTGGGGTTGCGGTGCGGTAGAAACCCTGGCCCTGGCCTACAGGCAAGTGAAGAAACACGGGTGGGTTTAGTCAGTAAAAGTCTGACACGCGCTTCTGCTCCGCCCAGACCGGGAGAGGTCATTTGATGATTTTCCATCCCAAACAAAATATAAATAAATAAAAAGCTAAATAAATCCTTTAATTTTTCACCTGAAATAAAGTGGAGGTTCAGGCATGTAAGCTAAAAATACGATCGCGTTGAATCAATGTGCAATGCAGTGCGTCATATTTTCATCGGCAAATGAAAAGCGACTGCAACGTAATAACAGCCACAAAGGGAAGAGGAATGTTTTATTTTTGGTTTCGGTGGAAGCCAATTTAAATATGTACGAATGTATGTGTTTGATAACGCAGTACTATCTATACCAGCTGTTGATAAGTTTTATAGCGCTCTACACACCAAAGCCCGGTGGCATATGTCGGCAACATTTTGCCGGCGGGCTAGGTTGGCGGCTTCAGGCATTGCAAGTCGTAAAACTTTGCCGGCGGCATGTCGGCAGCTCGACATCAGAAACTTATTTGGCAGTTAAAATATTAGCACGTCACTACAGCGGAATTGTGGGGCAACGGAGCGCTTGCGTATGCGTACGTTAGCCGCCGACGTGTCGTCGGGCAACACGCGCGGGCGAATGTTGCCGACAGGCTTCTTACAACATAAGCCGCCGTTGTGTCGGCGGGCTGTGTCGGTGGGTCGGCGTCTATGGTGTGTAGTGCGCTTTAGTTCTACTCGCGTAAGAGATTGTTTGTCGTATGGTATTTCGGTTTTTTGTTTTTAATAATTATAAACTAGCGCTTGACCGCAATCCCGCCTGATGGTAAGCAGTGATACGATCGTTGATGATAAAGCGCGCTAGTTAATTAGGCCCATTCACTCAGAAAAACTGAGTGAATAGGAAGGAAGACGGCAGTTGAGCGAGGTGATGCAATGTTAAACCCAACAACACGACCAAAGATGCTGCGCCAGAGGGAGATTGATCTGGAGCGCCTCCACGACCAAACTCCCGACACAACAACATTTGGCGCATCGTACCCGGCACACATCGCAACACAACTGCTCAGACCCGTACTCCGTACGACTATATTAATATTCTATAATAGAAATTGTGGTAGCCTAGTGGTTAAAACACCAGCCTCTCAATTATAAGTAAGCGGGTTCGGTTCCATATCAGGCAAGTACCAATGTAACTTTTCTACGTTATGTGTACTTTCTAAGTATATCTTGGACACCAATGACTGATTACAAGGTGAAAGAAAACATCTTAAAGAAACCTGGACTTTAAGTCTGATATCGCCAACCCGCATTGAGCAAGCACGGTGATTATGCTCAATCCTTCCCTGTATGAGAGGAAACCTGTGCCCAGCAATGGGATGATAAAAAGGTTAATGATGATGATATTATATTGTTTGCCTCGCTGGTCTTCAGGTTGTAAACGTAAATGCTGGTGGCTGCGTCTTGGGTTTCATTCCCTCTTTATACAGATAAACATGTTATATCCCTTTACTGAACAGAATTCGTGGACAAATTTATCAAATGCTTTTTGAACAAACTATACTCGTAGATATACAGTATGTTAAGAAAACCCTGTCCGACCCATAATGATAATAAAGGTTGGGTAAACACATTACCAAATACAATATAAAATTTTATGTAATCATCATAGTACCAATACAAATGAATTTTGGAATAATCTTTTTTTCCCGCGAATTAATTCCAAATTCCCCGAAATGTGGCTATTTTTAAAAAAGTGACAACACCGGTATTATTATGAGCGAATAGCAATGCGACCACGTGCCGCGTGCCCTGCCGCCCGCCGCCTGCGGAAGGGTGCTTAACGCACATTTGTTAAGTTATCTCTTTTTGCGAAATAATATTTATTTTTAGGGGGATTTTTTTTAAAGTTTAGCTCGGTTTTGTATCCATTAGTAGAATCAGTTATCGATACCTAACAACACCTTCACGGGTCGGACAGGGTTTTCTTAACATACTGTATACATGCATAGCCAAAAACAACTTAAAAACACGAACATTATTCTCAAAGAAATGAAATATTTGTATTCAGATATACATGCATAGCAAGAAACAATTTGAAAATACAAACATTATTCTCAGATAGATTTTTATAAATAAAAATTACGAAATGTTTGTATTCAGCGCAACATTTTCAGTACTAAATGTAATCTAAACACAACGCGAAATAAGTGGCCTCTTGTCTCCGTGAAACAAATGACTATTTCCTAGAAGTTGTAGGAGTAAAACCATTTACGATAGAAAGATAAAACTTCGCTGTATAATGATATATACACACTATCAATCTTGAACTTATCTAAAGTTACTCATTAGACGGCATCCGATGGACGATGGACCGCATTAGGGGGAACTTTGGTTCTTAAAGGTTTGGTTTTTCAATATTGAATTTGTATTTCAGTAAGATAACATAAACTTTCATATGCTGTAAGTTATCAGTTCCTTCTTAATTATACAATATGTAAAGAAAACCCTGTTCGATCCGTGAAGGTATTGTTAGGTATCGATAACTGATTCTACTAATGGCTACAAAGCCAGGCTAAACTTTAAACAATTCCCGCCAATAAAATATTTTTTTCACAAAAGGAAGTAACTTAATAAATTGCGGTAGGCAATAAATGCGCTGGCGAAGGGGGGCAGGGCATGCGGCACTCGGTCGCATAGCTCATAATAATACTGACGAAAATGGTGTTGCACTTTTAAAAAATACCAATATATTTTTTTTTTTAGAAAAAAAAGAGTGTTTCAAAATTCATTAGTATTGTTACTATCATGATTATGTACTTTATTATCCTTATGGGTCGGACAGGGTTTTCTTTACAAATTGTATAGTACATACCGTTTCACACCGTGGGATAAAAAGGTACCCAGAGAATATGATATTCCCTTTTTTATGACGATATATTATGGCAAGTGAAAAAGGGAGCTACAGAAAAAAAAAATGAAAAGTTCTTGATTTATAATATCAAATTTCAGAAAAAATATCCCCTTTTTAACCGACTTCTAAAAGGAGGAGGTTACTCAATTCGACTGTATATATGCTTTCTTTTATGTTTGTTCGCGGATAACTTCGTCGTTTATGAACCGATTTTGATAATTCTTTTTCTGTTGGAAAGTAGACATTCCCAATGTAGTCTCACGATATGGACATCAGCGGATCAAAAATCGTAGGGGCAACCAGTGCGTTTGTAAGTTTTTTTATTAAATATTTTAGCGTCAGCAACCAGTCTAACCGGATACAGCTGAACAGTACTTTTCACAACTAAAAAGTGTAAAGTAAAAACTTTTTTACAAAAAAAAAAAAACCGACTTCCAAAAAAACACTACAAAGTAAAAAATAACTAATTTGTTAAAAACTAATATACAAAAAAAAAAAACAAAGACACCAACTTCCGAAATCAGTTATTTTTCACTTTGTAGTGTTTTTTGGAAATCGATTGTATTTTTTAACAAAACAAATACGCCAAAATGTTTCAACAATAAATACGGTAGTTGAATGGGAATGAATATGGTGAACATATCAAAGCAGACCCATTTTGATAATAAAATTTATTCGTAATTATTGTAAACGCATTTAAACCTTAATTGTCCAATTAACTACCACAATAAAAACACTGTAGTACGTTTTATAATGAACTTTCGTAGTATCTAATCTTTATTTGTACTGCGGACGCAATCATATCTACGTGCTACGACGTAGCGGTCGCTACGTGACGCGCTACGGATATCGTAGCATTTTGTTTCAATTACTGTGTCACTGTGGATTACGTTTATTAATATAATAACTATGTGTTTGTAACAATATTATTATCTCTAAATATATATAAGCAATTGAATATATAAGCAATGAATAATATAATATTCTTCATTATTTGAATACATTAATAATGTATGCAAATCTAACAGTATGGTGCCAAGCTTATGTCACCCCATCTCTTACAATGTGATCAATGGGTTTAATCAGAGAATGTGTTCATTTCCTTAGGCATTAATATTATACTGAGCAAAATTATAAACTCGCTATAACATACAACATCTTAGTACTATATAGTTGTATATGAAAAATAAAGATGACAAAAAAATCTACAATGCAAAGGTCCTATTATGTTGATTATACTTTCATAACAAAATATCTTCCTGTGAAATTGTATGTGAGACTTTGGAAGGCCAGAGTGAAACAAATGAGTGCGCTGGACAAACTTATGACCGGCTTTGTCGTACAGTTGCCCCGGTGTCAGAGGTTATACCCATAGAAAGTAAATATTTGTTATCATTGTGTCCTTCTCATATTTATATGCCTACTGCATCGTTGGTCTAGTAGTCGCAAGTGTTATTGCTCATGTGGTCCTGGGTTCAATTCCCAGGTGGGACATTGGGTCGCTATTGAGTTTTTACATCTGATTTTTTTTTCATTTATTGTTTGTACTCGCATTGTTTGCATTCCTTCCTGTAGGTCAGAATAAGCATTCCATTGCTGCTAGGCGTTGTTCTGTGAGCTGGTTATGGATTCTGTGAGATGGCTGAATGATGAGTCCAGATGTCGTGGTAAATAATCAGAACAGCTCCTAGAAGTCCTGGAACCCTTGCCGGATTGCCGCCATGGGATCTGGAGACCAAAGCCCTCGGCCACGTGTGGGAGTGGCGAGAGGAAGCAAAAGGCATAACTCTGCAGGCGCGAGTAATCGCGGTACGGCGGACAGAGCTCCGGCGGGATCTCATAGCGACATGGAGAGTGCGATTGTCGCAACTCAATGTCCCCTCTTTGAGGAGTAGCTAGAGCGAAAGGTTCCTGTTCCTTATAAGGCGGGAGGAAACGCCAGGATGTCACTACTTTGGGGATCGCCCTGAGGCAGTGGAGTATACGGTGGAGGTCTGCCTGGCTTGACGACCCTCTGTCGCTGCCTGGACCAGGGCCGGAGCGAGAGTGCATGGCAGACCGCCACCTCCGACAATATCGAACTTCCGACCACTGCTGGCTCGGGCTTGCGGGCGGTAAGCAGTAGGCAACTCGCCGCCTGATAAGGACCGGGCCCGGGTCAACGGCGCGTTGCATTTCACGTCAACTCATTGTGACGATGTCCACGAAGACCGAAGCCTCTTGAATCAAGTTTGCGGGTTGGTTAAAGGAGAAATCGTGGCCCTGACGCACAAGCAAGTGAAAGAACACGGGTGGGTATTAGTCAGTAAATATCTAACACGCCCTTCCACTTCGGCCAGAGCGGGAGAGGTCATTTGATAATTTCCCATTCTACACAAAAAAGTATTACTAGAACGCGTCTTTTGACCTACTGGAATGAATTCAAATAAGAGCAAGTACAAATAATAAGCGTCAGTATTTTTTTTTTTTTATGGGACAAAACCCGCCACACTTTTCCCAACCACTGCAACTCCTGAAAGCCAGAATCAACAGTGGAGACCGCCAGAAAAACGCCGAGCAATCAGTATTATCTACATTGCAAGTAGCAGCCCAGAGTTCCTGGATTTGTACGGTGTTGAACAATAGATTTGCTTCTATTACCTAGGACTTGAATACAACTGGCGAAATGTGTTTATAATAACATTATATTATATGTATAGTTATAGTTGCCTGTAGTTGTAGTTGCATTTAAGTCTTACTATTTCGAAAATACAGGTATGATATTATGTTCTATCATCATCATTATCAATATTTTTATCGTCCCACTGCTGGGCACAGGTCTCCTCTCATACAGAGAAGGATTGAGCGGAATCACCACGCTTGCTCAAAGCTTATAAACTAGCGCTTGACCGCAATCCCACCTGATGGTAAGCAGTGATGCGATCGTTGATGATAAAGCGCGCTAGTTTATTAAGAGCCTATTCACTCAGAAAAACTGAGCGAATAGGAAGGAAGACGGCAGAACGACGTAACAATATGGCTAAATACATACTAAACTGTGACATATTTATCTTTTGAAGACAATAATTTCAAATTTCATTTACATTCATAAAGAGAGAGCCAGATGTTAAACACAGTAGCTAAGTTTATCATTAATTACCTCGAAATTACTTACTAAACTATTTCATATTAATAACTCGGTATGACATTAAACTTCGAGCATTTCCGTATGTGGATAAACTGGGTGTAGTTATTTAAATCCCCTAGTGATAATATCAAACACCTCGTAAGCACATACAATACATGTGGTATATATTCGTTAGATAACTTATATTTGGACACGCTATTTTTCGCTTATGTGTTTAAGAGTTGTGTTGTTGACCGGAAAATTAACCTTCTCTCCTAAAGTATTGTTAGGTTTGATACGGAATTGTAGAATAGAATACTCTTTATTATGTGCACCATATAAATTACAGAACATAAATATGGAGACTTTACAAAGAGTGATACAATTGGCGCTCTTATCGCTAATAGCGATCTTTTACAGGCAACCTTTTTTTTTAACTTATAAAGATCATTTGTATTCCTTTTATTTATAAAAGTTATTTAAAATGTAACACGTATTTAAATTATATAAAGGAAATATTGAGCACTTAAATACATGTAGTACTCTTGTTTTCCTTCGATAACTTACATTTGAAGGCCGTTATTGGTTACTGTAGAGCGAAATATTAATCTAAACGTATTTCGGTTGGGTTCAGAACGGAATTTTTATATGTTTTATATTTTTATTTATCTCCACCTTTTCTGTGGAAAAAATGACTGATTTGCCTATGTCCCTGTAATACTGCGATGTAATATTTTTTTGTATTTAAACTAAATTTCGTTGTGCTAAGCTGTATTTTTAATAGTCAAATAACTTACAAATATGAAATGATGGTTGATAGCTTTTTTATTTAAAATAAATAATAAACGGTAGAAAGAGAGAGGGACATTATTACCTCTCCTACGCCGAACCGGCAGTCTGCTCTCCCTTTGTCTTATGAATTTTCGATCAGATCACGTGTGCTGATGTGAGAAAAGTCCACAAAGCCGCAGTTTTAACTTCAATAATAGTATAATCAAATGTATTAGTACATATTCCAAATAGTTAGTAGACTGCATATTAACCTGGCAAAGGCGATTACGTTCATACAACCTTTAAAAAGGTTACAGATAAAAAGGTAGAAAAGCTTAAAGGTAATATTTAAAAAGGTTTTATGCAAGAAATCATCATGGGTTATAAGTGCGATAAAATTAGCCATTATTATTTATTGACTAGCTGTTGCCCGCGACACCGTCCGCATGGACTTCAGTTTACAGCGCGCGAAGTTGAGTTGATATAAAATAAGCGCCTCTTAAAATAATGGGAGCAATATGTACATCAGCGTTCGCTCCCATTTTCGCAACATTTTTTGTTACTGCTCTGCTCCTATTGGTCATAGTGGGGTGTTATATAGCTTATGTCATTTCTCAGGCTCTAGACTATCTGTGTACCAAATTTCATTACAATCGGTTCAATAGTTTTGGCGTGAAAGCTGGACAAACAGACAAACAGATAGACAGAGATACTTTCGCATTTATAATATTACTATGGATTTAAAAATGACTGCCATATCACAAACATTTTTAACATTGAAAATAACTTATTAATAATAACTATTTAATTTACGAGCTGATGCATGTCACAGTAATGGCGTACATAACATTGGCAGTTCATCGGTTCTAAGATGGAATACAAAATTAATTAAAAAAACCTGCCTAAAGTGCGTGTCGGACTCACGCACAAAGGGTTTCGTAGCATTGATTTATGAAATTAAAGGATTTAAGTTATGAAAGATTACGCGGTAGTAAGCGGTTTATAATATACGAGGTATTAAAAAAACTACTTGATCTCGTTCAAAACAATTTTTGTTGGTTAGATTTTTCGTTTTCTTATTTTAGAAGTTAGAGGGGGGGGGGGGCAACTTTTTTCCACTTTGGAAGTCTGTCACGCAAAACTATTCGGTTTAGAAAAAAAATATTTTAGAAACCTAGATATCATTTTTGAAGACCTATCCATAGATACACCCACATGTGTGTGTTTGATGAAAAAAAAATTCGAGTTTCAGTTCTAAGTATGGGGTCCCCAATATTTATTATTATTTTTTATTTTTGCATCAAAATCTTAATGCGGTTCAGAGAATACTTCTACCTACCAAGTTTCAACAGTATAGCTCTTATAAATTCGGAAAAAAATCAGACATGACGAATCTCTAAGGGTTCCTTTTTATGCCATTTGGCTATGGAACCCTAAAAAGAATATTCTTTTTTTCTTTCATTCAATTCAAATTAAACAAATAATACAGTACCTAATAATTGTTGAAATATTAATCTGAATGTCTAATAAATGTCATGTCATATAAAAAAAAATAATATCAAGTAACATCAAACAAGCACAACAAATGAACAATAATAAATGATTAAACATTAAAATTAAGGTACATTTTTCATTTTAATGAAAAACACAATGTTAGTCCTATTTTGTACTACGTGGTCACAATAAAATACTTAATAAATAATTAATTTATAGAAATCCACAAAAAAAAAAAAAAAACTAATCAATTAATTGATGCATCAGACATTAAAGATGTTTAAAACTGTGACACATCGAATGTATCGCGTGGCTCCGGAGAGTTAAGTCTGACTCATTTAGCCAGACCGTGAATAAATGGCTGCATAGCCAACCAAGTTAATTAGCTATTGAATACCGTGTGGCAGTTCAGATTATCATGATTTTAAATTGAAATTAAACTTTAACGAAGACTGGTAGTTCGCAACCACCGTATTAACCGAACAAATGAGACTATTTGAATGCTTTTTTGAAGATATTTGTTTCTGTATGTACCTTCTATTGCTCAAAATTGCGATTTGATATTTGGCTTTTTGCTTTGAATACCCGCAGGGTAATTGCGTAACGTACTATCTGTAGCAATGGGTTTCATTTTGACAGTTGCACAACATTCATTGCGTTATTAGAATAGAATAGAATAGAATAGAATACTAAGGGGAAGGAGAGAGAAATAGTGTAGGTAGTCTACAGTGTACTATTTACATAGAGTATACAATAAATATGTACGTTAAATGTATGTATGTTTAATGTATGTTTACATTTTTGAGCAGACACATCTTACGAGCAATGGATTAGCAATAAGTTTCAAAATTATTCCAATTTATATGTATGTTACGCAATGAATGTGCCGGTTTACTTTTTTGATTTATTGTTCACTAGCGACTCATCCTAGTTTTAAATGGTTTTCACTACTTGATAAAGTATTGTGATTTCTTTTTTAAACAAGCAGACACATTTTACTCGATTGTAGGCCATAATATTGGCCGCCGGCAGAAGTTACCACCCATCAGACAAAGTCTTTACGCCAAGCGATTCGTCGTGTTCCGGCATGATGTCTGGTGAAGCCATACAGAGGACGGGTCTGAAAAATTGTGTTGCGATGTGTGCCGGGTACAATGCACCAAATGTTATTGTGTCGGGAGTTTGGTCGTGGAGGGTCTCCAGATCAGTCTCCCTCTGGCGCAGCATCGTTGGTCGTGCTGTTGGGTTTAACATTGCATCACCTCGCTCAACTGCCGTCTTCCTTCCTAATCACTAAGTTTTTTTAAGTGAATAGGCCTAATTAACTAGCGCGCTTTACAATCAACAATTGCATTACTGCTTACCATCAGGCGGATTGCAGTCAAGCACTAGTTTATAATGATTTAAAAAAAAAGACACTACAAAACTCTTCTATTAATAGCAATATAATAATAGTAGTATATAATAATAGTAATGGTACCTAGTGATAATTGTCATTAATATTAACAGCCGTTTAATTTGTACCACTATAGCAAACAACAATACCTACTAGGAACTAATCTCCCAACAAACATTCAAAACGTTCGATCCGACTCGACACTAATGTTTCAGGCTTCATCTATCGTTCGAAGTACATACTCGTATGTAAATCCTCATATCTATTGACGTGTAACCCCTCGGGTGAGCTCTGGCTCATTTGACTTCTCTATGGAAGTTGTTCGTGCTGCCAATCGCTCACTGGGATCTGGGAAATCACGTTTTCATTTTCATCTCGGGTTGAAATGTAGCAAATGCATATTTTCAGAGTTTTTTTTAAAGTTAACTTGTATGCAAATTGCTGACAAACATATCTTCTCCGAATATTTAAATTAACCAACTAAACGAAAAGTTGTCATCGTTGTAGTAGGTAAATGTAAAATTTTCTATAGTGTGCATCTTTTATTTATCTACACATCTCAAATATTTCCAATAGAGGTAATTTCAGAAAGCGTTACGTTATCGAAACTACATCAGCCTGTAAATGAAACTAATTTATTTTCGTCGGGGTTTAAAAATATCAACAGTGTCAACGAACAAGGCTGCTGTAACAAACTAATCATTTCTGAACACATAAACATTTAAAATTAATGACTACTTGGTTCTAAAGTTCGGAGCTTCATCTGGCATACAATGTAGATGCTTAAATCCTAACATGTACTATGTCTTGGTATCCAGTGGGTAAAGTCTGGCTCATTTAGCAAGACCACAGATAATTAATGCACATCAACCCATCAGGGTGCAATGGTCTGGCTTGTTTATGCTCAGTTCCTTTTTTATTGTATTTTGTGTCACTGTTTTATCTTTTTGTTTTTGGAACAACGTATTGAAACATTAACTTTTGTTTGAATAATTCTTCTTTGTAGATTATGTTCTGTACCTAATAGTATTTAGTTTAGCTTTATAATAACTAATTCATCTATAAAATGATACAAGAAAAACTTTTTTTTTTTCTAGTAGTGACATTACGTGTTCAAATTATTCATTTCATATTTCATAGAAATTTGTAATGTTGTTATAAAAGAAAAAAACAATTCTTAAAAATGTCACCTACTCCAGAATATTACCTAATGTTTTGAGCTTCTAAATAAACTAGGCATTTACAATAATTAACAGAAGCGTTAATAAAAGTAAATGAATCACAAAACATGACACAAAAGTTTTCAACTGCGGGAATTACGGATGAAGACAATAAGATATAATTTGATAATAGCTGTCCCAAAGGGTGTTGTGCGTGACGCTTTCAGTTCGTACTAAAAGTTAAGTTAATTATGTTTATTGACAAAGTTGAACGGAAGCCGTAAAACAAATTACGCCATTTTGTTTAGAAAACAAAATGAAATCTCTGAAACTCTTTTCTTGACACAAACATTTTGACGACCAAGTTTACCAAGAATCAATGCAAGTATATCAGAAAAATTACGTAAAACTTTTGTAAATTGTATTCATCATTATTCATTATCAACCTTTTTACTGTGCCACTATTGGGCACAGGTCTCCTCTCATACAGAAAAGGATTGAGCGTAATCACCACGCTTGCTCAATGCGGGTTGGCAATTTCAGACGTAAAGTCCAGGTTTCCTCAAGATGTTTTCCTTCACTTTCAGTCATTGATGTCCAAGATATACTTAGAAAGTACATATAACTTTAGAAAAGTTACATTGGTACTTAAATTAGGTAAATTGTATTCGTTTTGCTATTATTTTGTCCAGTAAGTAGGTATCATTATTTTTTTTATGTTTAAGTAAATTATTATTATATAAGGATATGTTTAAGTTAAATAAATAATAGTTTGCAGAAACAACAATTACCAGCACCGACACATAAAACAAATTCTATTTTCAATTAGTTCTACGCTACTGAGCAGTAAAATGAATTTCTATGATAGGAATTAGAACCCAAAATATCGTTTGAAATATTCGAAGTTCTCACAATTTGTAAATAATTACTTTTCACTATAATTGCAACTTGAGTCAACTTTCGCAATATTCAAAATTATGTAAAAAATATTTAAAGTACTTACATGCTCATAAGATCGAAGATAATTACCAATATGGCACGACACAATCATGAGTTCAAAGTAACTTTTTTTATAAAAATACACGAGTTCATTTCGACTTCACATTATTTCAATAAGTTAGGAGAATTTTCTATGACAGCGCGTCATTATAAAGTTAATTAAAAGTACAGTCCACGTGGGTTATAAAGCGCGGGAAATCGAAGTGTTTAGCGCCAAAACCGACCTCCCCCGAGACCACCATCCCTTACCGTGCTCCACAACATACTGACAACTGTCAGCGGCCGCCCGGCCGCTGCCGTTTTGCTCGCTTATACTACGAGCGCTTTTCCTCTTTTGCCCTATCTTTCTTTAACGAAAATTTATATACACAGAGAAGTGTACGTACACACATGGACAACAACTTAGTTCGAGTCGTCGAGATTCTCTATATTATACGGCTGTGTGCACTGATAGCAATACGTGAGTGTAGCTCGTTCAAAACGCATCTTCACGGTAACGTGCCAATGCGTTGGTGCACACAACTACAGGTTAACTAAAGGAATATGTAACATAATTGAAGGGTCTAAGGTTGCATTTTGTATACTTCAAACAAAGTACTGTTCATAAAACGACAGAACTAAAGGAGAATTGCGCATGTCCGTTATCAATCTTATGATCGAGAAACTACGAAAACTATTGCTATCCTTATTTTACTTTAAGTTTCGGTTCTCAAAAGATTCTATTCGGTCCGCGAATAACTTGGTGGCTTTATATAATTAAACAAATTGTTTGGTAACTAAGTTATTTTTCAACTTAATCTAGCATTTTTTGTATATTTTTCTTTTGGGTGAACGCTGGAATATTTTACGAGCAATAAAGTCGGGAGCCTTATTAAGAGCTGAGCAACTTATAAATAAAGAATGAATTAAATTCGAAGATCAGGTGTCATTATTTCATGACATTTTTTACAATATATGTATATTGATGACTTACGAGTTTTATAGCTACTTTCACAATGAATACTTGATACATATTAATTGTCAATTATAGTCTATTATGTAGCTGGGATATAATAATAATAATTTATATCAGGTAAGATACCCATAATTTCACATAAGTAAATACAAATACACAGCTGACATGAAACACAAACAAAAGAGAAAAAAATAAAATAAAATAAAGAATATACTAGAAACTTTCATTAAATCATTCTAATTACACAATAAAATATAGTTGACATCGCATTAAATACATACATAATAAAAAAAAATCAAATAAATCTGTGGTAGAAAATGTCAAATAAAATTAAATTCAATTTCAAATAAATTTATAATGCAATTAACAATTTACTAATAGACTAGGTACTATTTTATTATTAATCAGAATAAATTTTAAAATATATTGCTAAGTTTATGATTACAAGGATTAAAAGTATAAATTAATTAGAATTATATTCTAACATGATGGCATCTCTACACATTGTTATCTTCACAGAAACATACTTTTTGATGACAAAATCAGAACTGAAATGTCGCACAAACTTGCAATCTCCAACCAGTTACAAAGGAAACAAAGGACTTGGGAAAAATAATTTCCTTACAACTGGGAATGATATTAACTGGAAGATAAGAGCGTAAGAGTATGAGTGAAGTACTCTTTCCGAGAGGGCGGCGTTTATACAAAGCTATGAATAACAATTTACTAAAGAGCCAGGAACGCAAACACTTGAGCATAGAAGTTTGTTTCGAAGTGCCCAAACTCACGAACAATAGCGACACAACGAGCTACGAATGATGAATTAAAGCAAGTGTAATTAACCGTAGCCACTTCCATAGACAAACCGTGGATGTTTTAAAAAAAATCACTCTTTCCTTGAAGATCGGTTATCTTTTTGGAGCATGCTTAATTCAAGAAGATATAGAATTGAGTAGGAGCAGACCTCAATACAAACATTTTACACTAATTGTAAATTTAACTTTTGTCATCGTAATCGCCTTCTAGCAGAATAACGAAATAGATGACTTAAAACAATTCAAATGTCACGCTTGTCGATATTATCGTCCAATTTTTCAACAACGAAACTTAAATTTTATCTTTTCAATTCTACCAATGCAAATACATACCTATAAGATTCTGTGCACCTATTGTATGACATAGCCACCGAGCGTCCTCCATTCCTTTCTTCAAACGGGTGTAACTTTACAGACCAACTGCGTCCTAAGAATTTAATCTCGAAAACTAAATCGAGTTACATATTCGATTTTATTATATTTGAATGTTTAGAAAAGCACAGTAAAAATCCGTTCAAAAATTTTTCGAATGGAATGTGGATGTGGTGGTCACGGTAAATATTACCGTGACCACCACAGTTTGGGGGTCAAATTTAATACTAATAACATTTGAAATTACTAGGTATGACTTATTGTTCTAATTTAATAACTTTCCCCTCCAACCCCGCTTAAAGCTCTCCTTTAATGGCCAAGTCTCTATTTCTTACGGTAAAATTAGTATGAGAATATATGTACATATTATGGTGTTAATATTTTATGCATTGTAGTCATAGGCATACATCATATGAAGTAGAAATATTAATTTACCGTAAATATAAATAAAATTTCACTTAAAATATATCAGATAAATTAGCCAAGACTAACATAATGCCCTTAAAAAGTTCTCAGCAAATTTTTTTTTTAGTCTTGATGTGAAGGCTTGGCTTCCTTTTGACAATAGCCAAGCCCCTAACTCTACAAGACTTGACTGTACAAATCTTGCATCTTGGCCAAAACTTAATATTTAGCCATTCCTTTCGATAACTATCAACTATCCTGATTCTGACTACACGGTTAACGCATTGGTTAAGCTATTGACTGCTGCGTTGCGTGTCATGGGTTCGATTTTTGGATAGAAATATTTGTATGACCTGCAAATAGTAGGTCCGAGTCTGGCGGTTTTTGTTTGTGCATATATGTATGTAGATGCATCCACGATACAGAAGATATTCCTAATGTGGGCAATATTAAAAAAAAAACAAAAATCTTAACACGTTGGCTGCCATGGGGGGGTCAAAATGACCGGCACTTGGTAGAAGCGTTGGGGCCATGGGGGCTTAAATGACCGGCACGACTAAGGTGAATTTGAACACTTTTGCTCGCTGACGATCACGCGTGTAACGCAAAATACCTTTACAAGTGGCAGGCGCGGTCTCAATGATCGCTTTAGACAACTTGGCCTCAAAATATTTTTATAATTTTTTGGTTGTATGAATATTTTCGTACCGAGTGAAACAAAATTATAATGTAAATTAAAGACAGCATACTTTTTTAAATATTTTTATTACTACAAATCAAAGACTAGTGTTATTTAAAGACACATTATGTTGTGTTGAAATGAAAGTAATTTAAAATAAAGTAACTAACAAAATTAATGGTTTTTATCAAAACATGACCTGCACAAATACGGATTGTCTGGGCAAACTGATCAAAATGTCAAAAACTTTTCGATTTTGTTTTTGCAAACTTTTTTTCCATGCGTTTGTGAATTATTTTTGTAACAACCTACACAAAATTCACTTGTTGTCTAACAAAACGCGATTAATCAAGATAACCAGCAATTTGACCGGAGTGGCTCCAATGAAAAAAATATTACATTTGCGCCGCGCCGGGTTTAAATGACCGGCAGACTAAGAACAGCATAAAATATACAAAAAAATATATATATACATATATTATTATATAGAAATCTTTTAAATAAGTCGTTTCACGTTATTTAAATAACTGATGTAAAACGCAAATATATTCGGATTTGCATATGGCAGTCAACTTGTTAAGGATTTCTGTGCGATGACTGTACATCGACCAAGCCATACACTTTGACCAAGATGTAAGTATAGTCATATACTCGTATTATATTATAATCTAATAGCTTTTCAACAGTGAAAGCGTTAAGTAAATTTAACTTGAACTCTAATTTCAAGAAAGGTTTTTTGTGGGATACAGTGCATTACGATTCAAGCGACTTAAGTAGTATATTATTGCACGGGTTGAAATTAATTTAAGAGTGCTGCTGTCAAAGCGCTATATTTGTTCTTCATATACAAGTTATCGTATTACTGAAAATTTTATCCTTAGAATTATAAACTTGAAACCGTAATTAATATTCCGCTAATCCATCACACATTTGGTATACTAATTTATAATTTTTGTACCCTAAACCCGTTTTCACGATTGTTTTGATACACAGCATGTTATTTTGTAAAAAATTACACATTTTTATTTGCCTATATTGTCCCACTGCTGGGCAGAAGCCTATATAGCCCATATTCTTAAACTTTCTTTTTGCTGTGCCTGCTTCGTCCTATCAGCCAGGAACGAGTCCAAAAACTTAATCGCAAAAAGCGTGACCTGACTGCGAGTTTAAGTCACACAGTGCTATAAAGAATTAATCGATATACAAAGTAATAATGTAACGTCTAATGTTATAACGTTTCTTCAGAGATGATTGGATCGTGCAACACCATTTCACTCTTAATTTAATGCCACACCCATCACTTATATCAGACCAGAAATGATTTTTACCTTTTGTGACCTTAAATTCAGTACAAAATTACATCAATTTAACATGAATCCACCCCTAATCCCTACAATACCACATCTCTTGATTCAATTTGCGTGTTTCGTGACTCTTTGGGGTCGACATTCAAGTGTTTTGCCGCTTCAACCGCCTTTATAGATGTCACTTTGTCACACTCGCGAGTTCAACCCCAGATAACGACTTCATATCTAAATATTATTTTGTTTACTGGCTGTCGCCATGATTCACACCCAATATGTTGGAAGGATAAACGTGCAGAGGAGGAAGCTAGAACAATTTTATTGAAAAAAATAAAACGGTACGGTATAAAAATGTAATAGTATTTTTATAATTTGTCATTATTGTTAAAGGTATTAGTCAATTCGTCGATGATTCATGTCATTTTTTTACTTAAACCTTAAAAAACCCTTATTGAGCTTTTGATTGTTTTAAATTGACAAGGTAACAGTAATTTTAAGCCGGGTGCGGACATCGCGAGGCATGCGCCGCGTATAATTCGTTACGCATGCCTCAGACTGAGGCATACAATACGTTTGTCCCGAACGTCACGTGCTCAAGCTGAGCTCGCAAACCACAGCTAACATAGAAAAATGTCTCTTATATAGGGATGGGCAAATGGAAAAAATATATCGATATAATCAATTGCCAATCGATATAATTAATGGCTAATTGGCAATTAATGGGGCAATTGGTGAGGTAAAGCGTATCCACTTGAACTAAAAAAAGGATTTCTTTCTAAAGAAGCCAGTTCGTCTTCCACTTTCATGAGTAAAGCATTTTACAATCAACCCTAAAGAGGTTGATAGAGTTGCTTGATCTGTAACTTGGGTCACTAAATTTGTAAGAGGAATAGCTAAGCTTTACGTTACATAATTCGCAACACTTATTTCCTCAGTAGCTTCTTTGAAAGGGCCAAGAAGAGCACTAAATCCCGTATCGTATAGACTGTAATTTTTGTTTCTTTCTGAAGCAAAGAAACTAAACCCATACAGCCTCCTTCATCTCAGCGTTGATCCCAGTCGCATCCGAAGCGAGTCTGGGGTCCGCTTTACCAATCTAACTGCTGATTTTGGCTAAACTTCGATATTTTCTGTGAAGCGACTGCCGTCTGACCTCCACAACCCGAAGGTGATATCGAAGCATTGCAGTTAGACCAATTGTTGGACTTTTGAGGGCTCCAACAACCCGTAACGACTGCCATTAGATGTTCGTATGGCAACCGGGACCATCGGCTTAACGTGCTTTCCGAGGCACGACCAGACCAATGCAAATATTCATATTCATGCATACCAATATTTGCACAGCGCGGGGAACGAACCCGCGCCTCCTTGCGCAGCGGCGGCGTTCGCTACCGCTACGCCACGGAGGCTGTCGTAAATCCATACAGTAGGCTGCATAATTATTCTTTTTCTAAATTTAAGAAATCGGATTGGTCAATACATTATGTGACGCATGAGCATACAGCAGAACTTTGAAAATATATTGATTTTGATATCTGCAAATAAATATCGAAAATCGATATATCGCGAGAAAAAATATCGCCGATATATATAGATATTTTTCAGAAAAAATATCGATATTTTGATGTATCGATATTTTTTGTCCATCCCTACTCTGACAAGGTGAGACGTGCAGATTGCAGCTGCGGCCTATATAGTGATTGATTCAATATTTAAAAAAAGAGAGAAAAGAAGAAAATACTCTGTTTAGAGTCCTACAATACTCTGTTATTTTCATAAAGTTGAACAAGTTCACGGAGCGCGCAAGCAAACAACACCTGTCCGGACACGGAGCGCACGGCTCGTCTTAAGGTGGCGTACGCAATGATCGTATGATGCAAAAGCTCACTGTGAGCACACACGTCCACACATCCCGAGGCATGCGAGATTTGCGATGCACGCCTCGCGATGTCTGTACGCGGCTTTAGATGTCTCTTATCACATAAAGTACTTTAACTATCAAAAATGTAAGTATTGCATCGCTTTCTTTTTTTTTTTTTTAATAATTATAAACTAGCGCTTGACCGCAATCCCGCCTGATGGTAAGCAGTGATGCGATCATTGATAGTAAAGCGCGCAAGTTTATTAAGAGCCTATCCACTCAGAAAAACTGAGCGAATAGGAAGGAAGACGGCAGTTGAGCGCAAACTCAACAACATTAGGCGCATCGTACCCGGCACACATCGCAACACAACTGCTCAGATCCGTCCTCCGTACGGCTTCACCTGACATCATGCCGGAACACGACAAATCGCTTGGCGGCAATGCTTTGTCTGGTTGGTGGTATCTTGCAAAAGCAAATATCTTCATTCATATAAAAAGCAATTGAATGTAATATAAAACATGCCATAGCATTATCAAGTAATAAAATAAATTCAATGTTAAAGACACTGTCAGTGCAGACAATAATAAAAATGTAGCAACTTTATTTTCGACCATTACATTTTTTACCATTCAGCAAAGCTCGTAAATCAAAGCATGCTCGGTAAGCCAGAAAATCTTAAATCTCTTTATTGCGAACATATTTCGCAAATAGATTGTTTGCTAAACCGTTTACATTTTATCGTTCCCAAAAGCGACTAGAGGGGTTGTTGTGTCAGCGGAAAACTTGTTAAAGTCCTTCCACCAAAGAAAGAGTTATGAAAACGCTATTTTTGGGGTCTTCACAAAAAAGTGAAGACAGTTTGAACAACTCCGGTCCTCAACGGGATTTTATAAATATTAAAATCTAAGGGACTCACTTTGGAAGCGGAAACTAATTTTTTTCTTTATTCACGAGGTATTCATTGCTTTCGTTAAGAAAGACTTCCTTATCTTTTATAATTTTTTATAGTACACCCTCTTGATGAATAACTTTATTGCTGAATGATATTCAGATAGATACCTACATACAATTTGATATTCAGTTCCTTAGAAAACATTTTATGTCTACATTGAAATTTTAATTTAAATTCTGAACTCACGTAAAAATGAAGCTTTTTTTCTATTATTTTTATACATTCAGTTTTTAATTAACTTTTGAGGAGAATTTGGAATCCGTTTTCCATGAAATATGATTATTGAAAGATGTGAAACTTCACAGTTAGAAAAATCAAGTGATGTCATTTAATTGAACCTATATTTAGATAATGCATAATTGGGTACGCCACAATAGCGGCGGTCCCCTCTTTGAGGAGTGGCTAGAGAGGCGCCATGACGGCGCCCTCACCTTCCGCCTGACGCAGGTCCTCACCGGACACGGTTGTTTCGAGAGGTTCCTGTTCCGGATAAGGCGGGAGAAAACGCTAGGGTGTCACCATTATCGGGATCGCCCCGAGGACACGGTAGAGCATACGATTTAGGTCTGCCAGGCTTGGGTACAGCACCGTGTGTCCTCGTAGCTGCAGCAGTGATGCTGGCAAAGGAGGAGGCGGAGCGCGTGAGGGAGCGGAAACAGCAGGAGACGCCCTGATCGGGAGACGACATCGAACTCCCGGCCACGGTAGGTGCGGGCTTGCGGGCGACTCGCCGTCTTGTAAGGACCAGGCTCGAGTCGACGAGGCGTTTTCACGCGCGCCTGAAAGAGATGTTAGCACGTCGTAACTCCTCGTCCTGAGTCAGGGTTGCGGGTTGTCTAAAAAAGAAACCGGGCTTCTGGCGCAGAGGCAACTAAAGAAACACGGGTGGGTTTTAGACAGTAAAAGTCTGACACGCCCTTCCGCTCCCCCCAGAGCGGGAGAGGTCATTTGATGACTTCGCATCCAGAAAAAAAAGGATAATTCACAAATAATTGTGATGCATTGAAAAATCAATTCTTGTCAATTAATACAACCTCTATTAACTCGAGAGAGACGATGGCTCTTGTAAAGTTATGCATAATAATTGCTTGCTCTTCAGTTCCAATTAAAGGCACTTCAATAGTGACGTACTCCTTGCGGTAAGTCTTGGACTGAGCTTGACCCAAGTTCCAACGTCTGCTGAGCCATGCCACAGGATACAATTTGCTCAGTAAATGTTTTAGTTCAGATGTTCGTTCCTTACTCAAATTTATGAAATAGTTCAGTATATTTAAACGGAACAAAGGTAAATAGTAAATTCTCGATTGATTTTGTTTTGTAATTTACTTAGTGATCCAATTTGACTTTTCATACAGGATACTTTTCCTGGCTGGCAGGAAAGAGAAAAACTTAGTTTTATTTAAAAATCCATCAGTTAAGGAAAGGTTAATAAGAAGAAATATAAATATGTCGTGGATAACGATATCATTTTTTTTTAAATTTGCTAAGTTGATATATGTAGTAGTGGGGCAAACGCTGTGACGTTATTTTGTAATGGCGACACGTGGGTAGAGTAGTAGATACTACCCACGCGCCTTCCAAGGAGTTTGTGATACTAATTAGCGTTATTGAGACCTGATATTACTGTCAGCTGAGTCTTAAAGTCACTCACATGATTACTGTGAGCCTTGATATATTTGTTCAGTACAACTTTTAAGAGGTTTATTTTTATGAGTTTTTATTAACTTCCATCGTTCAGTAAAAGTACCCTGTTTAGAATCCTTCAGGCACTTAATGGTTTTTGTAACAAATGTTTTTTTTTTTTTTTTTTTTTTATTAAAGTATAAACCAGCGCTTGACCGCAATCCTGCCCGATGGTAAGCAGTGACGCAATCGTTGATGGTAAAGCGCACTCGTTTATTAAGAGCCTATTCACTCTAGCCTTGAAGACACTCAAATTGTAGTCCGACGGAAACACCGCCGCCGGCAGATTGTTCCAGTCCCTCGATGTACGCGGTATAAAGGAGGAGGCGAAACGCTTCGTCCGGATCGTAGAGGTGTTAACAACATAAGGGTGGAAACTCGCCGTACGACGGGTCGTCCGATGGTGGAACGGAGATGGGGGAATTAAATCGTGCAATAAAGTACATTTTTTTATATAATTAGAAACTAGTGCTTGACGCAATCCCGCTTGATGGTAAACTGTGATGCAATCGTCGTTCGTATACCGCGATAGTTTATTAAGTGCCTATTCACTCAATAAAAACTGAGTGAATAGGAAGGAAGGCGGCATTTGAGCGAAATGATGCAATTTTAAACCCAACAACACAATTAACGACACTACGCCAGAGGGAAATCGATCTGGAGACCCTCCACAACCAAACTCTCGACACAACAACTTTTGGCGCATCGTACCCTTCACAACACAACTGCTCAGACCCGTCCTCCGTACGGCATCACCAGACATCATGCCGATTGCCGGAAGACGACGAATCGCTTATCGGCAAATACCTAAATTATGTAAGCCTTGTGATTACATGCAAACTTATGAAACTATGTAATGTTGGTGTTATCTTGTCAGACTTCAGCAATTACGGTGGAGCATGGTGGTGGTGGAGGTCTGCCCGACTTGGGTGGAGCACCGCTGTGGCGGCGATCGGCGGCGATCCCTCGCGTCGGTTAATACGAGTACATCCATAGGAGAAGCAAGGTAATCAACACAGCTTGATGAATTACCAAATTAAGTGGCAATGGGTACAAAAAAACCTTTTAGCGAAACGGTTTTTGCTTAATATTATGAGTAAGTTTTTGTAATACCTTTTAAACTAGTAAATATTAATTTAGTATAAAATTAATATATTCGTAAGAAATGCAGAAACTATTAAGTGCACAAATAAGTTTCCTCCGTTCAACAAAAAATGTCCTCACTAAGAGGTTTCGTTGAAATTGTCAAATCTAAAATGTGATATCGTAAGTTCAGACATCTGATTATAACTTACACTTAGAGTATTAGTAATTCTGTATCAGTATCATATATTTATTTTTGTGCAAATATGTCAAGTATTGTGCTGAATAAGCATCAATTGCGAGATTTTTTGTTACTTCTTTAATTTGAATAAATCTGCAGCTGAGGCCCATCGATTGGTTGCAGAAGTTAATGGTGAAACTGCTTGAAGAGAGACGAGTTGTCGTGAGTGGTTTCAAAATTTTCTAAACAGTTAACGTAGTGGAATACGGAAATTGTACGAAGACACGGAATTGGAAGCATTATTGTCGGAATATAGAAAGGAGAATAAAAACGCGCCCATTACTTCTCCAGATATGACAAAATTATCCTACTACCACGCCGCATATTCAAAAAGTTGCGGAAACTTATTTGTACCCCTATTATATTTACGTACTCACCTTTAATGATAAAATTAAATAATAGAATGTTCGACACATTCTATTGCACTTCTCATCAAAAAAATCGAAACAGCTTACGAGTTTATGTTATGTAAAGATTATAGATAGATAGAAGATAGAATACTCATTATTATGTACACCATATAGATTATAGAACATAAATAAAAATATTTTACAAAGGGTGACACAATGGGCATATTTAGAAATATATATGTCGTTTAATAGTGAATAAAAAGAGGTTTTAAAATCATAATGTTAATGTTCTAGATTCAAATTAAATTTTCAAAGGATTCGTATTTGGTAACGAGTAGGTAGTTTTTTCCTTGTATGGAGTATGAAGGATATGAATTAAACAATACATGTAAATGAAAAAAAAAGCTAGGAAAAGTTTATATACACTTGTGCTAGAGCGGCCTCTCCTGGCACAAGTGTTTTCAAACTTAAAAGGAGAGGTCAATCTCAATTTTGTTTGTACCAACTTAGTTTTTAAATACAATATTTTGATATTAATTTTTTTTTTCATTTAATAACTGGTATTCCTTCCCCGAGCTCTTTTGACTGCTTCCATGCAGTTCTTCATATTCATGAAGAACTGAATGAGAGTGACAGTCAAATGTTGAGGCATTTAATTCTATTCTTCTTGGATCACATGCTGCAGCTGGCTGAGTGATTCCGAGGCCGGATTTCTAGCACGAACACGTCTCTTTAACACATCCCATAAATGTTTGATGGGATTCATGTCCGGACTTCTTGCTGGCCATTCCATAATGGGATACCGACTTCGGCAAGATAATCTCATTCCTTCCGTCGTTACCATATAGCATAATTTTACACTCATCAGAAAAGAGGACATTGCTCCATTGGACGTATGACCAATTTAGGTGCTCACGTGCAAAGCTAAGCCGTGCTCTCCGATGGTCTGCAGTTAATTTCGGCCCGTTTGCTGGTTTGTGCGGTACCAATCCACGTTCTTACAACCTTCTTCTAATTGTAGAGACACTTACAGCCACACCACGTACAACATGAAGCTGCTGCTGTAGTTGAAATGCGTTAAGGCGTCGATTTCGTAAAGAAGTTGTTACAATAAAACGATCATCTCGCTCCGAAGTAACGCGATTCCTACCAGATCCTGAACAGCGCGTGAACAAACCAGTCTGTCGATAGCGTTTGTAGAGTCTTTGAACAGATGGCAGGCTTAGATGCAATCTTTCAGCGACAACACGCTGACTAAATCCAGAATCCAGCTATACCACCACTTGGGCGGCCTCTGCTGGTGACGTGTCCATGTTTTCAGAATAACATTTAAATTGAAAATAATAACACAGGGGCCAAAAATGTAACAGATCTCTTATGAAATCTGAAAGGAACTAAACCTCGTAAGTTAATTTGTTACACTAGTTAATCTAAATAGGCTTATTAATAAGAGCGAGCATGTTGCCAGTGTATGTCTTCGCGACAGTGAGAGCTCGTTTACACGTGCTAGTGGAAAATATTACTACGTCGTAATTACTTGTCTTATTCATTATTACATCATTAGTTCAGGAGGATAGATAAATAACGGCAATTTTGCGGTTTAGATTGGGTTATGTGTCTTTTGGATGTTGTTTATATTGAATGCTTAAACAAGTTCTTAATCAATTCAAACGACGAACTCTCGAAAAGAATGTGTGTATGCTTGCAAACAGAAATCTTACGTATATTCTGTCTGAGGTACCAGAGAGATAGATAGTAAAAGGTAAGTCAAAAGGAAAGTAAGAAAGCGGAGAACGGTGGTAAGCGGTTAATGTAATAGATAGGTAAGTAAATAAAAGTACAAGTTGGCTGTTTCATATTTACGCCAGTACATATTGCTTTATTATCTCACGAAACGACCCCCGCGGTACTTGTATTTACCAAATGTACAAATTTGCTGAATATATAGTTACCACATGTATAAACGTGTTAAATATTTAAGTGCAGGAGCTCTTGATACTGTCCAAGACAATGGTGAAGTTGGAAGTATGTGTGTGTGTGTGTGTGTGTGACGCTACACATCTTAACACATATTTTCACAGTATGTTTGTACAAAACAAAGCGCGTTTTACTTGTGGTTACCTTTTGGTATCCTCAAGTAAAGGCGTGTCACTCTGTGAAATAAAAATGCAATATGACAGTCTTGACACCGTAAGCTTTATGATGATATGGCAATTTCTTCAATAGTCCAAATGACCTTTTGTAACCTAAAAAGTGTGTACGCTAATTGCACGGTAAATTCTGATTGCGAGATGTAGAATTCGTGTGACGTAAGTATGACGCGTAGTTCATTTTGTGGCGTTTGTAGGTACTGCTCACTCCCCTCCGCAGATTGGAGTTTGATAGTGTTCTGAGTCTTGTATCTTGCTATGCTTGTGGTTTTGCCTGTGCTGCGCCTGTGCCTGTGCCTGAGCCGGTGCCTGTGCTGCGCCTGTACCTGTGCCTGAACCTTTGCCTGTGCTGCGCCTGTGCCTGTGCTTGAGCCTGTGCCTGAGCCTGAGCCTGTGCCTGAGCCTGAGCCTGTGCCTGTGCCTGAGCCTGAGCCTGTGCCTGTGCCGAGGTTGTTGATGAGGCTGAGAATGATAACCAGGTATGCGCGGTGGCTGCATACTCGTGGTCAGTATATCCTTTGAAGCCGTGGGTGCCGATGAAGCTTGCGGGAATGATGATGATGACATCACGCTGAAGTCGTCGCACGAAGACTGCGCTGACGTTCATGTTCGGGATCACCAATGTGTAGGCATGAGGAACAGAGAGTAAAGTTCCTCATCCTCCAAAGAGAAGGAAGGATCCTCCGACCAGACAGGTGTTATGTCTGGCGGGCACTTGCCCAATGGTTGAAATTGGACAGTTGTACTCGTATGTTTGCTAATTGCACGGTAAACTCTGATTGTGAGATGTAGAACTTATGTGACGTCAGTGTGACGCGTCGTTCATTTTGTGGCGTTTGTAGGTACTGCTACAATGGGAAATCATCAAATTACCTCTTCCGCTCTGGGTAGAGCGGAAGGGCGTGTCAGACTTTTGCTGTCAAAAACCCACCCGTGTTTCTTCACTTTCCTGTACGTCAGGGCCACGATTTCTTTTTTAACCAACCCGCAACCCTGATCCAGGAGGCATGGGTCTTTTTGGACCCCGTCACGATATGCTGACATCTCTTTGAGAAGCGCGTGAAACACAACGCACCGTCGGCCCGGGCCTAGTCGTTACCGAGCGGCGAGCTACCCCCTGCTGACCGCGAATATAGCATACCTACATGTTTAATATCTGAATATTTGTTGCGTTGCTATTGTAATCCGGAAGTAATTATAATTATGTTTATAACATAAGGAATAGTAGGTAATATACGATGCCATGTTATAAAAATCTGAGAGACTTATGGGACGGAAAATGCAATACTTTTTCAAAATATGGTACAAAAATACCACATTTGATTACAACTGAATCTTGTTATTCCATTACTTTATTTAATCGAGAAATGTGTCTGCTCAGCGACATAAATACAGCAATAACTGTTGTTGAAATGTCGAAATATTCACTCCTGCATTTGCTTCTGTCAATGTTACACAATACCCATTCCGGTGGGCTGTATTGAAGTTTTGACATAGAAATCGAAGTATTTTAATTTGGTTTCCATTATTTTATTTTATGCATTATATTATTGGCCGTGTAAGTCGTGGTGGCCTAGTGGTTAAACACCAGCCTCTCAATTCGTTTCCCGGCCAGGCAAATACCAATGCAACTTTTCTAAAGTTATATGTACTTTCTAAGTATAGACACCAATGACTGAAGGTGAAGGAAAACATCTTGAGGAAACCTAGACTTTAAGTCTGAAATCGCCAAACTGCATTGAGCAAGCGTGGTGATTACGCTCAATCCTTTCTGTATGAGAGGAGACCTGTGCCTAGCAGTGGGACGATAAAATGGTTGATGATGATGATGATGATGATTCATGTCCGAATATAATAATTTTGTTACAAATCTAATATTGACACGAAAGCACTGTCAGTTTTATTTCATTTACATAAGTGCTGTAATGACCAAACTAATAAAAATGCAAAACACAAGATAAGGATTTAAAAAAAATTAAATACCAATTTATTATAACCCTGCGTCTTATGAGTCTTTATTAACTCGAGGATTTAACTAAAATACTGGGTGAGTTTAATTTAAGTTCTGAACTATTGCATTAAACATAAGATTTATTATCGCTATCCACCGCCACAATTAGCAGACGTATTATGCTTTAACAATTATCTTCAGAAAACGTATATTTTCCACTCAACAAACATCGATAACACACACTTCTATTACAATACCTAACTCGCTCGAGTAGCATAATACTTCCAACGATCCTTTTAATGCCCCTCTCGGTTGTATTATGAGGAGTTATTTGCTCGCTGCTCGTTAGCGTCATGACATCCTGCATGTAATGACAAGCCGGGTTACTCATGAATCTCACCAGATTATTAAGTCAAAATTCTACCAGTTTTTTTTATAAGGAACTCTAAGAAAACTTACGGGTGATGTAGTTTATGTTGTATTTTTCTTGGAAACGCTTCGGGTTTATACTTCGTTTGCTGCTTTTGAATATTTTAAGTTATTTATAGTAGATAGTAAGTAGGTAGGTAGAGTTACTGGTTTAATATTTTCACAGAACATTAATTAATTGTACACCCATTGTATATAATCCCTAGCTGTACCTACGGCTTATTTAACGTGATATTTGGGCCCTGAACACACACATCGCCCACCCGTATTAACTTTTTCCTTTTAGCTTAGCGTTCTTTTTGACTGTATTTGCTTTAACATGGCTTTTAAAGGCTCAAACATATTTTATGTTGTCTATAGCCTTCTCCTAGAATTGGACTATAAAATCCAAAATATAATTATTTAATCAAACCAATAATTCAAAAGATATTCACATTCAAACAAACAAACCAACTCTACACCTTGAAAAAAAATCATTTTGCCGTGATTGATTGATTTTAACATTCGAAAGATTAATTGTTAACCCCATAGATAAAATTGGATGCAAATGAGAATGATTTTAAATATTTCATACAATAGTAAAATACAGTTAACAAGTTTGCATTCGCTTAAATCCAAACTTGTGAACCGTAGATCATTAACAAAGCCAAGCGAAACGTGGAGTAGCATAAACACTCGCCTTTAAAGTCACATACAAGAACAGATGACAAAATATACCCACGATTAAATAAGAGTCAGTACTTTTGTTAGACAGCTATATTATAATATATAATATTTTTTATAAATTATAAACTAGTGCATGACTGCAAACCTGCCTGATGGTAAGTAAAGATGCAATCGTTATTGGTAAAGCATGCTAGCTTATTAAGCATTTATCTTTGTTTGTATTTATATGATTATTATACATCATTATCAAAGTCTATGTTTCACTATTAATAGTTAAGCTCTACTTAGTATTTACTGTGGGATGGTAATATAAAATAATTTACCTTAATTAACATTAAGTTTAACTATAGACGAACCTGTGCAGTTAATTTCATTTGCATTTCAATGCAATTATAGTCGTTTATATTATTCCAAACTTTATGATAAATCGTACATTAATTGCTATTTCATAATACTGGTATTTCATAACGATAATAATTGATACTGAATTATTTAAATAAATGTCAGTTATTAAATTTAATTTTAAAGAACATTGAAATGCTTCAGTTGAACTGTACGCCGTATTAATCCGCCTTTGTTTGCATTTCTACGTATTCCAAAATTCAATTTAAATATGATGGCGAGGCGCACAAACATGAGATCGGCAGAATAAAATGACGTGCGCCATTTGTCGGAGATCCACACGCGTTGCCTCACCGCAGCCGCGGAGCTTGCCAATTTCCAAATTAATTGCTTTCCAATAGTATTTTTTACACAGAATTTGCTCTAAAGAGTGCTGTCGACTAGCCCGGTGTGAGCTTTGATTAATAGACTTGGATAACCTTTAAGTTTAGTAAACGCTGGATGTTCACGTAGAACAGTTTATTGCAAACAAATTGACTCATTCAAAACTGATCTTTTCTGTTTTGGAATCAGGTCCAAGTAGAGTGTTAAGACCAGCACCCTAATTACTTACGTAACACTCTATTATGTACTATCAATTGGAATCATTCTGAAACCAATTGCTAATCCATTGATCCATATGTTGGGAAAGCGTGTCTGCTCAACAACTTAAATAACAAAATGAATGTTATTGAACTGTCAAAATGAAACTCATTGCTACTGATAGTGAATTACCCTGCTGATTCAAAGACAAAATTATACGTTACAGCGACGTTATATGTCAAGATTTAAGAACCTAGACATTCTTGTATGTACATAATAATATAATAGATAATAATCATATGTTAGAGAACTAGCCTCATTGAACGGTGTTTATGTGGGTATAACCGTCGGATATCGGGATAAAAAGTATCTTAAATGTGTTATCACCACATAGTATAAAACAAAGCCACTTTCTGTTTCCCTATGTTTTTTTTTAATAATTATAAACTAGTGCTTGACCGCAATCCCGCCTGATGGTAAGCAGCGATGTAATCGTTGATGGTAAAGCGCGCTAGTTTATTAAGCCTATTGACTCAAAAAAAAACCGAGTGAATAGGAAGAAAGACGGCAGTTGAGCGAGGTGATGCAATGTGAAATCCAATAACACGACCATCGATGTTGCACCAGAGGGATATTGATCTGGAGACCTCCCGACACAACGTTTGGCGCATTGTACCCAGCACACATCGCAACACAACTGCTAAGACCCGTCTTCCGTACGGCTTCACCAGACATCACGCCGGGACACGACGAATCGCTTGGCGGCAAGACTTTGGCTGGTGGGTGGTAACTTCTGCCGACAGCCGATGTTATGGCCTACCATCGAGAACGTCCCTATGTACAATTAAGTCTTTAAAACTGCGCAATATATTTTGTTGCGGTTTTTTAATAGATAGAGTGATTACGTTACGTAACGTTTATATGTATAATAACATCCATTAAATAGTGGAAAAATACTATTATTTTTGAGATTTCTAATGTGATGTCATAAATAATTACATGTGTTCCGCGTTTACAGTGAAACGCAGGCTGAACCCTACGAGATTTATCAAAATAATGTACTAAATATAATACACATTGAAAAGGTCTACAGAAAAGTCCGCGATGGTATATGTCTATCTCTTATGCATATCCCACAATAACATTTTTTCATTCATTCAGAAGTGATTTTAAGCAATACAGCATTAATCCTTATCCAATTTTACCTTTAATACATTGTTGAATACTATAGATCAATTTTGCTTTTTACAGCATATGATTTAAAGATATTAACATTAACATTTCCATCACTGTATATTTTCGAACTGGCTGTTTTTGTGAAATGTAATATGCATCTTTTTAATAAAGTGTCCGCAAATAGGAACCGGCCAATTAGGAGACAATATAAAAATTTGCTTATTGTTGCGGGCTCCGATACCGCCCTATTAAAAAAAAGTATTATATGTATGGGCCCAATTATTTTTAATAAACTACCTGACGTAATAAAAAACGTGACACTTTCATTATTCAAGAAGAAATTGACAATTTTACTAAGAGACAAATGTTATTACTCAATTAGCGAGTTTCTGTCAGATGAGAATTTAGATTGATAATGTGACATCTCTGTATTACTGACTTGTAGGTCTGAACTGTACCTATTGACCATAAACCGGACATATTTTTTTGATTTGATGTAATGAATTGTGTTTATTTTAATTTAATTTGACATGTAATTTATATTTATTTGACTTGACAGTGTGTATTTATAACATGTAGAATGAGTTGGTCTATTGTTATTGGATTTTCATTAATTTTTGCTTTTGTTTGCATGCCTTAGTTAAGGTAGTCAGTATAAGGATCTTCTAAAAACTTAATATCTGTATTTTGTACCTACTTTCTACGCAAATAAAGAACTATTCTATTCTATTCTATTCTATTCTATTCTATTCTATTCGCGTTTGCGGCAGTTATGGACGGCCGGGGCAGTGGGAGCGGCGGGCCGCTGTTTTTAATACAACTTTCACAGTTTTTCTGTAGTGTATTTAGTATCAGCATTGTACCCGTGCGGAGCCGTCGCCGGTGGGTCGCTAGTAAATATGAAAGTTTGTGAGGAGGGATTGACAGATGTTTCTTACTCTTTTAACAAAAATTTTACAGTAATATAATAGAACAACATAGGTGCATGATGCTTCTCATCCAATTCATACTTTGTATTAGCAGGATTTTCTAGAGATTTAGGCACTTATAATAAAACCACCTGCACCCCGCCATTTCACCCGCGTAAGTTTCAATCCGGTGGCAATATTGGGATAAAAATTATCCCCAATGTTATAAACAATTTGTGTACGAAATTTTATCCAAATCGGTTCAGTGGTTTAGCCGTGTAAGCGGAACACTCAAACTAAGAAACAAACTCACTTTCACATTTATGTCTAGTATTAGTAAGGATAAAAGGATCGGCTTTTTCTTCAAAAAATTTACATACAACTCTAGAATATTAACAAGGCACTCTGTGAAAACATGTTCAAGTGTGTAACAAATCTCTAGCTGAATTTCTAAATCTGATGTTTTCAGCTTTAGTGCCACGATAAATATATTCCCTGGCAGGCAATATACATTTTTCACTTTTACAACTTAGACATAAGGTAGTATTGCCATAAAGCTGACAAGTTTGGCAGTGTAACCTACCGCTGTCATTGAATATTGAAATGTAAATATTACCAAGATTTTTCATTTACAATTTCTACATTTTATGTTTTTGAAACACAGTCGTGGTGGCTTAGTCGTTAAAACACCAGCCTCTCAAGTATGAATGTGCGGATTCGATTCCAGGTCAGGCAAGTACCATTGTAACTTTTCTAAAAGTTATACGAGTATGTACTTTCTAAGTATATCTTGGACACCAATGACTGAAGGTGAATTAAAACATCTTGAGGAAACCTGGACTTTATAAGTCTGAAATCGCCAATCCGCATTGAGCAAGCGTGGTGATTACGCTCAATCCTTCTCCGTATGAGAGGAGACCTGTGCCCAGCAGTGGGACGATAAAAAAAAAGGTTGATAATGATGATCGTTTTGAATAAATAATATCTCATATTAAATATCATAATTTACTATCTCTATAAATAATGTGACAGCTCAAATTTAGAGAGAAGAAACTGAAGTTAGGTAAGTAAGGTGTTAAGGTAGGTGTTTTTTTTAAATCAATATGTAGATATAATTTCAGATTAGGTATAGTTATCATCGTATTGACAATTAACCCAGGACATGACAAGTGTTTATTATATTAAAACAGACCTTACTTACCTCGAACAAAAAAAATTTTAAAACTGGGTTAATTTCAAAAGATTTTGTAAAGCAAGATGGTATTAAAATAATTTGTTGAATTGAAACCGTCTACCGATCTGTTCATTCATAAGTTGTCAGGGGCCAGTGGTGGCCAGTGGTAACGGCTTTGCATTACCAGTATGGTTACGGAGGCAGATACATTTTGGAAACCCGCATGTCCTCAAACAAAAATATTAAAGACTTGTGACACGCACTAACCCGCATCGGACTCACTTAATAGATCATTGTGTACGAGAAAGTGACCCAGAGAAAAGACCTGTGTCCTTATAGTGGGAACATTATAGATCCATTATGATTCAGCAATTCCCAATTGATTATAACATTATTAATCTCAATCTGAATTATTTTGAATGATATTGCTAAATGGCTTAGCTTCGCTTCATACATATTATGTTTGAAAATGTTTTCTACTCAGCAAAGTATTTTTTTAATACATAATTATAACTAGTGCTTGACCGCAATACTCTTCGCCTGTGCCAGTCCAGGTTTTGGAGACCGTTTTGAACCAAATATGTTGCCAAACCAAAAAGTGGCCAGGTAATGCAATGAATGTTGTTGAAATGTCAAAATTAAATAAATAGAGACAAATGATAATTCGGATTGATCATTAATTACGCATTTACCCCGGTGTAGTTTGAATGACCTACTCCTACAGAAAATTATACCTTATACATAAGCATTCGTACCAAACTTTTATTAAGCATTCATAATCTGAACTACAAGAGAATATTACTTTGTAATTCGCTACTTTACGGGACACGTCCACAATAGGCAAGTGAGTACAATTCCTATCCGAGCGATTAATATGTCGGAACGTGAGCACCGCTCTATTAGTTGAACTGTTGGGTTGCCAATGAAAACTTACTTCAATTGCGTAACTCATTAGAATAACGACCCAAGTACAATTGGCGATAGTTTCGGAAGCTAATAAGTATTGTTTTTGTCATAAAGTAATTGGACTGAATTAAACGATATTATTCCGTATAACAAAATAAAACAGGCACTTTCTCTTTCCCTATGTCCCTTTGTATGATTAAATCTTTAAAACTACGGAACAGATTTTGATGCGTTTTTTTTTTAATAGATAGATTGATTAAAGAGGATGGTTGATATGTATAATAGCATTCATTAAACTGTGGAGAAATACTATTAAATTTGAGGTTTCTAATGTGTCGTCGTAAATAATTAGATGTTTTGGCGTTTGCAGTAAAACGTAAGCTGAACCCTACGAGATGTATAAAAACAATGTACTAAATATTGTACACATTGAAAAGGTCTACAAAAAAGTCCGCGATGGTATATTATATGTCTATCTCTTATGGATATCCCACAATAACATTTCTTTGTCATTTACTTTTTACGACAAATAGTGGCGAATTTTTGAAGCAATTTTAACCAATACAGCATTAATATGTACTTATCCAATTTAAAACCTTAAGTACATTGTTGATTTAATATAGATCTATATCGCCCTTTACAGCATATGATTTAACTGAATATTTTCGAAGATATTACAGATTTAAAAATTGCAGGCCGTCGCGTTTACGGCGGAAATGACCGGCCGAGGCGGAGCGAGAGCAGCGGGCCGCTATGTTCTTTATACAACATTCACAGTTTTTCTGTAGTGTATTTAGTATTATCAGCAATGCACCCGTGCGAAGCCGGGGCGGGTCGCTAGTAATAAATATAGTACTGTACTATATTTTTCTATAACTTCCCTGGTCTTAACTGTGTCTACGGTTGTATTGTTAAAAGCAGACAAAAAAGAATACGGCTATATAGCTAAATATATTTTTTAATTAAACATAGACCAAAAACTGTTTATTTTTGTGTTCTACAGTAAAAGATGAATGCAAAATACAAAATTCCAGAATTAGGTAGTGAGTGTATGAAAGACAAATCCAATCTAAGTAAACCGAGGCGGGGAAGCGGGAGGGGTTCAGTGCAGCAAAACTGAAACAATGAATAAAGTTTGAAAGGATCCAGTTGCGATGGGGCACGGATTAATGCCGCCGACTCAGGTGCCGCTAGGTGGCGCTCAGTTTGGCACGACAATTGCTTTCTTGTTTCCATTGTTGTACGAGAATTTATGAAAGGCAGATACTGTTTTAATCATAGATATAGATGAAATCCTACATCTATGGTTTTAATAGGATGTAGGTAAGGTGAAAAGTTGATGGTGTGTTGTTATTTTATGTTTAGTATATGATTTTCTTTGAGTTCTCGCCATGTCAAATAATAATTATAACCTTAACCCCTTCTGTATTGGTTATTCCAGTGAAAACTACAACTAGCCTTTGTAGATTCAGAGAATTTACCTCTGATTTAGCATTGTTGTCCATATCATATGTTACGGACTGGGAGTACTAAAATGCTGTTTAAGGGGTTTATTGACAATGATGGTACAGTGGATAGTAGGAAATCAGAAGTAAAACGTAGCTGATGTCACACCGAAGTCTTCCCTGGTGTCCAAGAAGTATCCGTGTCGTAAACAAACAACACCACTATGCTCGTTGCAGTTATTGCTGTAGATGTTCCCAATTATCGCTTGTTTCGCTTCGATAGTGTAATGCAGACTGATCCGTGCGGCGAATCACACGCCTTATACGCAACCTGAGGAATGTTCCAGATCTATCTCGAAGTAATACTAAAAAAGTTCGATCCCTAGAATAACGCAATATTGAATATGATTTTTGTTTTTTTTTTTTTATTAATTTATAAACCAGCGCTTGACCGCAGTCCCGTCTGATGGTAAGCAGTAACGCGATCGTTGATGGTAAAGCGCACTAGTTTATTAAGAGCCTATTCACTATAGCCTTGAAGACACTCAAATTGTAGTCCGACGGAAACACCGCCGCTGGCAAATTGTTCCAACCCCCGATGTACGCGGTATAAAGGAGGAGGCGAAACGCTTCGTCCGGGTTTCCACGTTTTTCCCGTATTATGCCATTGACATAAGGTGCATTCGTAACACATAGGTGGATGTGATCTTTACTATCATTCTGATAATATTGCAGTTGTGTTGCTCCTACTGACATGTCTGTTAAAGACACTGTGATCGTTATTTTCCTTATAATAAAGTTGATGTTACGTTGCTGCTGTCTGAGGTAAAATAACTTTTAACGGCCTGGAGATGCACTAGAGAGTCTCTTTACACATTTTCTTTTTTAATTCAAATGTACTTCTATTTACAAGGTCATAGATTTGCAAATCAATGTCTTGCTAATTATGCATTAGTAACGCACTGTGAACCATTCCACCTGCAGCTTGACAACACGAAGTTGGTACCTACGAACATACCCGCCTACAAGTGGGTAAGTACCTACATTAAGTGTAGATGACGTTTGATGTTCAGTGACCGACAACTTGTCCGCATTGCAACGGAACCATGTTGCCGTGCGGTATTCCCTTGATGGGTAATAGATTTTGAAGGCTATTGATTAGATGCATACGTGTATAGAAATGGCCTATTATCATATCTCTCTACCCCCAAATACCAATTCAGGCATACAGTGCAGGAATCGTTTAAATTGATCATAATTATTTTAATATATACCTGTCTAAAGTTGAAGTAGACGAAGGAGCGTTTTAAGTAGCATGACTTTTGCAAAGCTGTGATGATGAAAAAGCTCCTTATTACTTTTTGGTCAGGGTTTTTCTTTTTTTATTATAATCTTAAAAAATCTGTCCGAAGACATTGTTGAATGGAAACAAATTATAAATACAAACGGCCTGCGTTTGAGAAAATACTCGTACATTGAAGAACAGAACTTGGATTGTAAGTAAAAATCTTTTTTACTTTACTATAGTAAAATATCTAAAGTAGCTCATGTTTTTTTTTTTTTTTTTGATGCACATTCCTATTTGGTGGTAAGTTGTAGTTTTCTTACTTTAGTAGCATAATAAAAAGTGGTTCTATAACTGAGCTGACTTTGTTGTAGGTACTATAATAGTTAGTGCTTTATGATTATTAAGCACAATATTTTTTCCTCATCCTTATTTTTTCACGAAAAGCGGGAGAATATTATTACTTCATTGCCTCGTATCTCTAGTAGTCATATGCGCTATGAACAAGAAAATGTGATCTAGGTACAGTTTTATTGAGTTTTTGTATGAAGTCTACTGCTAGGAATAGACCTCTCTTAAGGACCACCCCTTCAACTGATCCACCTTATGGGGAGGCCTACGTCAGCGTAATGTTATGTATGTGTGTTATATTTCTTAAACTTTTATTTTGTTCAAAAGTCAAAAATACATTTTCATACAAAAGTAACACACGAAGCGTATGTCGCGGTTTCATAAGAAAAGCCAAGTATGTGTTGTATGGAAATTAAGTGTGATAGTCCTTCAAGAGACACGTTTCTACCGCACGCAAATGTCTGCTTGGGACACATTTAATTAATTTTAAGGCGCTACCTACACACAACGTTTATGTAAACAGCACTTCTGTATGTTGTTATAAATATAAATTGTACTTTGCTGCTTTTATGTATCTTTTCAGAGGACAAAAATCGGTGAGTTTCGTTGTCGACCAATTATTTCGAAAATATTTAGACGAATTTAAGTGTTACGCAAAAGGAACAGACATGAAAAGTTTAGAAAAATAATATTGTTTTCTATTCCTTTTCGTTAATGGCGCCGATTCTGTTGTTCACAAACTAAACTAATTTTAAGTTAAGTGCATCTTTTTCTTTCTATTTCGTTAAGAAAAGGATATAAAATAACATTTTAATTTAATCCTGTCAAATTAAGATACTCCGTAGACAGTTTAGACGCGATTATAAACATGGCAACTAAAAATACGCCAGTTTACGTTAGGATCGCACTAATTTGACAGGTCTAAACTTACATTTTATCTTCTGTCCTTTTCTTAACGAAATGGAAGAAAAAGATGCACATAACTTAAAATTAGTTTAATAATCCCAATAATATAATAATCCCAATAACCTATAGACTTCCTGGTCCATGCTCCATACAAGTTCACTTATTTATCTACCAATAAGCCCTTTCCCTGCATACTCACACTGTCTCGCTCACACGCAGCCTTAAAAGTACACTCACTCTCAAATACTCACCACTCATACTCTTACACGTCATACAATACATGCACTCTCTCTCATATCTACACTCAAACAACGTACACACCAGAACACATATATGTCTCACATATGTCTTACCTTGTTTGGCTGCTTAATCAGGAATATCACGGAACGGAATCACTTTTAACCTACACAATACAATAATATCCACTCTTTAAGTGTTATCCACCTTTGTACATACATACATTCACTTCATCATTATTCACTACACCACAAACACTTCCTAAACATAATCAAACACAAACAACACTCACTCTTACTCCATACAATCTCACTCTTCACCATCTCATTCTCATACTTTAAAGTTTATAGTTTTAAAGTCACTAGCTCAAAATTCACTGCATTATAATTATAGCATACCCTATAACTGGACACTGCCCCCTAAGATACAGGCCTAGCCTAGTTTAGGGGACAGGGATAGACCTATTTGTAACTACCTTTTGTAATGCAGTTTTATTGTATACGATAAGTGGAAAATGTATTTTTTGTCACAATAAATATTATTATTATTTATTATTAGTTTAGTTTATGAACCACAGAATCGGTGCTAATATCTAACTCTCAATTGATGAAAAGGGATGCTTGCATTGTAAACTTTAACATAAGTGCTTTTAATCAGGAACTTAAAATCAATTATTAATAACGATAATAAGCATTGATCGAAGGCTTAGATAATTGGGCCTGTAGGACACAATAAATTCCTTTAATATATAAACAAATCGCATGAGTGAGCTTTCCAGTGGAATATTGGAAAACTCACTCATGCAAAAACCATTTTGGTGGAAACAAAGCAGAGTGGAGACGAGATTCTTTAGTATGCAGCTTAGTGCGATTTTATTTTTATTTACTTTGTTTCATGCAACTTTACTTGAACAGAGGAGCTGAACCTAAGACGAAGCTTCTTTTAAAAGATATCCTAAAAGATGCGCCCCTCGGTTTCATTTGTATAAGTCTCGATTTCGTAGAAATTTCGGGATAAAAAATACTTATACCACACTTTTATTAACCTCACCTGTATGTTTATAACAGACTCTTTTGGATTCAACTTTAACCCACACGGATGAATTAAATTTAAACTTTGTACACTTATCAAGAATCACTTAACAATAAAATATGTCGGAGACAGAGACGGCAGAGCGGTAGGGTCGACAGCATCTTGGTGTGGTGATACAGATTCCATTTCTTGAAGCACGACGTGTAGATATACCCTCCAATCTTTATAATAACAATTTGAATAGGCAAACCGACAGTTTCGGTTCGGAGAAGTGCCTTGGTCCGCGTCTCGATGCAGTAACCGTTCAACAAACCCCACTTTCCAAAGCGACTCTGTCCGTGTGCCGCCATCACAAAATAACGTCACAAGCGTTTGCCCCTCTACTACGTAAATCAAATCAGCAACCTCTATTAAAATTATACCAGCGATCTCCGACACGGCCAGTGATGATATCATGATGCAGGCGATGAGAAGATGTCGAAGACAGAGACGGCAGAGCGGTAGGGTCGACAGCATCTTGGTTCATCTCGATGCAAATCAGCAACCTCTATTAAAATTATACCGACGATCTCCGACAAATATATTTGATATTTTAAAATAAAAGTGTTTTTTTGTTGTTTTTTTTTTTTGGCGTTTTCTGAGAGCTGATATATAGTGCATCCGAAGATTTTTTCACAATAATATTTCACTATTTTTCTTTTATTAATTTATTACTGCGATCACTAAATATATCGAGATTGAAATTTGGCACAAGGGTAGACAAACATGGATTAGGTTAAAATAAAATTATTTGTTAAAAACTAAGAAAAACGCATTATAATGATAAATGAATTTAAAGAGTAGGAGTAATTGTTAATTTAGATTAAATATTAAATTATCATTAATTTAAATACAAAAGTTTTAATTTGCAGATAAACTATATTTCTTCTCTTTCTTTCCTTTTTTTTTAAAAAAGTTGCCCCACCCTTATAATTATTCCTGTATCGTGGGTGCGTTTCAAACATTTAAACTCACATAAACAAACAGTCAGACCCGGAACAACTACCTGAATGTCATAAAAATATTTGTTCCCTGCTTCTTATTCTTATTCACGCAGTGCAGCAGATCGCTCAGCCACTACACCAACCGTGTCGTTAAAAAATTTTTTTTTCTTAATTCGTGAAGGAAAAAATACCACATGTGCCAAATTTCAATCGCGATAACTTCATAATCGCTGTAATAAAGAAATATCGATGTACTGTCAAAGGGAAAAAATTCTAATCCTTATCCTACTTAAGTTTACTCTCGATGTTTTCGTTAACAGTTTTAAGAGCAGTGGCGATGACCGAAAGCAGCCGTTATAACTGAGCCATCATTTCTACATGCTCTTATTAAAAAGGTCTATAATGCTTCACAAACTTTAATTATATTAAAAGTCTTATTTACCTTATTTATTACCAGACGATACAAAGATTTATGGCCCCTATCAGACCCACGGTTTTGCGTGACTGAAACAGTTATAAATAACATCCTACGAGTACAAAAATTGGATAAAATGTTGCAACAAAATGTGGAAATAAAATAACATTCTGTTAATATGTTGAGCCCGGTTGCCATCTAGTGTCAGTCGTTACGAGTTTTTTGAGCCCTCAAAAGCCCAACAATTGGTCTAATTGCAATGCTTCGATATCGCCTTCGGGTTGTGGAGGTCAGACGGCAGTCATCAGCAGTTAGACTGGACGCCAGACTTCAAAGCTGAGAAAGCTTCTGATGTGACTGGGATTAACGCTGAGATGATAAGTGTGTCAAGATAACACTTGCTAAAGTTTACTGTACTTTTTTGTTATGTGTCCTTTTGCCTCTTGGCAGAGCCCTACCCTTTATCCTAGGAATCGAGCAGGTGTAGCACTCAAACTGCTCTGTCCTTGTGTATGATAGGAATATGGAAAATGTGCTATATGCACTCGCTCTGCGAAAATATACGTACAACGATGTAGAACATCGAGGTCGCTGTCAAGCACTCCTCCATAATGTTTAAAAAAACAAGAAAAAGACTGGTCTGACAGACAAAGGATGTATTTGATTTAAGATTAATAAGTTCAGACCACACGGCTACGTATATATATCTAAACACTAAATGAAGCGTCATTCAGTTTTTATTAAGATAAAAAAAACGTCTGGAATAATGAACATAAAATTTCTTCAATGTTTCCACTGGTAGGACTCAAATCAGAATTTGTGAGATGGAGAGGGCCTCAACAAGGCACCAAGAAAGAAAACTTCGTGTAAAAACCGGCACACACATAACTTAAAAGGCAATAAAATTTCTAGACCCCGTCGCAAAGTATTCCTCGCAGAGAAAGTGGTGATGAAAAGTGGTAATGATAATAAATTGTACAGTTTTTCTGTATAAATGGCTAATTCTAAGCTACGACCCCGTTTTGTGCTATTTTTCGAGTTTCACAACTTTAATCCCTACTTTTAAATATTGTTGTTTCCTAAGTTGGATTTTGAGTGGAGAAATTTAAAAGGGCATTTCTCATTAAATACAATTATTGTGCTAAATGTTTCATTCAAATATTTGTTGTGCCATTTGAAAATTGATAAAGTGGGTAATTTTTTGATGATCAACGACTTAATAGAAACTGCTTTGTATTTTGGCTATGTGCTAAAATGCAAAACAAATGTTTTAATGTATGTATATAATAGGGATGTTTTCTGGGTAAAAAAAAATGATTCTATTTAGTCCGTCATTCAGATTATAGAAAAATATAGGATACGTATATTTTGTTTTATCAAATCAATAAAAATTTACAAATATAAAAGGCATCAAAGATCAGGAGTGGTGCCTAGTGACATCCCTGGTCGCTAAAAAGTGTAGCGTGCAGTGACGTCACATGAGTTTTCAACTCACTGTGTCGTCTTAATTTTTTGTTTATATGAAAAATACGTGGTGATTACGCTCAATCCCTCTCTGTGTGAGAGGAAACCTGTGCCCAGCGGTGGGACGATAAATGGTTGATAATGATGATGATGATGATGAAAAATACGTGTCTAATATTTTTTGGAAATCTGACTGACGGACTAATTAGTTTTGACGTGATAACGTCTATTAAATCGGTATGCTGGGAGTCATTCGCGAAAACTGCGTAACGGCCGAATCTGACGCTACACGGAGTCCACGCCTACTAAAACTAACCTTAGCCTTGTAGCTTTAGAGTGCAATATTATTTACCTAAAAGCACGGTTGTAAACAATTAGTAGCAGTTTTTCGCATACATGATTAAAGCATTGATAGCCGAGTGGTGAAACGCTCGGATTAATATCGACTCACTCAAGAGGTGCCCCGGATCGATTCCTGACGGCACCGGACGTTTTTTATCCTTTTTAATTTTTAAATTTTTCCTTTTTAATTTTTCTTCTTCTTTTTTCTTTTTCTTTTTGCTTTTTTTTTTACTTTTTAGAAAATTTAAACAAACTATTAAATAAAAATATAAATGTTATACATTACTTTATTTTAAATAATTTCATTGGACCCAGAAAAAATTACCATGTAATAGACGTTATCACGTTCAAATATCGGCAGTAGACAGAGTTCTACAGACAGCCAATTTTTTTTTTTAGTCAAATACCTTATTGCATTGTATATAAACGGCTCGCCGATATGCAGATAAACCTAGAGAGGTTTACGTTTATTATTTATTAAAAGACTGTGATGTATTTTATTTCCACTTCTCTCTATTTAAAACTACTAAGAACTAGTTCTTGTCGAAGGAACTCCTCTGCCTCTGCCAGCATCACTGGTGCGCAGAAGGAGGTGACGCCATAACCCATGTACTTTCGCTCCGGATCATGGCCTGATCCACGGCCGAACGCAACAGATCACCGCCATGAGTACACAGTCTTTTGGCTAAGATCTAAGTGTAGTATCCATCTGGGTCTGCCGCGATGTCACTTACCATTAAAAGAGACCTTGACGATATTGAGTCGTATCAGTCATTTTAGCGTGGCGGCTTTTCAAGTGACGTCAGAAATTTTTGTTACGAGTATGGAATGGATATTAAATAAATGGAATACTCTGTTCCAAAAACTTCTGGCAAACCTTTGGCACTGAGCTCTGGTGATATGTCAAAGACTAAGTTTGTTAACTTTCTTTTTTGGATGATGAAAAAATCAAATCCTCACAGAAGCACAAAGGAAGTTAGATATGGTCGCACTGAATGTCTCACTGATATGATTTCAGTACTGTATGAATATGTGTCAGTGGTAAGTGTTGCCTTAAATTTGGTATTTGATTTTTTCCATCATTTTCTACATTTAATTTGATTTTTCCACGTAATTTGCGTTACTTTTTCATGATTTGATTTTATGTCGTCCTCCGTGGCGCAGCGGTCAACACTGGGGCTAGCTCAATCTGTGTGATTTGTCCGTAAAAAAAAAAGTAGAAAGTGCATTCAGTGAATAATTTATAAAGAATATTGAATGATCGCAGCATAGTGGCCACATAATGGCTTTGCATAAATCTCCTAGTAGGCGGCTCACGCGGCCGTTTTTTCAACTGTCATTGGCGATGTCCGCCATTATTGTGAAATAAATTTTTTAAAGCATTTATATAATTTGTTACACGTGTTATTGGCAAAATTGTGGTATTTAACCACAGAGGTCATTGAAGAGTTGAAGTAGTATTCACTCTAAAGAAAAGAAAGAAAGGTTTAGTTGCAAACCAGGGTCAGCACACCAGTGCCTTTGTTTGCTGTTCAGCAAAAATGACAGTGTCATTTTTGCTGAACTGGGCCTTTTTGGTGCAGCCGCAAAGAACTCTTTGCTGCTAATTTTTACATGGAGCTTTTTACTTTCCATTTGATTTTTATTTGTTGCTACATGATGTATGTTTATTTTAGATGTATTGTGTGTCTTTAACTCAGTGCTGATAAATGTATTTTCTTTCTTTCTTAAATGCCCTCTTTCGCTCTGGGCAGAGCAGAAGGCAGTTTCAGACTTTTACTGACTAAAACCCACCCGTGTACCTTCTTCCATTTGCCTGTGGACCAGGGGATACAGTATCTCTTTCATCTGAGGCATCGGTCCTCATGGACCCCGTCGTGATGTGCTGACATCTTTCTGAGGTGCGCATGGAACACAACGCGCTGTCGATCCATGCCTGGTCCTTACCTCGCCCACGCAAGCCGACGGTGACCGAGAGATGAATGCCGTTTCTCAAAGACTAGGGCTTCTCCTGCGGTGACTACGGACGTGGAGATGTAGAGATTGTCTCTTCCTCACGCGCTCCACCTCCTCCTTTGCGAACATTACTGCTTCACAGAAGGGTGTGACGGCCTGAAATGTGTCTTTACTTTAAATAAGGATGAAATGTACACAGACATAAATGAAGATTTATATAAATGAAAAATATATACATGGAGACTCTTATGAAATGATGAAATTGATTAATGAGTTATTGAATTCCAATTTAGTGAAAACCGAAGAAAGAGAAAGAAAATGAGAAAGAGCGGCAATAAATATTATATTCAAAATATTCGAATTATGATAGGCCTCTTACATTCAAAGGTTTTATGTACTTTCCAAATCTCATGTATGTCACAGAACAAATTCGTGTAACAAGTAGGCTAACTCGGCCCCAAACTTCGCCACACACATGTGAATACCTCGTTAAAGTTGAGGAGTATGTTTCCACTGGGTTCGATAAGGTCTCGACAAAGTTCACATGCAAAGAACTTGGTACTTGTGATGCTAGTTGTCGGACGCTTGGGAAGACGCGGCCATGAGACTTCTCTTCAAAGTTTACTAGGATAGGTACTTATTAGTGACTGACTATGACATTGTTACTTTGACAAGTTTGAATACTGGAATATTCACACAGTATGAAAGGAATATCAACGCGTACACTGTAACCATGTATTTACCATATAAAATATTTAAAGAAAACCCTGTCCGATCCGTGAAGGTATTGTTAGGTATCGATAACTGAATCTAGTAATGCCTACAAAGCCAGGCTAAACTAAAAAAAATCACCCTAAAAAAATAAAGATTATTTCGCAAGAGGAGGAGAACTAGGCAATACATGCACGGCGGAAGGAGGTCAGGGCACGCGGCACGTGGCTGCATCGCTCATAACAATACCGTCGAAATGGTGTTGTCACTTTTTAAAAAATTACCAAATTTTGGGGAAGTTGGAATAAATTCGCGAGAAAAAAAGATTATTTCAAAATTCATTAGTGTTGTAACTATGATGATTATGTAAAATTTCATATTTTATTTAGTCATGTGCTTATCTAGCTAACCTTTATTATCCTTATGGGTCGGGCGGGGTTTTCTTAACATATTGTATATTAAATAACGCGACTTAGAAGAGCGATTATATTACTAATGACTATAATTGAAGTGAAAACTTCTTTAGCGACGTTGAGCACTTTTGTTAGATGAGGAAAAAGCATTGAATTCACGCGAGGGTGACCGACCCGACACCGTGTTCATTTTTTTGTTTTTTTACCTTTTGTGTATTCTGTGTTATTTAAACATTTGAGTTTTTATTTCCGTCGGTCAGTTCTACAACTGCTATTTTTTATTTAATCACAGAATCATTATTACAGAGTAGAACATTGTGGCATAGAAAACATTATAATAGTTTTTTTTTTCTCTATAAAATACAGAGAAATTGATGTAACCAAAGTGCACTCCTAAGTATTATTCCTAATCCTAATACCTATCTAAGTATTACACGTTGGAAGTAAATTTTTATACTTGACAAAAAAAATAATATATATATATTATAAAAACAAATTGATTTATAAATATGGAAATTCCAATCATAAGCGGTCTAAATACTGTACAATGGAATTTTGTGTTAATGAATTCAATGCACGGTCATATATTGCAAATTTTCTCGTCCATGGTTTTTGCTCCAAGTACACAACACACCATACCATTTTCGAGAGGCTGAAAAACATCTTTCAGTATAAAGACAAGAAACATTTTCAGTAATGCTTACGTTCTTCAGTTTAATGCAAAACTTTGAATGGGTTTCACGAATTAAGTTAATCCTAAGTAAACGACGCCTAACTTGCAAGACAAAGCAAAATTCACATTAGTAATGTGACATCCAAATGAGCCCAATTTTAATAATGTGGCTCATTAATTACAATTTCACAGAGACATTCCATTAAATTCTTACTCTCCACAAAGAGTCTTCGTTCACAAGAAAACACAACAATATTGTTGTTCAAAAACTTGTGAAAATGGGAATTAATCATGGCGGTATACATATATTAATGAGACAGTTATTTTCAGTATAAATACCTATAAGCAACCCAGCCTTACACTCTACCCGCTGCCGCTGTGGCCCGACACGTACTGTCGATTTAACGTCCATAAATAATGAATCACTTCGTTTTTTACGACAGGATTGATTTTTTTTGGGATAATTGGTTAACAGTTTTTATGGTGGGGAAAATAAATTACTTAGATTTTTCTTAGTAAAGCATTAAAAGCTGAAATTATGCACAAAATGGTTGTAACACTTTTGCGTCAATTGACAATATTAAAACCAGAAATTTCATAGAACCGCCTTCGGTCATACTTTAGAGCTATTTTTGGGTATTATTAATAATACCCCTGTCAATGAAATATTTGAATTCTCAAAGACATCTAAAATTATAGGTACTTATCTAAAAACATTTTGCAAGACACGAATGAATTACAAATCTAGTAATAACAGATAATTACCATATTAACATTCACCCCAACATTAAAATAATTTCGTTAAAATGACCGGCGACAAATACAAAATGTCGGTAGCGGCGGACATTCTATATTTATTTTCCATTGAAGCGTTGTAACTATAATTCATGCAGTCTGTTTCGTTGCATTTTTGATGACGCCGTATATTTTATAAGTGACAGAGGTGACTGCGCCACGAGCGCTGCGACAGATAACAGAATGTGAGTTTACACACTTGTATATGGGCATACAAGTGTCTACATTGGGCGTTGTTATTATTAAATGAAAATGAGAGATTTTAATTTATGTTTCTTTAAGGCTAGAGTGAATAGGCTCATAATAAACTAGAGCGCTTTACCACTGACGATTGCTTCGCGGCTTTCCATTAGGCGGGATTGCAGTCATACACTAGTTTATAAAATTAAAAAAAATGCTGCTTTCTGATCGTTTTTGTTGAGCCTGCTTTACTTATTTGGCTGTGCCGTTCGCTTGTTAGTCCTTTGTAAAATGCATATGATTATACCGATTCGATAATAAGTAGCACAAAGGGCGATGGAAAGAGGTATGCTGGGAGTTTCTCTGCGCGATCGAATCAGAAATTAGGAGATCCGCAGAAGAACCTAAGCCACCGACATAGATCTTCGAGTCACTAAAATTAAGTGGCAATGGGTGGGGTACATTGCTCGTAGAACCGATGGCCGATGGCGGCAGTAAAGTTCTGGAGTGGTGACCGCGTACCGGAGACGCAGCGTAGAGAGGCCCCCAACAAGGTGGACCAAAGACCTGGTGAAGGTCGCGTGAAGCGGGAAGCTGTCATCATCGAAAGCCTTGAGGGTGGCCTTTGTCCAGTAGTGGAGTTCTATAGGCTGAGACAAAGATAATAAATGGTAGAGTGGAGGTAACCTAACAAAAGCATTTTCTTGCTTAAAATGTGATCTAAAAATCATTTATGTTTTTCATTGTATATAATTGCATTACACATTTTGTATTTATATTCGTAATATATATGGTGTACTTTTTTATTAGCTGATAATTTCCCACCGCTGGGCAAAAGCTTTGCTACTCTTTTTCCACCTCTCTTTGTTCAGAGTTGTCAAGGACCAATCGTTAGCAATTTATATGGTGAACATAATAAACATAGTATTATTTATAGAACAGTATTATAATCTATCTTTCTTTTTTCTTCTCTTATCCATATCTTTATTAAAATTACAAATCAGTGTCTCTTTCAGTTCATTCATGTAGATTTTACGCCTTAACGGCTGAAGGGATTTCCATTCATGGCGTATGTTAGTTCCTTGTAATTCCAACCCCCACATGGGTAAAGTCACGAATAAAAACAAACTTTTTTATAATAACTATAATTTCCTAACGTTACAAAAAAATGGAATCTTTAGACATATGAAATCATTTTGTTTACTGTCCAAAAACGAGCTTTCCGATTGTTTCCTCGTGCAGATTCATGTAGATTCGATCGGTGTGAGCCTGGACATAGCTTTCCGAAATATAAAAGAAACAAAGAGGAATACGTTTGTAATAGCGGGCCTAATATCGTTCTGCGTCGGTTCGTTCCTAATCTGCTTTGGTTTTTAGGTCTAAACGAAGCTCAGTTGTAGCTACATGGCAGATCCTATTGCTAGTCTTACGAAAACCAAACAAAATTGATGGCCATTGTTTTATTAAATTGATAGTATAATGGTAAAAATATAATATCGGTCTTCGTTGACACACCTCTCCTTGTTGGGGGCACTGAGTGGGCCATAATCTACCACTTGGGTTGGCGTAAGCAACCTTGTGACGTTTTAATTTTTTAATGTATAACCATGTTAATCCATTGATTGACAGTGGCAAAAATATTAATTTGAAATCTGAGGCAATTCTCGTACATTTGCAATAAGAACATTCACAGTCTAATCTAAGTCTCAATCTGTTAAAACATCCTAAAATTTCCCTATTTTTTGACAGGTTTTTGACATTTGTTTATCGCCCAGATGAAACTACGTCTAGATTTTAAATGTTTTGTATTACGAAAATAGGTTTTCTGTTGTTACCTAACACCAGGGCCTGCTATTTTTATAAATTTGTCATTCTAACACGATTCATTATCGGATCGGTAAAATAATAGCTGTTTGTTCTCGATGAATAATGACTATAACAAAAACATAATGAATAAGTGTACCTTTGGTTCTACATTTGGTTTAGTTCTTAACCCTAGTCTAGTCTTACACTCGAATATTGATCGTCCCGACCCGACTGAGCCAATTCGAATATTTTTCACTATTACAATATTGGAGTCGACCGTGTACCAGTCTGATACGATCAATCGAATATGTCACTACAGAGTAGACCCCCAGTTTTCTACTGCCGGCAGAAGTTACCATCCACGTCGTGTTCCGGCATGATGTCTGGTGAAGCCGTACAGAGGACGGGTCTGAGCAGTTGTATTGCGATGTGTGCCGGTTATGATGCGCCAAATATTGTTGTGTCGGGAGTGTGGTCGTGGAGGATCTCCAGATCAAGTCAGTCAAGCACTAGTTTATAATTATTAAAAAATAAACTTAAAAGTTCATTTACTTTGGCCAACATCAGTATTATTACTACTGTTATGAAAGTTGACTTGTGTAATTTTCTCGGAACAATAACAGTTGGAACTAAACGCACTCTTTTATTTTCCCGTCATACCCAAATCGCTATAGAAATATTGTTTTTATAATGTAAAAAAAGAAAGAGAGTAGATACTTTTATTAGCTGTAACCATGACGCAATGAAAGAACTCAAACACAAAATAACAAGTTAGGGAGAAAATATGCGTCACATCCTCGCAAAACGGCTGTCGTTTAGCATAATACTACGACCCTATGCGAGACAGATCCTGACACTGATTTTCAGTGACACCCGACGTTGACATGATCACGTCCATTTTGGGTATGCAAACGGAGGACCAGTCTGAGCAGTTGCTTTGCGATGTGTGACGGGTACGATGCTCCAATTGTTGTTGTGTCGGGAGTTTGGTCGCGGAGGTCTCCAGATCAATTTCCCTCCGGCGCAACATCGTTGGTCGTGTTATTGGGTTTAATATTGCATCACTTCGCTCAACTGTCGTCTTCCTTCCTATTCACTCAGTTTTTTTTTTTTGTGTGAATAGGCTTAATAAACTAGCCCGCTTTAACATCACTGCTTACTATCAGGCGGGATTGCGGTCAAGCGCTAGTTTATAATTATTAAAAAAAAAAACTCTTTTTATCTATTTATATAAATATAATATCTATTAAATTATAACATTCCCGATCACGGCTCACGAGCTACGAGTCTGTAGTATTTAATATTATGTCATAAAATGATATCTGACATTTTGACATTCTGATTTAGTATTATTTAGCATGGCCCATTCTGTAATTAAATTCAAGCTTCGTATTGGGTGATCGTGTAAGTGTATGGTGAAAATAATATATATGGAAAATTATTATTACTGCATAAAATGGGTGTCATTTATAAGCTCGATTAACGAAACCCTAGCCAACCTTGCAGAATTTCTCAAAAGATACGAATAAAATTTCTTGTACACGGATATTCCGGGGCATGAAATGTTGCATTCAGTTTGAGAATTTCCTTAGAGGTATATCTCTGGTGCTCGCATATGACGTTATCTGCGACTATAACTGCCAGCAATCAAGTATCCTTACGATGTAATACCGTAGTAGTGCTTCAGCTATCAGAAAATCTTTTTATTAAATCGTCGGCTTTCTTTATCTTTCTTCTCATTTTTTTTATCTGATGAACTAGTTTCATTTTTCAAACATCTATTTCATAAACTGTAGTCAGAAAAGATATTTGTACTATTGCCGACTCAGGTGACTTAGCTGGCTCACTAAAACACACCCATGACTAAGGCGTTCCTCACGTCACGGATAATTTCTAGAAACCGTTGAATTTTCTTGCTCAGTTTCTTTTGTTATTCAGCAACAGCAACAACTTGAGCCCGACAACAACTCTCAAAGACATATGGAAGAAAACGTGTTGTGGATAGAAATCCTAAAAAGGACAACTGGTGACACATTGTTAGCCAGTTCAACCTTATCTACAAGCAAAACAATTCAGACCCTAAAATTGCTCTAAGTCTCGAATTACTAATTCTTAGCGCATCTAATTTCTTGACAGCGCCAGACGCTGTCTTAAGCAAACTATTTTGAATCAAACATTTATTTAATCAAATGAACATAACAGGGTACGTGTTTCGCATGCCTGTCTAATCAAATCTGGAGACTTCGACAGTGCGTTTCTCGGTTTCATTAAGCCTTAGCAAATTTACAGGGGTGGTAAACATTTTGTATGCCACGCGTGTGTCGTTGAAAGATATCATTAGTAGAGTAAGGACAATATTATGGGGTGCGCAACATTATGGTTCATATTGTTTTGTTACGGACATAATTGAAATTAAAGGTAGGGGATACTCCTTTGGATTTCGTTTAATTTTAGGCCGCTTGATGTGTGCTCTGTGGTTGGAATGGTGCTTGTTATTTTGATTGGGTGGTTCATTATTTTTTATATAATATGTAGTTTATGATATTTAGATATATAAAGTATGCTGCTATAAATAATAATGAAGATTCTAGTGAAGTCGTTCATTATGTATTTTATTTTACACTAACCTCCTTTACAAACATTGTAAAGTATTAACCGTTCGTCAGTTATTCATCATGGGCATTGTATTAAAACAACAGATATACCATATATGCCTGAACTTACTAATATAAGACGTAGAGATCTAGTCTGTCCCCAAAAGCAAACAAATCATGCTTTTATGTCAAAATTTTACCTGTTCTTCGGTCCTCTCCTCTATAATAGACTAAATGCGAAAGCAAACTTCTACTCCTTAAATTACACATACTGTAAAAAAATCCTTAGGAAATTGTCATATGAAGATACAGTGAATTTACTAATTGTGCTGAAGTGACTATATTTAATACCTTATATAATTTGTTTGTCAATATTGTTTATTTATTAATTACTTTAGATTGTTATTACAGCTCTTATCGCTTAAAACACAGGATTTCCTAGTTCAGGCACGTAAGACTTAGATTTATGAATTACATTTAAAACTAACTATATTAATTTGTTATTTGAGGAATTTTTGAATAAAAAGAAAAATATTATTATTTTTATTCTCTATGCTTTACTCAGTAAGAGTTATAATATCACCAAACTGTAAAATTTTAACTCTGAAATTTACCTCATCTACATATAATAGTGGACCATATATTTAATTAATCATTGAACCTTGTTGTAATAGTTTGAATATTCATCAAAAGCTTAAATCGTGGGCATTTTATAGAGATAATTTAATAATACATGCAAAACAAAATGGTAATGTTCAGCCCACACTTCAAATGTGCAGGAGTGTGGGTGGGTGTGCATTTAAAGATAAACAGGGTATTTATGAATTAGTAACTGTTTGTATAGGTCCAATTATATTCAAACATAAGGAGGGGTTCACACTAAAATATTCATGTCACGAAACGTCCATCGACGCTTTGAATTAATAAAAATAAATAATAACAAAATCTTTTTCAAAGGGATCCTATTCAAATAACATTAAAAACGATATCTTTGATGTGACTTATAAGAAATTAAGGATCTTTTTCTTTGCATACGTGTGACAAATGACATTGGTGAACGAAACATAATACGAAAATTCATTGAATTTTTCTTTCCCAAAGTCACATTTTCAAAGAAACGCTTCAAACGTATGAAAATTATTCGCCTATTATTATTCAAAGTTCAAAAGACGTATTTAGAGGGACGTCAAAGTCTACAAACATTGAAAAACAAACTCTTGTATCCGACTTATAAGATACATGTTAGCTTGGCGTGTATTTTTGTTTACTTTTTTATTTTATCTTATTTTTATCTACGCAGGAAAAGACAGCCGACACTTTAAACGACCTAATGGCGTTTGTGTTTGGCGTTGTGAATATTCATATGTATATGCTAATAGGTCTTTCACGGTTCTTTACACAAGTATAGTGACCTAACCAAAACTGTTTAATGAAAAATAATAACATGCACGTTTACATAAATCGCTTTTTTAGTTTTACCTTAATAGCCTAGACGCTTTGCCTAATATCGGCCTCCGGCAGAAGTTACCACCCATCAGACAAAGTCTTACCGCCAAGCGATTCGTCGTGTTCCGGCATGATGTCTGGTGAAGCCGTACGGAGGACGGGTTTGAGTAATTGTGTTGCGATGTGTGCCGGGTACGATGCACCAAATGTTATTGTGTCGGGAGTTTGGTCGTGGAGGGTCTCCAGATCAGTCTCCCTTTGGCGCAGCATCGTTGGTCGTACTGTTGAGTTTAACATTGCATCACCTCGCTCAACTGCCGTCTTCCTTCCTATTCACTAAGTTTTTTTTAAGTGAATAGCTAATAATTAACTAGCGCGCTTGACCATCAATGATTGCATTCAGGCGGGATTGCAGTCAAGCACTAGTTTAAAAAAAAGTCTTTACTTTAACTACAGTGGTCTTTGTTTTTTTTTTCTTTTTTATGAGTTTGCATAAGATTTTCACAAAATTATACGAACTGCTTCGACTAATGTTTCGGTGTTGTATGGTTCTTTTATTAGCAACTCGTTATTAAAACATAATTCTTAGCTAGTCTTCTTCTTGGCATTTTTATCAACTTTAAAAAAAACCCGTTGTCGCAACACTAGGAATTTCTCCTGTATCGTTGGTACGTTTACAAACATATAAACTCACATACATAAACATTCAGACCCGAAACAATAACCTGTAGGCCATACAAATATTTGTTCCGTGCGGGAATCGAACCCGCGACTCGCAGCGCAGCAGTCGATTGCTCAGCCACCGCGCTTATCGTGTCGTCAAACCATTACAAAACAACAAAGTTACAGTGAATCAGATCTGTGAATTTGACTGACTTTTGGTTAGTTACTTTACCTAAATTGTTTTAAGATGCATGGAAAATAATAAGACGTGCTTATACAGAAATCCCGCTTAGCACAGATTTTTCAAGCAACAAATAATTTTAATTCCTGGAATAAAAATTACAAACTCTTATCAAAAATGGCGACAAATATTGAGCAGTCTGAAGTAGGCAAAATAAATATACATTAATTTAAAATCAGCCTTAAGTGCGGTGTATAAAGTTCTTATCACAAAGCAGTACAAAAAGCCATTACTTATTACGACCGAGTCTGACATCAAACCAAATTCAACCTAACACGCATGCATTAAAGTCAGAATTATAAAGTAAGTACTAAATGAAAGAAGCACCCAAGTGCTGCGTTGTGCGCTTGTTCAGTTCAACCATTTTTTTACGCTGATTTATCAATCTAGTGTATAGGTAATCGTTGTCCAAGCCCTTACTTTTTTTAATTGATAACATCGGTCCAATGGTTAGTACAACAATAACTTATCAACTAGGGCTTAGTTATATTAAATTAGTTACATTACTTTACATTAAAATTAAGTTGCATAACATTAAATTACTTATATTCATTCCTGCCACATGACCAACCGAACATCGTGCTTAAGTATTGGTGCATCCTACTTATACCTTAGTCTTATATTTACGGCCTAAAGACCTTTGGGCACCCTGTCATTTTTTACCCAAGCAATTCGTTTGTTGTATGTAAGTAGGTAGGTACAATTTTAAACGATTTCTCTGTGTAGATTTGTACAATTTTTTTTTAATCTCAATCATATTTTAAAACTAGATAAGGGCGGCGTTTTCGTTAAGTGTCGAAATTCTGAGTAAAAAAGTTAAGTTTGAATAGAGATAATCTTTGTCAAATCATATTAATGCCGTGTATATTGGTGTCCAAAATGGTCTTTCGACGATAGGACCTGTTCAGTCAGTGCGCTCAATCTCACTATATAATAACCATGCAACTCTACTGAAAACTTATGTCGTCAGAGTATTTAGGTATAAGTACAAAAAATTAAGTTTTCTACATTACATAATTTCATTAAATTATATCCCTAAACATACATACATTAAAGAAAGCCCAGTGGAGCAATCAATTACATCGAGAATTAGCAGAAACGCAATAAGCTCGACTGTTACGACTTCGAGGCTTACTTATACAACGCTAAAGCCAAATTAGACCCGAATTCGAGAACCCGAAATTATATGCATTTTAAATTGGCGAACTTGGAAGTAGCTGTGCGGTTAGTCACGGTTCTAACCTAACCTAACCCACTTGGTCGGGATGCTCTAACTTAGTTACTGCGACCATTTTGGCTAGGGCGTGTTTGTTCACCATTCTGAAATAAAATAACTCGATACATTAGAAATTCCTAGTGTAGGAACAACGTATTAAAAAAAAAATAATAATAAGAGACCAATAAGTTAAACAAAAGGCTCATCTCGTTTATTAAAAAATTGTGCAGGTCAGCAAAAAGTTTTGAGAGGTACACAAATCGTAATACGTGTCCATCATTACACACACATTACATTACAAGGTCAATATGATAGGGAATTAATTAAATATTTCCTTTCTAAAATACACAAACAAAAGTTTGAGGTAGCACTACTTGAACTCAATACGCTAATCCAATTAGGGAAAATTCATTATCTAACATCGGGACGTGTTTCTCTGGCAATAGTGATCCGTCGAAAGAACACTTGGAATCTTCTAAAGAGGCACTTGTCGGCGATTAGTGCTGTAGTACACTTAACTCCCCTTGTGCGGGCTATGTCGGGTTAGTGCCGGCCTCTTTGTTCGTGCGTACCCCTCGATTTCCAGTGTATTATTGGCTGGTAAAAGAGAGTTATTACATTTGCTTTTCGATCGTGATTATGAATGAAAGGAGGTTACAGTTTCTTTCTACAAGAGATTATTTTGTTATTATTTTAATATTGATAGAATTTTTCCCTGATGATGGCTGGTGAAGCCGTACGGAGGACGGGTCTGAGCAATTTTGTTGCTATGTGTGCCGGGTACGATGCGCCAAATGTTGTTGTGTCGGGAGTTTGGTCGTGGAGAGTTTCCAGATTAATCTCCCTCTGGCACAGCATCGTTGGTCGTGTTGGTCTTGGGTTTAACATGGCATCACCTCGCTCAACTGCCGTCATCCTTCCTATTCCTAAGTTTTTTAAGTGAATAGGCTTAATAAACTAGTGCGCTTTACCATCAACGATTGTATCACTGCTTACCATCAGGCGGGATTGCAGTCAAGCACTAATTTATAATTAATAAAAAAAGATGGAAATTTATTGCAGATTGAATGAGTTTATTAATAATTTTATGCATGATAAAATTCATCAAAGGGCCTCTTTTTCTTGTAGGCCATCTTTTTATTTGACGATTTTTACTGTTGACTAGTAATCTGTCTGGGAACAAACGCACAGTACCTAACATAGACAAATGGTTTGAGCATTAATCCAAATTGTCTATGCACGTTCACTTATAATAATTTCCTAGAATTAACCTTAAATAATAAATGAATGTACCAATTAAATTAATAATTAATATAAGCACTGATTTCTGCTTCATTAGTTTTGGCAACAAAACCCATTATCTAATGAACCTCTGAATTTCTCAAATAGGTATGAAGTAATTACTACCGACCATCTCTTGTCTCAACTAATAAGAACAATTTAAAGTTATTGTTGGTTAGTCTTAATAGATTTAAGTAAGTGGTCATAGGAATAAAGCTGATCTGTATTCTGTAGGTGAAAGCTAAAGGACCTTAAGTCCATTTTAGTCATTTTTGTTTTTTCAAACATTCTTATTCAGTATACCCGTATTGATCAAATGGTAAAAGACAATAAGTCCTACAGTCACTAATTCCGTAGACATAAAATTATAAACAACATTATGTCCCTAAGCGTAAAAAAGTAAACGATCGTACGATCACTTAATATTGTTCACTATTATAAACAATAAATGGATTATATACATTTATTAGCTTAATAAAACTCCATAATCATACTTTTTATTCTACAAAGATACACTTATTTACTTTTTATACACGATCGATTTTAATATCTAACTTCGGGCATAGAAATCTTTAATGAGCTCTACTGAATAATTTATAAAATGTGACTTGACTCCTTTAGCTTTCACCTACAGTATTATTCTTTAACACTTGTAAAAATTCTTTCTTTCCGCTTTTTTTATTTATTAGGTTCACCAAAAATTGATTACACAAAAAAAATACTACTTATAAGTAAATACAACATTCATACAAAAAAAAAATAATCATGGAGATAGCTAACTTACTTAACAATAACCGCTAATATTGATAAAATTATAACATTGAAATGAAATTCCTAATAAAAATTTAAAAGCAATAAATTGTGATTTTTAAAATTATAACATTAATATAATTGAGTAAAATAAAAATAAATTACAGGAAATTCTCAATAAATTAATAAGTAACGTTAAGTAATTACATGTAAATTCTTTAAACATATCATTAAAAAAAGGTGGAGTCACTAGTCACCCATCAAAACCACGCAACTAGAATGGTATCAGGAGGTAAATTTGAGGTATAGAATAAGGAAATATTATGGCAGCCATACGCTTGTTAAAAAATACCATACATGCTCAATCAATTGATTTCTGAAGACATAAAATAAAAGATAATTTCGCCAAATTACTTAAAGCTCTTCTTAAAGAGTTTGTAGGTTATGTTCATGGGAAAGTAATTTGCAGATTGTTGAGGGAGAATAGATGAGTAAATAAGCCATACTATAAGATATATATTTATAAGATAATTAAGTTTATAATATTATTACTAAGTATTTAATTACTTTCCATACGTATGAGATAAGATTATTGTTAGTTTCTTTATAAGTGATGATGGAAAATGACATGGCCGCTCTAATCAACCCAGTCGTAATAGTTTTTGTTCCGTTCCCACAGACAAGTCGTGAAAATGGTTTTGCGGGGCATAATTTTTAAGTCAAGATCGATTTCTAAGCTTGTTTAATAAAATAAGTAAAAAAATAATAATATCTGTTATACAGAAACAATTTCATTGACATTGCCAGCAGTGCTACGAAAAACTACCGAACCTGCTGCGACTGCTACGAGAGCTGACTACGACTCGAACGTAGTCGTCGACTACGTCATCAGTAGACGAACGCAGCTTTGCTACGGACTTATCCGTAGCTTTAAATATAGATTTCTGATAATAACATACGTAAACGTAATCAGGTTGGACATTCGGACATTCCATGAAAAGCATTCATACTGAAAATTATTTGATAAAACATCATTTAACCCGGTAGTCAGTTTCGACTCTCATTAAATAGTGCAATTTGTAAAGTAGCGACACGGGTAGGTGGATGCGGAAGCCCAATGAACCGATACGATTTTATACGTTACATTGATAGGGATGCTTCACTACTCTTCTATCAAAAAATAAAATACCTATAAACATAAAAAGTATTTAAGAGGCAGCTGTGAGTGGAAACGTGGCGACTTGTTCGAAGGACCTACATAAATAGTGATCTTTTCAATTAAGTTCTGCAAAAATTATTAAGTTTAGTGTAGCTACCGTTTAGCGTTTTTCAGCGTTTGCCGCTTACTGTTTTTGCCGTTCGTAGGATGGGTCTGAGCAGTTGTGGTACGATGCGCCAAATGTTGTATCTGGAGTTAGGTCGTGGAGGGTCTCCAGATCAATCTCCCTCTGGCGCAGCATCGTTGGTGTTGTTGGTTTTAACATTGTATCACCTCGTCCAACAGCCGTATTCCTTTCTATTCACTTAGTTTTTTTTTGAGTGAATAGGTTCTTAAATTCTTAATAAACTAGCGCGCTTTACCATCATCGATTGAATTACTGCTTACCATCAGACGGGATTGAGTTGAAGCTCTAGTTTATAATTATAAAAAAAAACCTATTCACAACCGGCGTATGGCGTTCTGCCATACACTCTTGTTTGCCCCTCTGTGCAATGTAAAACAGCTTTCGCACAGCGACAATACAACGCATTAAGTTCCAGGCTCTACAATAAAATTAACAAGACGATCTCACTATACAAACTAAATAAGTATAATCTTAAAGATAAATTAAATAATTGGTTGATGTTGTTGAGTTACGACGAAACTGAGAAACTTATAGAAATAGCAAAATGAAAAAGATTAGTGTCTGAATTATGCAGAACTGCTATTTTTATTTCTAAATTGTAAACTACAAATAAAATCAAAAAGGCGGTGATATGTATACATGTATTGACATTTAAAACGGCTGACCGCCGACTACCCAAGATACGATCATGTCTCAGTTTGGGAGTCGTTTGTCTTAAATTTATTTGCCTCTGTACATTTTACCTTACCAAAATATATGAAACTCTTTCTTGTAACGTCTTTGTACTTTCGGAAAATAAAATTATTATTATTATTTCCTTTATTTCATTACAATACACTTATAAATTATATTTTTAAATATTTCTACATAAAAAATATATAAAAAAAACATTTAAAAATATAAAAAATAGTAACCCACCGGCATCGGGAACAGGGTCCAAGCTACCGGCGGTCAGGGCTCCAGAGAGAGGAACTTCCTGACAATGCGAGCCGTGTCCAGAAGTACAGCTTTCTGAATCAAGCCCTTGATCCAGCCGCCTAACGAGAGCCTCTTGAGGTGTTGGTCGAGGCTCTTGGCTATTAAGCCATTGGCTGTCACGACTATCGGCACAATGATTGCTGAATCCACCTCCCACATGTCGACAACCTCGTGAGCCAAGTCAAGATACTTGATTTTTTTATCTTTCTCGGCTTTCACGAGGTTCTCATCATGCGGGATGGTTATGTCAACAATCATTGCACGCCGCTCTGATCGATCCACCATCACTATATCAGGCTTATTGGCAACAATAGTCCTGTCAGTGATGATGGATCGATCCCAGTACAATGTGATATGACCATTTTCGAGAACTGGGTCGGGCACATACCTGTAGTACGGCACCTCCGATTCCACAAGGTTGTACTTTAGAGCAAGTTGCTGATGAATTATCCTGGCTACAAGGTTGTGTCTATGCAAGTACTCTCCGTTAGCTAGACGAGAACACCCGGAGATAATATGCCTTATTGATTCCCCCGGCCGGTGACATGCCCGACAGATGTCAACTGTGCCGTCTTTCACAATAAATCTCCGGTAATTGTTCGTCATCATAACTTCGTCCATAATTGCACATACAAAACCTTCGGTTTCCCCAAAAAGGTCACCGAATCGTAGCCAGGCTACGGACGCTTGTAAATCTACATCAGGCCCGTGTAGGGCCCTGAAAAAGCGTCCGTGAAGCTCTTTGCTCTTCCATACCTCCATGCGGTCATTGGTGTCAAGCACTACTGGTTTGCGCCAGTTCTCTTTAGCCAAGGAGAGCGGAGTGAGGCCCTTGTCAACCGCGACCACATCTCGATGCATCCCCACGTCGGTTTCTAGAAAATATTCCCTGAGACTGCATATCTCGCGATTGTGGAGGGTCTTAGCGTTTAAAAAGCCACGACCTCCACATTTTCGCGGGATATACAGCCTCATAACCGATGATCGTGGGTGATGCAATCGATTTGCAGTCAGCAGCGTACGGACCCTCTGATCCAGGGCGTCAAGTTCGGTTTGAGTCCATTTGAGTATGCCGAAAGAGTACATCAATACCGGCATGACCCAACCGTTGAAAGCGCGCACCTTGTTTCCGCCTGATAGAAGACTATTAAGTACTTTTTTCAGGCGGCCAAAGAAGCGTTCCTTCAACGATTGCTTCATGTCAGTAACATTGATACCCAACGCTTCCGACATACCCAAATACTTATAGGTTTCGGATGCGGAGAGGGCTCTAAGGTTTATGGAACCAGTGAGTTGGGTTCCCACGGATTCCATAATCTCTCCTCGCTGTACATGCATGACCGCACATTTGTCCACACCGAATTCCATCCTGACGACGCTACTGAAAGTTTCAGTAATTTTCAGTAGCTCCCTCAGTTGCAAATCGTTGGGAGCAAATAGTTTTAGGTCATCCATGTAGAGGAGGTGTGATATAACTTGACCACCTCTCCTCAGCCTATAGCCGAGACCTGAATCCTCCAGCAATGTGCTTAGAGGATTCAAGGCTAAGCAAAACCAAAGTGGACTCAAACTATCGCCCTGAAATATACGTCGCTCGATCCTTATCGGTTCGCTATTCCTCTGAATATTTCGACATCCTGGATAGTGAAGGACAGTTCTCCATTGCGCCATACATGTCATCAGGAAGGTGCGCAGAGTTGCATCTACTTTATACAACTCTAGCACCCGCATGAGCCATGTATGTGGCACCGAGTCAAAGGCCTTCTTATAATCTATCCAACATGTCGACAGATCCTTTCGGGAACGACGAACCTGTTGGCTAATGGCCATATCAATAAGGAGTAGCTCCTTAGTACCGCGGGACCCGTTCCCACATCCATTTTGAGAGGCAGACATGATGGAGTTGCTGTCAACATGCATGTTAATTTTAGCTTTCAAAATGGATGTAAGAACTTTATAGACCGTCGGTAAACACTTGATCGGCCTATAATTTTTGGGTTCCGCGGTGCTACCTGATTTATGGAGCAGGTGGGTTATTCCTGTTGTTAGGAACTCGGGTAGCGAACCAGACTCTAAAGCAGTCTGGAACTGAGATGCCAAGCGAGTGTGCGACCTGGAAAACCATTTAATCCAAAAGTTATGCAGCCCATCCGGCCCTGGAGACTTCCAATTAGGCAACGGACGGACTGCACGAGTTACATCTTGGGGGCAGATGGTAATAGCCCCCATTTCTGGTATTGGATCGCAGGCTCGCTCAACATCCCGAGTCCAATCACCTTCGGTGTGACTGACAGGTACCGACCAGATATTGCGCCAGAATGAAGATGTGGCATCATCATCCGGTAGGCACGTGTCAGTGACACCTTGGTCTGATCGCTCCCAAGCTCTATAGACCCGCCTTTCATCGCTTTGGAATATGCGATTCTGAGAATACCGCTCCACTCTTCGCTTGTACCGACGAATACGGTTTGCCCATGCATATATCTTCTGTTTAAGAAAGTCGATGCGCTCTGTGACGCGGAACAAATATTCTCGGGTACTAATATCAGTCCCCGAGAACGCCCGCCTCACAAAGCGCATCACTTTAGGGCGTGTATTGCCCTCCCTAAAACTAATCAGCTTGCCAATGAGTGCTCTAGTCTCTCCGATACGACGTTCAATCCTGCACTGCCAAGCTGGTACAGCTGATTTTGGTCGTGTGGCTCTGTCACTGTCTGGGAATTTGACATCAGCCACACGACATATCGCAACAGCTCCACAGTACAAGATTGAATGTGTATCAGTCAGATCTTTGCTGTCTTTTAAATAATTAGACAGCTGAGAGTCTAGAGCACACACCAGCGCCTTGTTTTTTTTATGCATGGGCAATCGAGGTAAACGTGGTCTAAGTTCAGGCGGAGTAGAGCGGTACTCACGGAGAGCATCCTCCAAAGCGCTCCTCAATTTTTCATTGCACTGGGGACTCACGGATATAGCCCTGTCATCATCCTCTTCATCAACGTGATTGGGTCGCGGTGAAACACTGTTAAGTTGTACCGCGACCAATGACGAAGCAGGTGTAACATTACTATTCCGTGACTCGAGGCGTAGGCGATCAAGCACCGCATCATCCAGCATATGGTTACGCTGGATGACCCGCACCTGATCCGACAGTCGTTGCGCCGACACGTTGACAGCTGGCTCAAGCACCTGAAACAGAGAGAGCATTCGAACACGGTACGCGGTCAGGTTGTTTCCTCCCTCTGTAGCCCCATAGTATGAGCGCATGACGTTCTCGTTGATTGATTGTGTCCATTTCATGCGCTGCACACTTCCGCCGGGAGCTGGGACCCTGTCAGAAGCCGATGGGCCTCGAGGTCCTAAGCGGTCCGGCGGCCGGCGTCCTCCCCGTCGGCGAACAGGTGGTGGCGTCGTCGGCGGAGAGAAGTACTCGTCGCTCGAGCTCGACGCAACTGCCGCGGCCGGGATCGTCACAGCAGTAACAGTGGCGCTGGAGACCGGCGGCGGCGAGGCGGAGCTGAGCAACGAGTCCGGAGATGGCGTGCAAGTTGTCTCGCGGCAGATCTTGTCAACATTATTTCCAATATATCATTATTTTATTTTCATTCCTGTAGTTTTATTTACGGTGACACCTGTCATGTCAGTTGCGGTCATGATTTTCTTCATTTAATTATTTATTGTTTATATCCGTTAGTTAAAAAAGTATGAATATTCTATTGATTCCTTTGATTTTTCTTTCCTTTAAATGTCTTTTGTATAATAACTATTGTAAAATATAATGAAATCCAAAAAAGACTAGTTGAACTAGTTGACGTACGTGTTGCCGTTTTTTTTTTTATTTATTATTATTATTATTACTCTACGAATAAAGTGTAAGTTTACCTCATGCTCTTTGACTAACATTCATATTAGAATCGTGGGGATAACTACCTTGGCACATGTGAATTACGCATCATAATGACGTCACGCCAAATGCATGGTACAAGCAGAGTTCACCGTACAACTATAGCTATATACAAAGTACGCTCAATGCGACAATTCTATTCTAATCACTACACAGTATAAAACAAAGTCGCTTTCTCTGTCCCTATATCCCAATGTAAGCTTAAATCTTTTAAACTTAGGATGAAACGGATTTTGATAATTTAATTTTGCAAACGCAGGCTGAACCCTACGAGATTTATCAAATAATGTACTAAGTATATATCAACAATAATATTTTTTGTCATTCACTTTTTACAAATAATAATGACTAATTTTCGAAGCGATTTTAACCAATACAGCATTAATCCTTATGCAATGAAACACCTACATTTAATACATTTTTGATTTAATATACATCTATATAGCGCATTAAAGCACATGGTTTATTTAATATTTTGAAGATATTACAGATTTAAAATTGCGGGACGTAGCGTTTGCGGCGGTACCGGACGGCCGGGGCGGCGGGAGTTTATCGGTAGTGTAAATACTGCATTACTACCGTGCGAAACCGGGGTGTGTCACTAGTAAATAATAAAGATCAAATTCGCAAAAACACCTTTTCATTTGTATGATACTGAGGCATTTAAGAACGCATTTTCTCGTCGGCCACATTGGTCGGTAAAGTAATTTTCTGCTTTTGAAAACAATTTACAGTACACTTCATAATGTTGAAAATATCTAACTTTCATTTGATAAACAAATATACCTTGTTGTTTAATGACGTGAAAATGGCATTAAATTTTAAAGAGGTAAAGCAATTACGAGATCGACTGCATTAGCATAATCCTACTAAATGAGAAAGTTTGTGAGTATGGATGGATGTTTGTAACTCTTTCAGGCAAAAACGACCAAACGGATTTTTTTTTATATATTATAAACTAGCGCTTGACCTCAATCCCGCCTGATGGTAAGCAGTGACGCAATCGTTGATGGTAAAGCGCATTAGTTTATTAAGAGCATATTCACTCTAGCCTTGAAGACACTCAAATTGTAGTCCGACGGAAACACCGCCGCTGGCAATTTGTTCCAGTCCCTCGATGTACGCGGTATAAAGGAAGAGGCGAAACGCTTCGTCCGGATCCTAGAGGTGTTAACAATGTAAGGGTGGAAATTCGCCGTACGACGGGTCGTCCGATGGTGGAACGGAGATGGGGAAATCATGCAATTCCTTCGCACACTCCCCAAAATGCATCCTATAGAACACCGAAAGGCTGGCTACTCTACGCCTGTGCTCTAGGCTTTGGTGACCGTCTCGAGTTAAATCAGGGAGAGGCGTGCGAAGAGGCTGACTAGTGTCAGCCTCTTCGCACGCCTCTCCACTGAAAGTTTATAACCAGGAATAACAAAGAGGATACTTTTATCCCAGTTTTCCTACGGGATCAAAACTTAAGCGGGTGTAACCGCGGGACACAGCTAATCAGACTATAATTTTCCCACTACTGAGACACAGGCCTTCTCTTTGTAAAGCCGGCGCCAAACACAGACAAATATTTGTACATATCTTTGTACAAATATTTGCCTGTGTCTAGGTGACAAACATTTGAACACAGAGACCTTTGAAAGCTTTGATGTGCTCTCGAAACCGACAACGAATGGCAAAGTACAAATGTTTTAACAAAGCTTTGAACAAATACTCAAATACCCGTGCTACACATGTGTCCAAAGAAGTGTTCAAATAAGTGATCAAATATTTTTTATGTCTGGCGCCGGCTTGCCGGCTTATGAGGAAGTGTGCTGTAATCTACAACACGGGCCCATTACGAGTTGATAGATGCCACATGTCTTCGAACTCTTGGTTCTGAGACCATTTCCTTCTTCACACATGTTTTCCTTCACCAAGAAAGCCACGATAACGCAGGTGCTTATCTCCGTATAATTCATTTACTAAAAACAGTCGGGTGCGCCTACAAAAATTTTTGTGTCAACCCTATAACGAAAAAATAATAGAAACGCAAAATTTAAAGTTCACGGCATTGATGGCGATACGTCCGCTGTACAGCCGATACATTTGCATTGTGTTTTAATTAAAAATCAATGAGGAATAATATCACAGTATTATTGTTCAATAAAGTTTTATTGGCTTGAAAATGCTATTGAAAACGAAGCGGTTTAATAACGATCGTGAATGCATTTTGTGTGTGGTATACACTGGGTATGCATTATCTTTAATGAGGTGTTTGTAAGTTGGTAGAAATATAGGTAGGTAAATAAGTAAATAGTTAACACCATAAAATAATTAAATTTCTTCAAAACATGCGTCACTTAGTACAACATCGTACGAGGACCCATCTAGCCAACTTTGCTGCATATTTATATCTTAAATCCATAAAACCTGGCATTCGTAATACAAAAACCCGAAATTAACCTATAGAATACACCCCCAGCATGCAAAATATCAATATAAAACCATTCTTCCATATCAACAAACTAAAATATGTGGCCATAACCCACAATTGCATGCCATTATGTCTCCCGAGGCTCCCCATCGTGCGTAGATGCTTTTAAGCGGAATCGTCGCTCAAAGTATGCAAAATTACAAGCAAAGAAGTAATTCGAATGCAGCTCACGACTTGCAAGCATAATGGGGCAATTTCCTAGTCATTTCCTTGGTGGCTGCAAGCAATCCGACGTCTTGTGGCGGTGCCTGGGTATTTGATGGTTAAACACCGTATTTCGTCAATGTCCATCGTATTTTGTAAACGGAATGTTCTTATTTGTCATTAGAATACTGTTCCGGATTGTTAACTCAAGATACAGTTACCAATCCGGAACACGCGACAATATTCTAATTATCAATCTCTTTATTTGTTCTGATGGATAATTCCTGTATTTTGCGACTGGAGTCTGAACATTTTTAAAATACGAGAATCTTCTCCTATTACTTCTCCTGCTGAAAAAACACCTTGATTGATAATTGCGTAACACAAAAAAAATAGTAATGGTTTTCGTGTTGATATTCGTATTTCATTGCCATGTTTGTTGCTGTTGACGAGCTGACATTTTTTTTCAAAAATATGCATTAATGAATATAGATTATGATTTAAATTATATTGATATACAGTCATTCAGTACATGAACAGCCACGTCCATTGAGACTGTTACTCTTGTTTTCAATTTTAAGTAATCATAATATATTTACAGTGAAATAGGCAACACCAATAAATCAAATAATAATTTATTCCTTCGGTCTGTTAAATTGCCAACAATTTCGATTCCACTTTATCCAATAATTGTGATCATATTAAACGGATAGGGAAAGTGATCAAGAATTGCTTAACTATAACATTTGGGAATCGTTAACAAAGGGTCGTTCATAGCAGTTAGGCGTTTCCTTATTAAGTGTTCCGATGATAAAGATCGGTACAATCCTCGTTGGAATATGTTATCTCTAATTATGACCCAATATATTGGCGTATTAATGTTACCAATAATATTGTTGGTTCAGCGCGCTACACTGGTAAAGTTTTTAATATTTGATGTCTTTATCACCCTGAATTGTTTTCTCAGGAACAGGAAACCTCTATTCTAAGCTTCATCGGTGTCTGTATATTCTTGGAAACATCAACTATTCTCAGAAAACGTGTCTACCGACGTAACAAATACATTACTGTATCCGGCCTGACTTTTTACTGAATGAGGGGCTCGTGGCTAATTTATAACAGCTGCACAGATCGATCGTTCAGGTTAAACTAGGCTTGCCGCGGTTGGTATGTGGATGGATGACCATCTTTACATACCGAGACCCCTCCGTGCCTCGGAAAGCTCGTTAAGCTGTTGGTCCCGGCTGTCATTTGTAGATCTTTGACAGTCGGAACGGGTCGTCAGAAGTACGAGTCTGACAACCAATCCACAAATGTACCAAGGGGTAACATCATCATCATCATTATCAACCTTTTTATCGTCCCACTGCTGGGCACAAGTCTCCTCTCATTCGGAGAAGGATTGAGCGTAATCACCACGCTTGCTCAATGCGGGTTGGCGATTTCAGACTCAAAGTCCAGGTTTCCTCAAGATGTTTTCCTTCACCTTCAGTCATTGGTGTCCAAGATATACTTAGAAAGTACGTATAACTTTAAAAAAGTTACATTGGTACTTACCTGACCTGGAATCGAACCCGCGCACTCATACTTGGGAGGCTGGTGTTTTAACCACTAGGCCACCACGACTTATTAGGGTAGGAGAGGGGTAACATATTATCCAATAACTAGGTTGTAGAGGTTAGATAGGTAGTTGTTTAATTTAAAATTCTGGTTTTCAGTTGAATCTGGTTAGACTGGAAGCTGACCCTAATGTATAATAGAATAGAATTGAATACTCTTTATTATGTACACCATATAGATTACAAAAACATAAATGTAAAGATTTTACAGAGGGTGACACAATGGGCGGTCTTATCGCTAAGAGCGATCTTTTACAAACTTTAGATGGAATAGTAAGGGGGTACAGTGTACTATTTATATAGTTCATATAATAAATATGCACAATAAGTGTATCATACTAGTCTAATAAATATATACATCTAATTAATAAACATCATACAACAAATAAAAAATAATGACATGATTCAAGAGAGAGGAAATGCTTTTTTACCATGGTTTTAAAAGTGAACAGAGTTTGAGCACGCCTTACAGACATGGGCAAGTCATTCCGTAGCCGAACTGCTTATACAGTAAAGAATTTTCAATAAATCCTGATATTAGACATGCATGCTTGATGATTTTCCGATGCCCTCAGATATATGTTGTGTATGTCATGAAGGAACTTAATGTAGTTGTGAAAAGGCTAAGCGGATGATGATAATGATTCAAATAACCTATGTAGGTACGGATGATAGCAGCAGGCTACCCAAAACTCTTAAATATTCCCAATCAACCTTGAGCTTTAATGCTTTAGAGATAAAGTTGAAAATCTAATAAAGAAATCTAACAGATTGTTATAGCATGATGTGCTGTCGTCTGTCCCTGCCAGTTTTATAACTTTTGGAATATTTTTTTTATAAATTATAAACTAGCGCTTGACCGCAATCCCGCCTGATGGTAAGCAGTGACGCAATCGTTGATGGTAGAGCGCACTAGTTTATTAAGAGCCTATTCACTCTAGCCTTGAAGACACTCAAATCGTAGTCCGACGGAAACACCGACGCTGGCAAATTGTTTCAGTCCCTCGATATACGCGGTATAAAGGAGGAGGCGAAACGCTTCGTCCGGATCGTAGTGGTGCTAACAACGTAAGGGTGGAAACTCGCCGTACGACGGGTCGTCCGATGGTGGAACGAAGATGTGGAATTAAATCATGCAATTCCCTCGCACACTCCCCAAAACGCATGGTATAGAACACCGAAAGGCTGGCTACTCTACGCTTGTGCTCTAGGCTTTGGAGACCCTCTCGAGTTAAATCAGGGTCACCAATCAGCCTCTTCGCACGCCTCTCCACTGAATCCAAAGTGTCTACAGTTTATTAAAAAGAAAACAAATTTATACGTATATTTACAGTCATTTTAAGTAATAATTTAAATTGAGGCATTTTTCTATGTAAATACTACGCGAACATACTAACGAGTACATAGAACACGTTTTGCCTTATGACTGCAATCTGCAATACAATGCCGTAAAATCTCAACAGTCCCACCTATAATATACTTACCGAATGCTTAGCTGTACCACTATCAACATATACCTCTATATCATTGTACATCGCAGAGCAACTTTGCAACTTACCTATATTCGGGAATTCTCAGTAAAACAAGGATACAAACGATATAAACAAAGGAAGTCTGAACTAAGTTATATTGACCAACTTTGCACCTTACAACGTTCCGCACTGGTGGTTGCAATGAATTTTGAATACCTAATTATGTACAATTTTAGGTCACGTGTAGTTGAAATTACTTGAGGAGTATTGTTATCGTGTAACAAACACCATTTCATAAACACAACGGTTTGCCGGTGTATTCTGTAAAAATCTCTATCTTTAAATTCTGTGAAACTCGGGTAAAGTAAGTCAATGGTGTATGACAGCATACACCATTGACAGCACACTTCATCCGTGTATTGACGGTGAGCTTTTCACAAAACTGACCTCCAGTTCTGTAAATATCGCCCGATAAACAACTTGGTGAAGTGAGCTTCTCCTTCATCCTGTAAAAGTGCTGGACAGAGGCCTCCCTCAAGGCATTGCACAATTAGGCACGCCACAATAGCGGCGGTAAGTTCCCTCTTTGAGGAGTGGCTAGAAAGGCACCATGGCGCACTCACCTTCCGCCTGACGCAGGACCTCACCGGACACGGCTTTTTCGGGAGGTTCCTGTTCTGGATAAGGTGGCAGGAAACGCCAGGGTGTCACCACTGTATGGATCGCCCTGAGGATACGGTGGAGCATATGGTGGAGGTCTGCCGGCTTGGGTAGGGCACCGCCGCGCGCCGTGTCTTCGTGACGGCGATCGACGGTGATCTCTCTCGTCCGACCCTAGTCCATCCTGGTCCTGGCCATGGTCCGGAGCGAAAGTGCATGGTAGACCGTCACCTCCTTCTGTGAAGCAGTGATGCTGGTAAAGAAGGAGGGGGAACGCGTGAGGGAGCGGGAACCCCAGCGCCTCTAACCGCCGCAGGAGACGTCCTGGTCGGGAGACAACATCGAACTCCCGGCCACCGTAGGCGCGGGCTTGCGGGCAGAGAACAGTGGGCAGCTTGCCGCCCGGTAAGGAACAGGCTTACCGGGCTGCTACTTGCCGGCGTGGCTTTAAAGAGATGTTAGCACATCGTGACGGGGTCTACGAAGGCCGTTTCCTGGGTCAGGGTTGTGGGTTGGTCAAAAGAGAAACCGAAAAATTTTAGCCAGTAAAACTCTGACACGCCCTTCCACTCTGCCCAGAATGGGAGAGGTAATTTGGTGGTTTTCCATCCACACCAAAAAAAAGGCTTTCCACAATGACCGGTCTTGTGCTGCCCGCATCAATCGGCTCCCCGCGACCTTCACCAGTTCAACGGTCTACCTTGTCATCGACATGCCACCGACATAGTTCTTCATCATCATCATCAACCCTTTAATCATCCCACTGCTGGACACAGGTCTCCTCTCATACAGAGAAGGATTGAGCGTAAGCACATAGTTCTTCGAGTCCCTAAAATTAAGAGGCAGTAGGCGGGGCACATTGCTCGTAGAACCGATGGCCGATGGGGCCGTAAGGTTCTGAAGAATGAGCTTGAAGAGTGTCAATCTCTCAAAGTTCCATTTAGCTAAGTTTTCGAGGTGAATTTCTTAAAGAACAGAACGAACCTCAAATAATCTTCCATTATAACTTTTATAGAAAGCCAGGGCCGCTTTTCTTTCAGTTAAATATTCAACAGATACATTTTCAGTCGAAAGTTTCAAAGAACAAAATTAAATAAGGTAAGAGGTAAAAGTAGGTACCTATTTAAGCGGTGTCCCCTGATCGATTTAATAGAGTGATCAAAATTTATTCGCTGGTACCGACAATAACTTCCCGGGAACATTGTTGCCGAAGAACATTGAAAAGTTTTCTTGTTAAAAGTTCTCTATTGCGGAATGAGAATAATAATTCTGGAAATCACTTCCGTATTTAAGAAAATATTACTATTTTATCTATTAAATGAGGTCGTCTATTTATTAAAACGTTTTAAATAACAATGTTCATTTTGCAATTAAGTACGGCGGCGCTTGTTTTGTTTCTTTATTTTTTAATATGTATTGTTTATTTTGTGCTGCTTATAAGAAAATGCTTGCGTGCGTTCTGTTTGAAAATTGTAGTAGTTCCCGTTGGCTTTTACAGCTTGCTCGGAGGGAAGAAACTTTTCCTGGTTTTATTTTCATTTTTAAACTTGTTGTGCTTCGTAACATAAGTACCTAGTATGGGGATTGTTGCGTATGCATCGTGTATATTGATCGGGGCTACAATATGGAGAGATGAACGTCGAACGCTGAACAACGCGGATTATGCCGCACATAACTTTGTTTTGATCTTCGATTATCTTCGGAGGACCATGATGAGCATGAAATTATTACTGAGAAGTACCTAAAATATTTCTGTAAAATGCATCGTTTCAAGCAGACACAAAAAAGTACCTCGTCAAATATTATAAACATAAGGTTTTTTCTAACTAGCTAGTAGCTAAGGAACATAAAATAATTTAACCAAAAGTCGTGAAAACATTTCTCGGGCCTGATGTTTCGAATTCATTAAAAGTACTCTGATTATTACGATTCAAACATTTTCATACTCATCGAACAGTAAAGAGTCTGTAAAAGAATAAAATGATAATAAATTCAAGAAATTAGGCAAACTTTTAGAACTTGATCATCGCTTCGCGCTATCCGGGCTTTTTGAAAGACGCCTGAAATTTGCGAGTAATTTATTTCCAAATGGGCCCGTTTAAGTATTTTTTTTTTTTTGGATCAGAAATCATCAAATGACCTCTCCCGTTCTGGGCAGAACGCCTGTCAAACTTTTACTGAAAACCCACCCGTGTTACTTCACTTGCCTGTGCGCCAGGTCCACAGCTTCTTTTTTAACCAACCCGCAACTCTGACCCAGGAGGCATCAGTCTTCGTGGACCCTATCACGATGTGCTGACATCTCTTTGAGGCGCGCGTGAAACACAACGCGCCGTCGACTCGGGCCTGGTCCTTACCGGGCTAATTCACCACCCTTAATTCCACCAGTTTGTTGAAGATTTCGCTGTATCCTTAAATTAGCAGCAATATTTCTGAACAGGGAGGCGACAGCCTCCGTGACATAGCGGTAGCGAACGCGGCTGCTGCGCAAGGAGCCGCGGGTTCGATCCCCGCGCAGTGTAAATATTTGTACGCATGAATATGAATATTTGCACTGGTCCGGTCGTGCCTCGGAAAGCACGTTAAGCCGTTGGTCCCGGTTGCCATACGAACATCTAGTGGCAGTCATTACGGGTTGTTGGAGCCCACAAAAGTCCAACAATTGGTCTAACTGCAATGCTTCGATATTGCCTTCGCGTTGTGGAGGTCAGACGGCAGTCGCTTCACGGAAAATGTCGAAGTTTCGCCAAAATCAGCAGTTAGACTGGTAAAGCGGACCCCAGACTCCAGAGCTGGAAAAGGCTTCGGATGCGACTGGGATTAACGCTAAGATGATGATGATTTCTGAACAGGGAGGCGGTTATGTCGACACGAAAACTATAATCCAGAACTTAGCGCATGACTAGAAATGTAAATGTAAGTAAAACGTTTTTGGTTGGTTATAAAAAAACACTGTCATGTCAAACAATGTCAACATGAAATATACCGAATAGCAATTTTTAGTTGTTTTAATAGTTGACTTAAAATTTCATTGCAGCATTCGGAACCATCCATGGTAACAGGTTTTGAGCAATGTCGCTGCAAACCTAATCTTATTCAATCTCTTTCTGCCCATTTGTTTAATCTATTGGCGATGTATAATGCTTATAAGGCTATCTTCATTTGAAGCTTAAAACGCATGACTATAGGCTTAAATAACAAATCTATGGAGCGTAATATCAAGTGTTATTCCACCATTAAGTAGAGGATTTCGTATCTCCTCTTAATGACCACTCTTACCGATAATAAGCAATTTATAAGACCCATTATAGGATGAGCCAATCGTTAAGATAAACTTAAGGAAATTCCCTTTCTAGGTAATTTAAGTATTTGCTCGCCTAATACGAACACGGTTTTAACAAAAGGTATTTTTTATCAACATTGAGCTTTCCCCCTTTATACAAATACCATCTATCAGCGGGGTTTTCTAATACTCCTGTCACATAACCATGCCAGGCGTCGCCCGTCTGCCTTCAGACCTCGTGAAGACAACCGTAAAATTAGAAAGTAAACACTGACTTCCTACACAGTGATTTTACAGCAAAGCTTTATGGTGAAAATAAAATCCAGTCAAGTCGATCTTGCGAAAATACGGATACAGAGTATATGTAGATAATTACACAATAAGGAACGAATAAAAAGGTCTTCATTCAATTAAAAGAGATGAAGTACCGCAACCATTTCCAGGATACACTCCCGAGGCTTAGGAGACAAATTTCCCTGGAAACAAATGCGATTCAAATTCAGACAAATAGTCCCGGCGCGGAAGAAACCGTTTACCAGGAAATTTGTCCATCACTCTTGGGCCAAGCACATTTTGTTTTTTCTTTATGCTGGCCCCTATCACAGAATATTGTATATACAGAAATATTAAATTGTGCGATTTATTAAGAACATCTGGTTATTTACGCGAAGTAATAGGAGTAGATTTATTGCCTGTGTTCAGTATACCGTATCTTTAACTTATTATCTGTATTTGGGGAGACTGAGATTGACTAGTCTCATACAAAGTTTATCTTTTGTCACTCAATCCTTGTCTAGCGACGTGTGATACGCTTTGTGCTCTCAATCGCGTTTGGCTGTTTTGTTTTTCACAGTAACGTGCTCGGAAAACATATTCCGTTTTGTGCAGTATCTATTCGCAACTTTGTGTTTGTACTGTAAGTATTAAACATTCTTTTCTGGGGAGGTATGCATATGAACAATGTATGTGTCTGCAGCGTTTTACGTGTAGCCAATCACAACCTGAAATTGACTGTCTCAACTATTTCTAAACTTTTAGGGCAACTTCACACAACAAACGTAACAGAAAAGTTCAAAATCGTTTCATAACATGAAAAAAAATCGATTACGAAATTACGCAATTGGAGAATTGACCGTAATGTACATCGATATGTGGCAGAACAATTTTTCAAATGCAAAGTTAAATTTGTTGGTGATAAAAACATCCAAACTTCGCACCTATTCACTTGATTGGTTTATATAACTTGTAAACCGTATTATACTCTCCTCTGCCAACGAATTACAATCAGTTCTACAAAATCATCATTCTCGTCTGTTATCCCAAATCAAAGCTGCAAATTACTTTTAACATTAAAATATTAATTTCCATTAGATGAACAACGAGGGAGTATACCGGAGCCCTACTAATAATGTAATTTTAATCTCCAATCGGTAAATACGACCACGTGAAAATTCATCCATCCATAATTTGTATTGACATAAGTTGATTGAAATTGATTGAATACCGCTTGAGTAAGGTTGTATGATATTTGTGTGGGTTTGTGGTTTTCCCTTTTTGGAGGACATATTGTATTAAACTCAGTATTGCTTTTGAGAGATATTGCAATCGCTGGTGCGTGAAGAGTACTTGTATGGAACGCGGTTTTTATTTGTGTAAAAGGAAAACAAAAATGTGCAACCAATTTTGACGTTTAATGAATCCTTGAATAATTTATATTGCATGCATGTAACAATGTATGTATCTGTAGCAAGTGTAAGTTTCCTGGAGCCCTAGTCTGCTACAACAATAGTGTCAGAATGGTCGATCAGTGATCTCATAATTATCGATTTTGACATGTTTCGTAATCTACTAACAAAATGGTGTCATTATGTCTTTCCGGTGATCAATCACTGACATTCCTCTCCACTCAAATTGCGTAGTAGTTTTTAGAAAATCTTTTCTAGTAATGAGTTTTATAATATCGACAATGTCATTCTATCACCATTTCATAACGAGACGACTAACCGGAATGATCGATCATTATGAATTTACCATATTACAATCGTTTTACCATAATGACAATGCAATCGTCCAGCGTCCGGTCAGACTAATTTTGTAATAAAAAAGACAGTGTTATTTTGTATTGACTTGTCTCATGTTTGATCATTGATATCTCATACTAAGCATGATTTCTAATGAAAATATTGCTGTAATGCATTGTAGCGCATCGATTCTTTAGGTAATAAATGTTAAAATAAGGCCCAACACAGAACTTCTAACAGAACCACCTCAACAGGTCAAAACCAATTTGGCGCCATAAAGATTGGAGGTTCCAACAAGCGGACCATTTTCTGCTCCATCATTCTGGAGCATCAAAGGCCCTCAAATTAAGCTCGCCGAGGTAATAAGCGCCTACTTTGTCGCGAAGAAGTTTTAATATTTTCAACGATCCGACAACTAGGTAATGGCGGTCTTCCAATTTGGTGAACACTCCATAAAGATACGATTTCTATTAGACAAACATGATTCTAGTGCAAAAGAAAATACCCGGTTTTGATGTATGTATTTGCGAGTAACAGAATATGTTGCATAAGTGTCTGTATTTTTTATTGCGTTGGTGTATAAGCTTGCATTTTGTAAAGTACCGCGGGTACATAACTAGTAATTAACTATAATAATATCAACTTATTTCCTTGTATTACCTTTTAATGTACCTACGAATGCCTACCTCGGTGGTAGGCCATAACATCGGCCGCTGGCAGAATTGTCGTGTTCCGGCATGATGTCTGGTAAAACTGTACGGAGGACAGGTCTGAGCAGTTGTGTTGCGATGTGTGCCGGGTACGATGCACCTAATGTTGTTGTGTTGGGAGTTTGGTCGTGGAGGGTCTTCAGATCAATATCCCTTAGGCGCGGCATCGTTGGTCGTGTTGTTGGGTTTAACATTGCATCACCTCGCTCAACTGCCGTGTTCCTTCCTATGCGCTCAGTTTTTCTGAGTGAATAGGCTCCTAATAAACTAGCGCGCTTTACCATCAACGATCGCATCACTGCATACCATCAGGCAGGATTGCGGTCAAGCGCTAGTTTATAACTACTAAAAAAAATGTAATAAACACCGTTGATCCCAATTACGTCAGTTTTAAAACATTTTTGCTAGTCTTATTTCAGACAAGACTAGCCACACAAGTTGATATTCTATAAAAGAATTACAAAATATTGCCTCCCACAAAATGATCTATGACTTCTAACAAAAATGTTAAGCAGCGTTTAGGAAATAAGATGCCGTAGCCAAGCAATAAATTGTCGATTCGAATCCACTTATCCATTATTGCTATATAACGCGTAATTTCTGTATGGTAAAGTGCTATCCAATAATATTCGATTCAAATCTATCACGTAGCGAGACGGTTGAAACTCGGAGAATTCCCTAATGAAATACATTCGAGTATATTACGTAGTGTGCTGATGAGAACACTAAGAATTTATTGTATTCTCGATCAATATCATATGAATATCAATATGATAAATTAATGTTCTGTAGAAAAATGTACTTAGGCGTCTACTATTTTCCTTCGTCGAATATCTTAAGAATAGACAAATAGGTCTTTGCCAGTATACCCGGCGATATTAAAAACGTCTATAAAACAATTATTAAAGACGCCAGAACCTACTGAGTATTTGAAGTAGGTCCTACACGATAAAAACTGTTCCAGATGAAGGGTACTTTACTGGTACCTACAGTTCGACTCACCTTTTCAGAACTTAACATTGAACAAAAAACTATTCGACTCGCTTGAACAAGTCAACTCCCACAAATCTGGCGAAAACATTGGCACAACATATTTCATAACTAAAATTCTTTCTTTCCCAAACCAGATGAGGCGGACGTAGATTCCCGCAAATCATTTCCCAGGCCTGCAATAAATAGCTACAATTGTATATGAGTTTCGCTGTAATCCAAGCGTGAAAGGAACCGACGCGACTCACCATCAGTCAAACGTCAAGATGTATCGTGACTACATACCATTTTCCAAGTGCCTGGGTTTTGGGCCCAACAAATAGATCACGGTGCCGATACTCAGTGCGGGATGAAAGAGCGATCGTTTTTCTATGTGACTACAAAATATGGAGGGACAAGCAAACGACTGCACGCAATGGGAATAAATGTCTTCAAGATGTGGAGGTTTATGGTTTGTTTCTTTGTCGAAAAGTTGCACTGAGAGTAGGTAGGAAATTACTCACACCATTAGAATGTGTTCACAAGAGCTTCATCATCATCATCAACCTTTTATCGTCCCACTGCTGGGCACTGGTCTCTTCTCATACAGAGAAGGATTGAGCGTAATCACTAAGCTTGCTCAATACGGGTTGGCGATTTCAGACTTAAAGTCCAGGTTTCCTTAAGATGTTTTCGCTCACCTTGTTATTAGTCATTGATGTCCAAGATATACTTAGAAAGTACATATTATATTTAGAAGGACTGACCTGGAATCGAACCCGCACACTATTACTTGAGAGGCTGGTGTTTTAACCACTAGGCCATCACGACTTTACAAGAGCTTACCATGGCCAAATTCTATGGTCGGATGGGTAGCCTAATTCGTACTTCCATACTTATATTATAAATGGGAAAGTTTGTTTGTTTGTTTGTATGTTCCGCTTTCACGCCGTAACTACTGAACCAATTACTTTGAAATTTTGCAAACGTAAAGTTAGAAGTCCGGATTAAATAATAGGGTACTTTTTATCCCGGAAAAAAATGATATTCCCAAAGGAAAAATAAAAAGCGCGATAAAACCGAACTCCACGCGGACGAAGCCGCGGGCGGAAAGCTAGTTATATTATAAATGGGAAAGTGAGTTTGTTTGTTTATTTGTTCCGCTTTCACGCTGTAACTACTGAACTGATAGCTTTGAAATTTTGCAGACGTAAAGTTTGAATTCCGGATTAAATAATAGGGTACCTACTTTTTATCCCGGAAAAGTTTGATAACACAAGTCTCGAACTTACTTTGGGGCTAGCTCAATCTGTGTGGTTTCCACGTATAAAATAATAAAATAAATAAAAATAAAAATAACCAGTTGGATGATCCTTACAGGGTCGCAAGACCACCTATATTAGAATCGCACATAACCGAATACCACGCGGGCGATTTCGCGGGCGGAAAGCTAGTAATATTATAAATGGGTAAGTTTGTTAGTATGGATGGATGTTTGTTACTCTTTCACGCAAAGACTTTTAAACTGATTTGAATGAAATTTGGCAAACAGATAGTTTATAATCCGCAATAACACATACGATACTTTCATTTTGATATTCGCATGGGATCGAGACTTACTCGAGTGAAATCGTGGGGCTCAGCTAGTACGCATACCTATACAGTATGTTAAGAAAACCCTGTCCGACCCATAAGGATAATAAAGGATAGGTAAATACATGACCAAATATATTATAAAATTTTAAGTAATCATCATAGTACCAATACAAATGAATTTTGAAATAATCTTTTTTTCCCGCGAATTAATTCCAACTTCCCCGAAATTTGGTAATTTTAAAAAAAGTAACAACACCGGTATTATTATGAGCGAATAGCGATGCGACCACGTGCCGCGTGCCCTGCCGCCCGCCGCCCGCGGAAGGGTGCTTAACGCACATTTATTAAGTTACCTCTTTTGCGAAATAATATTTATTTTTTAGGGGGATTTTTTTTAAAGTTTAGCCCGGTTTTGTATCCATTAGTAGAATCAGTTATTGATACCTAACAATAACTTCACGGGTCGGACAGGGTTTTCTTTACATATTGTATATGGCATTAAATAGACGGGCATAACCTCTGCCTACTTATGATCATGTGAAAGAGCAAATATTGTTATAATAGGGATGTCTCCTGTGTTAAAAAAAAATGATTCTATTTAGTCTGTCATTCAGATTATAGAAATATATTGGATACGTATATTTTGTTTTATCAAAACAATAAAAATTGACAAATATAAAAGGTATCAAAGATCTACAGTGGTGGCTGGTGACGTCACTGCTCGCTTAAAAGTGTAGCGTGCAGTGACTTCACACGAGTTTTCAACGCACTGTGTCGTCTACATTTTTTGTTTATATCAAAAAAGAAAAAATACGTGTCTAGTATTTTTTGGAAATCTGACTCAAAATCAAAAATCAATCAAAATCAAAGCATTTATTTCAAATAAACCAGTTACAGGCACTTTTGAATTGTCAGAAGGTCGGTCAGTCAGTAAGGTGAAGCTAGTCGCCCATTCCAAAGAGTAGGTACCTATGGAGAAGAACGGGCAAGAAACTCCATGGACACTCTTTTAAATTATCAAGCTATTGATACAAATATTTGATTACATCATTCATTTTGAAATCAATCGTGTGAGAACGATGCAGAAATATATTGTACGCTGAGAGCGTCCATTATGGAAAAAAAAACAACAATTCAGAATTTAAAATACGCCGTAGCAGCTAAGAGATGACCAGTCCCCTCTGACGGCGTCCGTTCACGAACATGACGTATGGATCAGCATCATTCAGCTCAACCATATTGAAGGGAACCTAATGACCCAACACACACGCCACCACCAGCGAGACATTTGAGTGAGCATGACATACTCTCAACAGCCATAGCACTATCAAGTCAATAAACGACTAACCCAACAAATAGATGTGTTTACGCTAGTTTATCGATCGGGTCCGATTGTTAGTTAGTCGAGTGATAGATGCCCGATCGGTACGGGCTAGCGTAATTAGTATTGTCTATGGCGACGCGCAGCCGCCATTATTATGACAACGTGTTGAGACCCCGCCGCGTACGGCGGGCCGTTGCTTGAACTTCTTGACGAAATCCTCGCGTGCGTGGCGCGTTCGGACGAGTGAATTTCGGGAATAAATACCACCGGCCGCGTTTTGTATAGTTTGTCGCGATTGTTGCCCGTGTTTTGAAGTATTTACTTGAACTATAAAACGTAACAGTGTCGTCTGTAAATTGAGTTGAGTTTGAGTCGGAAACGTGGTTTCATTGGCGATCTTTGTCGGGCGTGATAGACACTGCTAAATAACTTCTTACGTTGGTGAGCTTTGGTGCCCTATTAAGGGAACTTGGTGTGTCGACTGGTATGGGACAGTCAGTGTATTTGAAGACTTCGGACGTCATTGTTAGGTCGGCGCGCGCGTCGACCTCGCCGGGACTTCACTCCACGACGGAACACACTGGATCCCAAGGTATGTCCCGTAGATTTACCAGAGTGTGGTCGGAGATTAATTTACTGGTGGTGTAGGCCGACCTTGTTTGTTGAATAAGCCGCGCTAAATGCGCTGCTAGATGGGCGCGCTGTACTGGGGCGCGCCTACATCGTTTGGTAGCAGAGCGTGGTTTCTAATTACTAATTTGATTAATTAGAGTATCATTCCAGTATTTTGGTAGCCTTCAGAGGCTAATTTGCAAAAATTTGTTTTTTTTATTTGTTGTTGTCGGTACTCGTAAAATTATATCTCTGACCACCTCCATCATTGTGTGGATCCGATATTTTACAAAGTAAGAAATATAAAAACAATTGTAGGTAGATTGTTTTTTATTTTTGGTTCATTTCTTTCCGTTCAGAGGAACGGAGTAGGCTAAGGCATGATACGCCATACAGCCAGTTATGTTTACGAGTAATGTTTTGTTATTGTTGACTCGATTATCTTGTGTATTTGTACGAACCGAATAGTTCGTGATGGAATGTTTGATTTAACTCGTAATTCACAGTCGTAATTTTGTTGATTTAGCTCGTAATTAACAGTCGTAATTTTGTTCTGTTTGTTGTTGATTTATTACATAATTCACAGTAATAATTTTATTCTGTTTATTTGTTGATTGATTGTGTAATTGGTAGTAATAATTTGTTTTGGTAATAAGTTTGGATCTGTGTCGCAGTTAAGTTAGGCCGTTTGCACACTGATATTTTGTATGTATACTTTGTAATATTTTTTATTTATACATTGTTAATATTTTGTTTGTAACGGTTGCCCTTAGCTTTGGTCCCCACACGGTCTCGCGGAATTTATTGAGTTGTTTGCGCTTGTTTTTGTTGCTTTCCACGCGTTCTTTAACTGAATTTAATTTGTTGATTTGAATTTGTGGCTTTCATTGGAAATGGCTCCCAATCCGCTTACTAAGTATAAAGCAGAAGTTCAAGCCGCATTGCGTTGGCTCGCGGGTGCGGCTGCCCTGATTGTTCGGCAGGATCGGGTTCAGGCATTGTTGACCAATTACGAAGGGTTGCCTGCGCGCATGCAAGGGTTGGAGCGACACGTTGTCGACTTCCATGCCTACGTTTTGGAACACCCTCCAGCGGATGACGCCATAGTGGAGACCTTTAAAAGGGATGTCGACCAGGCGTACGAACTGGCCAACCAAATTACGGAGTAGGCAGAAGGGCTCCTGGCTGCCCGTAGGGGAGAGCCGACTTTGAGCGGGGAGGTTAAGCCGACCCCGCCGGTTTTGTTAGGGAGACTGCCCACATTGGAGATTCACTTTGACGGGGACCTCACGGCTTGGATGGGCTTCATCAACCTGTTCGACAGCTTGGTGGACTCCAGGGAAGATTTGTCCCCCAGCCAGAAACTGGCTTATTTGCGCTCCGCCCTCCGCGGAGAAGCCAGTGCAGTGGTCCAGCACCTGATAGTTAGTGATGCTAACTACCAGGTTGCGCGGCAGTTGTTGCTGGACCGCTACCAAAATGTCCGCTTGCTAGCGGACACCCATGTGGCAGTCATTTTGGCCTTACCGAAGGCAACGCGGGTTTCCTTACTAAGGAAGGATTTGGTCAACCCGCTCTTGACCGCCCTCCACTCGTTGCGCCGGCTGGATTTGCCGGTCGACCAGTGGTCTTTTCTGCTTCTGCACATCGTCCTAACGAAATTGCCCGCAGACGTAAAGGGGCGATTTGAGCAAAGGTACGGGGGCAATAGCGCCTCGTATCTCCCCCCCTTCTCGGACTTGCTTCGTTTTTTGGAGGACGAGTGCAGAGTGGTGGACCAGCTGAGCGACCCCACACCGGGAACGAGCACAGGTCGTCCGGTGGCGGCGAGGGCACAACCCCGCCGTCCGACCAAACAATACTCGGCTGTCCGAAGGGACTCCCCCCCCGCACCAGGTAAACGGTGCCGGTATTGCCGGGGGGACGGACATGATGTGCGTGCTTGCGCGAAGTTCGGGGGCCTCCGGACTGCGGGACGAAGAGCCCTCGCCAAGCAACGCGCCTGGTGTTACATGTGCCTGGGGGACCACCTCCAGTCAGGGTGTCCCCAGGCTAAGGCTTGTCCACATTGCGGCGGGAGACATCACGCTCTCCTGTGCTTGAACCGCAATGGTGGCGGGTCCGAAAGGGACCAAGATTCCCCGCGCACGGGCGGGGGCCCCAAGGGCGGGGGCCCCACGGGCGGGGGCCCCCCGCAGGATGTAGCGGTGGCCGTCGGAGGCTCGGGGAGGCGGGCGGTACGCTGCTCCCCCCCCTTGATGGAATACCCTCGACTGGGGCGTTATGTTCCCCCGTATGCGGCCCACGGTTATTGCCCCACACCTCGGAGTAGAGTTGGAAGGAGTCCCTACATTGCGGAGTGGGACCCTCTCGCCTACTGTCGGCGATCCCCTCCGATCTTGTCGACTCAGTTCAACCGGGGTCCAGGGGGGCAATCACCCCCCTCGGATTTTCATTAATGCCACTGTCGGGCGCAACCCCCCCACCGGAGATTGTGCTGTTGCCAACAGCCTCCGTGCGTGTTTGGGACCCCAAAGGTGATTTTGTCACAGTGCGTGCCCTCTTGGATTCAGGGGCCCAGGGTTGCATAATTTCTACTTGGCTCGTCCGACAGTTGAGCTTATATATTGTGCCGCATAGGGAATCGGTACGGGGCGTTGGAGACCTGCGGATTTCGGATCCGATCGGTCGGGTTTCGTTCTCCTTCTCCCCCCACTCCTCCTCAACGCCGAAAATCGATACTTCGGCGATTGTTTTTGAAACGGTGGTCGGGCCGCTTCCGCAAGTGCGAGCCCCACACGCCGCCGTTAAATTGTCGGCTGGATTGGCTCTGGCTGATCCTCACTTCCACCGACCTGGCCCGATCCATTTATTGATCGGTGTGAATGTTTTAGGTCGTTTGCTGCGTGGAAGTAAACGAGTTTTGCAGGCAGCCGGTTTTATAGCCATGTCCACCTCTTTGGGTCATGTAGTGATGGGATCGTTTAGGGACGGCCCAGACCCCCCTTCGGCAGACAGCGACCTCGCTGTTGGTTCTGCCTTGTCAGACATCCTCCAACGCTTTTGGGAGGTGGAGGAGCCTCCGACCGCAAAACGAGTGGACCCGTTGGACGAGGAGTGCGAATTGTTCTATCAGAACAATACTGGTCGCCTCCGCTCGGGTCGCTTGATCACTCGCTTGCCCTTTTTGTCAGTTCGCCCCCTCTTAGGCAGCTCCCGGCCACTGGCCGAAAAAAGGTTGTTGTCTATGGAGCGCCGAATGGCGAGGGACCCCGCATTAAAGCAGAAGTACATGGACTTCATGCGGGAGTATGAGGAACTGGGGCACATGTCGCTTTCGCAGCTGGATTGGCGAAATGAAGAACATTATTTTCTTCCCCACCACGCGGTTTTGAAGACTTCCAACGGGAAGATACGTGTGGTCTTTGATGGCTCAGCACCCACGTCAACCGGAGTGTCGTTGAACCAGTGTTTGCACGCCGGACCGAAGTTGCATCACGATGTGAGTGATGTTTTGACCAACTTCCGCCGTCGACATGCTGTCGTTTTTGTGACCGACATTCGCATGATGTTTCGGCAGACTGTGATTCACCCGGAAGACAGGAGATACCAGCTTGTGCTTTGGCGCGAGGATCCCAGGGATCCAATGCTGGTCTACGAGCTGAACACCAACACCTATGGACTACGATCGAGTCCTTTTGTGGCGATCCGTTCGTTGTGGGAGCTCGCAGAGCGCGAACGGCTGCGCTACCCCCGCGCGTCTGGTCTCATAAAGGAGGATCTGTACGTCGATGACGTTTGTACAGGCGCCTCGAGTGTACGAGAGGCCCTGGTCTTGCGAGATGAGTTGATCGCTCTCCTAGGAGCTGGTGGCTACGAGTTGAGGAAATGGGTGTCCAACTCGCCCGAACTCTTGGCAGATGTACCCAAGGACCACCAGCAGGAGCCTCATCTCTTTGAAAACCCTGATACTCCAGACATGCTGTCTGTTTTGGGAGTACAGTGTTGTATCATACATCACTACTCTGTAGTCGAGTAACTAATACCATCTCTATGTATTAGTGTCTATGAATATAGTCTATAGTCTTGTCATTGTAACTTAGGATCTGACCGGGAAGATGTCGATTCCAATGTAATAATTCTACAAGTGTAATAAACCAGTCTAATTATCTAAAGTCTTTAATATTTACCAACGGGACAATCATACATGGTGTCAGAAGAGTGAAAAAACCCAATACGAAGAAAGAAAATTCAAAAAAATGCAAAAGTCGGATGGCGTCGGTGGCAACCATGACACCGGAACTGCAATGAACAATGGCTTGAAGGCGCTTAAAATATCGTCAGATGCAACAAACAACAATTACGAAACCTGGAAGCGCTGGTGGCAACAGTTCGAATTATACTTGTTGGCAACGGGTTTGGACAAGTCCGGTGAGAAACGCAAGATCGCCATTTTACTACATCACATTGGTGAAAAATGCTTAAATATTTTCAACACATTCAACATAAATATTGGAGAAAGCACATTACATGACGTCAAGGCCAAATTCGACGAATTTTTTCAACCTAGAAAAAATATTACCATGTATCGTTACATGTTTTTTACCACACGTCAACAGAAATCGGAAAGCATCGAGGATTTCTTAACCGATCTCGAAAATAAGAGCCAAGATTGCGAATTTGGAACGCTCAGAGAATCTCTTATCAGAGATATTTTTATCGCCAACTTGAGTTTGGACTTAGCACATGTACGTCAGAGACTGCTGCAGGAACCTGATCTGACATATCAGAGGATGCGAGAGCTAGCTAGGACACTCATCGTCGCACAGCAGGATGCAGACCAAATTGTCAAGAGGTCCACTAGTGAAGAGTCTGAAAAAGTCATGCATCTGCGTCGGAGGAGCCGTGGTCGAGCGGAGCGTCAGCGACGGCGAGCTTCACCAGTCAGTCAGCAGGGATCCAGCGCAGGGAGGTCAAAGTCAAGTCCCAGTACTGAGAAGCGCTCGAAGACGTGTAGCCGCTGTGGACAACACCACCGCTACAAATGTCCAGCGCAGGGAGCTAAATGCAGGTCATGTAACTCTTATGGTCATTTTGCAAAATTTTGTTACTCCAATAATAAAAAAGTCAGTCATTTAGAGTCTTTTAGTTCAACTGGTAGTCAAGATAATTTTGTTGGAATTTTAAATTGTCATAACTTCAGTCATAGTCATAAGTCTAGTCAATATAATTGTCATTTAGAGTCACAAAGTCATCACAATCAAAATCATTACAGACATAGCAGGTTGTCATACACACAGTCAGATCCTATACTATATAAGTTACAATCAACGGTCAGGTCGCACATAGGCCAGTCGCAGTCAATGTCTAAGAGATCTCATGTGGACTCATCTTATCATAAAAAATATCCTGTGTCATATTTCTGTGATGAAAGTGGTGATAATGTCATATCTGAGAGGTCTAATAAAAAATGCCTCAGTGATGAAAAAAGACTGGTGACTGATAAGTCTGAGAGATCCAATGAAGACTCTTGTCATATGTCATATCTCAGTGAAGAAAACACGGAACAGTCTGAGAGATTCAGAGTCAAGTCAAAAAAGTCAAAAAGTCTGAGTCGAGATTCATATCTTAATGATGAGTACAGACACAAGTCTGAGGAATCTCACACAACAAACACTTGTAGAATTATTACAGCAAAGTCAACACATAGTAAACAGGTCAATACAGTCGAGTCAAAAGAAAACAAATACTATTCTAAACAGTCATGGAACATAAATTTTAGTTGGTCATACACAAATTAATTGCATTATTGATTCAGGAGCTGATATTAATATTATGTCAAAGAAAACTTTTCAATCATTGAAATGTCAAAGTCAAATGTCACTTGAGAAATGTCAAATAAACGTTAGTGGGTTTGGTGGTATATCAATACCCATTATGGGTAAAGTTAATGTAAAATGTAGTTTATCTTTAAATAATAGCACTATTAGTGTAAATATAGTGTTTATAGTCGCAGATTTAGTTTGTCCGAATGTTTTAGGTCTACCAACTTGTGAAAAATTAGGTATAATTCAAAGAGTTTTCTCTGTGTCTCAACAAAATTTTAGTGAACAAATTCTTACACAATACAATGATGTATTTCAGGGTCTTGGATGTCTACCTCAAGTCTGTCGCCTGAAACTCAAACCGGAAGCAGTGCCATGCGTGGATGCTCCGAGAAGAGTACCCTTCGCTTTACTGAACAAACTGCGCGATGAATTGGATCGCATGGAGAAAATGCAGGTCATTGAAAAGGTTTTTAAACCTACAGAATGGGTGAACAGTATAGTGATAACAGTCAAAAGCACGGGTCAGTTACGAATTTGTTTAGATCCTAGAAATTTGAATAAGAATATTATAAGGGAAATTTATCCACTTAAGTCAATAGATGAGATCAGATCTCAACTAGCAGGAGCTGTTTGTTTTTCTCATTTAGATGCATTTTCAGGATTCTGGATGCTTAAACTAGATGAATATAGTTCTGATTTATGTACATTTCAAACACCTTTCGGTAGATATAAATATTTAAGGTTACCTTTTGGTATTAATGCATCGTCTGAAATTTTTCAAAGAGTCATGATGAATTTGTTCGGTGATTTAGAAGGAGTTCTAATATTCATCGATGATATTTTGGTATATGGACCAAACGAGTCAGTACATAATGAGAGAGTACATAAAGTCATGCAACGAGCACGTGAAGTCAATTTAAAGTTCAATAAGTCAAAATGTAAATTTTTAGAATCAGAAGTCTGTTTTTTAGGATATGTTTTTAGTAAAGATGGTGCTAGGGTTGATGAAGAGAAAGTAAAAGCAATTGTCAATATGCCCCCACCAAAAAATGTCAAAGAATTGCAAAGAATATTAGGTATGATCAATTATTTAGGTCCCTTTATTAGCAATTTGTCTCAAAAAACTCAAATTTTAAGAAATCTTTTGAAGAAAGATTCAGTCTGGACTTGGGATGAAAATCATAGTCAATGTCTTAAGAGTTTAATCGATGAAATTACAAAGTCACCAGTTTTAGCTCATTATAATCCCAATGTACCATTAGTCTTGTCAGTCGATTCGTCAAAGTCAGCATTAGGAGCAGTCATTATGCAGAATAATAAACCTATTGCTTATAGTTCAAAAACATTAACTCAAACTCAGTCAAGGTATGCTCAAATTGAGAAAGAATTGTTAGCCATTCAGTTTGGTTGTGAAAAATTTCACCAGTATGTGTACGGTCATAAAGTAACTGTTCATACTGATCATAAACCTTTAGTCTATCTTTTTAAAAAGCCATTACATGATGTACCAGCAAGATTGCAACGTATGATGTTAACTTTACAAAAATATGATTTGGAAGTTATACATGTTCCAGGTAAAGAAATGTTTATATCTGACACTCTGTCTAGAGCAGCATTGAAAGAACATTATATACCTGAGAATGAGTCAGAAATATCTTGTCATGTCAATTTAATGCATTCAAGTCTAGCAGTCACAAAGGAGTACTGTACAAAATTGTTACAGCACACTATGAAAGATGATACTTTGCAATTGTTAAAAAAGTATTATTATGAAGGTTGGCCAAAAAATAAAAATAATGTCAGTCTGTCAATAAAACCATTTTGGAATATACAAGCTGAAATTCATGTAGTCAAAGATTTGTTGTTCAAAGGGTCAAAATTAATAGTACCACAGTCAATGTATAAGGAAATGTTAGGTAAAATTCATGAAGGTCACCAAGGTATAAATAAATGCTTAAAACTGGCTAGAGAGTCTTTGTACTGGCCAAGCATGTCAGCTGATATTAAAAACTTGGTAGAACAATGTTATGTATGTGCACAATTTAAACCTAATAATCCAAAGGAACCACTAAAAAATTTTGAAATTAATAAATATCCATGGCAACAAGTAGGTGTTGATTTAATGTATTTTGATAACCTTACTTATTTAATTGTCACAGATTATTATTCTAAATTTATAGAAATAGCTTTGTTAAATAAAAACAGTACAGCAAAGAATGTAATAACACATTTAAAGTCCATTTTTGCTCGTCATGGAATACCTTTATCTTTAGTGTCTGATGGTGGTCCTCCTTTTCAGTCATTAGAATTTAAGAATTTTATGCATGAATGGGACATAGAACACATTGTAACTAGCCCATATCATCCACAGTCAAATGGTCAAGCAGAGAGTTCAGTCAAAATTATCAAAAATATGTTAAAAAAATGTAAAAGAAACTCATCTGATCCATACATAGCTTTATTACAGTATAGAAACACACCTAAGAATAATTTACCATCTCCAGCTCAATTGTTAATGTCCAGGAATTTAAGAAATAACATTCCTATGTCTTATAAGAAATTAAAACCTAAAGTGGTTACATTCAAAAATTATAAAGAATGTGTCAAGCAAAATAATAAAAATAAGTCTAAATATTATAATAGAAATACAAAGTCATTGTCATTATTGTATCCCGATGATCATGTATACTTTAAAAGAAAGCCTGATAGCAATTGGGAACAAGCCATTGTCAAGCTAAGGTTGGCTAATAATAGGTCATATGTCGTTGAGGATGTCAATGGAGTTAGGTATAGGAGGAATAGGGTTCATTTAAGACACAAATATTCTCCTATGCTATCCAATTCGTCGCAGGGGAGAGAGGAAGGTAACAGGCAGGAGTCTAGACCTCAAGAGCTCTCATCTCAATCCTCAGTCAGTCAACATGTAACTCGTTCTGGAAGAGTTGTAAAGCCAACCAGAAGGCTAATTGATGAAATAGATTAAGTAGAACATTGTATCCTAGATTAAGACCTAACTATAGTCTTAAGTCATTGTCTAAATTGTAACTAAGTCAGGTTTCTATAATATTGTTTGTCAAGGGTTAATTTAAACTTAAACAGGGGGGATGTTGTATCATACATCACTACTCTGTAGTCGAGTAACTAATACCATCTCTATGTATTAGTGTCTATGAATATAGTCTATAGTCTTGTCATTGTAACTTAGGATCTGACCGGGAAGATGTCGATTCCAATGTAATAATTCTACAAGTGTAATAAACCAGTCTAATTATCTAAAGTCTTTAATATTTACCAACGGGACAATCATACATACAGTACAAACCAGTCCAAGATTTGTTTACCTACAGATTGGAGCTTCCGAGCCCAAAGATCTGGACTAAACGCACAGTGCTGTCTACTGTAGCTCGCACCTTTGATCCGAATGGTTGGCTTAGTCCTGTAGTGTTCGCGATGAAGTGTTTCCTACAGGAACTATGGGCAGCGGAAGTGACCTGGGATGAGCCCCTCTCCGGCGGCTTACTCCGAGACTGGGTGCGGTTTGTCTCATCCCTCCCGGAAGTCAACCGTGTTCGTATCCCTAGGCACATATTGCCTGAGGGACGGTTTTCCGCTAGCCTACACGGCTTTTGTGACGCGTCCGAAAGCGGATACGCGGCAGCCGTGTACATTCGAACGGTGGACGCACGAGGTGTTGTCGCTGTTCATCTGGTTACGGCTAAGAGTAAGGTTGCCCCACTTCGGACCCGATGGACCATACCGAAGTTGGAGTTGTCTGGCGCCACTCTATTAGCCCGATTGCTTAACCACGTCGTCGACACCTTGGGTGCTAGTGTCGACTTTAGGTCGATCTTTGCATGGTCTGACAGCCAAGTCGTCCTTTGTTGGCTGAAAAGTTCAGTCCATACCCTCGAGGTGTTCGTGGCCAACCGGGTGTCTCAAATTCAGACATCGAAAGCCCAGTTGATTTGGCGCCACGTGCCTGGCGAATTGAACCCCGCAGACTGCGCTTCCCGCGGCTGCGAGGCGCCCGAACTTGTGAATCACCAGCTGTGGTGGGGTCCACCATGGTTGTTACAGCTGGAGGGTTCTTGGCCCCATACCCCCGCAGTGGTCAGGGCATCTACGCCAGGGGTGCATGTTCACGCCACCGAGACTGTAGCGGCTCCAGATCCGGAGTTTTTGCTTGAGCGCTACAGCTCTTTGGATAAATTGCTCGGCGTCACCGCCTGGATACGGCGTTTCATCCACAACTGTCGTAACCCTCGTGGCAAATTTGAGTCTCCGGTCCTCTCACCGCAAGAGCGCAATGACGCTCTGCTGTATTGGGTGCGGATAGTTCAAGAGAGAGAATTTGCATCGGAGTTGAAAACCCTCCGTCAACGCACATCCAATCTGAAGGGACCCTTGGGGCGCTTGAATCCCTTCTTGGATGATCAGGGTTTGATGCGTGTCGGAGGTCGGCTTAGAAATGCTAAGCTCCCCTATGGGGCTCGTCATCCATTGTTGCTCCCCAAGAACGGCCCCTTGGTGAAGTTGTTGATCGCAGACCGCCATGTGAAAAATGCACATGCCGGATGCAATGCTCTTACTGCGATCCTCCAACGTGAATTTTGGATTTTGTCTGCGCGGAGAGTGATCCGATATGTTATCTTCCGTTGTCTCCCGTGCTACCGCTTGAAAGCGGACATCGTGCAGCCCCAAATGGGGGATTTGCCTGCCGATCGAGTCACCGAATCCTTGCCCTTTGCTGGAGTTGGTACGGATTTTGCCGGACCATTCATTGTAAAAGCTTCGCGTCTCCGTAACGCTAAGACCGAGAAGGCTTACTTGTGCGTTTTTGTGTGTTTAGCTACTAAAGCGGTCCACCTCGAGGTGGTTAGTGCTCTCACGACAGAGGCGTTCGTCGCTGCTCTTGGCAGATTTGTTTCGCGTCGCGGACTGCCGTCCTTAATTCGATCCGACTGTGGGACCAACTTTAAGGGTACCGATCGTTATTTGAAGGAGGTTTGTGAATTTTTAGATAAGCATAATGTTGAGATCGGATCCACACTCTCCCGCAGAGGGGTACGATGGCAGTACTCACCGCCGTCCTGCCCCCACTGGGGAGGTATATTTGAAGCAACTGTAAAGGCCGCCAAGACTCACCTTCGTCGCGTTATTGGAGATAGTATCCTAACTTTTGAGGAGCTCGCGACCGTACTTTGTAAGGTTGAGGCGGTCCTCAACTCGCGTCCGTTATGCCCTTTGTCATCCGACGCGAATGATTTGGAGGCCCTCACGCCGGGCCATTTCTTGATAGGGAGACCACTTAACGCCCTGCCTGAGTATCCTTATTAGAACATTAACTCCGGACGGCTCTCGCGATTTGAATTGCTTCAACAGCTTACGCAGAGTTTTTGGCGCCGTTGGCATCTGGAGTATCCGCACATTTTACAACAGCGCGTTAAGTGGTCAGACAAGACGAACCCACCAAGGGTCGGAGACCTCGTTCTGTTAAAGGACCCAAACCTGCCACCCCTCCGATGGCGTCGTGGACGCATTGTTAAATTGTATCCGGGGTCGGATGGTGTTCCCAGGTTTGCCGAGGTCCTGGTGGGGGACTCTGTCTTGAAGCGCGCGATCGCCACACTCTCTCGCCTGCCCTTAGATTGAATTGTCGGACCGTTTGTTACTGTCCGGGGCGGGGGGATGTTTACGCTAGTTTATCGATCGGGTCCGATTGTTAGTTAGTCGAGTGATAGATGCCCGATCGGTACGGGCTAGCGTAATTAGTATTGTCTATGGCGACGCGCGGCCGCCATTATTATGACAACGTGTTGAGACCCCGCCGCGTACGGCGGGCCGTTGCTTGAACTTCTTGACGAAATCCTCGCGTGCGTGGCGCGTTCGGACGAGTGAATTTCGGGAATAAATACCACCGGCCGCGTTTTGTATAGTTTGTCGCGATTGTTGCCCGTGTTTTGAAGTATTTACTTGAACTATAAAACGTAACAGTGTAGTCTGTAAATTGAGTTGAGTTTGAGTCGGAAACGTGGTTTCATTGGCGATCTTTGTCGGGCGTGATTGACACTGCTAAATAACTTCTTACGTTGGTGAGCTTTGGTGCCCTATTAAGGGAAATTGGTGTGTCGACTGGTATGGGACAGTCAGTGTATTTGAAGACTTCGGACGTCATTGTAAGGTCGGCGCGCGCGTCGACCTCGCCGAGACTTCACTCCACGACGGAACACACTGGATCCCAAGGTAAGTCCCGTAGATTTACCAGAGTGTGGTCGGAGATTAATTTACTGGTGGTGTAGGCCGACCTTGTTTGTTGAATAAGCCGTGACAAATGCGCGGTAGATGTACGTGCTTTACTGGGGCGCGTCTACAAGATGCTTTACAGCAAATAGATCGTGCTCACACGTGTTCCATGCAATTATACAATACTAGGAAATTGAATCTACACAATGCCACCCACCAGACAAAGTCATGCCGCCAAGCGATTCGTCGTGTTCCGGCATGATGTCTGGTGAAGCCGTTTGGAGGGCGGGTCTGAGCAGTTGTGTTGCGATGTGTGCCGGGTACGATGCGCCAATTGTTGTCGTGTCGGGAGTTTGGTCGTGGAGGGTAGCGGGATCCGAAGCACGGTGCTCCGCTGGCCGACCGCAGGTAGTTGGGGGCCCAAGTAGTGTGCCAGCCACATACGAAAGGCTGCCCCGCCAACTGCGAAAAATCCCAGGGTGGCCCCATCGTGCCGGTTGGCGACCGGACGAGAGGACCCGATGGCGATCCCTGGGGGGGTTCGGACGTCCCCGCAGTCTCCAGATCAATCTCCCTCTGGCCCGGCATCGTTGGTCGCATTGTTGGGATTAACTTTGCATCACCTCACTCAACTGCCGTCTTCCTTCCTATTCACTCAATTTTTTTTTTTCAAATGAAAAAGTCCAATAAAAAAAGTAGGTGTGTACAGCGGGCGCACGTCCTCTCTTTCAAAGTGCACCTCTCTAATATTCGAGGTCTGCACTCCAATCTCATTGCAGTACATCACCACCTTGAGACTGAGAAGCCCCATCTACTTTTCTTGACGGAGACCCAGATCAGATGAGGCTGCTGACAATGCGCTGCACCGGCACCCTGACGCACAGTTCGTCGCTCTGGGGGACTTCAATGCCTGCCATCAGGAGTGGCTTTTCCCGTACCAGAGGACCGACCACGCTGGGAGAGAAGCGCGAAACTTCGCGCTTTCAATGGGCCTTTCCCAGCTGGTAAAGCAAGCGACTAGGGTGCCTGATGTAGTTGGTCATACTGCCAATTGTCTGGACCTTCTGCTGACCACTGATCCCGACAGGTGTGTCGTAACAGTTTCCTCACCGTTGGGAACTTCAGACCACTGTCTGGTGAAGTCTGTGTCGACCTTCTCCCCACCAGATCACGACTCTCGTGGTGAACGGCGAATGTGGCGATACAGGTCAGCAGACTGGGATGAGATGCGCCATTTCTTTGCGTCTTATCCTTGGCAGCAGGTCTGCTTCTCTTCTGGCAATCCGTCGAGCTGTGCGGATGCTATAACCGATGTGGTGCGTCAAGCTATGGAATATTTTATTCCCTATAATGACGTGCCCGTCTGTGGCTCGGCTCGCCCATGGTTCAATGCCGATTGTGCTCAAGCCGAACAGCGTAAGCACACGGCATTTCTCACCTGGGTTGACGCTCGTGACCGCGGAGCTCCGGATCTAAGCTCAAAGAAGAGAGCCTTTAACCGTGCTGCCAAGTCCTACAAAAAGGCGCTAAAGAAGGCTCGCTTCGACCGTATTACCCATATTGGCAACAAGTTATCTGCGCAGCCTTCCGGTAGCAGATCTTTTTGGTCCCTTGCCAAATCGGTCGAGGCGAACTTCTGTCGGCCCTCACTGCCTCCGCTGGTTAGGCCTGATGGAACACTGGCTCATACGGCGAGAGAGAAAGCAGGTCTCTTTGCATCTCTCTTTGCCCATAATTCGCGTCTTGATACTGGCAGTGCTACTCCACCTATTTTACCCCACTGCGGTACTTCAATGCCTGAGGTTCGCATTCGGAACAAGGAGGTTCTGAGAGCACTGTGTCGTCTGGACGTGAATAAGGCTAGTGGTCCGGATGGTATACCAGCGATTGTTCTAAAAGCATGTGCGCCCGAGTTGTCTCCTGTATTGACACGCTTGTATCGCCTCTCATTTGGGACTGGTATAGTGCCCAAGTCCTGGAAGCTTGCCAACGTGCAGCCCGTGCCCAAAAAGGGTAGTCGTGCCGATCCTACCAACTATCGGCCGATTTCGATCACCTCCATACTTTACAAAATTATAGAGCGTGTATTGAACTCGCGCCTCTTGGCATACCTAGAAGGTAACGATCTCCTCAGTGACCGACAGTACGGGTTTCGCCGCAATCGGTCAACTGGGGACCTACTAGTGTATGCCACTCACTTGTGGGGCGAGGCCCTCGAGAGAAATGGGGAGGCGATTGCTGTCTCCCTTGATGTCTCGAAGGCCTTCGACCGGGTATGGCACGCTGGCCTTTTGAGTAAGCTTCCAGCGTACGGCATTTCCCCTAGCCTGACTGGCTGGGTAAGAGACTTCTTGACGGAACGGTCCCTCCGAGTTGTTGTCGACGGATGCTCATCTGAGCCCATGTCGACTAACGTCGGTGTTCCTCAGGGGTCTGTTCTCTCTGCAACTCTGTTCCTACTGCATATTAACGATCTGCTGATGCCCGGTATCTATGGGTATGCAGATGACAGCACAGTTGTGGAGAGATACCTGCCGGATGCTCGGGCTAGTAGGGAACCAATCCGGTCCGAAAGAGAGGCCATAGTAGAGCGAACGAGTGTTTCACTTCAGGCAGTCTCCGAATGGGGCAATGCCAATCTTGTAGCATTCAATGCCGCCAAAACGCAGGCGTGTCTTTTCACCGCCAAAAGGAGCCCGTTCACCTTGGCTCCTACTTTCCGGAATGTATCCTTGGAGTGTACCGACCGCCTTCAGCTTTTGGGTGTTGAGATTTCCTCGAACCTAAACTTTGGGCGGTTCATTGAGTCCAAGGCCAAGGTGGCTGCCAGAAAACTTGGCGTTATCGCAAAGGTCCGGCAGTACTTCACACCAGGGCAGCTTCTAATGTTGTACAAAGCACAGGTCCGTTCGTGTGTGGAGTACTGCAGCCACATTTGGGCTGGTGCTGCTAAGTGTCACCTGGCCACTTTGGATTCAGTGGAGAGGCGTGCGAAGAGGCTGATTGGTGACCTTGATTTAACTCGAGTTGGTCTCAAAAGCCTAGAGCACAGGCGTAGAGTAGCCAGCCTTTCGGTGTTCTATAGGATACATTTTGGAGAGTGTGCGAGGGAATTGCACGATTTAATTCCTCCATCTCCGTTCCACCATCGGACGACCCGTCGTACGGAGAGTTTCCACCCTTTTGTTGTTAACACCTCTACGATCCGGACGAAGCGTTTCGCCTCCTCCTTTATACCGCGTACATCGAGGGACTGGAATAATCTGCCGGCGGCGGTGTTTCCGTCGGACTACAATTTGAGTGTCTTCAAGGCTAGAGTGAATAGGCTCTTAATAAACTAGTGCGCTACCATCAACGATTGCGTCACTGCTTACCATCAGGCGGGATTGCGGTCAAGCGCTGGTTTATAAATTAATAAAAAAATAAATAAAAAAAATAAATGCAAAGACAGTTTTGTCCAAGGTTCAGCAGCTCCAACGGTGTTCCCGAATGCTAAGTTTAGCTCCTGTGTAGCTGCACCAGTGCCGAATACCCCTGTCAGCGATGCAATTCCGTAACGTACAATATGCCTGGCTACATAGTGTGTACTGGCTTTGAGTTAAAAAAAAAAAAAAAAAAAACAATTGCAAATTTAAACTACAAGAGGAAAAATCAAAGAACAATTAGTGTAAGCATAGAAATCGGACGCAACTCAAGCCCAAGCCTTTTTGTCGTTAATATAATCTTTAACACTATAAAGTGCTTTCTGACACAACTTACGTTTAATGAAGGATTTGAATTTATTCAGGCTCAGATCTTGAACCACCTCTGGAAGCCTATTGTAAAAATTTATGCATTGGCATCTAAATGAGCTACCTATTTTCTTGAGCCTTGTTGTAGGTACAATAAATTTGTGCTTGTACCTAGTATTTATATTATGGACATCACTGTATTTTTTATACAATTTTATATTTTTATGAGCATACAAAAGTTTTTCATAAATATATTGAGACGGCACGGTCAGTACATTAATTTCTTTAAATTTTTCTCTGATAGAGTGTCTTGGACTTAATTTATAAATTGCACGAACAGCTCGTTTCTGCAAAACAAATATTGTCTGAATATCAGTGGCATTTCCCCACAACAGAATGCCGTACGACATTACGCTATGGAAATAGCCAAAGTACACTAAACGGGCCGTCTCAATATCAGTCAAATTACGAATTGTTCTAACTGCGTATGCAGCAGAACTTAGTTTTTTTGACAATTTTTCTATATGGGGACCCCATTGAAGCTTAGCATCCAGAGTTATACCCAAGAACACTGTGCTGTCTTCAGATTCCAATTCTTCGCCCTTTATCAACACTTTAGTTTTCACCTGCCTAACGTGACTGACGGACTAATTCGTTTTTTTTTTAGTCAACTACCCTATTTCTGGAATAGATTTTTTTTTTGTGTTTAGACGCTTTTTTATCAACAAAGCAATTTCATGCATTAACTTATAAAAAAAATCAATCGGTACCTATTTATAACTGCTGATATAAGCAATAAAGCTCGTTTTATTAAAATATTTGAGAGGTATTTTTATCGTCAAAAGAACTCCTTTTTAGTCAGAAAATAATTTACGTAATAGACAAATATCATTAAATTCGCAACCCAGTATCAAAGTTCCAAAGAAGTGTTAATGTAATAAAAGTGAACTAGAATAGCTTGTAAGTGAATTACAAGGGATAAACGAATTTAATTATATAAAATAAAGTCAATGTAAGTCTCTACACTGAATTAGTTTAGTAAACTACATTTTGTTTTCGGGAATAGATGACTTTCATTTAGTCCTTTAGTTACATAAATTATTTACTTAACAATTCGCTAGATGGCGCTGCATCTAGTCTAAAGTGTAAAAATCGCTCCGTAATTTAAAATATGTTAAAAATAATATTAGTGCATATATTACAGTTAAAAGTAGTTTTTAGTTTCAATAAAACTGCAACTTGGACAGATCCATATAATAATTTTATTCTTCACAACAGGTAACAGCCAATATATTATACTTAAATCGAATACATAACGGACGGACTCCAATATTTCTTAACTATTCCGAGTGATTCGGATGACAACCAAGAACTGAACGTACTGCTCTAAAAATGCTTATTTCTAATTTCAATCCCGCCACCACTTTGACGAATTAAATGAGGGTACTAGAGAGTTGGCGTAATTTCCGGTTTCGCTCTTTCTAGATAACTATATGAAATTTAAACAAAAACTGATCATTAAAATACTAATAAATGTTCTTAATATTTTAGAAAGAATCATTACATTACATTCGGCCATCCTACTTAGTGCAGCCTCCTGGCGCACTACAGCTAATATCAAGAATTCATAAATAACATAATATAGAAGTCCGATAGAATCTAAGTTGTGTAAACTTAGATTCTATCGGACTTTCTACTTCAATAATCTACAACAATAACAAATACTATTCAATAATATATTACTTAAAATCTCAGTTGATTATCAAATCAAGAAAAAGAATAATTACATTAAATTACCTTATTTAATTAATCATAATATAGAACATCTACTTCAGAATCGCACAGTTCATTTCTTGTAATCTGGCTTAATAATCAGAATTCAATGAATAGAGCACACTTTGTTTTTAAATATGGCAATATTATGTATATGAATGTCAAATGATGGTGCATTTGAATGTCAAAATAATTAATAGAAGACAATTTGGTTAACAGAAAGGAGATTGTTTGTTCTGATGCCATAAACACATATGACAATTAATAAATTAAATGACAAAATGAAAGTGGCTGGACTATTTATCGACCTCAGCTCAGCTTTTGATACTATTGACTATGAATTATTACTGACTGACTTAGAACATTACAGTATCGAGAGGCAAATCCTTAATTCTCATAAGATCCTACTTACATAATAGAAGAATGTCTGTAGAAATTAAAAGCATCGATAGTTATATAGAATTAAGAAAAACATTATACAAATTATGTACAAAGTTGAGAAATAAACAATTTATTTTATTTATTCATAGAAACAATCATGGAAGTTGTATACACGTCTAAAATCACAAAGATCCAACGTGGTGTACCTCAAAACTCAATTTTGGGGCCTATTCTATTTATCATATTTACAAATGACTTGCTGAACTTTATGCATCACACTAAACTTAATGTAAAACTTGTCTTTGCGGATGACACTAACATAATAGGGGCCAATGACTTAAAAGAATTGACCCAAGCTGTAGACGAACCACTTAAAAATCTTTACGATTGGTTTACAGTTACCTTTTGCTAAATACAAGTAAAACCAACATTACTTTATTCAAGACAACAACTCGTAACAACGACAATCTAGACGTACAAATTGATGGAGACAAGATTGACTTAGTAGACAAAGTCAAATTCTTAGGTATTAACATAGATGTGAACTTAAATTAAAAACATGAGCTAGCTGCTATTGACTCTTCTATTTCATCAGCATGCTATGCACTCAGGAGCCTTAGAGATATTTTAGATTTAAAGCATCTAAAGGCTAATTATTATAGTGCTTAACGAAGCTAGATTGATGTAACAGTTACAATTATACGTGTCAGAAAGCATTCATCTTACAGAAATGTGCTATAAGGACTTGAATAAGGATCTCACAAACAGAATCTTGTAGAGAGCATTTTTTTAAAAGTTGAATATTTTGACAGTACTAAGTGTATATATATTGGTTATTCTTTGTTACTTTGCCAAGTATATTCATCAGTATCAATCACAAGAGGAACGTAAGGTAAGAGAAAGCAGATGAAGAAAGGAGTTTAAACACAAGTTGTCACCAAATTTTAACGTGGTCAGGCATTGCTCCAGCTACCAAGCAGTTGAATTGTTCAATAGGTTACTAACTGATTTGAAATTGTTAATATATAATAGTCATTTATTTAAAAATAAATTAAAAACCTTGTTGGAAAGATGTTTAGCTTATAATCAGTATCAGAATTCATGTCAAATGATACAAAATAAAGAAAGTACCAGTGAACACGCTTTCGATTCAATTCCTTAACTTTGACTGTAACAATGCATTTGACATTATTTTATTTATTTTTTTCTTGTAATCATATCTGACATTTGTTTATATATCTATTGACACACTTAAGAATAATTGATTGACTTGTTAAGTTTGTCTGTGATTATTTATTTTATTATTTATGTACACACAATAAAATATTCAAATCGACATTTTTAATTTTTTTAGCCACATGTGGTATTTCTATTTTAATTTTATATGCAATATTCAACACAATGTAAATTGTTATGAATGGGTAATTGACGAAAATGAAAATAATGAAATAATGACAACTAGTTTGCCTCGTCATTCTCGTTTTCCTAAGCCAGCTGTCAATGGTTTGAGCCCTATAGGCCGGGTCGAATTCGGGAACTACATTATTTTAAATTTTAAAAATTGAAATGAATTTCCACTTGGTTCTCCTTTGAAGTCGGGGAGCAGCTTCAACAAGTCTTTTGCGGCCAACATACTCGATGTCCTACGAGCCTTCCTTGGTGTGGCCTCTTCGCTAGAAGTAGAAGTCGTCCTCCTTTTATTCTTTGATTGCCTCCTAGGCGGAGTAGTTAGAGGTGCCCCTCCTTTTTATCATCCTCGCTTGGTACCATGGCTGAAAATAAATTGAACCGAGTAGAAATCCATACCCCGATTATCCAAATCAGTACAAAAATATTCATTGCTAATAGTTTCATAAGCTTTAAGCCATTAATTTTATCCAAGCAACTACTGAACATAATCCACTCAGTCCTCACAATAATCTAGTGGACAAACATAGTCCACTCAATCTTAATAATAATCCAGTGGACGAACATAGTCCACGCAATCTTGACATTAATCCCGTGGACAAACCTAATCCACGCAATCCTGACATTAATCCCGTGGACGAACCTAGTCCACGCAATCCTGACATTAAACCAGTGGACAACCTAGTCCACACAATCCTGCCATTAATTCAGTGGACAAACCTAGTCCACGCAATCCTGACATTAATCCCGTGGACAAACCTAGTCCACGCAATCCTGACATTAATCCCGTGGACAAACCTAGTCCACGCAATCCTGACATTAATCCCGTGGACAAACCTAGTCCACGCAATCCTGACATTAATCCCGTGGACAAACCTAGTCCACGCAATCCTGGCATTAATCCCGTGGACAAACCTAGTCCACGCAATCCTGACAATCCCGTGGACAAACCTAGTCCACGCAATCCTGACATTAATCCCGTGGACAAACCTAGTCCACGCAATCCCGACATTAATCCCGTGGACAAACCTAGTCCACGCAATCCTGAAATCCCGTGGACAAACCTAGTCCACGCAATCCTGAAATCCCGTGGACAAACCTAGTCCACGCAATCGGGATGACGACTTATAATAATTAATGTGCAATTCATCAGATACTTCTTTTTTTTCTGCTCTTTTTTTTCTTTGTTTTAGGTTTAAAGAACTTTATTTCTCAAAAAGAACATAATACAGTTCACTTATATGAGATTTAACATTTAATGCACAAACTATTTCGTCTAGTGACGCAGCATGCAGATACACAATAGGTAAAACGATAAGAAAGCAAAAAACAAAAGTGTGGGTAGTTACATAGTACATTTACAAACAAGTTAATACGGCTGGCCAATTAGAAACCGAGGTACCCTCTTATTAATTGATTATTTACTTTTGAGCAAATTATTGTGTAGATGTGCTTATGTATGCAGCAAACTATAGTCTCAGAGACCGGTGATCGTTTATGTGTTTCATTTTATAATTTTGGCTTTAATGTGTATGTTAGTTTTATGTTGTAATTATTACTTAGGTATACTTATTATTAAATATATTTAAATAAGTACATGTTTTTTATGCTTAATTTTCTTGATTTACAAGTAGTAATCGTATTTAATACTTTATTAATTTACCAAGTATTTCATAGTATGTTGCCAGGGTATTTATGTACAACTTACGTTCAGCGTAATATATTCCTTTAGTTTTCTTTTATAAATATTCATGCTTCTACACTCCTTGATTTCATTTGGCAATTTGTTATATTTTAATTTGTTAAAAAAAAATTTCTCATACCTTATCCCTATCCTAGCAATAATCCAATCCAGTGAACAAGCATAGTCCACTCAATCCTGACAATAATCCAGTGAACCAGCATAGTCCACGCAATCTTAACAATAATCCAGTGAACATACATATTATAGTTACTGTATCTGATCCGTGTCTAAAAATATCTGTTCAAACCATACCCTCAATTATTATGTTCATAAAAATATTTATTCTAAACATCTAGGTACCCAAATTACATACAGTTTCCTGTAGCTATCACGAACAACAATATTAAGGAGTCGCCTTAACCAAATGTTCGCCGCGATAAACCACAAAATGTGAATAAATAGCATTGTCAAGGAGTTGCCCTGACCGAACGCTGCCCATTCACGATTAGAAACTGTACGAACTTATACATTCAAAACTTCAACGTTGGTATATTATCATCAAAACACCATGAGGGAGTTGCCCTCACCAGATGAATCAACGACAATAAAACCACCGATTAGATTTGGTTTACGTAAAATTAATATTTTAAATACTACATGGCATGGTTTGAAATAACGATAAATAATCATTTTTTTATAATCAAGAAATGAATATTGCTTATACATACCTTTATTTTATGGGCTGAATCCTCTCTCACTTCTGAGATTTCAATAAAACTGCAACTTGGACAGATCCATATAATAATTTTATTCTTCACAACAGGTAACAGCCAATATATTATACATACTTAAATCGAATACATAACGGACGGACTCCAATATTTCTTAACTATTCCGAGTGATTCGGATGACAACCAAGAACTGAACGTACTGCTCTAAAAATGCTTATTTCTAATTTCAATCCCGCCACCACTTTGACGAATTAAATGAGGGTACTAGAGAGTTGGCGTAATTTCCGATTTCGCTCTTTCTAGATAACTATATGAAATTTAAACAAAAACTGATCATTAAAATACTAATAAATGTTCTTAATATTTTAGAAAGAATCATTACATTACATTAGATAGAACGAGTTTTTGAAGAAGCACTGATCTGTTCAGAAATCTCAGTAACAGTACAGGAGACTAAAGCTATTTAAAGTAATTAATATTTGTGGAATACGAAAATTAAGACTGATTTACACGGTGCAATTAAATTGCCTATGGCATACAATAAAATTGATGCAACAAATGACTTGCTTCGTCTAAATGGTGTTTAGACAATGCAACTTTTATTGTTGCTTCAACTTAATTGAACCCATAGGCAATTTAATTGCACCGTGTAAATCAGTCTTTAGTGACTAGACAGGAACCCATGAAAAAAATTTCATCTACCTACTTGGTAGATGAAACTTTTTATATAATTCAAGCCGCTCATGTAGCCGTTGGGTATGGTGGTCGAAATAGACTTAAAATGAAACTTCACGAAAATATGCTATATTTAGAAATGATCAATATTTTTCTATCTGTGTGCGAAACTTGTCAGCGTAAAAAAGAGTATCTATAACGAAAAAAAGACTTGTTTCAAAACCCATACTACATTCTGAAATGAACAGCAGTTGCCAAGTTGATCTTGTCGATATGCAAACAAAAGAAGATCGGGGATTTAAGTTTATAATAGTGTATCAGGAACGTTTAACAAAATTTGTTGTTCGCACTGAAAGTAAGAGAGCAATGGAGGTCGCGGATCCGTTGACTGATATATATTTGATATTTAGTGCTCTTTGCATCGTACACCCCGATAACGGCAGATAATTTGTAAATTCTGTCGTTTATTTAAATTAACTCGTTTCTTTTTTCCCCGAGTCTAAAGTAGTCCATGGAAAACCAAAACACAGCCTAAGCCGGAAAGGGCTAACCAAATCATAGAGAATAATTTAGCTTTATGGAAAGTACAAATTGGTCAAATGGTATGCTGTTTGTGAAGTTTATGAAAAATCGGGCACTTCATTCCGGTATTAAACAGTCACCATACAAAGCGATGTTTGTTATAAAACCGTGAGTAGGGCTTATGACTTCGACTTGGCCTCGAAAGGTTGTTGTAGATATACGAGATGAAGGTGATCTGGAAAATGCGTTAAATATAAATATGAGCCTGTAGCTAGTTGCAGTGGACAGCATCAGCCTATAAGCTGTGGGCTGTAAGGCCCCTGTAAAGTGCGCGCTATGCGCAGACAGGGGCCTACCCAGCGGCCACAGAATGGCCGACTCCTCCTTTAATGCCCCTCCGATTCGGGGCCGCCCCGCGGTGGGACCGCCAGCGGCCGGCTCTGTTACCACCACAACGGAAGGGACACCAATGGACACCGCTAATACCCAAGCCCATTGATGTCATTCTACAGGATAAGTAAACCCAAACAAAAAGACGCAGAAGGTTCATCCAAAACAAGTGGAGAATCGCCAATCGCAGCAGAAGTCACGGAATATGTCAGTGCGGCTAAAGTATTTACGATTATACATACCAAATGACAAAGACCTTGAAGTTGTAACATTATTTACTTTTATTTAATATTGTCAGTTCCCTAAAATGTTTCTTTAGTATACGATTATTATTTTTACTAGGTAGGTACAAACTTTGTGCCCTTTGTGATCTTTTTAATAAATATATTTAAAATTATATCTTGTTTTCAATCCCAAATTAGTTTCTCTAGTGCCAGTTGTAACTAAAACTCGAAATGACTAGTTTTATCTGAAAATCAAATATATCATTGGTAAATTCTGGTTTTGTCTAGGTATTTCTAATTTTAACAAAGGTATTTAGTAAAATCTAGTCTTAACTAGGGAAAACGAGTTCTAATGAAAAACGGGTTATAACTGTAATACATATAAGCAAATAAAAATAAGTGAATCAAGCAAACATCATCTAATTAATCAGTGACAGTGTTATCCACGGATTTGATACAGGGACTGTGAAGTTAACAAACACAGCCTTTAGATAACAAACCACTTTTTTTTCTTTTTTTAATAATTATAACCTAGTGCTTGACTGCAATCCCGCTTGACATTAAGCAGTGATGCAATCGTTGATGGTACAGCACGCTTGATTATTAAGCCTATTCACTTAAAAAAACTTAGTGAATAGGAAGGAAGAATCTTAGTAAATAAATGTAGCTAGATTTACTTTTCAAGTAAATTAAAGTTACATTTTAATTTAACAAGTTCATAAAATATTATAATGTAAATTCTTACATGCTAACCCAGCCTACGATGAGGGTTTTCGCGCATCGTGACTTGGATTAATTGTTTTACAAAAACCAGCCGCCGCACGTGTTCCGAATATGCATAATTATTGTTATGCACTATATCCAAGTTTATTGTTTTACATACATTATATTTACGTATTACTTATTAAAGAAATAGAAAAAAAAGATAGTGCAAGCACCTGTCTTTTTTTGTCAATAGCGTGAAAAAAGTAAAAAACTAAAACCCAACTACGACAAAAAATTACACTGAAAAAGTATAAAACAAGATTTGCAGAATACTGTAGTGAACAAAGTTGCTAATGTAGTTGTAATTAAATGGACACAGTAGACTCTAACAAGATGTCTCCGTTGTAAATTGACAATAATGTCATATGTACAATACTATTATGAAGTATGCAATATTCACTATGTAGAGATAAATTTTCATGTTTGGAAAACCGCAGTCAAACGTTGTTCCTAGATCGATAACTGCTTTATCTAGAGTACAACCTTGTAATTTATGTACAGTACAACCCCAAGAAACCTAAGTTAGACTAAATTCTTTAAATGTAAGTTGAAGTAATTATACTTTCATGTTTGTAGACTTACATACTTATACATCATCGGCGTTAATCCCAGTCGCATCCGTAGCTTTTCAGCTTTGGAGTCTGCGGTCCGCTTTACCAGTGTAACTGCTGATTTTGGCTAAACTTCGATATTTTCAGTGAAGCGACTGCCGTCTGACCTCCACAACCCGAAGGCGATATCTAAGCATTGCAGTTAAACCAATTGTTAGACTTTTGAGGGCTCCAACAACACGTAACGATTGCCACTAGATGTTCGTATGGCAACCGGGGCCAACGGCTTAACGTGCTTTCCAAGCCACGACCAGACCAGTGCAAATATTCATATTCATGCATACAAATATTTTCACTGTGCGGGGATCGAACCCGCGCCTCTTTGTGCAGCGGACGCGTTCGCTACCGCTACGCCACGGAGGCTGTGAGATCGATAACTGCTTTATCTAGAGTACAACCTTGTAATTTATGTATAGTACAACCCCAAGAAACCTAACTTAGACTAAATTCTTTAAATGTAAGTTGAAGTAATTATACTTTTATGTTTATACTTATCCATATTACTTATTATATTACTTCTTACTTCTATATTTATTAAATATACTATACTACTACATATTAACTTAATACCAGCATTTTTTGTTAATTAATTAATTCGACAGAATTTTAACAGTATATCGAAGTAAGATAGCTGTGGTTGCTTCCCTACGTTACCGGGTACACAACGATACAACGAATAGGCAGATAGATACACACGCACATAATAACAACATAAGCCCGAAGGCATATAGTACAGAGGACATGTTTATGGGAGTTTAAGCCAGTTATCAAACTGTTTCCGCCTTCACCGCGTGGAGGTACTCCCAGCTTATGTCGTTTTCATTAGTGCATTATACAGTATGGTAAGAAAACCCTGTCTGACCCGAGAAGGTGTTGTTAGGTATCGATAACTGATTCTAATAATGGATACAAAGCCGGGCTACACTTAAAAAAAAAATCCCCTAAAAAAATAAATATTATTTCGCAAAAAGAGGTAATTTGCGGTAAACAACCCTTTCGCGGGCGGCGGGGGACAGGGCACGCGTCACGTGGTCGTATCGCTATTCGCTCATAATAATACCCGTTTTGTCACTTTTTTAAAAATTATCAAATGTCAAAATTCATTAGTATTGTTTCTATGATGATTCCGTAAAATTTTATATTATATTTGGTCAAGTGTTTACCTAACCTTTATTATCCTTATGGGTCGGACAGAGTTTTCTTTACATATTGTATATTCTATTAACGTTCACACTGCTCTAAATTGCTTAAAGCGATTCACAGTTCCCGTGATCCACACTTTACTCTTATCGCTCATATTTAACATCATTAAAGCATTCTTGTAATTATGTACTAGCATAAAGTACTCGTGAAGCTCTTTCAAGTGATACCAAATACGGTAAATTTATTTTAATTTTATATTAACATAGAACTTTTTGTCCGCTAGAGGGCGCAATACTAAATTTGGTGACAAGCTTTATAGCTCTTAACCAACAGAATATCAAGGCCCTTGTAATGGTACTGCAGTGGTCTTACTCTGATAAGTAGTAAAGAAGCTATGAATGAAAAGATGTGAATTAAATGCAATCAGCCCATGAATACAAGTAAAGTCACAAGCAAATGCTAGTAATATATATATTCAAAATGTACAAGTAAAACGCTTTCAAATGATACCAAACACGGCATATTTTTCTTAACTTTATTTTTTTACTAACTGTATGTTTTGGCCGCTAGAGGGCGCCACATTAGATTTTGTGCAACCCCATATAGCCTATAACCAGCGGAAAATTAAGACGCTTCTAATGATATGTCATTTGTCGAATTCTGATAAGTAGTTTAGAAGTTTAACGAGAGAACAGGTGAACATACATACATACATAGCCTGTCAAAATCATAACCCTTTTTTTGCTTTGTCGTAGTCGGGTAGAAAAGTAACATGCAAAGAAAAAATATATTTCGAACTAATTTGTAGGTACCTACAACAAAAATAAAAGATCTGATTTAAGGTAGATAGAATACTCTTTAATCTTTTTTATAATTAAAAACTCCAGGAAGGCTTTAGGCTGTATAACATCAAGCTACGACCAATAGGAGCGGAGCATATAAAAGAAAAACATATCGAAACCTACGCAAAACATATCGAAACCTACGCATATGAAACCGCAGGGGGCAGCTAGTTACGTATAATCACGAAACTGTCAAATCTCGATCACAATCAGGATGTAGTGTACCACGGTACGCGTCATCGGATAGCTCGGACGGATTATCCCGAGCAATATGCCATCGTTTGGACACGCTATCGGTGTCGCCCACACCCGACACCCGTGTATTTACACAGCCCGATTATTATTTGAAACCGAAGAGGGTGGTTATTATTTTTTGTGTTTGTATTGATGGGAATGAATGATGATTGATTGGTGATAATTGTATGTATTTTGAGGATGGTGATTTACATTTTTATTTATATTTTTTTTTTTTCATTAAAATTAGAAACTAGCGTTTGACCGCAAATCCACCTGATGGTAAGCAGTGACGCAGTCGTTGATGGTAAAGCGCACTAGTTTATTAAGAGCCTATTCACTCTAGTCTTGAAGACACTCAAATTGTAGTCCGACGGAAACACCGCCGCTGGCAAACTGTTCCAGTCCCTCGATGTACGCGGTATAAAGGAGTAGGCGAAACGTTTCGTCCGGATCGTAATGGTGTTAACAATGTAACTTGCCGTACGACGGGTCGTCCGATTGTGGAACGGAGATGGGGAATTAAATCATACAATTTCTTCGCACACCGAAAGGCTGGCTACTCTAAAATAAATAGATAATAATTCTAAAATAGATCTGGCTAAAATAGATTAGTTTAATTTTAGTGCACCCTCGTCGTTATTCATATATATCAAGTTAATTTGAGTCGCTGCCATAGAATTAATTTTTAACCGACTTTAATAGAAGGTTCTCAATTCAACTGTCTTTTTTTATCTTTGTTAAGTCAGAACTTTCGTCTAGTTGAACGGATTTTAATGATTCTTGTTCTCATTTCACTTTGGTCAAATTCTGACAATGTCATCATCGATGATCGACGGATGTCATCCATAAGAAAACCGTAAAGGTCCGAGTAACTCAATATCACGCCAACCGACTTCGATGTTTTTATTAATTGGAAATAAAGTAGTAGTGTACTTTTCACTCCTAAAAAGTGAAAAATACAAAATGAAACAACCGACTTTCAAATGAAAACTAACTAATTTCGGAAGTCGATAGCAAAAAACGAAAATACCAAAAAGACACCGATTTCCGAGATGAGTTATTTTTCACAATGTAGTGTTTTTAAGCTATTGCATAGCTTCTACCGCGGGCCTCGAGCGTGGAGACCGAATCCAGAATTTCCGTAAATAAAATAACCTAACACCCCCCACTCCGACCGCCACAGCGGTGCGGTGTTGAAAACCGTGCATCGTCTAACGTCGTTTCAATTCGACAATCTTCTACACAGTGTATTTGTGTGCGTGCGACTACATCTTTTGATAACAATTTATAGATTTTTCTACACATATGACCAGTTAATGATTGTCGCAATGTCCTAAACTTGCGATTAATTTTCTCTCTGAAATAGGTCTTTTATAAAATGTATAAAATACAAAATATGTAGTTCGTTACGACGCGACCGACATCAATTTTATGATATTTCGATATGGGTGTTGTAACAGGGGTTTTCGGGCTGCAGATCACGAAAATGACGTCATTTTGGAAATCCAACAAGGCCGACACCAGTTTTAATGATATTTTGACTTGGGTGGTCGCAACAAGGGTTTTTGGGGGTACTGGTCACGAAAATTACGTCATTTTTGAAATCCAAGATGGCCGACATCAAATTTCATGATACTTTGACTTGGGTGTCGCGACAGGGGTTTTCGGGGGCGTTGATCACGAAAATGACGTCATTTATAAGCTATTGCATAGCTTCTATCTCTTTATCAAAGTCGAACATATAACTTTGAATATCTATAGTTTAGTCGCTAAATCGCCACCTTTTTACGCTCTCTTTTGACGACGTTACTCGTAAATAAATAAATTACAAAAATAAAATTAATTGAATAAATATAAATAAATAATTATATTTGCATAAGTTGATAAAAAATGCTATGCAATAACTTTACCGCGGCGGTCCCCGTGTGCCACACGTCTTTTCTTTTTTTTTTTAAAGATGTTTTTCTTCGTAGATGTTTCCTAGCCGACTTCAGTGTTTTTTTTCACTTAAAGCTAATTGTATTAAATTTTCACTTACTGTGCCATTATATATATTTTTTTTTTTTCTAATAATTAGTTGTGTAACATTTGTGGCACTAATATGTAGAAAACTAAGCTGTAAAAGTAAATGAAATACCGAGGGTCAACGACAACGTTCGATTTTTTTTTGTAATATCCAAATTACCTTTAAATATCCAAATTACCTTTAAAATATTTCAACCACATCACTCATACCTCGAAGTGGCCACTTAATGGTGATTATTAATTATCAACTAAAAATAACACTCAAACTTGTCTCATAAAAGAAAATTACTTTGATTGTAGTTTTCCAACATTTTTATTCAAAAAGTTCCTTGATGATGTCCCCGAAGTAGTTATTATATAATTATCGAATCGTTACCTAACCGTAGAATATGAAACATTTTGTATTTTTGTTCTTGTGGAATTTCTCAATAACAATGGGCTCACCCCCTATTATTGTCATTTATATATTACTGGAGGAATAGAAATAATTACAAGAGAATTATATTTATTCGAAAATATAAATACAAATTGAAAAAAGTCAAATGATTTAACGAAAACAGTGTCTGTCTGCGTGGAAAGGAGTATGCTATACGTGTATACCTAACCCTCCGAGGATATAGGTAGGATGTTTATCATGCTACTATCAATTGTGTTTAATTGCATTTGGAAGATGCTATCGAATTCCCATGATAATGGTCACGCGGCAAATGTAAATGCGGCCATATTTGATGTCATTGCAAATAAGCATTGCAAATTACCAACGTCCCAGCATTAGTACTGTACCGTTACTTATTGCGTAATCAGTGAAACTGTTAGTTCAAATTAGATGAATTAGCTATCTGTGAGACAGATCGTAGCAAGAATAACAACTGTGTTTTGTTCAACAAAGTTTTCGCCCATTTCTCTTACATGTTTGGAGTTGTCTTGTTGTAACCTTTAGGTGGCTTGTAGTAAGTTTTTACATTTAAATCTGACATGTTTTGTTTCGAATATATTTTCATTATCATTTCATATTATTATTATTAACAAACAATTACATATTATATATCGTACTATAATATTATAAATATCTTTATGAGTGTGGATGGATATTTATGACTCTTTCTTTCACGCAAAAACTAAACACACAAATGGTTTATAAACCAGGAATAAGACATAGGATATTTTTACCTCGACATTAGCACGGGACCGAAATTTACGTGGATGAAATCTCGGAGTGCAACCAGTATTAAGAGTAAATCTATACTAATATATAATGCTGAAGAGTTTGTTTGTTTGTATGTTTGTTTGAAGGAGCTAATCTCAGGAACTACGGATCCGATTTGAAAAATTATTTTTTCGTCGGATAGCCCATTAATCCAGAAAGGCTTTAGGCTATATAACATCACGCTGCGACCAATAGGAGCGTAGTATATAAAAAACATATCGAAACCTACGCGGGTGAAATCGTTTGGCGCAGCTAGTAATACATAAAGAAATATAGAAATGTGCAATCAACATACTTTTTTTACAATAAAACAAAGACGATATTGATAAAGTATAAATCGGACAAAATGAATAAGTGCATAAAATTCTTTAATTCTATGTACCTACTTGTTCATTCTGTCCGATTCACACACACACACAGAAATTACAACACTACCAAGGATCGTTAGAGAGATTCAATATTATTGGCATAATTTTTTGAACGGTCGAACGGTCTATGAAAGAGAATTACTTAAATGTCCAGGCTTATCGTGAACGAAGTATAGATAGCCTGGATAACAAGTAGTTCTATATCTACTGATAAACAGTATTTTTATAAATAGAAAATAATAAAAATAAATTTTCCTCATTTTATTTCATTAGTTTGATCTCTAAAGGACAATATCATAAGGAAACTTTGATATAAAAGTCAAATATCTCCAACACGCAGTGACTATGCGTGGTGAATCCTACTTTCTACAAAAAGCGTTGGCCATATAGTGGGATAATAACAGGCCGATGTTATAGGCAGTTTACGTAACTATTATTGTGACCATAATAACGCTTGATTCAACAGTAATTCTTTTCGTCACATTGTGTTCAGTCTCTTTTGTCGTTTATTCGACGGAAAATGACCATTGACAAAAGATAGGTAACACTGATATTATTGTGTGTCGAGTGGATGGACGAAATTAGTTTTAATACCTTTATTATAAGGAAGAAATTTCGTCAGTGTAGTGTGATAATGTATTTAATGTTGTTATTATATCGCCTTTTTTATGATGTTCTATTGTTTAGGGAAGTAGGAAACATAAGGCCCGTTGAACGCATACTTTTTATGGTGTGAAAAACTACGGTTGATTCGAAGTGTGTAGGGTCGTCAGTGTTTTATGGATCATTTTGAAAGTCAAAAAACGTGTATATAGGCTTTACAATGATTGAAACGTTGCTCTGTGTTTGTCCGTATTCAAAGGTATTTAGGAATGTTCGAAGTAATTTTAAAAAGTTCGATCCCTAGAATAACGCAATATTGAATATGATTTTTGTTTTTTTTTTTTTTATTAATTTATAAACCAGCGCTTGACCGCAATCCCGCCTGATGGTAAGCAGTGACGCAGTCGTTGATGGTAAAGCGCTCTAGTTTATTAAGAGCCTATTCACTCTAGCCTTGAAGACACTCAAATTGTAGTCCGACGGAAACACCGCCGCTGGCAAACTTTTCCAGTCCCTTATTTATGGCAAAGAAAAGTCATACTTTTTTATGAAAAAAATAGTATGACAGCGAAAGTGGGGGACACTGCCGCTGCTGCCACATCATTCATCAGCTTATTTCGGAAAACATTTTAAACATTTTGCTACTTTTTACCCCTACCTATATTTACACATCTGTATGCAATACGAAGATCAATTACCACATCGTACAATACCGCTGGTCAAATGTGGGAGCTTACATAACAATATATATAAATCGTATGAAATGATTCCAATATAATGCTTAGTTTAGGTACAAATATGTTTCAATTCGACCCAGAATGGACAATAATTTGCTGCATTTTCGTGTGCCAAAATCCATTTACATTCCTAATACTATTACGTACAGTCAGCTATAAAAATCGCTGATCAATTCGGATTTTTGTTAATGAAATATTTTTTCTGCGTATGTTCCCATTTGCTTAAGTAACACGATAGCGTATTCCCCACATAATGTTCTTAATGCTGGGATACAGGAATCTTCTCTACGAAAGTGAGCCATGATCAGAGAGATGTCACATGCTTCCTAATTAATCTGCTTTTTTATTTAAAGAACTGCCCATCTGGTCTCTAGTATTTTATATGGAGTGAGGGCATATCTGTTTTCCACAATCTAGTGGCCAATACGATATTCCCCATTAAGACTAGTTTTCAGATTTTCGGGCTTCTTTTGACCCGTAATGACCCTCAAAGATCCGCGACAGACCGCCAGGGACAACGGCTAAACGTTCTTTCTGTTCACGCGTTGGGTTGATATGTAAATATGTTTACCCATCTACGAATCAACCGCAGCAAGCGAGCTTAAAGTGTTCTATCGACACATGCGGCAATCTAAAAATCTCTTAAATAATGCTATTTTTTGTTTCCTTGTAATATTTTTATCCAGTGTCACATCACGCCGGTATTCCTCAAGTAAACTTTTAACATTAATTCATTATACTGCTCTCTGTTTATAAGCAAAATAACTAAATAAAAATAATAACTGCTATTTCCGACAGTTCATGCTCAAAGAGAGAACCAGATTTTTTATTTCTATCTAACCTTTTATTTTCTGCCTTATCTGTAAAATAAGAGTACTTCAAACACATCCTAAACAAAACTTCAGATAGTCGAATAAAGGTTTATCAATTGAAAAGGACCACTGAGTTCACATCACGCCTTTATTTTCTCAATCCCCTTGATTTAGCCCATTGAGGCCCAAAGTTGTGGCCAGTGCCAGTTTATTCTATAAAAGCAATTGTATTGTCACTTCGACAGTACTTTGAAGACAGGGCGACCCCGGACATTCTGATAACCACAAATACGTGTTTCGCGTTACAAGGGTACAGCCCTAAGACCGCAAAACAATGATAGCAATATACCAAGTTTGAATACTTAGTGTCTGTTTGTACCTTTGTCATGGGCTTTTAAAGTGTGCGGTTGCGATATCGGCACTCTTAGTTGGTTTTAGCAACATGATACTGTTGGTTAATGGAAATGTTTGATAGAACAACCGAAAACACATTTCAGAGTGCGTATAAATTGGTACACCTACAAGGAAATAGGTGAACCAATCTATTTATTTTAGCACATTCACAAGAATGTTTAATTGATGTGTTATTTTGAATATAACTAGCTATTTATACGGCGTGTTTGGAACGGCATGATCTACCAGATATTCAGATCATGATAATAAGCATTCATTCTTAAGCACAACGTGCCATACCTCATATGCATTTTATGCAAAGAATTTGATTGATTTATCATTTAAATTGCACTAAGAGGCAATAAAGGTCAAATTAAGGCAATTTCTTCTTGAAAGGCTCAATTAAGTTTCATTAACCGGTTTCATACCGATACCGATTGATAAATTTCTATCTGACAGTTTCTTTTTCTGTTCCGATGCTGCCAACCAATGTTTTTGAAGTGAAACTTCTTTACGCACGCTTGACTTGGGGAGTAAGCTGGCGAACGCGTGACGTAAGCGTTACGAAAAGTGATCGGGCAAGGCGAACGGAAGTTAAGTGGGGGATATAAGCACATAGGCGCCCGTGGCGCGAGCTTGGTACTACAAGGTCTACAACGAGTTTTTTTTTTTTTTCAATAATAATAGAAGATCTATGCAAAAATATTAATTTACCAATGAAACCATGAAATAAATTTAAATATTTATAGAAAATTAATATATGTATATGTGTATACATGTATATATTGTACACACATATATATATAAACTTCTTTCGCTCCATCTGTATGTATATGTATATATATATATATATATATATATATATATATATATATATATATACATACATATATATATATATATATATATACATACATATATATATATATATACATACAGATGGAGCGAAAGAAGTTTCACTTCAGTCGTGTGGTCATAAGCACACTCGTATTTTTTTCTTCGGAAACGTTTATTGAATGACATTTTCTACAGTAGTGCAATAGATTAAAACTATCGCACACAGAGTAGGTACTAGATCTTATTTAGCAGCTATAATACATGCGTGTAGCATGTATTATAGCTGCTAAATACACGCATTATACAGAAAGAAAAAGATGCACTTAACTTAAAATTAGGTTCGTTTGTAAACAGAGAATCGGTGCCAATGGCTAACTCGAAAATATGATAGAGTCAAATAATTCTTACTTCCAATGAAATATTATTGTCATTCAAATTAGTTTAAATTAAACGCGTGATCCACGAACAAGTTGCTGATACCAATAATTTTCCGTCCACCCCTCAACGTATGTAATTAGCTTATATTGTATGTGAGGAAATTATAAATTTGCACAAGCTGTGCCATGAAAATCATTATTGAACAATTTGTCCCTCTCGCCTATAAATGCTCTGGTTGATTAATTTATTAAAGGGACCACAGTTTAACATGAATGATGGCAGTCACACAACTATAGCACACCGGTGACACTGGAATGAAGCTGTGGTAATCGAACTGTTTATTTATTTTAGCCTTTAATATTAACACATACTGATATACGGTAGGGGGTATCTCTGCCCACAGGATGCTAAAGATCGCGCAGAATTAACAGGAAAACGGACCCCGGGCTCCAGCGCGAAGGCCGTGGTTGCAACAATGACTGAACCTTAGGATCATGACTGGTATACGGTACGGGCTTGGGCTTGTGGCTAAATAATAACAGTAGCACGTTTCGATAGGTCAGGTTAAGCTACGCTTGCCTCAGTTGGTCGGTGAATGTTGTGGTGTAGTTTGTGCTATGTAGTGACACGGCTATATTGTGGTGTAGTTTGTGCTATGTAGTGACACGGCTATATTGTGGTGTAGTTTGTACTATGTAGTGACACGGCTATATTGTGGTGTAGTTTGTACTATGTAGTGACACGGCTATATTGTGGTGTAGTTTGTACTATGTAGTGACACGGCTATATTGTGGTGTAGTTTGTACTATGTAGTGACACGGCTATATTGTGGTGTAGTTTGTACTATGTAGTGACACGGCTATATTGTGGTGTAGTTTGTGCCATGTAGTGACAAGGCTATATTGTGTTGTAGTTTATACTATATAGTGACACGGCCGTATTGTGGTGTAGTTTGTACTATGTAGTGACACGGCTATATTGTGGTGTAGTTTGTACTATGTAGTGACACGGCTGTATTGTGGTGTAGTTTGTACTATGTAGTGACACGGCTATATTGTGGTGTAGTTTGTACTATGTAGTGACACGGCTATATTGTGGTGTAGTTTGTACTATATAGTGACACGGCTATATTGTGGTGTAGTTTGTACTATGTAGTGACACGGCTATATTGTGGTGTAGTTTGTACTATGTAGTGACACGGCTATATTGTGGTGTAGTTTGTACTGTGTAGTGACACGGCTATATTGCGGTGTAGTTTATGCTATGTAGTAACACGGCTATATTCCCCTTCTGCTATTTTATTACTTATTAGCTGTTGCCAGCGACTCCGTCCGCGTGTTGATATAAAATAAGCACCTGTTAAAATAATGGGAGCAATATGTATGTCCGCGTTTGCCCTCATTTTTGCAACATTTTTTGTTACTGCTCTGCTCCTATTAGTCATAGCGGGATGTTATATAGCCTATGTCCTTTCTCAAGCTCTAGACTATCTGTGTACCAAATTCCATTACAATCGGTTCAGTAGTTTTGGCGTGAATGCCGGACAGACAGACATACAGAGATACTTTCGCATTTATGTATTAGTATGGATTCTTCTTTGCAAGATAAGTTTTTCTTTGTATGAAAAAAAAAATTGGTTGTCTGTAGAACTCCGTCTACTGCCGATATTTGAACGTGACAACGTCTATTACATGGTAATAGACCTCGCGCACGAGTGTGACACACGCTCTAGGGGTGGGGGTAAAGTAGGCGTGGACTCCGTGTGGCGTCAGATTCGGCCGTTACGGTGTTTTCGAGAATGACTCCACGCCGTACCAATTTAATAGACGTTGTCACGTCAATAGGGAAAGAGAAAGCGTGAACCACGAAATACATGGAAAATAAATTAAATTGGCCCATCACTGAATACACCAACGACAAGTGGACGTAGTAGGCCTCTATTTGTGCAAAAGTAATAATAATAAAAATAATAAAAACTGGCAACACCAACGACAATGTCAACATCTCTTTTTATAGCTTCTCATATTTAAATTTAATTATAAAATTATCACAAGCATTTTACATATTTATATACAAGTGGCATTCAAAACCAAATTTTTAAAATACCTTATTTATAAATCAAAGACGTTAAAATGAAAAGAAAGCATGCATCAACAAATAGAAAATCAGTGACATCTGTCATGTCACCTGCACAATCCTATATTATACAATACAAGATGTGAAAAGTATGAAGATGTTGACACGAGCAGCCACAAGAAGAGCACGCCCACCACCTCCGGACTCGTCGCTCAGCTCCGCCTCGCCGCCGCCGGTCTCCAGCCCCACTGTGAATGCTGTGATGACACCGGCCGTGGTAGTTGCGTCGAGCTCGAGCGACGAGTATTTCTCTCCGCCGACGTCGCCAACACCTGTACGTCGGCAGGGGAGAGGCCGGCCGCCGACGAGCTTGGGACTTAGGGGCCATCCGGCCCCGAGCCGGGTCCCCGCTGCCGGTGGTTGTGTGCAGCGCATGAGATGGTCTCAAACAATGAATGAGAACGTCATGCGCGCATATTACGGGGCTACAGAGGGGGGAACTAACCTCACTGCGTACCGTGAAAGGATGCTGTCTCTGTTTCAGGCACTGGAACCAACTGTCAACGTCTCGGCCCAACGACTATCGGATCAGGTGCGGGTCATCCAACGCAATCACAGGTTGGACGACATCGCACTTGATAGGCTGCGCTCAGAGGTACTGAGCAACCAAATCGCCCCGACTCTGACACAGACCGCGGCACAAGCGTCGATTATTGATGCTGTTCCGCCGCGGTCCAATCGTGTTGAAGAAGAGAATGATAGGGTTGAAACAGTAAGTAGCCAGTATAACGATCGACTGAGGAGCGCACTGGAGGATGCGTTCCGCGAATATAGATCCACTCCGACCAACCTTAGACCCCGGTTACCACGGCTACCTATGCACAAAAAAAATAGGGCGCTGGTGTGTGCTTTGGACTCGCAGCTCAAGAATTTCTTCGAGAGCAGCGAGGATCTCATTGATACACACTCGATCCTGTATTGCGCGGCTGTAGCGGCATGTCGATTAGCCAAAGTAAAGTTCCCAATTTGTGACGAAGCTACTCGACCAAAACCAGCCGTACCAGCCTGGCAACGCAGAATCGAGCGTCGTATCGATGGGACCAGGGTACTCATCGGCAAACTATACTGCTTCAGGGAGGGCAATACTAGACCACGAGTGATGCGCTTTGTGAGACAGGCATTCTCGGGGACTGGTATCAGCCCTCGAGAATACATAAATAATGTTACAGAGCGCATCGACTTCCTGAAGCAGAAAGTTTGTGCATGGGCGAGCCGTATTCGGCGGTATAAGAAGCGAGTAGATCGATATACGCAGAATCGCATGTTCCAGAGCGATGAGAGGTGGGTATACAGAGCTTGGGAGCGACCTGAACAAAACGAGGCCGACGAGTGCCGCCCGGATGATGCCACCACAAGTGCATTCTGGCGCGGCATTTGGTCGGTATCCGTTTGTCACACTGAGGGTGACTGGATACAGGATGTCGAACAAGTGTGTGAAATTCTGCCAGAAATGGATGACATTTTAATAACACTGTCAGATGTAGCCACAGCAGTCCGTTCGTTACCGAACTGGAAATCACCGGGACCGGACGGGCTGCATAACTTTTGGCTTAAATGGCTAAGTAGTTCACACACTTGTTTGGCATCTCAATTCCAGTCATCCTTAGAGTCTGGTTCGCTACCCCAGTTCTTAACAACTGGAATTACCCACCTGCTCCACAAATCAGGAAGCACCGCGGAACCCAAAAATTATAGACCGATCACTTGTTTACCAACGGTCTATAAAGTTCTTACATCCATTTTGAAAACTAAAATAAACAATCATCTTGACAGTAACTCCATCATGTCTGTCTCTCAAAATGGATGTAGGAGCGGGTCCCGTGGTACTAAGGAGCTACTCCTCATAGACATGGCCATCAGCCAACAGGTTCGTCGATCCCGCAAGGATCTCTCCACCTGCTGGATAGATTATAAGAAGGCCTACGATTCGGTGCCACATACATGGCTTAAGAGGGTGCTGGAGTTGTACAAGATAAATGCAACTCTACGCACTTTCCTTAAGTCGTGTATGGGGCAATGGAAGACAGTCCTTCGCTATCCAGGGAGTCGACAGATCCAGGGGAATGATGAACCTGTATGGATTAAGCGGGGAATATTCCAGGGCGACAGTCTGAGTCCACTATGGTTCTGCTTAGCTCTGAATCCCCTAAGCACACTGCTGGAGGATTCAGGTCTGGGTTATCGATTGAAGAGAGGTGGTCAGGTCATATCTCACCTCCTCTACATGGATGATTTGAAACTCATTGCCCCCAATAAATTGCATCTGATGAAGCTACTGAATGTAACAGAAACTTTTAGTAGTGGCATCAAAATGGAATTTGGTGTGGATAAATGTGCAGTCATGCATGTAAAGCGAGGGCAGATCATGGAATCCGAGGGAATTACACTCCCGGATTCCATACACCTTAGATCCCTCTCCTCAATCGAGAGCTATAAATATTTGGGTATGTCGGAAGCGTTAGGTATCAACGATGCTGACATGAAGCAATCGTTGAAGGAGCGCTTCTTTGGTCGCCTGAGGAAGGTACTAAATAGTCTTCTTTCGGGCGGAAATAAGGTGCGCGCCTTCAACGGGTGGGTCATGCCGGTTTTGATGTACTCTTTCGGCATACTTAAATGGACTCGGACCGAACTCGATGCCCTGGATAGAAGGGTCCGTACACTGCTGACAGCAAACAGGATGCATCACCCACGATCATCGGTGATGAGACTGTATATTCCGCGGAAGTGCGGGGGTCGAGGCTTTTTAAATGCGAAGACCCTCCACAACCGAGAGGTATGCAGTCTCAGAGAACATTTTTTAAACATCGTAGTGGGTATGCATCATGATGTGGTCACAGTAGACAAGGGGCTTACCCCGCTATCCATGGCGAAAGAGAACTGGCACAAGCCTATAATACTTACCACAGATGACCGCAAGATGGTATGGCAAAGCAAGGAGCTTCACGGGCGATTTTATCGGGCTCTTCATGAGCCCGATGTTGATTTTTTAGCTTCCGTATCCTGGCTACGATTCGGTGACCTTTTCGGGGAAACTGAAGGTTTCGTCTGTGCAATTATGGACGAAGTTATCTTGACGAATAACTACCGGAGATATATTATGAAGGACGGGACGATTGACGTGTGTCGGGCATGTCACCAGCCGGGTGAGTCCATCAGACACATTATCTCTGGTTGCTCTCGTTTAGCTAACGGCGAGTATTTGCACAGACATAACCAAGTAGCTAGGATTATCCATCAGCAACTTGCTTTGAAATATAAACTTGTGGATTCTGAGGTACCGTATTATAAGTATGTGCCCGACCCAGTTCTTGAAAATGGCCATGTCACGTTATACTGGGATCGATCTATCATTACTGACAGGACTATTGTTGCCAATAAGCCTGATATAGTGGTGATAGATCGATTAGCGCGCCTCGCAATGATTGTCGATGTTACCATTCCACATGACGGGAATCTCGTGAAAGCTGAGAAAGAGAAACAAATTAAATATCTCGACTTGGCGCACGAGGTTGTCGACATGTGGAATGTGAACTCGGCAGTCATTGTACCGATTGTCGTATCGGCCAATGGTTTGATAGCCAAGAGCCTCGACCAACATCTATTGAGGCTCTCGTTAGGCAGTTGGATCAAAGGCCAGATTCAAAAGGCAGTACTCCTCGATACGGCCCGCATCGTGAGGAGGTTTCTGTCTCTGGAGCTCTAACCACCGGTAGCTTGGACCCCGCTCCCGCCATCGGTGGAACACTATTTTTTATATTTTTAAATGTTTTTATGTTTTTTTTATAAATATTTAAAAATGTAAATGAATATGTATATGTATAAAAATAAACGAAATAATAATAATAATTTTTATTTCAAAAATATACATTTCAAGGTACACAAATAATATTTTAACTAAAAAAATCAAAGAGTACAGAAAATAATGTGTCGTTGGTGCCTGTACTAATGAATTAAATCACTGTATCACAGCCACCAGCGCCTTCCAAGTTAAACAAAAAATAGGACTATTGGAGCGTACCGAATAGTAAATCAGAAAAGTGTAATAAAGCAAAATAAAAATAATTAATTTAAAATATAAAGATAAAGAAAAGGTTACAATTAATCTAGGTATATCAAAATTAACAATAAAAGAATAAAAAAGAATTGATTTGAACTAAGCCACTTGTTTACATGGATTAATTTATGCGTATGTGCGTGCAAGAGTGATTCTGCATGTAGGTAGTGGTGGTATGTGTAAGTGTATGTGAGGGTGTGTGAGTGTAGATATGTGAAGGTGTGAGAGTGAGTGTATGTAGGTATGAGTTTATTTTAGAGGTAAATCTATCGGATTGGTTTAAGCAGATCTTCAGTCTCCTGATAATTTAACTTTAATAAAAGAACTTGTAATTCCTTTTTGCATTTGTTTTTTGTTAAATTATGGATGTATGCTATTTTATTAATTCGGTTGTAGAGACGAGAACTATTTACATAAAAATGTCTACTGGCGAGAGCGGTTTTATGTGACTGAATTTCGCATACTATGTCCTTTCTGCGCTTGTTATTAGGTTTATATGGGATTGTAGCATGCTTACGCAGGATGGTTTGAAGAACATAGAGTTGTCTTACTGTGAGTACAGAGCATTGCTGGTACAAGGCATCAGTCGGATGTCTAATAGGCTTCTTTAAAAGCACTTTTAGAACCGCTCTTTGCGCTCTCTCCACTCGCAGCATACTGTTAGCAAACGTGCCTCCCCACGCCGGTATACAGTACATTAATATCGACTGCACCAAGGAAAAGTAAACCAACTTCAATGTCGGTAGGTCCGCAGATGATCTTAATTTTTTGAAGACATACAAAAGTTTTCTTGTTCGGGAAACTAAAATTCCTATGTGCTTGTCCCAGCTTAAACGGGAATCGATTTGAACTCCTAAATACCTCATTTCGTTTGTGCGTATGAGAGGTAGGCAGTCACAATTGAGACCAGAGTGAAGACAGTTATGAGCAATAATTTTTAGAGAGTCCGGAGGTTTAGACGCTGATGAACCAGAAAATGTTATGAATTTGGTTTTGTTTATGTTTAAGGTTAACAGGTTGTCATTTAGCCAGGATGTTATGATTGAGAGGGCTTTTTCTGTTTCTTTGTAGGCCAGCTGCCAGTCCCTTGCTTGCACAATCAGCGCCGTATCATCCGCATATGTTATAATTCTGCAGTTGTTAATTATCAGTTGACACAGATCGTTGATATACACCAAAAATAAGGTGGGACCAAGCACACTGCCTTGAGGGACTCCATATGTGAGAAATTCTTCATTGCTGGTGTAATTCCCAACCCTTACAAGCTGACTACGTTCAGTGAGGTAACTATGAAAAATCTTCAGGACCATGCCCCTTACTCCAACTGCTTCCAGTTTTCTTAAAAGGATGGGAATCGAAACCGTGTCGAAAGCCTTCGACAGGTCCAAAAATACTGCTATGGTTCTTAGTTTGTTATCTAAAGACTGAATTACAGTAGTTGTTAAATCTATCACAGCGTCTTCAGTAGACCTACCCTTAATAAACCCGTATTGGTTTTGAGAAATTATATTATTTTTAGTTAGAAAACTTATCAATTGTTTATTTATAAGTTTTTCAAAAACTTTAGAAATGGTTGTGAGTACTGAAATTGGTCTATAATTTCCGACACAGTGTCGATCACCACCCTTAAAAATGGGGTGCACAATGGCTTTCTTAAATACTTTAGGAAAAGTTCCAGTAATTATTGCAAGGTTAAATATGTGTTTTAACCCTGGTATCAGGAGGTGGCGGGCTGATTTTAGGACGGATGCAGATATACCATCCCAACCGACCGCACAGTTACTTTTCAGGCCCAGTATAGCAATCTCCAGCTCCTGCTCAGACACCTCAAAAACACCCATAGAGCAGCACGGGACTTTCACGCTTTTTGACGTGGGAGATACGGAATTTGGGATTTGGTCTGCCAATAATTTCCCTATGCTTGCGAAGTACTTATTAACTATATCGACTGAGTCTATAGGATTTTCACTCAAACTCAATAAGTCCTTTGGTGAGGCATTTTGTTGCTTTGTATCCGTAATAGTTTTGATGGCATCCCAGGTTGCCCTAGAGTCACCCCTGGCCTCTTCAAGTAGGTTTCGATCATAAACTATTCTTAGCTTTTTTAATAAGTTGTTGAGAAAATTACGATAGCGTTTGTAGGTAATACTGAGTATTAGTTTTCTTATAAAAGACCGTTTCCATTCAAGACCGCTCATTGTCTCATCCTATGTAAACAACAAATACTTAGAAAGTACATATAACTTAGAAAAGTTACGTTGGTACTTGCCTGACCTGGAATCTAACCCGCACACTCATACTTGTACATTCGTGTCTGTATTTTGAATAATGTAGATCATAATAAAGAGTATTCCATTCACTCAGACCACACTCGGTCTAGACCATGGACTAGTAACCATAATCCCACAAGTTGTTCTATTAGTACTTTCTATCGTATTTCCTTTCCTATTTATTTTTCATTAATTTTCTAATCAAGTTATCACATTAACACAAATATATAGATTCTCCCGAGTTCATTAGCAAAATCAACTAAGTAACTACACCTATTTACGCGTTCATCTTATTAAGAACCCGGTACCAAATGGTGTTGGGAATGCGAAGGGTCCCGGTTTAAATTTTCACACCGTAATTGGAAAAAATGTTTTGATCGCAGAGTACATAGACGCCTCAGTAGGCGCTGCTAGAGGCGGCATTATTAAAACTTTCCATACAAATATAACGGGTCACCGTTTAGACGCATTATAACATTACATGTTTTTATTGACAGGAAAGCCAAGATGAGTGTCACGCGCATTTTTTATTGGACTTTTAAAATTATTTATAGTGTGATTATGTATGTGTATGTGTGTGTATGTATGTGTGTATTATTTATTAGCGTGATTTATGTAGTAAAAAATGCATTCAGTGAATAATTCATAAAGAACATTGAAATATCGCAGCATAGTGCCCACATCATGGCTTTGCATAAAATCTCCTAGTAGGCGGCTCACGCGGCCGTATTTTCAACTGTCATTGGCAATATCCGCCATTATTGTGCAATAATTTTGACGTGATAACGTCTATTAAATCGGTATGCTGGGAGTCATTCGCGAAAACTGCGTAACGGCCGAATCTGACGCTACACGGAGTCCACGCCTACTAAAACTAACCTTAGTCTTGTAGCTTTAGAGTGCAATATTATTTACCTAAAAGCACGGTTGTAAACAATTAGTAGCAGTTTTTCGCATACATGATTAAAGCATTGATAGCCGAGTGGTGAAACGCTCGGATTAATATCGACTCACTCAAGAGGTGCCGCGGATCGATTCCTGACGGCAACGGACGTTTTTTATCCTTTTTAATTTTTAAATTTTTCCTTTTTAATTTTTCTTTTTCTTTTTTCTTTTTCTTTTTACTATTAAATAAAAATATAAATGTTATACATTACTTTATTTTAAATAATTTCATTGCACCCAGAAAAAATTACCATGTAATAGACGTTATCACGTTCAAATATCGGCAGTAGACGGAGTTCTACAGACAGCCAATTTTTTTAAAGAATTTCTACAATTTTTTACACGTGTTATTGGCAAAATTGTGGTATCTAACTATCTGTAGTTAGATACCACAATTTTGCCAATAACACGTGTAAAAAATTGTAGAAATTCTTTAAAAAAATTATTGCACAATAATTGAAGAGTTGAAGTAGTATTCACTCTAAAGAAAAGAAAGAAAGACATTACACATGCAAGACAACTATGTGTACAAAACTGGCAGTTTTGAAAGCAGGCCGTGACAGAATTGGCACGAGGAGTTTTAATACTACTGCCGTCACTTGTAGTTGCTGGCATCACGATTCCGTGTTCTATGATTTACCTATACAACGTTTAAATGAGTGTGACTCAAACCTATAAGGGTTGGGCCAACTGAATCAATTTGCGAGCACCGCCTAAACCCTTTGCACTAATTGATTTACTTTGCAACGAGATACTGGCTTCAATTAAAAATCGTTACCTTTAATTGACAATAACCGGAGTCAATAAAGTGAGTAGGGTAATAAAAAAACAATCCGTCAGATTGGTTTGGGTTTGGAAAATCGCAGTTGACCATTTTGTTAGAATATTTTCACAGAACATTCGGTCCATAAATTGTAACTTTTTAAACCTACAAACTCTAATGCATCGTATCCCACTTGACTGTGACGTTGTTGTCCTGACAGAGTGTTGGCTACCATGTTCTAGTAACTCAATTCTGCCAGTTCTTCCAAATTATACGATATTTAAAACAACCAAGCACATAAATCAAAGTGATGGCGTTGTGGTCTATATTAAATCCGAAATTGTAGCGATCGCTGAGGAGCTAGACCTGCACCAATCTGCTTCAGGATTAATAATAAACATTAATACTGACGTGGCCATTCTCTGTGTTTATCGCTCACCATCTACAGACAACATACAAGACTTTCTCTCCGCCCTAAATTGCATATTTCCATCACTCCAGGGCCTAGGAACAGTCGTGTTGGTAGGTGACATAAATATCGACATCAAGCCTTCTTCTCTTGATACACGGTCACACGACTATTTGAATTGTCTTGCTTTTCACGGCTTTCTTCCAGCTCACACTCTCCCAACCAGGGGCAATAATTGTCTGGATCACATTGTCTTGAGAACAAGGTCACCCGCAGTCACATTTGTGTATGAGTCCACGGTTACCGACCATGGTTCTTCATTACTTTGTCTCAATAGTAAACGTATTCCTGTCACCACTACGCCCATTATATCAAGAATCAATTATGAGGCTCTTGGTACGTCACTTTTGAACATGGACTTTGATCCTATTCTAAGCACAACAGACGCAAATACCGCTACCGATATTTTCATTCGAAAACTTACTTCAGCCATAGCCGAAAACACTATAACTAAAAAAGTTAGTGCAAAACAGAAGATTCTTAAGCCATGGATAACTCCTGGCTTGTTACGATGCATGAGAAACAGAGATGCCATGCACAGAAACCTAAAGCAATCTCCAGATAATGAAACATTAAATATAACTTATAAACGATATAGAAACTTTTGTACCAAAATTTTAAAACAAACGAAAAGGATCTTCGATGCGAAAGAACTCAGCCAGGCAAGCAATAATCCAAAGTTACTCTGGGATGCGATAAAACGGGTAACAAACACCACAAAAAATACACACTCATCTACACAACTGCTGTCCTCATCACCTACACCCGTACAGTCATGTAACAATGTGAACTCTTACTTTGTGAATATTGGCAAGAAACTTGCAGATAACATTATAAAAACATGGTCCTCACAACAACCGCCAATTCCAAAAACAAATTATATAACATCTACATCCTTTGTTCTGGATAAAACTGACCCAGAAGAAATTATAGCCACCATAAATTCACTGCGACCTACCGCTGCTACTGGTTGGGATGGCATTTCACCTGCCTTACTAAAGCAATTTTCTGGTACTCTGGCGCCTATATTATGCCACATATTTAATATTTGTTTTACAACAGCTGTTTTTCCAACTTCTTTTAAAAAGGCAATAATCTATCCAGTCTTCAAGGGGGGTGATGGAACTTTGCCGAATAATTATCGTCCTATAGCTGTATTACCCGCTTTATCTAAAGTTCTTGAACGTTTGATAAACAAACGACTGGTTAGATACCTGGAGCATTGCAAAATAATCTCGCAACAGCAATATGGTTTTCGCAAAAATAAGTCAACATGTGACGCAGTTCATGACCTAATCAGCTTTGTTATAGACAATATAAATAACAATAAAAAGGTTCTTACTATTTTCCTAGACCTCGCGAAAGCATTCGACACTGTACCCGTTTCCACCCTCCTTATCAAACTTGAGAAAATGGGCGTCAGGGGGCAACAACTGGATCTCTTCCAAAGCTACCTTTCAAATCGCTCGCAAATAGTCAGAATCGATGGCCATGACAGTGATGAGCTCCCTATTCATTATGGGGTACCTCAGGGAAGCATTTTAGGCCCCACTCTTTTCTTGGTCTTTATTAATGACTTGTGTGACCTCAGTATTGTTAATGCCAAGATAATATCCTTTGCGGACGACACAGCAATTACCTTTGTCGCTGATTCCTGGTCACAACTTGAACATCAGGCACAGCATGGCTTTGACGTGGCTTTAAATTGGCTAAATTCTCACACTCTAACCCTCAATACTTCCAAAACCAAACTTGTAACCTACTCAAAAAGTTCAGTTTCTCAACCAAAGACTCCTATTCTGATCAAAGCTCACACTGGTAATCCACATACGCGGGGCTCGAGCTGCCAGTGTCCTGATTTAGCCTCTGTTGAAAGCATCAGATACCTGGGAATAGTCTTGGACAGGAATCTTAATTTCAAGTCTCACATCAGTCTGTTAACTGGCCGAGTTCGCAAACTGATATACATCTTCAAAACTCTCCGGCATATTGTTAACCCTAATATAATACGTACTGTCTATTTTGCACTTTGTCAATCCATCATAACATATTGCATTTCTTGTTGGGGTGGCGCAGCAAAAACAACCCTCAAGCCGCTTGAAGTAGCACACAGGGCCATATTAAAAGTAGCCACTTTTCGCCCCATTCTTTTCCCAACTGATCAACTATATAAAGACTGTAAAGTATTAAATATTCGGCAACACTTCATACTTCAAACAGTAATCCTGCAACACCGCAACACCCCATACCGTACAATAAAAAATATAAAACGTAGTAAACGTCGCAAGGATGAGATATGTACCCTGCCATGTGTACACTCAACTTTTGTAAAGAGATTTTTTTATTTTATGGGTCCATATCTATACAACAAATTAAACGAAGAGTGTCAAATCTATGATCTACCGTATTACAAATGCAAAAAGGCTATAAAATCGTATCTCCAAGATAAGTCATACGAGGAAACAGAAAGGATCTTAAACTAATGAATATCGACTAGCACACTAACACAAATAAACTCACACGCACACACACACACACATACACAAAGATGCACACAGGCATTCATATACACAATAACACAAACGTATAATTATCTCAAAATAATAATTATATTTTTTTTATTTATCTTTTCTTTATGCTAACATACATTTCTTAAACTTTTAATTATTTAATTTTTCGAAATTGTAATAGTAACATCAGAATCACTATGTAACTTAATGTCATTGTACCATAGGGGACCGGACTGCTTCTCCTTAACACAGGTTTTCATAACCTAGCTAGGAGAGCAGTGCTCATCCACACGTTTGCTTTAACAGTGCTTATTTTGTACAATTGTATTTTTAACGTGTCCTACAATCCCTTGTCTTGAGTTAATAAATTATTATTATTATTATTATTAATTATTATTTTTTTGTATGTGATGAATATCGAGTTTGATCAAGGACCTTGAATTCTGCGTATGATTTTAGACTCTAATCAGAACTAAATTCTAGCGCAGAAAATTTCGTAGATTATAAAAAACAATATTCAATACATTCAAGATCGTGTTGGTAGTGCACTTTTCTATGATCTCCATCATCGTCTTCATCATCAACCTTTGTATAGTCCCACTACTGGGCACAGGTCTCCTCTCATACAGAGAAGGACTTTACGTATGACCTTTTATGTTACTTGTCTATGTAACAAGTTATTTTTTTTTTTTTTGTTACTAATGATAAAATTCTACGTTAGAATAGAATCATACTCTGAATTCATGGGTAAAGTTAGCACTGTTTATTTTTTCCTTGTATCGTCCATGAGATTTACTATCAATAGTCATTACAGTTTCATAATAATAAACATGCTAATATTGAAAAAAAAAACGAGAGTGCTTATGACCACACGACTAAAGTGAAACTTCTTTCGCTCCGTCTGTGTGTATATATATATATATATATATATATGTGTGTACAATATATACATGTATACACATATACATATATTAGTTTTCTATAAATATTTAAATTTATTTCATGGTTTTATTGGTAAATTAATATTTTTGCATAGATCTTCTATTTTTATTGAAAAAAAAAAAACTCGTTGTAGACCTTGTAGTACCAAGCTCGCGTCACGGGCGCCTCTGTGCTTATATCCCCCACTTAACTTCCGTTCGCCTTGCCCGATAACTTTTCGTAACGCTTACGTCACGCGTTCGCCAGCTTACTCCCCAAGTCAAGCGTGCGTAAAGAAGTTTCACTTCAAAAATCTGTTTTCATTTGTAGCGATATCTATACAAACGCCACATACAAAACAAATCTTCATACTAACGTCAAACGGATTCTGCATCTTGCAAGCAGAGTTTACCATGCAACTAGCATTTATACAACGTTATTTTTTATTTATGCGAAACCTGAATACAGTTTGTTCAGAATAAGCAACTGAATCGATTTCAATCATTTTTACACCATGTCATTTATTCACAAATACATTTAGATACTGTTGCAGAGTGGTTACCGAGCGGTTACGATAGACCATAGTACTTACGTCGCGCGCCACAGCTTATGCCAGAGGTCAATGCATCGCACTCGCCCGTCCGTGTGAAGCTTTGACCATATTTTTGTTGGGACAACGAAGTCGTAGTAGATATCGCAGTGTCTCAAGACAAAAGTCTTCGACCAGTGTGTGTTTCCAGTGATGACTTATGGAATTGAGACGTGGTCGCTAAAATTGGGCCTTATAAGAAGGCTCAAAGTCACTCAAAGGGCAATGGAGAGGGCTATGCTTGGGGGTTGGGCGCGATCGAATCAGGAATGAGGAGATCTGCAGAAGAACGAGAGTAACCGATATAGCCCGAAGAATTGCAACACTAAAGTGGTAGTAGGCTGGACACATTGCCCGTAGGACCGATGCCCGATGGGGCCGACGGGTTCTCGAGTGGCGACCACGCACCGGAAGACGTAGCGTGAGTAGGCCCCCGACAAGGTGAACCGACGACCTGGTGAAGGTCGCGGGAAACCGCTGGATGCGGGAGGGGCAGTTCCGGTCGTCGTGGAGAACCTTGGGGGAGGCCTATGTCCAGCAGTGGACGTCTTTCGGCTGAAATGATGATGATGAACTAAGTAGAATAACAAGCATACACATAGATTCTTTACTTAAAAATATTTGACACGTGTTTCAGTTTTCGCATAATCAAAAAATATTGTTGGTTACATACAACTTCCCAAAATCAACCGTTAGGTAATTGCCCGCCAGACTCCACACCCGTCTAGTCAGAGGATCCTCCCTATTCTATGGAGGATGAGTGACTTTACCCTCTAAATATTGAAGAATTTTGTGAAGTAACTCTATACATATTTGTCGCTATTGGAATTGCTTTTGAAGTTATCAGTTGTATTATAATACCGACATGTGTTTACAAAATCATTAAAACTGGCTTTGTAAACTAATCTTGTTGTATACCTGTTCAGAAACTCCAGTGTGAACCTTTTTGAGTCATTTGTAGCTGATGAAATTCATTGTGATATGAAATATTATAAATTAAAAAAAAAAAATGGAGCCGTCACGGGACGCCTGGTAGATGTGAAACATCGACGTTATTTCGTAAAAGTAGTATGCAGAAAAGAACAGATTGTGGTAGGAACTAAAAATGTCAATAAAAAATAAAATAAAAAATATAACGATTTTTTTTTCTAGATAACGATGATTTTTTATTAAATAAACATTCATTTTCATTAAATACAAAAATTTACATATTTATTTTAAATCGAAACTACTCAATTAGTTTAATCGGTGACTTCGGTAATAGTTACATTCGATGTTGCCTCTGAGAACGGTATTACTGTGACAATTGGTCGATGGTAACTGAAGTACGATACGAAAGTATTGGACATAACATTATTAAGATATCTAATAAATACAGCATCTATTGTTGTTCCGTATCTGGTGGTAGGTTCTCTTGGATTGTTATTAATTTCCAATTGAAATTCTTCTTGAAGAAACGTAATTAATGGCGTTGATTCATCTTTTGCAAAATTTACATTGAAATCCCCAGCTAAAATCAATGGTAGTTGGTTTTTATTGGTTTTGAAAATTATTGAACCTCGGTGACTGTACGGAAATAATCTCTCGTGTAAAAATAAAATGATATCATTTATTTTTTTATTAGGAGAAATGTACACAACAACCATCATCAATTCACTTCCATCTTCTAGTTTCACGTGTGAAGCACACATATCGCCAATAGATGGAAGAGGTAGATGGTCCGGCAATACTTTGTGAAAAATGTATGCGTTCTCTTCTTTCCGCTTCACGCTGCTTCAATTTGTCTCTGTTCTGCTCCCTGTATCGTTTTTGACGTTCTCTTTTATTATTATTTACTCTAAAATATATATATATATATATATATATATATATATATATATGTGTTTTAAAATAAGCTTAATTAAAAATTGGTAGATTCAGGTACTATTAGATTAATAAAATCTTACATCACATTAATAGTATGTCTTGTGTTTAATTGACCTTGGTGATGTCCAGTTTCAATAATAATATCTTGTGACCCCTGTGATGATTGTTGGGTTCTAAAACATTTATAAAAAAATTTTTTAAGTTAATATTAAGTTTTTAAAATATTAAGTTAAATATTAAGTTATTAAAATATGCAGAAAAAATTTTTAAATGGCTTCAATATATTAGTGAACTCAAGAATCTTAGCTAGTTATTTCAATATACTACTAAAGATCGTAAATTATAAATATAAATAATGAATGTTTCACTATAAACTCCATTATGATTAGAAAAATTAATTAATTTTTTAAAGTTTAAATTAAAATAATAATAACAAATAAGAAAAAGATTCGTGCGCTGCACGCCATCAGCTGATTTTAAAATAAAGTTCTGTCAGTCTTAATAAATTTATTCTCTAAGCAATTGTTTTAATGCATTAATTTCAATAAGAATGAAATTAAAATTAATAATTAATTTAAAAACATGATATGCAATGAAATTTATGTGAATTTTAATCTACCTAGAGAGTAGATTTTACATTTACTGGCGCTCAATACACACCAAATATACGCGTGCTAAATGCACAGATAAATGCATACTTTACCTAATTATAAAAATATAATTAACTTACTGATGACTTGATAATGTGTCATAGTGTGATTTTGCTTTCTTTGCAGGAGGCTGATCACTTCCACTCTCTAAATTATCACGGTCAGACATTTTATTATCAGAACAGAAAAATGATTTATTTACCAGAAAAACACAGGTTATGAGTACTGTAATAAACAGAGTATACACTATAGGTATCCGAGCTCAGTGGAGCGAAAGAGATGGCTTAACGCCGGATCGAGTGAGAGAGAAACGCACAGTCGACTCAGTGGAGCGAAAGAGATGGCTTAACGCCGGATCGAGTGAGAGAGAAACGCACAGTCAATTGCGCGTGGCGACGCGTCGCCACGCCAGAAATCGGTCTCACGTGCGCCTATAGATGTTTCACATCAAAAACGTATAACAATGGTGGTAGGCCACATCGGCTGCCGGCAGAAGTTACCACCCACCAGACAAAGTCTTGCCGCCAAGCGATTCGTCGTGTTCCGGCATGATGTCTGGTGAAGCCGTACGGGTGAGGGGTCTGAGCAGTTGTGTTGCGATGTGTGCCGGGTACGATGCGCCAAGTGTTGTTGTGTCGGGAGTTCGGTCGTGAAGATCTCCACATCAATCTCCCTCTGGCGCAGCATCGTTGGTCGTGTTGTTGGGTTTAACATTACACCACCTCGCTCAACTGCCGTCTTCCTTCCTATTCACTAAGTTTTCTAAGTGAATGCGTTTAATAAACTAGCGCGCTTTACCATCAATCAACGATTGCATCGCTGCTTACCATCAGGCGGGATTGCAGTCAAGCGCTAGGTTATAATTATAAAAAAAAAAAGTATTAGTTACAAAAATAAAACCCCTTTTTCACAAAACCGAACGAACACATTCCTAGTTGTTATTTACAAGTTGCCGACTGACGAAATATATTTTTTTTCGGATCGAGTGCCATATTTCACAATAACTAAAATAGCGCCCAACTACAAACACAAAATATACAGTTTTACGAGTATACCGACCGTTGATTTTCGCTGGCTCCATTTCAAAGTCAGCGTGAAATTAGTCTCGCCACATTCGCTCCAAATCCGAACAAAATAAACTGTGGTAAAACGAGAATTTGTTATAGCAACAAAAATATATTGATGTATTGTACAGTCAATTACTTAGAAGAGGCTAAGCTTTGAGTTTGGATCGATTCTCCCTATTGGAATCCTTAAACATAACTAAATCACAATGAAAATAATATCTCAGATTTGTAAATCAAGTCACTCTACCCATTTTCATACAAGGAACTTTTATCATTTACCTTTTTAAAATTTCGTGAATTCATATTATTTTCTTTTATTTTTGTTAACGAAACAATGGCGACACTAAAAATTATAGCCAGTATAGGATATGTCAGCTTCAAAAACTTTTTCTTTGACTAATTTTAAAGTTTAAACCTTTATACCTTTTTTTGGTGTGGATGGGATAACACTTATCTTTTAAACTGAATTTTTCAAATCGGACCAGTAGTTCCTGAGATTAGCGCGTTCAAACAAACAAACAAACAAACTCTTCAGCTTTATATATTAGTATAGACATAGATTTAAGAAGGACTTACAAAGTAAATAAAAGTAATTCTGACATCCATTTATACAATGTTTTTTTTTTATTTTCATACAGACTAATGGACAAATTTCGTTAGTAAAAATATGCGTAACAGGATAACATTTATAATGTTTTATTTTCTCGTTTGGAATTAAAAATACTTTTCAGTTTTAATTTCCAGCCTTGTATGTGATTTAACGGCTGTTTTGAAAACATCAATTTAAATTATTGTTGACGACTCGTGATTATTTTTGTTTGTTGTTTCCAGTTCGTTGCTTTTGTTTGATTCAAAAAATATTTTATATACTAATGTCTGCTCAACAAACTACTACAAACTGTAAAATTTCTTTATTAGATTTTTAACGTTATTATTAAAGCATTAAGGCTCAAAGTCGATTGGGAATATTTGACAGTTTCGGGTAGCTTGACCTGCAGCTGTCGTCCGTATATGAAATAAGAGCAGTAGTGCGATTTACATTGTTTAATTTCAGAAACGAAACATTAAAATCCTTTAATTATGTCATAAATCAGTACGTAACCCGAAAAACTGACATGTCCTCGTACCGAAAAATCAAAGACATTTGCCATCGATCAACGCGTACGCGCCCATGTTGTAGATAACAGCTCCCCTCTCAAATAGAGGTGGGCTCTGTCCGAACTTTGAGGACCAGCATAGGTTGATTATAATGATGATATAAAATAAATTATGTAACTCTCTTTCACGTGCACAGCTTTTCCAACTATCCATAAAGTAAAGAGTTTTATTTACTGCGTCAAACCATAATTAATATAGAAAAGTTAAAAATAACTGGAACCTATCTCGCTTGGAAAATCACTGACTTAGAATCTTTGCGCGCGAGAAGTCTAATCGAGTCATATTTTACAGAACCTTAGTTAAAACTGCAACTATCCAGCTCATTCCATTCTCCAAACCGTTATTTGTTGGAATGGAAGGCGTTTTAAGTAAAATAAATTACCTGTTACAAGATGAGAGTTTGTGACCGAGCGAGGATCAGCGACGGGCGAACGTTACGGAAATGAGAAATGAATTGTGGGAGATCGGGCCGTGTGTACCTCGCTTTAAACCTTAAACGGCGCTACCCAGTAAAACTATCGTGTTTCTGAAAGTATGAACATTATCTGGTATAAGCAGAAATATTTTTAATAGCGCCGCAATTTCTTTTAAATCGTTCATTACCGTTTACTCGGCGGTAATGACGGGAAATGTTTTGCGGTCGTCGCGCTGAAGGTAGAATGTTTGTTTTATTACTTTAAATGTTGTTTAACTGACATGAGTTTCGATTACATTTATGTAGGTAGGTAATGTGGACTTTGTGTTTATTTAAGCTTTAGTCGTTTTGGCATTAATATCTGTAACCTGTCGGAATGGTATTGATCCGTATATAGGTATATATCCAAAAGTCGCTTTGTTTTACGAGTAAGTATTTTGTGCCAACATAAATAAATTTGTGATTTATTTAATTTGATTCGAACTGTATTTTCATTATGAAACACCAAATTTATATCCGTAGAGAGCTTTACCGACATACATATAAATCAATCTATCGATTTGTATGTAAAATTATCGGTTTTTATGGTTAACTGCCAAATTGGGTCATTTAATTGATTTAAACATTTTATAATATCTACTAACTAAATATGGACTCTGTCGTCCGAAATGAATTAATTGAATTAATAAGGGCCTTACCAGAAGACCAATTACCATTTTTTGTCAATTCAAAGTCACAAGCCAATCGGTTATTTTCACAACATTTGTATTAAATACTTCAACATCTTAAGATTCACTTTAAATAAATGTCAATGTAAACTTCATGATACTCCAAAGTCAGAAGAGTTGTGCTAAAAACTCAACAAACTTGCTCGGTGTTTGATGTGGGAACGACGTTGAAGTTTCACTGAAAGTGGGGACAACTTATGTAAGAAAATAAAGGTTACATTTTATTACACACAAAACAAATAATGTTTCGGTTTATTTGCTACAATTTTTTTCGTATCTCGAGTTTTGTAACTCTGATAGTTTTTGTGGATCTTCTTTATACCTATATATATTGAAGCTGTACCTTTTTGTTGATAGAACGCTGACAATGTATATAAGGCAAATGGTGAAGACTATTGGACTAATGTGGATTATAAAGGTTCTTGTTCCTTTATCGATTCGCAAAATAGCACCATTTTCTAATGTACCATTTCATCTCGACTCAAATAAACACGTGATGTAACAGACCTTAAAGCTCCTGAGCTTCAAGGTCTGTCTGTTGAATTAAAACAGAAAAACAATCTAATCAAATATTAATAAAAATAAATTAATTTCCCTTAACGTATTACTAATTTGCCTCTGTATTTTGTTTTTTCTCGTTTTTGTATTTACTTACATTTTTATATTTTGGAAATAGAATGAATAAGTTTTCAATCCGTATATAAACTTAGTGGCCTAGTGGTTAAAACACCAGCCTCTCAAGTATTGGTGCGCGTTTTCGATTCCAGGTCAGGCAAGTACCAATGTAACTTTTCTAAAGTTATATGTACTTTCCAAGTATATCTTGGACACCAATGACTGAATGTGAAGGAAAACATCTTGAGGAAACCTGGACTTTATAAGTCTGAAATCGCCAGCCCGCATTGAGCAAGCGTGGTGATTACGCTCAATCCTTCTCTGTATGAGAGGAGACCTGTGCCCAGCAGTGGGACGATAAAAAGGTTGATGATGATGATGATATAAACTTTTTATGGTAACTAAAAGTGTTAACTATAAATTCGTAAATAATTTAATATTCTGGTATCCCTCGGTTGATGTGTGTCTTTCGACATATGAAATGTGTTGACTTTACATTCCTACCACCGCCGAAACAAGACCGTGCTCTGTGAAATGGCTCCTACCATGTCATCTCTCCACCACTCTTAATCTACTGTAGGAGGACGCGTAAGGCATTAAGACCTCTTTTTAACCGACATCAAAAAAGAAGGAAGTTCTCAATTCGTCAGAATCTTTTATATATTTTTTGTATCTTTATGGTGGCCGGCTGACCGACTCTTAAAAACATTATTCATAATAGGAGGCCAATGTTTTAAAATGCATCCGTTTATAGGCATAGAAGAATATGGTTGCGAGGCCAGGAATTAATAAAGGTTTATTATTATTTGCCGAAGTAACAGAATTGTATTATTATTTAATTACGGGCTATTGGGCTTCAGAAGAGAATCATCAAATCTTCTTTATTTTTTTTTTTTTATATTTATAACACATTTCACGTAATAACTAATGAATTAAAATTATTAACGTCAATGTTATATAAAAACATCATCGCCGAGTGACTTTCTATTGTAACCCCAGAGTGTGTGGTCCAACTTTTTAATGGTATGCATACTTCATTCTCACCTTATGAATTCTTGTTCGCGAATAATTAAATAATGTGTTCCTGAAAACAGGAGTTAGTAGAACGTAATAACGAGAAAAGCAGTGTTCTGAATAAAGAAGAATGTCCATTTTTGACCTGACTTTTATTTATATACAATATGTAACAAAAACCCTGTTGTTCCTTCAACCTACGTTTTAAGAATCGGCATACGGACGTAATAAAGCAAGTAATTTATAAAAATTGTTCAACAAAAATAATTAAAATAAATGTTTAATTATTAATATTTATAATCTGTAACTGATTTCTTAGCTCTGCAATTCTGCATGAAGAAACTAGACATAAGTAGAACGTTCCCGCCAATTTAATTAACTTATAAAATCAGATATACTAAAAAAAAAATCGAATTTGTCGGTTTTAATAGGTATTTGATTGTGACCCCTCGACTAGACAATGATTACTGTTTTCTAATTATGACTTCATTAATGATGTGCTTGTAGGTAAAATTATATGTCCCTGAAAGGAACAACAGGGTTTTTGTTACATAGTGTATTTTGGTTATTGTTTTGTAATAGGTGTACAAATAAATTTCTGCAGCTTTTTTGAACATGCAGACGAGCATTATCACGTAGGAGAATAAATTTCTCATATCTGGAGTAATACCTAATGGGTGCACTTTTCCTCTTCCTGTTATCTTTTTCCAATAACGCTTCCAATGCAGTGTCTTCGTACTATATTAATTAAATACGCTGAATACAATATTAAAAGAAACGCAGAAAAAATATATTTTTGAACATTTTTCTTCTTCAGCCTATGGATGTCCACTGCTGGATAAAGGCCTCCCCTAAGGCTTTCCACGCTGACCGGTCTTGTGCTGCCCGCATCTATCGGCTTACCGCGACCACCAGGTCATCGGTCCACCTTGTTGGGGGCCTCCCTATGCTCCGTCTTCCAGTACGTGGGCGCCACTCCAGAACCTTACTGCCCCATCGGCCATCGGTTCTGTGCCTGTGATCAAATCACTGCGATCCTCAACCCGCTTGCCAAGCGTGGGGATTATGGCAAACCACATTAGCACATTTGAACATTAATTCATGCTAATTCTACTTCATGACTGACTGACATTAATGACATTTTTTTTAAAACATTTCATTTTACAGTTTGCTGCTCCAGTTTAAATTAACCGTGTTTCTAAGTTGTATGGTTAATGTAGGGACAACAGCCGGTCAAGCTACCCGAAATTGTCAAATATACCCAATAAACCTTGAGCCTTAATGCTATAGAGATAAAGTTAAAAAACTAATACATAAATCTGATAGATTGTAGTAGCTTGATGTGCCGTCATCTGTACTTTTAATTTAATCAATAAGTATTTCGTTATTAGTCATGGGATAAAATAAATTATATAAAAATAACACAATATTTTTTTTTATTAATTATAAACTAGCGCTTGACCGCAATCCCGCCTGATGGTAAGCAGTGATGCTATCGTTGATGGTAAAGCGCGCTAGTTTATTAAGAGCCTATTCACTCATAAAAACTGAGCGAATAGGAAGGAAAACGACAGTAGAGGGAGGTGATGCAATGTTAAATCCAACAACACGACCAACGATGCTGCGCCAAAGGGAGATTGATCTGAAGACCCTCCACGACCAAACTCCCAACACAACAACACTAGGCGCATCGTACCCGGCACACATCGCAACACAACTGCTCAGACCCGTCCTCCGTACGGCTTCACCAGACATCATGCCGGAACACAACAAATCGCTTGGTGGCAAGGCTTTGCCTGGTGGGTGGTAACTTCTGCCGATGGCCGATGTTATGGAAAGATAATCATGGATATGGATAATCATGCAGTGTATCATTAAGTGTGCGCAAGTGAAATGTTTTTTTTTTGACATTTGACAGTTGTGTGATTTGCATCGGCGTAGCCGCAGGGTCTTCGTTGTTGAGCTTGTATTTAGATAAAATGGCGTAGTATATTTTGTATGTGTTTCTTCTTATTACGACCTGGACCCAACCCTGGACTCCTATCCTCATCGGTCCTCATCTGACGACCTTTGCTTACCATACCTGATACCGTTGTAAATCCGATCTGTTGACAATGCTGCCATCAGCAAAAGTCGACGTAAACTTTGTATAAACTATCTTGTCACATCAATTAATACAAGAGTAATTTGGTTACTTAGCGAGTATTATCGCCAGTAATCGTAAGTATTTTCTGCTCATTATATTTAATCTATTATCAAAGGAATCTATGTTTTGTTAAGTTCATTTTGGTATACATATAACGGTTACACATTGCGTAAACTTGTCACAATTATTAATAATATGACAGAATTTATGACCTGACTAGGTATGTTCTCCATCTAAAAACATTGAAATAGTTTTATTTTTATTAGTAGGCTATATACACGCTCATTATACTTACGATGTTGTAAATCAGTCTTCATCACAATACGTCTTAAATAAACAAAAAAAAAAATAAAACCAAAACCAAGAAAGACTTGGCGGGATGAGCTGAACTCCTTTTCGAAGAATCAGCACTTTTCGAACGTCAGCATTACATAAGACATTCTCCCAAAAACGCCAGCACTTCACTACATCCTACCGCTTTCGCTGGGAAAAAGTGGTGCAACAAACTCCCTAGGACACCACTGCTGTCTATACAGTTAGAAAAATTTTGATTATTAACATCATCATGGTCAATAGCGATTTACTTGAACATGTTCATTGCAACGGACGTCGCATTGAGCTTTTTGTGTATTCTCTAATATACATAACATAATCAGCCTATAATTTCCCCACTACTGGGACACCTGGCGGCGTGGATATATATAACGGCGCGTGACTAGTTAATTTTAAATATTGTGATCTGTTTTGTGTCAGTATCAATTGTCCGTAAATTACTCTGCTATTTTTTGAAGTCGATTAATCGATCGGTATTCGGATAAATTATTTTTTTTTTATTAAGAGCGGGTAACACCATGGAGCGAATGGTAACACCGACTGGAGTTGCGTTTGACATAGCGATCGACCGTTAGCGCGGGCAATCTTTGATCAAGCGTCGATCGAGTGTGTGTTGGTCATGCCCAAACCCAGTGGCTCTTATCTGTTTTAATCTGAGATTATCATTGTAGTCCCTTAATATTGAAGTGATTTAAGTTTCTGTACAGTTAAAATAATAAGAATCGAACATCACGCTTTAGTTCTTGTTCAACGTTTTCTCAAAATACCGCCCACGATGGAAGCTCATGGAATGAGAAGACACCTCAACTATGCGTAACATCGGCCTCGCATTCTATGCGCCTGAAATGAAAATTACTAATACCTATCCTTAATAAGTCAAATAATATTTATGTAAAAAGTAAGTGTACTCTGGAACACAATCGATGAAGGAACTCAGACTTACTTATCGATATCTGTATTGATAAGTAGAAGCACATCGAGGCAAAATTGATGGCCCATGATTCGGTCGGGAGCCGACTTGAATTTTTATTGAATTTGAGCTTGCTGGCATCAGCTCAAACACTACGTTTGCAGAATTAAATTATGGTAGCGCCAATTACAGCCGTTTTTGAACCGCACGATGGCTGATCGCCAATTTATGCGCTTATAAAGCCCGTTTCAGTTATAACATGATTTCGGTGCCCTGTTGTCGAGAATGTGAGAATGCAGGCGATGTATATTTTAAATGACCTATTTTTACTTACCGGTGTGGTTTATAATAAGCCTAAATGTAACAGACCTACCACTGTTGCACTACTCACAGTCTTTGGTAGAGGTGTTGAATTTTATTTATTTTTATATTAAAATAATATACATATAAATAAAAAGTTTTGTTCTGGGTACAAAAAATAAATACATAAGAATATTTGGAATATAATTATTATGTAACGTCCTTCAAAAATTATGGTTTATTTTTGTCGCATAAAATAATAACAGCAGGTGGCGCTGCGTTCGATTAATGCAGAAAATGTTATCGAATTTTCTTCCCTCATTTTCGTGAACAAAACAATGACCGTGTCGATACTTACTTACAATGCAATTAGTCATGCAGATTTGTATCATCACATTGATATAAAATTACAGTTTATTTCTCTCAACTTTAATATATACTTCGCAAGCCAGTCTGCTGTATTCTGCGCTTCTGCTGGACAATGGCGTTTCTTTATTTCCTTTTCTTGTGGTTGTATGACGTTGTGGTGTGGCCTGGTCTGGGCCTGCGACGAGCTCATTTTGTCTTTACCTGAATAATTTAAATTATAGGTGTTAATTCATAAAAAAAAAATCACTGAAAAATGGCAAATGATGAGAGCAGTGGTTGCCCCATGGAAACTATTATGAGTTCTAGTTCGTAGGTTCAAATCAGGAACATTTTTTTTTATCACTATAGTTCTCAAAACAGAGAAGGAAAATATTGTTACTAGCATATCTTAGAACTAAAATTTTAAAGACATGTGATATCTATCATCCCACACTGGACCTACGTGGTGGTCTCAGCAGTAAAAAGATATCATTATGTATTATAGAAGTAGATATTTGGCTAAGCTAAACCACAACAAGAAGTTCACAAAAACGACACTCCACACCATCCTTACGCTATCAATGAAGAGAATGCAAAACAGTCACTCTAGCTTTCCAGTTTTTAGGTCACTGAGATCTTTGATGTGGCGAAGTCTTCGAGACACCGAAACTTTTTCTAGGCGATCCGTTTAGCAAAGTTTATTTTATAGATAAGACGGGCTTCCGTCCTGTCATGAATAGCTCGTTTGCTTGATATAAAAACTTGTAAAAATAAATTGCTCTAGAAACAACGGGACACAAGACTTAAGCAGTTTGGTGTTCTACTTACAAATTAGGTTTTTGTGTAGGTTGTTCTTATTATAACGCCGGTCTCCCCAAAAGTTTTGGGCAGTACCGGGATGAGGTAGGCACCAGTAAACTTAGTGGTGGACCACTCTAAAATATATATCTCGCTAGGGCCTACTATTCCGCGGCACATACACTACAACGCGCCACGCGACAGATCCCGACAAACGTAGTCAATTTTCCGGGTGGAAAAGCTTTTTTATTGAATAAGTTAATGTAAAAAAAACGCGCGTACTCTGCACTTCATCACATGGCGCGGGTTGAGTGTATGATCCGCCTTAAATTATTGGTGAAGTATACAATAATTATACGTTAAGATCTAATTCTACCAAATATTTTTAACGAATGAAGAAAATGTTTTTGGGTATAGGTACTATCTATTACAGACTAACTAGGTTTTCTTGAGGAACTAGGTTTTATGTAAGCATTTAACAAACAAATAGTTTATCGATTATAGGGATTAATTCTCGTGTATTTGAAGCATTTTAGAGTAATGAGTCTAAAATGCGTCTACTACATGTTAATGAATACGTCGATGCGACATTCGTATGACGACGCATCAACGACAGAGGCAACTTAAATCGTAGAGGCGTCGACGCGTGTTTTGACAAACATCGTCGATGTCTGTCGCTCATATGTATGAGCTCTAAGATTTTTCAGTGCCCTTATGATGAGAAATAAAGATAGTTTTGATGAAAGAAAGCTATATTTAAATTAGGATTGCTATTCTAGTGAATGCTTTTCGTGGAATTTGCATTCCTTAGTAGGTGCCTACCTACTTACAAGACTAGGAAATTGTGACAAAGGTGGAATGTGGGCTTTCCATTGTGTTGAAAGCAAAGATGTTAAGTACCTACTTACTCGGTACTAGAGAGACGAAGCGGATTTTGTTCTCGTTGCATGGCAAAGCCTTGAGCTTTTAATGCACAGTTGTATTAATATATTTTAGCCGCCTCTCAGTTTTGACTACGGTGTTTGAATGTTTTTTATAAATATTTACAACTAGTCCCCTTATTTATAAACGTTACTTAAATAGTGATTAGTGATTGTTTAACCGTAAATTATAGACGTTTGCACCTCACTTAACGTACACTTCACTTACACTACCTCACTTATCGTTTATGAATAAACCCCTTAAACACAGTGGTCTTTATTCATAAACGATGATAAAGTTAAGTTGACAGCCTTCGTGGCGTAGTGGTAGCGAACGCGGCCGTTGCGCAGGGAGGCGCGGTTTCGATCCCCGCACAGTGCAAATATTTGTATGCATGAATATGAATATTTGCACTGGTCTGGTCGTGCCTCGTAAAGCACGTTAAGCCGTTGGTCCCGGTTGCCATACGAACATCTAGTGGCAGTCGTTACGGGTTGTTGGAGCCCTCAAAAGTCCAAACAATTGGTCTAACTGCAATGCTTAGATATCGCCTTCAGGTTGTGGAGGTCAGGCGGCAGTCGCTTCACGGAAAATATTGAAGTTTAGCCAAAATTCACAAAATTGGATGTTTTCGAAACTTCCGTGCATACAGAATAATTGTTAGGAACTGCTAGTTACAATGGTAACATATAACAAAACATATCCAAGAACTTAAACAAAAACACCTAATCCATTTTATGAACAGCGAAAACCATTATGGAACTTCTCCATTTGTTCATTTTGATAGATGGCTGAAATTAATGAGTAAAACAAAAACACAGCAACTTTATCAGCGTGCATCTTGCTCCGAGCATTTATATCGTTAATCAAATCAAGTGTTAAATGATCCGTCGAAAGGGAGGCCCACAAGTACCTACCGAGACCAAGATATTTCCTGTTCCGACTTCCTGATGATTTTCCTGAGCAATATTTTTTCTTTAAGAACCAATGGAGTTGCTAACACGAGCAATTTGTCAGAAGTCTTCTTTGTCTGCTCAGATTCGGGCTGTTTATCTTTCACTTTGAATTGGCTTCGAACTTGTCACTTACCATTTTCAACTTCATACGTCACGCGTGCTTTGTCGGCGTTACCAACCTTTGTTTCGAAATTTTATTGAAATATTTTCCGGGATACATCGCTTAAATTAATAATGGCACCTCTCATTTAATGAATTTCAGAAAGGGGAAAGCGAAAGGTTCGAATCATAGATTTTCCAATTCTGGTGTTATTGTTAGAGACCATTGACGCAGAAATAAGATCTTATTAAATTATTTAAATTACCTACTATTTAATTGTATGCCTGAATTCCTCGAAAGCGGAGGCATGAGTGGGTTTTGTCATATTTCGCTAATTATTTTGAAGCCCCTGTTCTATGTGAGTCGGGTGGGTTTGTGTTAGGAGTCGAATACGCCAACCTCTTTTGAAAGAGAGGAAAGAAATATAATTTTGAGGTCAAACTTACCGTTTCCAATAAGAACGGTGACCGCAATATGCTACTGAAATGTCCAAATACGAAGCGTTTTTGACACCATAGTGTAAAGCTCTGAGTTGAGCGAAACGATTACCGACTAAAGCTTTCATTGATTGGACATCAGCTATAATTTTTCATGTATTCAGTTTGTTTTGGCCTTTCTTTCAAAAGTAGCTTTTATAAGCATTATATATCAAAACAAAATATCGGCACAATTTTAGACGTCATAATACAATAGGCATGACATCTAAAAATTTCAAAATGACAGACTTTCTTGACGTAGCTCGCCCAAAATACTGGAAAATATAACATAAAACAGCCACAGACAGCTGCAATAAAATAATACACGAATAGACACTTTCACACAACAAAAACATCAAAGCCCGCTCCACGATTTTCGGCTAGTATGTGGCATGCCGTCAAACTGAAACGCTTACAGAAAGGTGGTGGTAAATGCCAAGTGCCAGGAACGCTGGCTACGAATACTTGCACAACCCGTTTAACCTATATACCCCAACATCGAAACCGCAGCCTTCTAGTTGACAATGTTAGTCTTGTGCAGACATTCAGACTATGTGAATTATCCTTAAACCGGGGCTATGGCGGATGAATTTATTGACACCGCGTGTACGTGAGGAATTCAATAGAACGTGTTGCGTGAACTGAACTATTTGAGGTGTTTATTATGAGCTCCATTATTTTATTTTGAGAGGTATTTTTTGTGGCATGTGGCGGCTTTTGTTTTACACGTTTGAGCAAAGTATTTCAAATTTTATACATTAGTCTAAAATTGTGACCGGTTGATGACAATAAGTGCGCCCCTTATTGCAATTAACTTTCTTTTTCTTCTTCTAGTGCCTCTTCAATCCTGAAGGTTGGCCGTTAGCTTCTTGTACTAAGTCTTGTTAACCGCAAGTCGGAACAGTTTTTCGACGAAAGTAATGTCGGTCCACTCCCTGATGTTTCGCAGCCACGATTTTCTCTTTCGTCCAGCGCGCCAATGAACTTTAACTGACGAAATTGTGAGTATACTATAGGTAGATACCTATAGTATACTCACAATTTCGTCAGTTACTCTGCTCTACCCTGTGAGGAGACAAGTCATAATGTTATGTAATGATTAAATTTACTTAGCTTGTAATATTGATAGCATTAAAGGTTCTTGCAAACAGGCACAATCTGGCAGCGCAACGTAACTTCAATAGAACAATTTCAATAAAGTTTTCATAGGTATTGTTCTATAAGAATCGCGTCGCACCGTCACGTGGCGCCTTTTTGGGGTAGCTTTAACCCATCTTACTAATTGAATAAGAGAACCAAAGTGAACGCACCCGAGTATAAAACTTAACAAATTTTTATGGGAGCAAGCTTAAGACTTAACGGCTCTTTAAAGAAAGGGTTGACCACGAAACGAAATTAAACGTCAACTTTCACCAAAAAAGCCCTCACCACTTAGCGGTAAAGCTGTAGACCACGTTTAATGCACTGTACAAGGTACATTAGTATTCCGTCTATTGTCTTCCTTTTTTCGAATGGACAGATACTGTTGGCCTCTTCCGGCCTTTATAGCAATACTGGGCTTAAGCAGGCGAGGCACTTAGGGTGCTCAGCCTGTAAAAAGCAAGGGGGGGTTACAAGTTGCCTAATGGTACCTTTGGGAGGGACAAAAGCTCTATGTATTTTACGTTGAAAGAAGTGTAAGATGCCGTCTTTTTTATCACTTATTATTTGACAAGTAACAGTTTTTGGCAGGGTCAAAATTGACAGTTATTTTTACCCAACTTAAAAAAATGTCACTGTGAAATCTTTGGGATTTTTTACTATATTCTATACTAATCTGCCTTCTAATTTAGGACTCATAGTGAAAAATCGTGTCAAAAAAGTAAGCAGTGGACATACCTAGGTACAACTGTATGTAGACCTTAACTAAATTGATGCCTTTTTTTACATAAATCTACGTATAGAAGAAAAAGAAGCTCACATTAAGATCGTCCTGATAATATCAAAACCTGGTGTAATCAGTGACTATATGGACTTATGGCTCATACATCACATATAGGAATTTGACTTTAATAAAATTACACAGTATCAGGCGTCGGCATTGTGCATTTATCCAGTATCATAAATATCGCCGCTCACACTGGCTTTTAATAGCACGTATACAAACTTTTATTGAATTCGCTCAATATATTTTGGCATTGGCGCAAATACGATGGTTGTTGAATTAAATAATGAAAAGGCAGTTTCCCACAGGTTTTAAACGGCTGAATGGCAAAGTGCCAACATTTGTGTTCTACTTATCTCTAACCAATAGATAATAACATTTTTAGTCACTATGAGATGTGTGATTTTGGTTCAGAAAGTACTGCTGTTACATTTATTTGCAATAGATATCCAATAAGGAGAAGTAGCATTTACGATTGTTACACCTACCTTATTGTACCTTCGTTTTCCATAAAGAAAATCAAACATTACGTTAAACCTACTATTGGTTAAATAATGATTTATGGTACCATGTGTTTGGGCACGCCACAATAGCGGCGGTAAGTCCCGTCTTTGAGGAGTGGTTAGAGAGGTGCCACGGCGCCCTCACCTTCCGCCGCCTGACACAGTTCCTCACCGGACACGGCTGTTTCGGGAGGTTCCTGTTCCGTATAAGGCGGGAGGAAACGCCAGGATGTCACCGCTGTGTAGATCGCCCTGAGGACAGGGTGGGGCATACGGTGGAGGCTGCCCGGCTTGAGTAGAGCACCGCCGTGTCTTCCGTGATCTCTAGCGTTCGACCCTGTTCCAGGTCATGGTCCGGAGCGAGAGTTCATGGCAGGCCGTCACCTCTTTCTGCGCAGCAGTGATTCTGCCAAAGGAAGATGCGGAGCGCGTGAGGGAGCGGGAATCCCTCATGCCTCTAGCCGCCGCAGGAGACGCCCTGGTCGGGAGACATCGGACTCACGGCCACCGTAGTCGCGGGCTTGCGGGCGGTGAGCAGTGGGCAGCTCACCGCCCGGTAAGGACCAGGCCAGGGTCGACGGCACGTCGTGTTTAACGTGACGAGCCTCAATGAGATGTCAGCACACCGTAACGGGGTCCACGAAGACCAATGCCTATTGGGTTAGGGTTGCGGGTTGCTTAGAAAAGAAACCGTGGCCCTGGCGCACAGGCAAGTGAAGGAACTTTTACTGACTAAAACCCCGGGTGGGTTTTAGTCAGTAAAAGTCTGACACGCCCTTCCGCTCGGCCCAGAGTGAGTGAGAGAGGTAATTGGGTGATTTCCCATCCAAAGCAAAAAAAAGGTAGGTAATGGTACCTAACTTTTTTTTTGCTTTGGATGGTTCACTTTTTACAGATATTCATAACAATTTGAGTTTTTTTATGAAACTTATTTTGTAAATATTTTTAGCACTTGGTATTAATTGATTCATCTATTAATATTCAAGTCAAACCTTTCGTTAACCGGACTCAACAAAAAACAAACAGTATGGTAATTCCATGGACAAACCAATCCCCGAAAAATCCGCATTAATTTTTCATGTCCAAAATTTTGACGGAGCGATCACATTCTAATAATCTATTATACAGCTAAACAAACAGCTTGGCAAACTGTAAACAACACACTACATTGTGCCATTTATTAGACGTCATAAATTGCTTATGTGGGTTTACTCAGTTTCAATTAACAGACGACTGGCGTTGCGCTCACATTAGCTTTGATACACGATTATCATTGTCAAACGTGATATCAATGAATTGGTTTTTAAAAGCTGTGATAGATTTTGATGACCTTGTTTGTTGCCAATTTCACGGGAAAGGAGATGAGTCGAAGAACTCTTCACCGTACCTATCCGGTGATAGCATCGAATGAGACTAATTGCTATTCCTTTTGTGAGCTTGCTGAAAACTAGCAAGGTCAAAAAGGAACCGGGAGCAAAGCTGGCTTAACTTGTGGTAACCAAGTGTAACAACACGCTGTAAATGTGTGCGTGAATATGTGTAGCGTGAGTACATAAAACACACACACGTTTCCGACATCGCTATTGTCTCGGACAGTACCGAGAGCTGTTGAATATTATATTCATTCACAGCATATTTATAGGTTTAGTAAACACAATTAAAGCGATATTGATCTCATAATGCGACCACTCATCTTGAGATTAATATAATACAGTTGATAAGTCCTCCGCCAAATTATATTGACTTTCTGTATTGTATGTAAATACTGCCGTAGATGCTAAAAAAATATTTCCTAAACAGTGGTTCATGACCGGCATTCAAATGATTTAGTAGTTCAACCATCAGAAGGAGCTATTTTTAAACAAAATCGACATAAGTACGATACTACATACAGTATGTTAAGAAACCCTGTCCGACCCGTGAAGGTGTTGTTAGGTATCCATAACTGATTCTACTAATGCATACAAAACCGGGCTAAACTTAAAAAAACTCCCTAAAAAAATAAATATTATTTCGCAAAAAGAGGTAACTTAATAAATATGCGTTACGCACCCTTCCGCGTGCGGCGGGCGGCAGGGCACGCGGCACGTGGTCGCATCGCTATTCGCTCATAATAATACCGGTGTTGTCACTTTTTTAAAAATGACCAAATTTCGGGGAAGTTGGAATTAATTCGCGGGAAAAAAATATTATTTCAAAATTCATTTGAATTGGTACTATGATGATTACGTAAAATTTTATATTATATTTGGTCATGTGTTTACCTAACCTTTATTATCCTTATGGGTCGGACAGGGTTTTCTTAACATACTGTTTATGGAACATAAGAAATATGTAACAAATAGGTGAATAAGTACTTACCAGCTTAAAAACTATCCTTACTGCAAGCACGCATACGTCTTCACTTGACAAATTGCGCCGGCTGGAAACAGCTGATAGCACGGTTTTTGCATCACTCCCTGACCAGGAATGGTAATGAAATGGAAAACAAAGGTCTTACTTGCCAAGAACAAGGAAACCACCTACAAAACGCATCAAATCACACTGAAATGCCTATTCTGGAAGCCGTAGTTACGTTAAAATTTTAATAGATATAGGAATAAATGTTCTAGTTTAAGTGTGGCTAATGATTTTACAGAAGATTTATAAGTTAATTAATAGGTTTTTGTATAATATACCCGAAAGTGACATTAGAAATTACAAACGAGCTTACAGAATAAGTATGTTTGAGATATTTTTATCTGTACATCATAAAATAAACGCTTAAGTTACTAGTGACCCACCCTGGCTTCGCATGGGTGCAATGATCTTCGAAAATATTCATTTAAATCATACGTTGTAAAGGACGATATTAGATCTATATTAAATCAACAAAGTATTTAAGGTAATAAATTGGATAAGGATTTAAGGACTGTATTGGTTAAAATGGTTGGTTGGACTGTATGGTCGTGGTGGCCTAGTGGTTAAAACACCAGCCTCTCAAGTATGAGTGCGCAGGTTCGATTCAGGTCAGGCAAGTACCAATGTAAATTTTATAAAAAAGTTATATGTACTTTCTAAGTATATCTTGGACACCACTGACTGAAGGTGAAGGAAAACATCTTGAAGAAACCTGGATTTTAAGTCTGAAATCGCCAACCCGCATTGAGCAAGCGTGGTGATTACGCTCAATCCTTCTCTGTATGAGAGGAGACCTGTGCCCAGCAGTAGGACGATAAAAAGGTTGATACTGACGATGATGATGATGATTGGTTAAAATCGCTTCGAAAATTAGCCGGTATTTGTCGTAAAAAGTAAATGACAAAAAAATGTTATTGTGGGATATCCATAAGAGATAAGAGATAGACAAATACCATCGCGAACTTTTTGTAGACCTTTTCAATGTGCAGAATATTTAGTACATTGACAAATCTATCGTACAGTAGATAAATCTCGTAGGGTTTGGCATTCTTCATGCGCTGTATCAATCAGATACTTCTTTGAGTGACCAATATGGGTGATATCTAAACATGAAAAACAACAAAAAAGATATAATCAGGTCAACGACCGTTTGAAGTGTTAGGTCATTCGCGTAGTTTCGCGATCTAATAGAATTTGAGCGTGTGTAATACCAACTACAACCAAAACGCTTGGAAGGATTTAACGCAAAATTGGATCTGTGGTATGTATGTACTACTTATATCTACAAAGTCCGTAACGTATTGGTGAGCACGCCTCGAGAGTTCATGACAGGAGCTATCAAGACTTCACTGACGCGCGTGATTGACGAATGGCCTTGGGTAGATATCGCCTTAAATTACAACACAATAACTTCGGTATATAGACGATCAAAAGACAATTTTGTATGACTATAAGACCAACTGGAATATTGGATCACAATTTCGTTATATAAATTTCGTCGTAGCAATAGAAATTGAGTTTAGATATCTAGACAGGAGTGTAGCAATAGACAAATCACTAAAAAATAATAGAAATGAGACATAGGTATGAGGCAATTGTGTAACACACAAACATCAGCAATGAGTTTCACTTTGACATATGTATGTACATATGTATTTACATATAAATACTTCATATCTGGCAACACATACTGGTCGAAGACTGTTATTTTGAGACACTGCGGTATTTCGGACGAGAAGATTCTACGTAGCTTCCCGAAAGCAGCCCAGCCGAGTTGGATTCGACGATTGACCTGTTTCTCGAAGACGAATGACTTATGGAACTGAAATGTGGTCACTAACAATGGGCCTTATAAGAAGGCTCAAAGTCACTCAAAGGGCAATGGAGAGGGCCTTGCTTGGGGTTTCACTGTGCGATCGAATCAGGAATGAGGAGATCCGCAGAAGAACGAGAGTATTCGACATAGCCCGAAGAATTGCAACACTAAAGTGGCAGTGGGCTGGACACTTTGCCCGTAGGTCCGATGCCTGATGGGGCCGACGGGTTCACGAGTGGCGACCACGCACCGCAAGACGCAGCGTTGGTAGGCCCCCGACAAGGTGGACCGTCGACCTGGTGAAGGTCGCGGGAAACCGCTGGATTCGGGAGGCGTAGGACCGGTCGTCGTGGAGAACCTTGGGGGAGGCCTATTTCCTGCAGTGGACGTCTTTCGGCTGAAATGATGATGATGACTTCATATCTTAGAAATAGAACACATGAAGTAGGATTAACATTATTCTATTGCATAATTATGTTCCTTCTAAATGATACAGTGTGTTCGCAATTAAGGTGAAAGTTACACTTCTTAGCACCAATAGTACCAAAAAACGAAATAGAATCATATTTTTATTTATTTATTTATTAAAACTTTATGCACAAAGAAAAACATTGTACAATGTTAATGCCCTAGGCATTTTCTACCAGTCTACCTTAAGGTGATGCAGACAAAACATGGTAGGTGCATCAATATGAAAGAGAAGTTAAAAGAGAAACACAAAAAAAGAATATTATAATAAATACATAAATACATACATACAAAATACAAACAGTAGAGAGAGATAAAAAAAAATAGATAGAGAAAAAGAATAAATTATATATTTGATGAATCAGCCAATTTCTTGCGTAAATACTCCCGAGCTTTAATTTTAAAGGTGTACCGATTGGTCAACGTCCTGATATTCTGAGGAAGATCATTCCAAAGGAAAACCGCCTGGACAAGAAATGAAGACTTAAGAAAACTAGAGCGGTGAGAAGGACATCGTAGAAGACAATTATGTAGATGAAGACAATTATATTTTCTGTATCTCCTACGCATATTGTAACTTTTTTCTGACCTGAGTTATTAACCATATAGGTACTAAAAATCAATCTATGCAATCAACTGTACATATACGTTTAGATTTTTCTTTATAAGCATATAACGTAAACGGTATACTGTATTAGTATAAATCTATTGAAGGATTTTTATAACCATTGCAACTGCGCTGTGCTTATAAAGTCGTAAAATAGGCAATTTTTGATTGTATAGCATAGTTGCTATTTGAGTAACATTGTCAGCAATACTAAAGTTGTAATTAAATCAAACAATATAAATTTAGTGCATTATTTTTAAACTTTTTTATCGAAAACAGTAAAACTAGAATGAATTAACAAAATTAAAACCATAAAAAAATCATAAACGTGGATATATTAGTTACACCAACATCAATACCTAAATCTGTTTATTTTCATAAATAACCTTATTTAAATATCGTCCCACTGCTAAGCACAGGTCTCCTCTCATACAGAGAAGGATTGAGCGTAATAACCACGCTTGCTCAATGCGGGTTGGCGATTTCAGACTTTCAGGTTCCCTCAAGATGTTTTCCTTCACCTTGTAATCAGTCATTGGTGTCCAAGATATACTTAAAAAATACATGTAAATTAGAAAAGTTACATTGGTACTTGCCTGACCTGGAATCGAACCCGCACACTCATACTTGAGAGGCTGGTATTTTAACTACCAGGCCACCACGACTTCACCCACTTCTTCTTCTTCACTTTTTTTTCGGTCACATTTTACAAACTATGTAGATATCGGCGATTTATGTTTGACTACTTTGAGATAAATGGCCCAAAAAATCTTAAAGGTAGTCTTTTGTAAAGTCCAGACACAAGTTTAGTCATATCACTAATAAATGTTCAGCAATGAAAAGTAGTATGTAAATATCCCCAGCAAACAGATTGCTTCTCTTAAAAATAAAAGTGAATTATTTAACTTGTGGAATTACTTTTTTTAATAATTATAAACCATTGCTTGACCGCTGATGGTAGACAGGGATGCAATCGTTGATGGTTAGTGGTGAGCTATTCACTCAAAAAAAAACTGAGTGAATAGGAAGGTAAACGGCAGTTGAGCGAGGTGATGCAATTTTAAACCCAACAACACAACCAACAATGCCGCGCCAGAGGGAGTTTGATCTGGGACCCTCCACGACAAAACTCCCGACTCAACAACATTAGGCGCATCGTACCCGGCACACATCGCAACACAACTGCTCAAACCTGTCCTCCGTACACCACCAGACATCATGCCGGAACACAATATTAAAAGTTCCGTTTAATTAAATTTAAAAGCTTTTTCAACGTTAACTAAAGATAAAACAGTTAAGACCTACATGAAACGTTTCCTTTGAGTAGGTAAGTAAAACAAAAGGTAGTGGAAACCACTAAACTGAGCGCGCATGTGAAGAACACAAACAAAATTAAAGAAAAACTAAACAGCAAGTAAACATCGACGGAGCATGTCCGGATCGGGAAGCTAAGCTAATACTTGCCGGGAGAAGTTGAAAGCCTCTGTGAATCCGTTTCTATCTTATATTCAGTGCGTAAACATAAACATTGGAAGTTTTATAAAGACTACAAAAACATGTTTTGAAAGATGCATTCCAACCAACTAATTATATCGTTGCTTCATAATCAACCTTGTAATCGTCTCACTGCTGGGCCCAGCTCTCCTCTCATACAGAGAAGGATTGAGCGTAATCACCACGCTTGCTCAATGCGGGTTGGCGATTTCAGACTTAAAGTCCAGGTTTCCTCAAGATGTTTTCCTTCACCTTCAGTCACTTAGAAAGTACATATAACTTTAGAAAAGTTGCATTGGTACTTGCCTGATCTGGAGTCGAACCCGCGCACTCATACTTGAGAGGCTGGTGTTTTAACCAATAGGCCACCACGACTTACGACTTACTTACTCAAAATGGCCAAATTACTATGGAAATTTCTAAATACATTACATATCTACCATATATCTATACGAATATATAAAGCTGAATAGTTTGTTTGAAGGCGCTAATCTCAACTACTGGTCCGATTTGAAAAATTCTTTTTGCATTGGATAGCCCATTAATCCAGGTAGGCTATAATATAACATCACGCTGCGAATCATATTAAAAAACCCGTGGAGCAGCTAGTGTAATGTAATCAGACCAGAATGAACTCCTACTGCCGGGACACCGGCCTGTTCTCGGAGAAGGGTAGTACACTGTCCGGGTTGGTGGATTAGAGGTACCTACCTAGCTCCAGTTCCCAAACACATCACAGAAACAATATTAAAATGAAATCTAGAATATATTGTGATATTTCGTATACGATATTCAAACGACAAAACCGGCCGATGCGACGGCAGATTGGAGCAAAGTTAATATAATCACACGAAAAACTACATCGGGCCACAGGGCGTCACATCCGAACAAGTACGGGAAAAAAACCGACAAAACCCGAACGTAACGAGTAACCGATAGGAACAGCAAAACCCTACCCCGAGCCTGAAAGAAACTAACTGCGGAATAATAGAGCAGTTAGGAGCCGTTCAAAACTACCCGCCAATGTTCAGCCGATTTAAATTCATACTTTATTGTACTGTGCAGTGAACACTCGCCTTTTTTAACGTAGCTGTTTTACACATTTGCAAATGGGAGGATTTAATTAAAAGTGCTTTTTGTTGTTATTTTTTCAGCCAGTATTATAGAAGCTTTAGATGATGATTAAAAACAGTAATCAATTAAATGCACCCACATACGATCCTTTTCACAGTTACTTGATTTTACCTCTGACATTGCATAATTGTTCAAATCACTATGACCTCTATTATCATTCTTATAAGCTTTTTGTTGGGTTGCTGTCATCGACAGGACTGTCCAAATCAATGTGAACTTTATATTCGTCATAATAAGTTTGTTGTTGTGTTGCTGCTGTCATAGGTAATATAACATTGAAGTGACAGTAGTAATATTTAATCATTGTTATTGAAAAACTCGACAATATAAGCGAATTGGGACAGCACTAGCGGGAATAGCATTTTTAAACAAATAGACACACTACGCCAAAATTTCTGTGTTGAAACCATTTCATACACAAAGAATGATTGTTGGGATTAGAAATTACGAACAATTTTTAAGTTGATGTTCAAACTACTAGATACTTAATTATTTTCCCTGACTGAGTTTTTAATCTACTTATAGCGGTAACTTTACTAAACAGTGCGAATAACGTAACTGTATATAGCAACTAAACTAGCCAGTTTTCTTTCACTTTGTATTTTTATTAGATGACTAGTTGTTCGGGGCCCGCGTCGTCAGGAATTTCGCTATTCCCGACGGATTTTCCAAAAATTTTCTTTCATACAAACTTTGTTGCGACAAAAACGAACACAACAAAAAAAGAATCTGCCAGATCAGAGCCGTTATCAAGTTTTGATTTTTATACAGCCTGAAATTGATTAATGATAAGTATATTTATATTTTCCAGTAAGTATTGTTTCGTGTCGAGAATCAGTAGTTACCTCAAAACACAACTGCAACTGGTACTTAAACTTAGATACAGTAAATCAGATACGGATATGCTGCCGTCAATAGCATAGTTGCCGTAAGTACGCTCTAGACGGTTTTGTGAAAACCGCAGTAGGTATAAGGTTTTGTGCGAAAATCGTCCATATATTCTTTGTTTGTAATTAGATCATGAGAGTTGATAACTTAAATGAAAGAGAACTTCAACACCTAACCATGGGCGTAGCCACACTGGGGCAAGCTGGGGCACTTGCCCCACCCTGACTCTGATCTATATACCTACCCTCATTTGCAAAAAAAAGAACACGGGCGGTTTTAATTTTCATCATTTAAAAAGATACAATACAAAAAAGTTTTTAATCGTTTGTACACATTACTGGCCGGTTTTAAAAATGCTGTGGTATTTAAAAAACTACTTTCTAAATTGAAATTTTCATTTGATGCTCATTTTTACAGAAAACCCCTTTTTTCTACATTTTTGGCGCGAAGTTCCAAAAGTTAACATTCAATTTTTATCAATTAATTTAATTTCTTTGACTGTCAAAGCTTTGTTTATTGCTGTTTGACTGTATCAAAAAGGGTAGATAAAGTGGTAAAGGCTACCAAAATTATCGCGCTGCTTGAGGATGGTTGCAGCCAATGTTTCTGGGCAGGAGGCTAAATGTTAGTCGGTCGACGGTCCAAAGGACCTGGCAGCGACATCGGGAGACTGGTTCCGTCGAGAGAAAGCCTGGTTATGGAAGAAAACCATGTACCCAACCACGGGATGGTCGTTTTCTTGTGAGTCGCGCATTGAGTAATCGCAAATCAAGAAGATTTGTGATTACTCAATGCGCGACTTCAGCGCCCCCAAAAACGCCTGTCACGACACTCATGTCGAAATACGTCGTCTTAACGAACTATTTTGAATTTTATAACCCTACATCTTATAGAAGAACTATTTCCAAGTGAAAATTAATCGCAAGTTTAGCACATCGCGACAGTCATTAACTTGTCAAATATGTAGAACCGAGTTCGCGCCTTGCAATATGCATGCTCTTTTTGAAAATCTATAAATTGTTATCAATAGATGTAGTCGCACGCACGCAAACACACCGTGCCGAAGACTGCCGAACTGAAGCGACGTTAGACGATGCACCGCTTTCAACACGGCACCACAGCGGTGCCGTGTTGAAAGTGCGTGCTGTCGGAGTGGATGCCCAGTCCGACCGGCACAGCGGTGCGGTGTTGAGCGGTGTGGTTAGGTTATTGTCATTACGGAATTTCTGGATTCGGTCTCCACGCTCAAGGCCCGCGATAGAAGCTATGCAATAGCTTTAAAAAAAGAGCGGGGATAGGTTGACTGCTGCCCCACCCTGAGCCCAAAGCTGGCTACGCCCATGCACCTATCTATTACTTAATTGTAAAATAATACTAAGTGGTTCAACGACAAAATAAACCTGACTTACTGACAGACACCTATGTTATTGAGTATAGTATGGCGTACCTACTTACTTATAAGTATTAAGTTAATAAAACTGCTTATGTTGTAAGCAAATTTTTACAGCTGTCCTGCAAAATAAAAATGTACAGAATAGTGTGTGAGAACACTAAGAAAAGAACATTATTTGACATATCGATATTATGTATTTTTATAGCGCACTCAGTATTTACTTGCATGATACTTTAGGTGCAAATGAAGTTATATCCAATGTAAGCGACAAATATTCAGATTATGCTTTCCCGTAAAAAAAACTTTTATTATGGAAGTAATTAATTTGAAAGAATGCTAATTTTTCTTTTAATCGCTTCTTTAGCGCCGCAACTTTTATCTACTTTGTTTGAATTACTTTCGGCCGAGCAGTTCGCGGCAAGTTTTGAAACATTTTTATTTTAAGTTATAACACTTTTTTTATTTTAATACAAAGCCATTGTCCCAAAAATAAATTTATATAGGAAGTTAAACGTAAATATTCTTCTTTAGGGTGATTTTTTGTAAATAGGTGTGTTTTAAATACAGTATGTTAAGAAAACCCTGTCCGACCCATAAGGATAATAAAGGTTAGGTAAACACATGACCAAATATAATATAAAATTTTACGTAATCATCATAGTACCAATACAAATGAATTTTGAAATAATCTTTTTTCCCCGCGTATTAATTCCAACTTCCCCGAAATTTGGTAACTTTTAAAAAAGTGACAACACTGGTATTATTATGAGCGAATAGCGATGCGACCTCGTGCCGCGTGCCCTGCCGCCCGCCGCCCGCGGAAGGGTGCTTAACGCACATTTATCAAGTTACCTCTTTTTGCTAAATAATATTTATTTTTTTAGGGGGATTTTTATTTTAAGTTTAGCCTGGTTTTGTATCCATTAGTAGAATCAGTTATCGATACCTAACAACACCTTCATGGGTCGGACAGGGTTTCTTAACATACTGTATATTTTCTCACTAAGGAAAATAGGTGACAATCTTTTCAAAACAACATGCTTTTATTGTCATACCTACATGACATCATGACTACCTATCCACTAAGTTATTTGATAAGCTATTGTTACTGATGCCTTTCTTCACAAATTAAACTAAATTTAAGTGCATTCCATCTTTTTCTTTCTATTTCATTAAGAAAAGAAGAAATATTGAAAGATAAAACATCAATTTGGTCCTGTCAAATTAGTCTGCGCCTGTCGTAAATGGACATAATCCCCCTTATTCATAAACGCTGCTTAAAGTTAACTATTGATTATCGATTGTTTAAACATACATTTTAGACGATTGCACGTCATTTAACTTTTATCATCGTTTATGAATAAACCCCTTAAACGCTGTGATGTTTATTTATAATCGATGGTTAAAGTTAAGTGACGTTAAAAGGTCAAAAATGTATGGTTAAAGAATTGCTAATCACTAGTTAACTTTAAACAACGTATATGAATAATGGAGATGATCTTTAGGAGTAAGTATCTTAATTAATAGGAATTATCTTCTTCACGACATTTTCTTAGTGACAAAGAAAAAAAAGATGTACCTACTGAATATAAATTTAGTTTATTTTTTAAACTAGGGAAGGGGTCATTATATGTATAAAGCATCACACCTTCGACCAAAATACACTGAAATCATCCATAACTATTTTCATTTACTGCCTGCTGTATTTACTGTTGACATTTCCAAAAATATATAAGTACTAGTACCTACCTACATACAATATATGTACCCTTTAAAACATTGCTGCGTTTCAATTCTGCAACAGAATCTGTAATGTATTCGAGCGGCGAATTCGTGACTACTCAATGCAAATCAAATATGAGCCAAATTGGATCTGTACGCACGACGAAACCCTGAAAAAAGATTTGCAGCGCCGTAACTACATAGACATTTCATTCGATACACTTTGAAAAAAGAACGTGGCGATCCAGACAAACCACTTCTGTTCGATACCATGAAATTACCAAATCGATTGTAGGTACATACTTGTAGGTAAACAAAGAAACCACTTCGGCCTGAATTGATTTGATTCTAGATGGTTAATTTAGAGGTGTCGCTGTATAAATAGCTCATCTATTTATACTCAATCGTTTTCGTAAAGTGTTTTTTTCGTTGAAAAGTTTTAACGTGTGGTTTTCATAGCTGGTGGTATTTTTCGAATAGCTTCATCATCATCAATCATCTCAGCGTTAATCCCAATCACATCCGAAGCATTTTCAGCTTTGGAGTCTGGGGTCCCCTTTCTAACCGCTGATTTTGGCTAAACTTCAATATTTTTCGTTGGACTTTTGAGGGCTTCAACAACCCCTAACGACTGCCATTAGATGTTTGTATGGCAACCGGGACCAACAGCTTAACGTGCTTTCCGAGGCACGACCAGACTAGTGCAAATCTTCATATTCATGCATATAAATATTTGCACTGCGTGGGGATCGAATCCGCGCCTCCTTGCGCAGCGGCCACATTCGCTACCGCTACGCCACGGAGCTGTCGAATAGCTTCATGTACTCTATAATTACCAACATCCATCGTGTAGGTACCTACTGTTCTAATGACCGACGTTAATTTTCAAACGCATCTTATAGCAATTGATTAAGTTCTAAATCGGCACCCTAATTGTGTAATGCACTATTACTAGATATCAATTGGAATAATTTTGAAGCATATTGCTATTTCATTGCTCCATATGTTCGTAAAATGTGTCTGCACAACAAAGTAAATTACGCAATGAATGATGGAGAACTGTCAAAATGTATCCCATCACTACTGACGGTGTGTTACACAATTACCCCGCGGATCAATCATCACGATCGTAATAATGACTAACAAATCAGCCATTCTAGTAGTATTAGTACCTCTAAAGACGGCTTCTATATCATAAGATGAGAATACAGTTTATTAAAAAAAATAAGTCCTAATCTAGTTTTATACATTTAAACTGAAAACATTTGGTCGTGCTTGAATGTGTGTGTTAATCCTATGGTAAGTATTATGAAATAAAAAATTACAAAATAATAATTGAGTCACAATACTACGAGTATTAAAGTCAAAGTGCGAACAAAGGAGATGTTTCATTTTGGGCCACCAGTATGTACACTATATAGATAAAAAAGAAAAAAATAATACTTTCCTAAAACTTTTACTAAATTAATTTGAATAAAAATACAAGTACATGTAATTAATTATTTGAAATGTTTTTTAATGAGATAACCCTTTTTAAGGTAGCCATGACAGTGGTTGTGACGTTTGATTGACGACTTTGACAGTTCTATTTTCCCGTTGTGTTCCTGGTGAGTGTTGATTTGAGTTGATTGTGTTTCGGAGCTTTTAGTGATTGTTTTTGTTTTGTGTGCCGTATGTTCAGAATTTATTTTTTGGATTTTTTCGCAATCATATGGTAGATAATATAGATACGATAGCTTTAGATAAATGACACGTCAATCAAATGTCACTGTCAAAATCTCATTTCGCTTATTGCTGACCACCATTTTTATTAGTAGTTGGTGTAGTCGTAAACTAAGCCAAAATATAGGATATTAACATAAAAAACAGTTAACTATAGTGTATACCTACTAATATTTACACTAACTGTACATAGTGCTGGCCCAGGCTTCATACATTTTTGAAACATCTTCTTTTCGTTTAATACAATTTTCACCTGCATAAACTTGGTATCATAAAGTCAAAAAACACTTAAATGAATAATATCATACATCACTGTCGTCGGGTAGTCGGTAAAGCATCCGTGAAATTATGCTGTACCTACTCGGCCTTACGCCAGTCGGCTGTGGGCATTCAAGAGATAGACATGCGAGAAATTAAATCGCATGGAAACTAAAGTCTCGAAGAGGTTGAACATTTCAATATACGACCTCTATTCTTACGTTTGACATATACAATACTTGTTAAGGCAAATGTTAGGTGTGTGTTTTTCAAACGATTACTTAATACAACATGCAACATTGCCGTGTGGTACCAGGCATAAAATAGTACCAAGTCATATCCTCCCGTGGGTGCCATCCAAGGAAGCGGACAACAGAGCTTCTCTTGTGGAATAACAAATTACTGTGATCCCCAAACCGCCTGCGCGTGCGGGATTATGGCAATGCCCCCCAATGGAATGAAAGCCTTGGGGGAGGCCTTTGTACAGCAGTGGACCTCTATAGGCTAAGAAAACTAAATGCAACATAAGTAGTAGGTCAAATAACAACAATTACTCGTTACGTCGTTCTCCGTGGCGCAGCGGTCAACACGCCTGCCTGCGACGTGGAGGCCCCGGGTTCGATCCCCGGCCAGATCATGATGGAAAACGATCTTTTCCTGATTGGCCTGGGTCTTGGATGTTTATCTATATATTTATCTATTATAAATATAGTATCGTTGAGTTAGTATCCCATAACACAAGTTTCGAACTTACTTTGGGGCTAGCTCAATCTGTGTGATTTGTCCGTATATATTTATTTATTTATTGATGTAAGGCAAGGTAAAAATTTTGCTAATTTTATTTGTATACTTTTTTCCTTTGACGATAGGTATGACGCGTTCATGAAATAGGCATAAATACATAAGTAAAACAATGTTTTATTCTCTCTGTAACACTGATAGGAATAACTCTCATACCACATATCATAGCATCTTTTCAGTTGTTCACAACTTTTGTAAGTTAACAAAACTTTTGCAGCGCAGAGAAAGGCGATCAGTAACTCCATCTGCTAGGTTTTGTTTAAAGTATCAAGATTAGAAACGCACGAGCTTTACAACGGAATTGCGTAGTTTGTACATTGTATAACTTACAAACCAACTGCAAAAAAACTTTATCGCAATGAATGATATCACGTAATAATGAAATGTTGTGTATTTGCATGTCTTCAACATTCTTTTTTTGTAGCTTTGGTCGTCTCAAATATCCTCATGAAGAACCATTCATGAGCATATTTGAGACCACCAAAGCTCAAAGATAAACACCGATTTTATCAGACATTACCTAACATAAAACGGTTGCTTTATATCATAAATATATGAAGGTAAACTCTTAGCTAAGACCAAATCTCTAGAACCGAGTTATGAATGTTGCTAAAACTTTTAATGGGCTGCATTCAGTTAGCTCTGTGCAAAACTGCGTCATTTCATGCAGAAACACAATATTAAATCTTAGCACACATCGTATTCGAAGTTTGCGTTTATCTAGGGAATTATGTGAAATAATTTTGAAACGTTATAATTTAGCAAGTTAACGCAAGTTGTTAGTGAAAATTCCCTCGTCGTTGAGTCGTTGGCAGTTTAGGTATATATCCGGCTATTAGAGTTATATTTACAGTTAACGTTACATATTAAGTATTTCAATTAAGAAACTATTGCCCCTTGATTAAATATTTCGAGGTTCAGTCTATAGTCTTTAATCCATATACCTATATACAAAGCTAAGGTTGTAATTTCCTTTGGCTTATACCCATGTGGTTTATAGGTACCTAATAATATAAGTAAATATTCGTTAGTACACACACTCTAAGTGGCAGATGCATTCTGAACTAACCTATATGTCGACGTCAGCGATAGCGGGGCGACATGGTCGTCAGCATCTTGGTGTGACGGTAAGGGCTTCTCTTCGTAGGTAGGTTTTGAATTAAAGCACGAAGTATAAATAAACCCTCCAATCTTGACAATAACAATTTAAATAGGCAAACCGACAGTTTTCTGGTCGTCCGCGTCTTAAAGTGAAGTCACCGTTCGACAATCGCAACTATCCAAAACGATTCTTTTATGTGCTGCCATTACAAAATAACGTCACAGCGGTTGCCCCATTACTACATAAATCAAATGAGCAACTTTTATTAAAATGATATCGCTATCCACGACACATATAAAATACTACACCTAAAAGTGTTTGACTTTGTAACATCAATGGCAATACAACGAAACATTTTGAAAACAAAATGTTTAATAGGCAGTTAACACAAAAGTAAACGCATAATGCAGTTTAACGGCATTGTGAAACCGCAATGGTGGTTCTATTACATTAAAGCACAGCACTTAATCTCAACATCATGGCCGACATTATACCTAGCAACAATGCAAAAATTACACTAGAAACAAGGTGAAACTGGAAAATGAGAATTAGTTTTCTTAATCGTTTGAGGTGGAGCTCGGTGGGTTCAATTCTGTCGCTTCCGAGAGTCGGTTGTTTTCAATACACCTCCAAATTGCTCCATTAAAACTTCTCTAACTGCCTTCAAACTGAATTGTTAATGCTTCGCCTACTACTGAATGTTGGACAATGACAGGTATAGTCATTGAACATCGCATTATTGTCTCTTGGAAAAATCTTAAGACTTACCGCTGTATTGCTCTCTGAATGACGTTTTTTTTCATTCTTCTATCTTATATTTTTCTGACACCACCCCAAAGACCCTTATTACTTAAGTTCAGCGATATTTTTGTATCTGATATTTTAGCATCATTATATTGATATTTTAAAAATATTCCTTGAATACTAAAAGCTCTGTTGGTTTCGCGGTCATTATAATTATACTCTTGATGGTGCCTACCTACAAAGTGGCTTCATATTTTTAGAAGCAACCATGAACACTACTTGAAGCATAATAATTATTCTCTAGATACAGACTAGAAGTGGTAAACTTTAACTACAATTTGGCACACTTTCAAACTTCCAGCATGTCTGCCACGGATCGTGTCTATTTTCTTTTGTAGTTCGATTAAAACATGCAGTCGCTCTTTCGTTTCTATTCGTGTATGCGATGCACTTGAACGAATTTCACATAAAGGTGTGTGGCAAATAGCAGGCAGTGAACGTTATCCCGCTTTTAAAATAGGGAATATTACGTACCTTTTGTAAGTATCGGCTGTACTATCAAGGAAACTGTTCAATAAAGAAAATGGTGCCTTAGTAATAATTAAAGTGTATAACTTTTTTTTTTGTATGCCCCTAGTAGATTGCTCTTTGGAAACGGTAGTCTTGGACTATGCCATCCCGCTATTCAAAAAGCATGAAAATTCTAAGTTGGCTCTCGTATAAAAGGCTCGGCACTAATGTTTGTATAAATCGTACTTACCTGGCCTGCCTCGGCATCCAGTACGTTAGGTGTTTTGAATGCGAGGCCAAATTGACTCCATTAAAAGTTTTGAAAGCGCTCGTAGCTTAGATAATTTACTGAGAGAGTTATGCCGTCTATAAAAGCATACGTGGGTACTGAAAACTAATGAATTTATGTTTGTGTTTATATTTTCGTACATAACTTTGATAAGTTGAAGCTTAATGGTTTAGGTGGTTGAAGTCGTTACCGACATAACTGCATATCTATTTATCTAAGACTTAGATATCATCATCATTATTATATAGCCTTTTGCCAATTATTTTGGCGTCGAGTTTCAGTCTAATCGGGTGCAGCGGAAAACCAGTGCCTATTTCTCATAGAGCGACTGACTATCCGACCTCCACGGCTTGGTTACTGAGCAATACGTAAGCCTGATTGTCAGACATTCGGTCTTCTGACGACTCCTGACGATTGTCAAAGATCTTAGAATGACAACCGATGAGACGAATGGCTTAACGTGATTTCCGAGGCACGAAGGCGATACGCCTCTCCATCTAAAGATATCAATCTAAAATAATGTAACTATAGGCGTATGTACGACTTAGATAAACTATGTACCCAAATGATTGTCGTTGAGAAAGCTGATGGGTACTAAAACTTTATACTACCTATCGATTAAATCATGCTTGTATCAACGTCGCTATTGAATGGATATCTTATGAACAGTAGCTATTATCAGACTCTATAAATAAGGCGCTCCAGCTACGTTACATTAAAGCTTCATAATATTTTATAAAGTTAAATAAAAGTAACTTTCTATGAAAAGAAACTAGTTTATCGTAGCCGTGGCAGAAGATACATACACTCTAGTCTAGTTCCCAAACACGAAACAAGAAATTGGCTGATAGATTAGTGTCTATGTGCACGTATCTGTTTCTATTATAGCGTGTGGAAACTTTTCCTTTGAAATTGTGGTGACCTCACAGGGGACGAGACCCCATAATTGATAAGAGAGCGTGGGGACACAGGACGCAGTAATTAGGGAACGGGGAACCAATTACGACTTTAATAGGAGCACGATGCTCGCAGCCCGTACGTTTACTCCCTAATAATGTTATGCCTTGCTTTGTCGGACGCTAAAATTTGATAAGGGAACCGTTATAAACCAACAATCAACTTTATTAACCTGTCAAACGTTCACCGACTAGAAGCCGTTTGCATATAAGCACTCGACAAATTTCACTATTATGTTTACTGTCGTTTCGAATGTATTTTCCTTATGAATAATCGCTCGTCCATGCATAAGACATTCTACGAACTAAAATGCTGGCTCATTAGGGGGCAATTGCACAAAACACTATCAGTAAGAATGGCATTCATTGTGCCAGTTCAACAACGTTCATTGCATTATTTAAAGGAATGGATTAGCAATATCCTTCAAAATGATTAAGTTGCTGGATCCCTCTAAGAACATGTGTTTTACCTATGTGTGAGTTTACTTCGAATCCTACCTACTTGATGATTGGCCCTCTGATAAGCGCAACCAATTAGTCAAGGGTTGGGAGTTCTATTCTCGAGTCGGACAGTTTTGAGCTTTTAGGAAAAGTAGGTACAAGTAAAAAAAGAAAAAATCCAATCTTAGCGATAGGTCGCTGTGTTTTGATCTTAGTGGTAGCCTAAGATTCGTCCCTAAATATACACACACACACACACAAACAGACTTTGCAAAAGTGGGTAGGTTTCTGCCGAATAGTGGCTTCATATAAAAACGATTCGTTCATATTGTTGCCAATAGAAAGTTTCCTATATTCCACTAACAACTAATTGTGTCTACTAGGCACGCTCAGAAAGACCTACCTAGGTACTTTTTTTTTTGTTTACGGGGGACAAACTTCAAAAGGCACCCGACCTCTGGAGACCGAGGTCAGGGAGTGTGGGATTATTACCTCACTGAAACCACCACGGTCATCACCATCCGCACATAAGGGTGGTCCCGGTTCCTCCTTAAAAACTAATTCCGTAACCACCCCTGCGCCTCCCCTAGGCCTTACTGTATAAGGCAGCATGTGACCACTGTGCCACCGACTTCCCTGGGGTCACTTGATAGGTGCATAGAGTCCCCACTGCATGAACCCGCGGCCCCAAAGATCCATATACCTTTTGTTGGTAAACGGGTTAAGGCGTATTCGGCGCCAAGGCGGTTGCCTCCCCGATGCCTCCTTCTCCAGGCAGGATCAACCCTCGCTCGAACCCGCTCGACGGTTTCCTTTATGACCATCACGGTCTCACAGAAGGAAGCTACTTCCGTGCAATTCTCTGTCGCTGCCAGCATATCCTTCACTACTGCAATGGCAACCAAAATCCACCGCTCTATCTAGGGACCTTCCATATTAAACATCTACATATTACATTTACCTACATAATAGGGTATTTGACTAAAAAAAAACTAATTAGTCCGTCAGTAAGATTTCCAAAAAATACTAGACACGTATTTTTTTCTTTTTTTCATATAAACAAAAAATGAACACGACACAATGCGTTAAAAACTCGTGTGACGTCACTGCACGCTACTATTTTTAGGGCGCAGTGACGTCACCAGCCACCACTCCTGATCTTTGATGCCTTTTATATTTGTCAATTTTTATTGATTTGAAAAAACAAAATATACGTATCCAATATTTTTCTATAATCTGAATGACGGACCTGATTTTTTTCCCCCAGGAAACATCCCTATTCTTACAGTAGCGCGATTCTGTTACCATCTCACCGTGAAAACTTTGGAGAGGTGTGCGTGGTGTAATCTGTCATTCTAACTAAGTAATGCTAACATCGGCCGCCGGCAGAAGTTACCACCCACCAGACAAAGCCTTGCCGCCAAGCGATTTGTCGTGTTCCGGCATGATGTCTGTTGAAGCCGTACGGTGGACGGGTCTGAGCAGTTGTGTTGCGATGTGTGCCGGGTACGATGCGCCAAATGTTGTTGTGTTGGGAGTTTGGTCGTGGAGGGTCTTCAGATCAATCTCCCTTTGGCGCAGCATCGTTGGTCGTGTTGTTGGGTTTAACATTGCATCACCTCGCCCAACTGCCGTCTTCCTTCCTATTCGCTCAATCTGAGTGAATAGGTTCTTAATAAACTAGCGCGCTTTACCATCAACGATCGCATCACTGCTTACCATCAGGCGGGATTGCGGTCAAGCGCTAGTTTATAATTATTAAAAAAAAAAAAAAAGGTATTAACAGCTCTCTCCAAGCTCATTTCACCTAACATTTCACTTTGAGATTTTAACAGAATAAATCGACAGGGAACACCTAGTCCAAAATAAAAGAAATTGGTAAATAAGCGAAAAGCAAGGAAGCGATCACGGACACGATAGCAATTAACCACTGTAAGTAATTGAACGCCGCTCTCGATTGTTAGTGACATTTGAAAAGCTGTGGTTTAGCCCGCTCAGTTAAACGGGGTTTTGTTATTAAATATAGGTATTTACTTAGTTTTCAAAAAGGAGTACCTAGTTAGTAAAAATGTCTTTATGTGTGTCTGTATCCTTGGCTGGGGGCTTTTAGACGTTATCAAGCTTGTACAATCTGTCAAATTTGTTTAATAGATTTTCAACTCTGTAGCTGAATTTTCAAGGTTGATTACGAAAATTTGAAGTTTCGGGTAGCTTGATCTCAGCTTGAACTATACTTCAGTAACAACATGTCGGTAGGTGTTGTTACATGTAGCCCCCAAAAATTAACCATTTTTAACGCACTTTTATTAGCTTCGCTTATTTCATTGTTACATAACTTCTCAATCACGATCACTTCTCCAGCCCATCCTACCGTATCCGTCTGGGCATATCGCAATGTCACTTGCCTCAGTAGCTCAAAAAAAAATACAAAAGAAGAAAAACTGGAAAGAAAGTAAGGAGGAGTTATGGAGGGAAAGCGATTTATGTAGTAAAAAGTGCATTCAGTGAATAATTCATAAAGAACAGTGAAATATTGTAGCATAGTGGCTACATCACGTCTTTACCCCAAACCCTTCCTAGTCGGCCTCACGCGGGAAACGAAAGGAGATAGGTTAAGTTAAGTTAAGCTAGGATAAAATAGGATTCCGTGTGCAGTTTCTGGCCTGCCATCGGACGCGTCCCCAGGTGGCGGATAGGGTAACGGCCCCCAGATATGGGGGTTACCGGTTTACCGGCGCGGACCAAAACCAGAAGTGGGGACCGCTTCGGCGGTCACACGTGCGGCGGGTCGGCCACCACTCCAGGTGGCTGACGTGACCCGAACTCCGGGTTACCGTCGAGCAACCGGGTCTCCTCACTGAGAGGAGCTCGGGGCCCCGTTTGCTTCCGGGCAAACGAGTGGGGCTAAGAGGAAGGACACCTCGCTAAAAAACCCTTGGCTGCTGCGTCTTCTCGCACAAGAAGACGTACCCAGCCGGGCCCCTCCCTATGGAGGGCCCACTGTGGGCCCGCCTTCTGGCGGGAATCGCCGGCGGGGGATTGGTAGGCAGGCTTGCTATTTCCCATGACCCCGCCACTAAGGCGATGTCGTTGTGCTGCTGTTTGGTGTTAGTGGATATTCCCGGCTTCGGCTGGGCGAGTCCCACACACGCCCTTCGGGGTATGGTGCGTAAAGGCATTTCCACAGCGTCAAAAAATAAAAAAAAATAAAAAATTAGGATCCATGTGCAATTTCTGGCCTGCCATCGAACGCGTCCCCAGGTGGCGGATAGGAGAACGGCCCCCAGATATGAAGCGGTCACACGTGCGGCGAGTCGGCCACCACTCCAGGTGGCTGACGTGACCTGAACCCCGGGTCACCGTCGGGCAACCCGGTCTCCTCACTGAGAGGAGCTGGGGGCCCCGTTTGCTTCCGGCAAACGAGTGGGGCTAAGAAGAAGGACACCTGGCTAAAAAACCTTTGGCTGCTGCGTCTTCTCGCAACAAGAAGACGTACCTAGCCCGGCCCCTCCTTATGGAGGGAACATTGTGGGCCCACCTTTCAGGCGGGAATCGCCGGTGGGGGATTGGTAGTGCAGACTATGCTATTTCCCATGACCCCACCACTAAGGCGATGTCGGTGTGCCGCTGTTTGGTTTTAGTGGGTATTCCCGGCTTCGGCTGGGCGAGTCCCACACACGCCCTTCGGGGTATGGTGCATAATGGCATTTCCGCAGCGTCAAGAAAAAAAAAAAAATGGTTAAATTCTCTGCTAGTTCCCACTCCCCCGCCACTATGGCGATGCCGGAGTTGCGCTGGGGTTTTTAGTGGGTATACCGGGAGGCTCTCTCCCGGGGAGTCCCACATACCCCACCCGGGTGGGGATGCGTAATTGTCATTTTCCCCAGCGAGAACAAAAAAAAAAAAAAAGACGTGTGGCACTCGGGGACTGCCGCGGTAAAGCTATTGCATAGCATTTTGTATCAATTTATGCAATTCATCATCATTCATTCATCATTATCAACCTTTTATCGTCCCACTGCTGGGCACAGGTCTCTCTCATACAGAGAAGGATTGAGCGTAATCACCACGCTTGCTCAATGCGGTTTGGCGATTTCAGACTTAAAGTCCAGGTTTCCTCAAGATGTTTTCCTTCACCTTCACTCATTGGTGTCCAAGATATACTTAGAAAGTACATATAACTTTAGAAAAGTTACATTGGTACTTGCCTGACATGGAATCGAACCCGCGCACTCATACTTGAGAGGCTGGTGTTTTAACCACTAGGCCACCACGACTCTTATAATTATTTATTTATTTTATTTATGCAGTATTTATTTTTCTTTGATTTTAATTCAAGTTACACTTTTTGAGCGTGGTGACCGATAAGAAAACAAATTTTTCTTTTATTAAATAAATAAATAATAAATGCACTTTGTTCATTCATATTCAAAACACTTTATACACAAATTTTACAAGTACAGTTATCACTCGAGTCAGTAAGCATGTAAAATGAGAAAACTAACATAGAACGATCCGTGTGAGAACTAAACGATCACTATTACACAACAACACTGATACCTTTGAGAAAGCGGACTTCCTCTACAATAGGGCAATTCCTCCGTAAGGTCTGTCTATGCTATTACTTATAATCTCTGTCATTGTGTGCTGTTTCGGTGCAATCGCAAGACCGGCCGGGCACTGAGGGGCAGGCAAGACAGCTATAGTATCCTTATGACTCCACCAACTGGTATTTCGTTGACTCGGAAACGGCGCACAGGGAGCACCACGAAATGTACTCAAATACTCCGAGGTTCTTTTTCAATATACCCCACTGTTTTGTCGTGGTGGCCTAGTGGTTAAAACACCAGCCTCTCAAGTATGAGTGCGCTGGTTCGATTCCAGGTCAGGCAAGTACCAATGTAACTTTTCTAAAGTTATATGTACTTTCTAAGTATATCTTGGACACCAATGACTGAAGGCGAAGGAAAACATCTTGAGGAAACCTGGGCTTTATAAGTCTGAAATCGCCAACCCGCATTGAGCAAGCGTGGTGATTACGCTCAATCCTTCTCTGTATGAGAGGAGATCTGTGCCCAGCAGTGGGACGATAAAAAGGTTGTTGATGATGAACGGCGTCGGTGTCGAATTATTTGTTATCAATTTAATATTTTCGAGCTGATCTTTAGTAACATAATCACTTCTGATTGCGTTAACATCTGACCGTAGAACTAATAAATCCTTCATCAACTTCTTTACGTACGTTCTACGTAGTCAAAGCAAACTGGTGGCAATTTGTGAAGGTCATATGCCACAAAAACTGGGATTGTTCGGGATCCGTGATTTTAAACACCGTAATCGTATATTTTAGGTCTTTCTGCTTTTTGTTCTTACGCCTCGATACATGTTTTTGTCTTGTCTTCGTAGAAACAAACAATAACTTTTTTGCCTCATCAATGTCTTCCTCAGAAAAAGCCGACGAGCATATTTTTATTAAACTTTCGTTGTTTCGTTTCGGAGATAACAATATTACAACTCGTACACTTAAATGTACTCGTATTAACATTGTTCACCGACATCTTTCTGTAATATTTTATTTAATAAAAACTTCAACTCTTGATCTGGTCCCTGTGGATAGATACCACAATTTTGCCAATAACACGTGTAACAAATTATAGAAATTCTTTAAAAAAATATTTCACAATAATGGCGGATATCGCCAATAACAGTTGAAAAAACGGCCGCGTGAGCACTTTTTACTCTATAAAATCACGCGCTTTTATTTAGTAAACAACACTATAAATAATTTAAAAGTCCAATGAAAAATTAGAGTGACATTCATCTTAGCTTTTCCGTTAAAAAAAAACCATTTTATAAAAACACTACTAAATTAATTTGAATAAAAGTACTTAATAATTAATTATATGAAAAGTTTTTAAGGTAGCCATGACAACGTCGATGACGTCTATGACATATCTCTATAGAAGACCTATTTCAGAGAGAAAATTAATCGCAGGTTTAGCACATCGCGACTATCAGTAACATGGCAAGTGTGTAGAACTGAGTTCGCGCCCTGCAATATGCATGCTCTTTTTGAAAATCTATAAATTGTTTTCAAAAGATGTAGTCGCACGCAACAAACATACCGTGCCGAAGACTGCCGAACTGAAACGACGTTAGACGATGTACGTCCTTCAAGCCACACCTCCGCGCCCGTCGGAGTGGGGAGCGTGAGGTTTTTTCGTTACGGAATTTCTGGATTCGGTCCCCGCGCTCAAGGCCCGCGATAGAAGCTATGCAATAGCTTAAAAAAAAAAAGGATAAGTTAGGATATAAACTTACTCAAGAAAAAAGTTACTGAAGTTTAGGCTGTATGGCGTACTATGCCTTGGCCTTTTCCGTCCAAAAGTACGGAAAGAACTGAACCAAAAAAAAAATGACTTCGGCATTGACTTGACATTAGAGATTTTACGTCAGGTCAGGTTATTCAGTTATTGTTTACTGTTTGTAGTGTTTGTTGGGCTTAGCCGCCGTCAGCCAAGTTCCTAGCCGCCTAGCCGATACTATCCGATAACCAGTTTACAAATCCCCAACAGTTGCTATTCTAATTATTCATCAAGAAAAATATAATTGTTTCTTCAAGAAAAAGAGAATATTGCGGTATCAAACATGACGTACGGTAAAATGCATAGATTCTTTCTAAGAACGGTTGCCAGTCAAGGAGTTATATCAATCAACGATGCACAGGCAGCTTTGGAAAAGTTTAACGGTAAGAAACCACTAAAACTAAGTAATTGACAGAAAACCGTGGTGTTTGATCATGTACCAAAGTTATTCTAGGTACTGTAAGGTAAGTAGGTACTGTATCTACAGAATAAATAGTGAATGTGTTTATGTGATAGTGGAATGATCCAAGCTTATTCAATGAAAAATATTTTGTACTCCTATACTGTAAACAATAGAAAATAAATCTATGCCACATACTAAAACATTAAAAGATCAAATACTTTTTCCGCGAAAACAGTAAAAACAAAAATATAGTTTGAGGCCAATTTGATTATTGGAATAATATTAATATTGAAATGCGGCTATAACAGCTGATATCTATTAGGTATGTCACTGTCCTAGTGAATTATTCCAATGTTGTTTCCAATTGTTCTCATCTTGCGGACAATTACCACTTATGCATACACAATCTAACAGCTAGAATTATCTACCACTAATTTATTTTGCAGTACAACCCTTTGAAATCTGAAGACATACAGGTGTATACCTGGGTCAATCTATCATTACTGGAAGGACCACTATAGTCAATAAGCCTTAGTGCAGCTTAATGTGGTGTTTTTTTTCAGATGGAGAGCAGATCCTGCCAGTGACTGATTTAGTGAAGGCTATCAATGATGAAATACGATCGTATTACCAGGAAATAAAGGTAACTCAAGATGAAGCTACAAATGAGGATGTCCTAGTATTTTTATCTCTGGCCGATGATGCTGCGACTAAAGCGCAGAACATATTTTCTTCTACTGAGTTGGAATACTTCAGGATGCTTATTGAACACATCATGAGTACTGAATCAAGACAGATAACAAAAATCAATGCAATGAATTTAGTTAGTAGTATGAAATCTAATTTCACTAAAACTGATGCACAAGTGAGTATTGTTTTTGATTTTAAGTTATTAGAGCAAAAATAAGCTGAAGATGCCAACAACAAATACTTATGGGAGTGAGGGAGTCCCCCTCCCAAAGTATGTATAGTAATGTTAAACTATGTACATATGACAGCAGGTCAAGCTACCAGAAACTGTCAAATATTCCCAATAAAACTTGAGCCTTAATGCTTTATACATAAAGTTCAATATCTGAGTAGAGTTAGCAAAGGTAGCATTTAATAATTTCAATAGATGTTTTGGCCCCTCTGGTTTTCATAGCACTCCAAAACAGACAGATTTGCATTTATGTATAGCCAAATGTGGAGGCATATTTGGCTAAAAATGCTAATCTGTCAGAACCAGCACCAAAATTATGTAACTCATTTTTACTAACAATTTGAATCATTTTGAAGCATATCGCTCATTCATTGCCTCACATCTTCAATCAAAAATTTTCGATGGAAGGCTCAATATATTTAAGAATTGTGTCTGCTCAACAACATAAATAATGCAATGAAAATTGTTATACTGTCATAATGAAACCCATTGCTGCTGATAGTGTCTTACGCAATTGCTCTGCTAGATATTTAGGGGGTTATCACCCTGCAGACTGGTTTTTTTTTTCCTATGGCACGCATTATTCACAATTTTGTAGTGAATAGGTTGTATTGATCCTAAAACAGAATATAGAAATGATATTACAATTATAACATTTCAGAAAGTGCTGAACACGTGGTGTAGAATGCGGTATTTGGACAAGGTGCAGGATAACTATGCCTTAGGAGTGAGAGCCATACATGAGTTTGAAGGATATTTTCTACAGAACATGCCGCATGCTGTGGAGGAATGTTTTCTTTGTAAACATGTTGTTTTCAGAGTATGTGACTTATTTTTTAAATTAATACCTTATGACTTTAATTGATTGCTTGTATCACCTGCTTTATTATTAAAATTATTTTTACTTGTGTTGATCCACTCGCTTTGTATAGTCAATATTATTTGAGAGTACTTATATAAATATATTTTTTAAATATTATTGTTTACACAGACCTTTAGGAAATAAAAGGTTTATTTAAACATATACCACTTTATTCATAAACATTGCACTACAATTGATTAGCGATTGTTTAACCATACATTTTTGATGTTTGCTCGTGACTTAACAGATTAAAGTTAAGTGACATTTAAACGTCAAAAATGTAATTTTTATGAATGGGTTATTGTATAAATGATGGTAAAAACCACATCAATCCTTGTCAGTTTAAAATAACAATGTGGTGACACAGACACAAAAAGTGACTTCAATTTGTAATATGTATACAGTCACAGGTCAAACTACTTGAAACTGTCAATTTTTTCCAATCAAATTTGAACCTTTATTCTTGAGAAAAGTTGAAAATCTATTATAGAAATGTGGCAGATCGCAGTAGCTTGATGTGCTTGTTTCTAAACTAGTATTTATTACCTTTTTGTATTGATGGTACTCATCTTTAATATTATATACTACCAATAGTTTGAGCCCAGTAGGTGGCAGTATATGTGTTCTGTGGCATTAATTAAATTATCCAAGGCGCAGGTGACTTGGCACATCACTCCAGCAAGTGGGACATGGTCAGATTAAATGCACCACACTTGCAGTACCCATTTTGACAAAATGTGTTTGCAGCACCCTACTTGGAGAAGCAACCGATTGACAGCTTTCCATATAGGCTACTGCAGAGCATTTAGTATGGAAACAAATTTGATATTTGAAATTATCTATACAATATGTAAAAAAAAAACCCGTCCGACTCATAAGCATAATAAAGGTTACTGTAAACACATGACCAAATAAAATATGAAATTTTACATAATCATCATAGTAACAATACTAATAAATTTAGAAATTCCTCAAAATTTGGTATTTTTTTAAAAAGTGACCACCATTTACGGGGATATTATTATCAGCGATGCGACCGCGTGCCGCCTGCCCTGCCCTCCTTCACCGGCGCATATATTGCCTACCGCACCTGTATTAAGTTACCTCGCTTTTGCGAAATAATATTTATTTTTTAATGGGATTTTTTTAAGTTTAGCCCAGATTTGTAGGCATTAGTACAGTGGTTCCTAACCTGGGCGTAATTAGACCCGCAGGGGTAAAACGGAGATTCTAGGGGGGTAACAGGAAATAGTATTAGAATAGCAATAATCAAAAATAAACAAAATAATAGATTAATTATGAGATGCGTGTTGAGTGAAACCGAACCAAATATTGTCAAAGTTGCGAATGCGTAGCAATTTCAACCTTAACATTAGTTAACTCCGAGATTTATACATTACTTTACTAGTTACCTAAACGTGCAATTTCTTACATAATAATCATATTTTAGTTCGAATTTGTGTGGTTTTAATTATTTTAAATTAGCTAAGGGTAAAATCATGGGCGTACCCAGCTTCCAGGCCTAGGGAGGGGCAAGTCAAGCTTAGGGGTGGGCAAGTCCGGCCTAGGGAGGGGGGCAAGTCAAATTTTTAGAGTGAGTAGGTAATCTTTGTGCGTTATAGTCGGACACGATTTTTTGGCAATTACACCGTATATTTTGTCAGTGTTTACTGCGTGGTTTATTTAAAAGTTAAAGATAAGTCCTCATTTATACTTTATTTAGTAATCATGGGAGTTCATACCTGTTAGGCGAGATTTCCAGGAGCGGAGGGGGGGGTCCAGTTTCTCCTCCCCCTCGGTACGCCCATGGGTAAAATCAATTCCCATACTTGTTCACAGGGGTAGTGACATTGAAAAGGTTAGGAACCACTGCATTAGTAGAATCAGTTATCGATAACTTACAATACCTTCACGGATCGGACAGGGTTTCTTTTACATATTGTATAGTTGAACACTAGACTACACCTGTAATATAATTTATGGAAAAACCATGCTAACAGCTGTGATAAAGTGCACTGTTTGCTCTGAAGAATGGGGCAGGTCCAACCTTGTAGTAATGTTTCTTAAAACCTTGCATTATATTATTTCAGGGTTACAATTGTCCAGGATGTGCTCAAGCTATTCATACAAAATGCCTATTGCGGTATATAGAGAGGATTCAAAACTGGCCGTGTTGTAAAATTGATTTCAAGCAAGAACAACTGGAGCGCTTGGATACTGAAGGGTTAGTTTATTATTACTTGGACAACCTGGGTTCAATTCTGGCGAAATGTTATTGGGTTTTTCCAATATAGATTTGTCAGCAGCATCCTAACAGCTTGCTTGTACATGAATCTAATATAGAACTGCAAGATGTGTTTTATACATCATAATCAGCCGTATACAAGATGTATCTGACATCGTAACGCAAACTTCGCGAAAAGGCTAGACCACATGCCACTAATAAAATTATGATAGTCATTTATGTCGTTAATGAACGGTTACAGAAATAACAATGTTTAAAAAAAGTGTCAGCACGGCTTTTGAACGTTGCAAGCCTGCCGCCGTACGGGTATGTAGGTATAACGTTGATCCCTGATGGGAACTCTATTAAATCAGCTGATAAGACAGTTTTTCGAGTTTTGTTTTCATTGTCCTTTTTTGTGTAATTAGCGAATTAATTATTTTTTACTTTAAAATCTTGTTGGGTTATAAAAGTATAGGAATTATGAACGGTCTATAGTGAAAAAAAAAGAATTTTTTTTTTAAACCATGAAAAAGCCGACGAAAAATTCTACCACTGGGGGGTTCAGGATCCGTAAAGACTAGTGGTCAGAAGTCTGAAGTCTGACCACTAGTCTTACCAAGGAGTATCGTATTACTCAAACTGGATTGTGGAGGTCAGATAGGCAGCCCCTCCATGTAACATACTGGTTACTAGCTGAAACCGATTAGACTGGAAGCCGGCCCCAACATACGAACAGGTTTGCCAGATGAGATGATGAATCAGCCTATACATAGATGTTCACGGGTACATGCATGTTGTTAGGGGTTTGGTTTCCGCACTCAGTACTCCTCCTCCTCTCTATACAGTATGTTAAGAAAACCCTGTCCGACCCATAAGGATAATAAAGGTTAGGTAAACACATGACCAAATATAATATAAAATTTTACGTATTCATCATAGTACCAATACAAATGAATTTTGAAATAATCTTTTTTCCCGCGAATTAATTCCAATTTCCCCGAAATTTAGTAATTTTTAAAAAGTGACAACACCGGTATTTTTATGAGCGAATAGCGATGCGACTACGTGCCGCGTGTCCTGCCGCCCGCCCCCCGCGGGCGGCAGGCGAAGGGTGTTCAACGCACATTTATTAAATTACCTCCTTTTGCGAAATAATATTTATTTTTTTTAGGGGGATGTTTTTTTTAAGTTTAGCCCGGTTTTGTATGCATTAGTAGAATCAGTTATCGATACCTAACAACACCTTCACGGGTCGGACAGGGTTTTCGTAACATACTGTATATATAGGTAACATGCATAATGTGCATGTTACCTATATATACATATTATACAACGCTATTTTATGTATATACAAAACCCGAAACATATGTCCAGTATTTTTTGTAAATAATTTGTTTTCTCGGTGGTAGGCCATAACATCGGCTGCGGGCAGAAGTTACCACCAATCAGACAAAGTCTTGCCGCCAAGCGATTCGTTATATTCCGGCATTATGTCTGGTGAAGCCGTACGGACGGCGCCAAATGTTGTTATGTCGAAAGTTTGGTTTTGTAGGGTAGCGGGATCCGAAGCGCGGTGTTCTTGGTTAATACTGGTGTGGACAAAATTGCCACTCCCCAAAATGCATCCTATAGAACACCAAAAGGCTGGCTACTCTACGCCTGTGTTCTAGGCTTTAGAGACTATCTCGAGTTAAAACAGGGTCACCAATCAGCCTCTTCGTATACCTCTGAATCCAAAGAATCCAAAGTGGCCAGGTGGCACTTAGCAGCACCAGTCGAAATGTGGCTGCAGTACTCCACACACGAACGGACCTGTGCTTTGTATAACATTAGAAGCTGCCCTGGTGTGAACTACTGCCGGACCTTTGCGATAACGCCAAGTTTCCTGGCAGCCACCTTGGCCCTGGACTCAATAAACCGCCCAAAGTTTAGGTTCGAGGAAATCCTAACTCCCAAAAGCTGAACCCGGTCGGTACACTCGAGAGATACATTTCGAAAAGTAGGAGCCAAGGTAATCGGGCTCCGTTTGGCGGTGAAAAGACACACCTGTGCTTTGGCGGCATTGAATGCTACAAGATTGGCATTGCCCTATTCGGTGACTACCATAGCCTCTCTTTTGGATTGAATTGATTCCCTACTAGCTCGAGCATCCGGCAGGTATCTCTCCACAACTGTGCTGTCATCTGCATACCCATAGATACGGGGCATCAGCAGATCGTTAATATGCAGCAGGAACAGAGTTGCAGAGAGAACAGACCTATGAGGAACACCGGCATTAGTCGACATGGGCTCAGATGAACATCCGTCGACAAGAACTCGGAGGGACCGTTCAGTCAGGCCAGGGTAAATGCCGTACGCTGGAGGCTTACTTAAAAGGCCAGCGTGCCTACCATACATTACATACATTTAGGCTGGCTTAGATTTGGTGGAAAGGCGTGAGAAAAATTTAATTGGCAACCCTGATTTAGTTATATCTCTAAAGCCTGGAACACGGGCGTAGGGTAGTCAGCCTTTCGATATTCTATAGGATGCATTTTGGAGAGTATGCTCGGGATTTACCTGACTTAATTTCGCCATCACCGTTCTATCATCCGACGATCCGTCATACGGCGAATATCCACACTTATGCTGTTGACACCGCGACGATACGGAAAAACTGTTTCGCCTCGATTTTAAAACCGCGGACATCATGTGACTGGAACAATTTCTCTGCGGCGGTCTTCCCGTCTGATTACAATTTAAGTGTCTTCAAGGCATGCTCTTAACCCTTTAACCGCCACGGCACTGATCCCTTTGACGAACCTCCAGCGCCACGACACTTTAGGTATAAGTTGGAACAGTGTTGCGAATACTCAATATCGATGCATTTATTTATTCACAATATTAACCTTTCGAGAATATTTACTTTTATACTGCTCATACATACAGCATGTTAAGAAAACCCTGTCCGACCCATAAGGATAATAAAGGTTAGGTAAACACATATAATATAAAATTTTACGTATTCATCATAGTACCAATACAAATGAATTTTGAAATAATCTTTTTTTTCCGCGAATTAATTCCAATTTCCCCGAAATTTGGTAATTTTTAAAAAGTGACAACACCGGTATTGTTATAAGCGAATAGCGATGCGACCACGTGCCGCGTGCCCTGCCGCCCGCCCCCGCGAGCGGCAGGCGAAGGGTGGTCAACGCACATTTATTAAGTTACCTCCTTTTGCGAAATAATATTTATTTTTTTTAGAGGGATTTTTTTTTTAGTTTAGCCCGGTTTTGTATGCATTAGTAGAATCAGTTATCGATACCTAACAACACCTTCACGGGTCGGACAGGGTTTTCTTAACATACTGTATATAGAGGCATTATTATAAAAATATAGGTAAGCATATACCTAAACTTAATAACACTACAAAATCTGTTCTTACCCTACCTACCGATGTACCTTCTTAATATTAAATAATTCCAGCCTATGAATGTATCATTTAAATTTTGGTTAGTATCCATGATGAACCTTAGTAGGTATGTTACAAACAAACACAATTACTTGTCAAATTAAAATATCGATTTAAAAAATAAATTAAACTTATCAAATCAACATCACTTCTATGTTGAGAACTGTCGTCGCTTCGCAATTCATGATTACAAAATATTTAATAACTCTTCGTCTTCACGAAACACGAAAAAGGCCTACAACACTAGTTGCACTGAGCGATAAAGCTTCTCCTGTAGCAATTTAAAATGAGATTAGTATTATATGAAACATAGATAACAAATTAAAAAAACAGTAAACTTATTTAGTCCGTTTACTATCCCGCGGACAAAAAGACGGTATGACATTTATGTAAAAAAAATGATACGCGTTTAAAATATTAGGATACAAATAATAATAAATAACAACAAATAAAATAACTAAATAAACTGTATTTTCTTTAAAACAAAATAAATGGGTAAATAAGTACACATATTATTATTTAGCTGTCCTTTTGACTGAGGATAAATAAACAGACTTGAAAACAAGAGTTATTTACCGAATTATTATCACTATCCGTTGAACTGCTACTACTATAAATATCATTGTTTGCTTGCTGCAATATATTTAATAGTTCTTCGTCGTCGTATAACATCATCGATAACTTCTCGACACTAGCTTAGATGTAATAATAATGTGAGCACATGTTATCATGGCGATGGCGCTGACGTTTATTCAAAATATGATTAGTTGACCTTGAGCCGCACATAAAATTACGGCGACGGCGTTCGCGGATAGCCTGTACTAGTGACGTTCTGGAGTTAGTTTGTACTTAATATTTACCTATACTTATTTGTTGATTTCTACATATTACTTCACTAAAGCTTATTGAATTTTGAATAAATAAATAAATGTTTAATAAACTATGAAATTTTGATTAATGTTTACTTGATAGTTTTGTAAAAAATAGGATGTTTTTTATTAATTTACTATCAGGAGTTTCATATGCGGTACAACACTAGTCTACATGAAATTATGGGTTCGGCGAAGTAGGTTGATATTTAGACGTATCACGAACTGAGAACATGTAATTATTTCAATCAATTAGCTAAAATATGTATTTAATACTGTTAAAAATAAAGTAATTACACGAAATATATTAAGATTCAGTAAGCAAATTCAACATTTATTGTACATTTTTTAAATGACAGGACTTTCTACACAATATTCTGACGTGGCGCCTGATGTAATGTTCTTACAACACGTAATATTATGGCGTTGGCGGTTAAAGGGTTAATAAACTAGTGCGCCTTACTGTCAATGATTGCATCACTGTTTACCATCAGGCGGGATCACGGTAAAGCACTAGCTTATAACGTATAAAAATATATCTGTGTACCTACTGGACGTTTGTTTATTTTAAATTACATCCTAATACGTTACCCAATGTTTGTTTGAATATAATAACATAACTGTACAGGGGTACTGCAGCCGCGCGGGATCGAGTTACGTAGATCGGTTGCGTGCGTGCTTTGACGGGTGGCGCTTGGGTTGCGTCCCGCTGTACAACCATTTTCAAATATTTCAGAATAAGCAACTGAATTAATATTTTTGATTCAGTTGCTTATTCTGGCAAACTATATTCAGGTTTTGCATAAAGAAAAAATAATGTTGTACACAAAGATTAAAATGTCTTTCTTTCTTATTCCTATATTTCCTGTACGTATGCGGACATTTTAGGGTTCTGGACCCGAAGGGTAAAGACGACTCCATTGTCCTAAAACGGAACCTATTATTAAGACTGGCTTAGTAATGGGTTCCGTTTTTAGACATTTTTAGGACTGGTAAAGTGGTCGCTTGATCACAGTACATTGTTCACTTTGCACACATTTTAACAGTTATCCATTAACATAAATAATATTAATATTACATAATATTTTTGTTTAGCGCCAGATTACAACCGACGCAAGTTGCGGATACCACACCTCAGTCCGAAGAGAATAACACTGTAGCAGAGCCTACACAGGCTTCAGAGTCATCTGAACTGATGGATGAGACACAAGAAGTCATACCAGAGATCTCACAGAGATTAACTAGGAAGCGAAAGCGGCAAATGTAAAATAATAATAATGCTACATTCCTAATCCTAATTCATTATTATTTGGTAAGGTCACCCATTTGTCATTAAATGCATCCTGTAGAAATAGCAGTATTTACAGTTTTCCGATGAAAATGAAACCTAGTTTTGGTTTGTAGTTTTCTGCTATCATCCTTTTATTCATAATCAGTCTATAATCTTCCCACTCTTGGAACACAGGCCTCCTCTCGGGGAGAGGGAATGGGCCGTAATCTACCAGGCCCAGGACGTGTTGGTTTCCTCATGATATTTATCATCGCCGTTTTGAGAGCAGTGGTGATGAAATAATTCACACAAAGTAAAGCGCCTGGATCTTCTTTGTAAGAGAGGAGACCTGTGCCCAGGAGTGGGACGATAAAAAAAAAAGTTTGGTGATGATGAAAGCGCCTGATGGTGTTCGAATCTACGACTTGTACGCTGCTCCCCATGCCGTACATGCTGTCATTCTTATTTATAATTTATTTAGAAACAAATTGATAAGAAGTAGTTGCATTCAGTTAGTACAGTAGTGTCCATGGAGCAAATATAGCGAGGAGGCGGCGTAAGTAGCTATGCACTGTGATTCTCAATAGGCCCTGACGTCATCATAGTGGGCGTGGTCTTATTCAGTGTACTGTCATCGTTCGTTCTGTGCACAACGGAGGTTTTTCGTGATATTTTCATACTATTAAGTAAAAAAGGATGAAATGTTGTGTTTTATCTTGTAAAAATTACTCGGACAGACGTTCTGGTGCTACGAAAGGCATCACATTTCACGTGTAAGTAATTTTATTCATAATTTAATGGAATAGTTCTTAATCTTGTGGGCGTCTTCAAATATACTTATGCTACTTGACAATAGATGGCGACACTTTATGTCATAGAAATTAAAATAAATAGGTAATTAGAGCAGTATTAATATACTTTAATAATCATATGTACTGAAATTTGTTCTACTGACATCCCTAAAGACTTTTTAGCCTCCAAAATATATTTTTTGGAGTTTTTATAAACATTTTTAAACATGCCCGCCATCAATCGTCATCCCTTGAATTTAACAAAAAGACAGGGTCGTAATTAGAATCCAATTATTTACCAGAGAACCAAATTATTTTACAGTGTTCCACGGCTATGGAAAGTACTTTTAATAAAATATAATACTCAAGAAATGAAAATATACCTCCTTTAAATTAAATATTCTATCTACATTATTGATTACTTTCTCTTCGTGAGACAATTATCATAAAAGTTTTTGTTTAAATTAAGTACGTTTTAGATTTCCATTCGAAGAGATACTTAAACAGCAATGGATCTCTAAAATTAATGGACTCCGACAAAATATACAAATATTTGTTCTTGCCATTTTAATGATGAAGACTTCTTGGTGACAAATAAAGAACTTCGAAAATTAAAGAAGGGAACATTATATTGTATAAAATTAGATATACCGGTTCATTTCAATGTAGTTTGTATTTACCAGTTTCAAATATTTTGGGAGAAATTTAATATTTTTGTTTTATTCTTTATGTTACAGCTTAAAGGAAAGTTACCAGAGCCCACAATATGATGAAATTCATTTACATCACTTGTAGGTGTTGGTGATGACCAACACCTACAAGCGATGTAAATGAATTTTAGATACTTCATGATTCGCCTAGAAAGAAAAAGTTAAAGCAAGAAATAGAACACCTTCGTAATTGTTGTTTTATGTAGCGAGAGCCGAGTCTTTGCTCGATGATAAAAGTGTCTAGTACGAAAACTTAAATATCAGAAAACATTGGTAAAAATAAGTAAAATTGAAAAAACATTGTTATACACAAGTAAAATCTTCGCAACAATATCAATAATCTGAGTCAAATCGAACCATAATATAACTTAGTACTTTAATATCATTCATATAACTAGTTAAAAATAAACGTTATGAATCTAAACACAACTTTTGCTTTAGGTAAATCATATAAGTACTGGTATAAAATTTTATTCTTGGTTTAACTGAGATAAATAAATGAGACGTTCACAGGCCCGTGTAAACAGATTTTATACTTGTATAGCCTCAACTATCTACCTACATATTTATATGAGGTAGGTTCCATCTCGTAGGGGGTGACGATTCCATGTTTTCGGTACACGGCGCTCCGTATAAATAGCACTGCACGCGCCATCTGTAGTATATTCCTAAAATTTAGTTCGCTATAATTTGTTTATTATTTGTTCTGCGTCTGAAATTAACATTAACGTTTTGCTTTTGACCGGTAGATGGAAAACAAAAAAGGGGCGGGATCTAACAAGATCCCGGCCACTTTTTGTACCCCTCATTCCGCAATTGTCACGCGTTGTTTCTTAGAGAAATCTAATTACAACACCTCTCTATATTTGCTCCATGAGTAGTGTCACATTATTGCATGTTGTGTATTTTTTAAATCATTGCCATTGAGAAGGGTTCACGATCTTGTTTAGCGTCAATCTTATTATTCTCATCGTTATCATTATTTATGTAAAACAACCTAAATAAACTAAGCATGCCATTCATGTAATCATTTCATGAAATAAAATCTTCACGAAACAATAATTCACACACAACATCGCTTTAAGCTTTTGCGTTTAAGCTAACTAATAAAGAATATCTAAATAGTACACCGCAGATTACCTGCACCTATTTCCTCTCTTTTCGATTATTAATATTCCAACCAAAAGTTGTCTGTAAAAGTCACTCTTAGCAATAACACCGCCCATTGCGTTACCCTTTGTAAAATCATTATATTTGTTTTCTGTAATTTATTATATTGTGTGCATAATATAGAGTAGTTTATTATAAGATTGTACACAATATTGCTCACTGACTTTCATGTCATTTTACTGTTCATCAATCCATATTTTTTATCATACAATACATACAAACTTATGTATTATTTTGTTCTACTTCCAGATCACCACAAACAATACTTCCTAGTGCGCGTTCAACAAGTAACGATACTGTAGGAAAGCCTATACGGGTGCCTACTACCGATGATTCTTCAGAGGACAATATTGGCGAAGAGCTGACCCAAGTTTCTGATACAGCTCGATCCACAAAGGAAATTATTGCCGAAGGGCAAACACAAGTATCAAATAAAAGTCATTCCAAAAGCAAGCATCCTGCAGTCAAGCTTAGTCAAGTTCCGACACAACGTTCTACAGGGAATAATACAGTAACAGAAGTTCAAGAGTCATTTAAAAGCTTAGATGTGACCGACAAACACAACCTTGAGACCACACAGAGAGTAACAAGGAAGAGAAAACAACAATTGTAGCTTATTACGAATTGATGACTGATTTCTCTTTGGTGAGGTTACCTGATTATCTATGCTTAATTATTTTTTTTTTATATATATACAGTATGTTAAGAAAACCCTGTCCGACCCGTGAAGGTGTTGTTAGGTATCGATAACTGATTCTACTAATGCATACAAAACAGGGCTAAAGTTAAAAAAAAAATCTCCCTAAAAAAAATTAATATTATTTCGCAAAAGGAGGTAACTTAATAAATGTGCGTTGACCATCCTTCGCCTGCCGCCCGCGGGGTGCGGGCGGCAGGACACGCCGCACTTGGTCGCATCGCTATTCGCTCATAATAATACCGGTGTTGTCACTTTTTAAAAATTACCAAATTTCGGGGAAATTGGAATTAATTCGCGGGAAAAAAAGATTATTTCAAAATTCATTTGTATTGGTACTATGATGAATACGTAAAATTTTATATTATATTTGGTCATGTGTTTACCTAACCTTTATTATCCTTATGGGTCGGACAGGGTTTTCGTAACATACTGTATAATTTGTAGGTTTTTATTTTTTAGTTTTTGGCTTGGTTGCTAAGTTGACCCATTTCTTCGTTGTAATCTTGTTTTCTTTCGTAACCTTTTTTTTTTTGATGTCTCTGGGGAAAATGTCAATTACGCATTCCCGCCCTTCGGGGGACGGGAGGGGTATGTGGGACTCCCCGGGAGAGAGCCTCCCGGTATACCCACTAAAACCCCAGCGGCACTCCGGCATCGCCATAGTGGCGGGGGAGTGGGAAACTAGCGGAGGCTGAGCTACCACTCCTCCGCCGGCGAAACCCGCCTAGTAAGGCGGGCCCTCATTTGGCCCTCCTAGGGAGGGGCCGTGGATCCCACATGGTGAGCGGGCAAGGCGGGCGCGGGCACCCCCGTGCCTCACGCCCGCCGCTCACCTCACGGAGGAAGAAAGCGGGCGAAGTCCCGCCGACTCCTACCCCTACGCCGCCTGCGGAGCGCCGGAGCGAGGGGATCCTCCTCTCGCTCCCGCTCCGCGGCCTCCTTCTGCGACATCACGACCTCGCAGAAGGAGGCCATCGCCGCCCAGGCCTCCTCGCTCCCCACCATCGCTCTGACGATGACGGGCAGACATACATCACGCATTTTTATTTAGTAAACGACACTATGAATAATTTAAAAGTCCAATGAAAAATGAGCGTGGCACTCATCTTAGCTTTCCCGCCAAAACCTCCATTTGTAGGATTTGACATTTAGATTTTTTTTATTGTTCAGTTGCTTTTTTTGCAAGTATTTTGTTTCATTGATTATTTTGTGTAAACATTTGTTGATCTTGACCTTTCTTGTATGTTTTTAAATGCCATGTTTTATGATTTAAGGGTTGTTGATTCGGCTTTGCAGTTTTAGTGTAGTCGGCATATATTTAATCTATAACTTTTTAGTTTTTATTACATGGATAGGTAGATTATTTAGCAATGGTAAGTACATTTCACAAATGATTTATAACGTTTCAATATTTTATTATTAGGGCTTTCCCATTGACATTCCTAAGTTTGTGTTTATTTGCCTTTGCTAAATAATTTATCAATATATATTAGTGTAAAGCTGTCTTGAAACTATGTTTATAATTTTCGTACCAACTGTTATTTTTTTATTTCAAATAAACGCAAGATTAAAACAGAAAACTAATTTAATTATTCTAATTAACAGTTAATTCGTTATTAATAATAACGTAATCTAAAACACATAATCGTATTTAAAACGCTAAATAAACATTTTGGACTTTCCTCTGAACGATTTTAGCGGATTTTGGGTAATAGTCCAGTAGGTACTTCCATTGGTCCAACCTTAAATAAACGATGTCGACGACAGTGCGTGCTCGGAAAGAAAAATGGTGCATCACTCCCACGAACAGACCCTACAAAATAATAGATATGAAAAATACAATAGCCAATTAACCTACTTTTAACCGGTTATATGCCACAACAGGCTATAAATGTGTACAATTTTTTTTTTAAAGAATCGTTGCTCACACTAGGAATTTCTCTTGTATCGTGGGTGAGTTTACAAACGTTTGAACTCACAAACACAAACAGCCAGACCCGGAACAACTACCTGTAGGCCATACAAATATTTGTTCCATATGGGGAATCGAACCCGAGACATGTGGCTCAGCAGTCGATCGCTCAGCCCCTGCACCCAACGTGTCCAATGACAATTGGTTATTGTTTTTTTTTAACTCTTATAATTCGTTAAATACACTAATCAATATTTTTCCTCAATTATCTCGTTCTCTTTCCATGGGGTATTTAAATAATATGATAGAACCTGGGCGATCCCAAAGCTATCCTCCGGTCCTAACACGTCATAGATTGACTCCGTCAAGTTCGGGTGCACTGTTAGCACTTCAACCTGAAAAGAATTACAAATGACTCATTCGGTTACATTCCAATTAAGAGCTCTATGTCCTATGAGACAAAGTTCAGTTTCCATTATGATGGTTCATTTAGGACCTTATTATTACATAGTGTCTATCAAAAAACATCACAGACTGTATGACGCTAAAGTAGACAGATGATTAATCAGCATATACATGTACAAAATAAAATTTATTATAAGTGACATATTGTCTATGATATCATCTGTGAGATTACCTCACACACTTACCTGTCCTCTATGTATGAAGTAGATGCATTGGTTTGAGTCACCACATTGAACAATATAGTTACCAGGGAAGAACACACAGTGTTTCATCCACATAACCAGCATTCTTCGGAAATCGTCGTCAGTTTTTTTAAATATGATAGATTCCCGGATGTGCAATCCATACACGGCCTGCATTACTTGGCAACGGAGACGAAATGGTAGCTTATAGATTAAAGATGGCACCTGTAGAAAGTATTTATAAGACATGCAGCCTTAAATATGGGTTGTAATGTTACATCTATAACTTCAACAGTAACGATTAAAATATTTTTATTGACTGTTTAAAACTAGGGTTGTAACGGAGGCCTTGTTAGCAGAGGCGGAGGCGACGAGTCTCACCTCCGCGGATGCGGAGGTTAACGGAGGCGGAGGTAAATATAGATATAAAAAAAATTTGAAATTTATGGTTAATTAAAACAAAACTTTTAATTTAAATACGTACATTAATAGTAGTACACTTATTAAAAAAATATTACCTTCTAGTAATGAAAATTAAGGAGAATCAAATTATATTTGCCGCAATCCCGTCTCGCACTAATTGATTCTTGACCATTTCGCGCTCAAACGCGGCTGGACGGTTGTCGAGCGTCGCAGCTTGCGCGTTATTTATTTTATAAATACGTAATTAAACCTCCGTTATAACTCCGCAAAAAATTGTGCCGAGTCGGAAGCGGAAGCGAAGATACGATTTTTTGCGGAACTTCCGCAGTAACAAAGGTAAGGCGAAGCTCCGTTACAACCATATTTAAAACCATTTCAATAATTCTAGTGACATTTATATTGTAACTCTTAAATGATCTTTACATATGGTCATTTAAATCTGTTTTGATTTAACTGCATATTATTGGTCACATTATAAATTAACATTTGCCAATTTGGCAACGAGACAGGTGGGCGTCGTAAAGGCGAAACAAATGAAGATCATGCCAAAATATCTCTTTTTATTGGCTATGTTGGCCGTTCCCCTAAAATTTCGATGTCTTATATTTAGTGTATATATTTTATTATTAACTAACGTTAATACTTCTTAAGACGGGTCTGAGCAGCTGTGTTGCGATGTGTGCCGGGTACGATGCGCCAAATGTTGTTGTGTCGGGAGTTTGGTCGTGGAGGTACTCCAGATCAATCTCCCTCTGGCGCAGCATCGTTGGTAGTGTTGTTTGGTTTAACATTGCATCGCCTCGCTCAAGTGCCGTTTTCCTTCCTATTCACTCATTTTTTTGAGTAAATAGGCTCTTAATAAACTAGCGCGCTTTACCTTCAGCAATTGCATCACTGCTTACCATCAGGCGAGATTACAGTCAAGCTAGTTAGTGTCATTAGTTTATAATTATATAAAAAAACTAGCTGACCGGCAAACGTTGTTTTGCCATATAAATAATAGATTAAATTACTAAAATGGCTATTAAAAAATAAGGGTTGATCGTAGAAGGGTGAAAATTGGGGATTGTATGTATTTTTTGTATCATAAAAAAATAGAAATTAAAAATTTATTCTAAAAAATAGAAAAAAAAAATTAGGGGTGGACTACCCCTACCATTTAGGGGGATGAAAAATAGATGTTGGCCGATTCTCATAGATACCGGTTAAGCACAAAAAATTTCATCAAAATCGGTCGAGCCGTTTCGGAGGAGTTTAAAGTCGAACACCGTGACACGAGAATTTTATATATTAGATAAAAAAAAAATGTTATTTAAAGAATTTATGGACCTGTTTTCCTTGCTGTCTATTCCATAGCTCGCGTACGTAGTCCCACATTTTACCCATTTGATGGGCACTCAGATCCATATCTCGAAGTCCGTCTCTCAATTCGTTGATTTCGTAATCGTATGCTATACGAGATGACGAATGAGCCGTAATCATTGCTGACATTTCTGATATAAGAAGCCCTAAGAAATATAAAAAGGTCCTCGCTTATACAGTGTCGTGATTAGGTTATCACACTAACTGAAGCCACTTATTCTACACTACGTGTTTAAAATAGGTTAAAATAATTAATAATAATTAACATTCTAGACGTGGGACCTGTTCTTTATTTTGAATATTTAACAACATTAAACCTAATTTCCGACTATTTGGTAACAGTACCATAAAATTTGTGTTGAAATATTGGTCATACCATTTTTGTATGCGTGTCTAATACGTAACTTATTATTAAGGGTGATTTATTTCTTGCCAATTTTTAAACACTTTAGTTTTCTATTAAGGGTGTATCTGACTCTGACATCGACGCACAAACGAGTACCATGGATCCAGTACATGATTCTGAACCCCCCAGTGGTGGAATTTTTCGTCGGCTTTTTCATGATTAACAAAAAAATATAATTAGTTTTTTTTTTCACTTTAGACCGTTCATAAATGCTATACTTTTATAACCTAATAAGATTTTAAAGTAAACATTAATTAATTCGGTAATTACATAAAAAAGCACAATAAAAACAAAACGCGAAAAACTATCTTATCAGATGATTTAATAGAATTCACATCAGGGATCACCGTCATACCTACAAACCCGCACGGCGGCACGCTTGCAACGTTCAAAGGCCGAGCCGACACATTTTTTTAAACACTGTTATTTCTGTAACCGCTCATTAACGACATAAATGACTATGATAATTTTATTAGTGGTATGGGTTGTAGGTTGTAGCCTTTTCGCGAAGTTTGCGTTACGATGTTAGATACACCCTGTATTATTAGTAAATTTAATAATATTATTAGTAAACTTCATTATTCTAACAAATTGATAACAAAATGTTATAACCGCCACACTGTTTAATGTGATAACGTAATCGCCGTTATGTTACAAATATACAAAATATATATTTAATCTGTATCACATACCTGTACAAAACTTAATAACGATAATTACTATGATAGTCTCAATAACTTCAAAACTGTTTTGTGAAGAAACATCTCCGGTGCCGGTTATTGTTAGTAAGTTGACCATGTACCACAGCGCTGCCACGTATAGAGCAAAGTAATTGCCCTGTAAACACACACAAAAAGAAAAGATTATTCTTGGTTTTGTAACTTAGTTGTAATTTCTTTCCTTGATACTTATCTATGCTAAACAGATTGCTTTTCTGGTACCTCGATTATTCTAGCTATAATGTATACACAAAGAAGAAGCAACTTTTCATTCCCCTATCAGAACAATTCCGGTTCCATCACGAGGCCGATTCTCTGTCTTTAGTAACTCGTTCAGTCAGTACGCGCACCTTCAAATACTAACTATTGAATAAAATGCGACAATTATAACCTTACAATATTTAGTCCTTAAATTAAGTGCCTCCTTGGACATCCAGTTAGCTGACGTGCAATGCACGGGAGTTAAGCACGACAACTTGAAGAAAAGGCAAGCGTTTACATGCGATAATATCGATGCACATATGGCTATTGTTCTGAAAATTTTAAAACTTAGTTATAGGAAGGTATGAAACGCCATCTTTAAATTTAAGCAGGCTCATTGTGACCCTCCATGGAAACGAAAAATCGTTAAAACATATTGTGAGTAGAGTGATAATGTGTCGTCAATTAAAATGTATAAAAAATGTAAATCAGCATAATGCTAGCTTACATTCGGTGGCTGACACAGAGCATGCGTTATAAACTGGCCCTGTATTTTCTGTGAACTCATCTAGCCCACTATATCATATTTATTAAGTACCTATTCATTATATATTATCTACGTTTAACTAGGTGATTTGGTAAATTTGTAGGAAATGGTTGTTTTAAAGTTTGTTTGTTTGCATGTGATAGTTTTATACTATTGTAGTATGAGAGGATAGGGCGAAACAGTCCAAAGACAACCAAACCAATTGTTAATTACTGTCTATCTCTTCACACTCTCCAACTGTATTACTGGAACAATTTGCCAGCGGCATGTTTCCGTCAATTTAAATATCTTCAAAAGGCGAATTGAAATTAATTGAAAGGCGAGTGGCCTAGTGGTTAAAACACCAGCCTCTCAAGTATGAGTGCGCGGGTTCGATTCCAGGTCAGGCAAGTACCAGTGTAACTTTTCTAAAATTGTATGTACTTTCTAAGTATATCTTGGATACCAATGACTGAAGGTGAAAGAAAATATTTTCAGAAAACCTGGACTTGTAAGTCTGAAATCGTCAACCCGCATTGAGCAAGCGTGGTGATTACGCTCAATCCTTCTCTGTATGAGAGGAGACCTGTGCCCAGCAGTGGGACGATAAAAGGTTGATAATGATGATGAAAGGCGAGTGAATAAGCTCTTAATAAATTAGAGCGCTTTACCATCAACGATTGCATTACTGCTTACCATCAGGCGGGATAGCAGTCAAGCACTAAGTAATTAATAATTATAAAAAAAAAACTTTTACATTGTTAGTAGAAGAAACCGTACTTACTAAAATATATTATATTGATACTTACGTCAATTTAAACAATAAATTGGCTGAACCAATACTCGATTTCCTATGCGTACGATACGTAAATAAATAAGAAATTCTAGTTAGTTGAGGCGACCGCGAATAGCAGAACAGAGCTGCTTTCATAGGTTGTGATAAAGACAAAGCGAATACGAAGTAGCATATTAGAAAGTTTGCTAGAAAGTCCCTTCTTCGAAGATATACTTTGGAGAAATACCTGGAAGCCCACAAAAGCATATTTAATTCTAAGCTTGCCTAAATTTGTATAAGAGTGATTTCAAGTCCGTTTGCTTAGCTGTATGTTGATAATATCTAGCCTATTTCGGCCACATCGATTGCTATCGATGACATTTCAGGGTATACATATAGTAATAGGTTTCTGCTATTCGATGTGCTCCCATGTGACTAGCATAATAATCCTGATCTAATACGAAATTCCGAGCTAAAAGCGGACATCTCAGAACACAGTTGACAACATGGAAAATTTGCTGTTGGCTGTCTAACTCTTAGGACACTACCTACATTCACAAATTACGTACCTACTACAAAATTACTTCATTGCAACATCGATGAAGAAATTGCTCAAAAGGACTCACATTTTCCTGACTTTCTTTGGATTCAAAACATAATCTCCATATCTATTCATGTAACCGCAATGGAAGTCCAGAAAAACTTTTAATAGAAACACGATGTCGAATATGATGCAAACGTGGAAGAAATATGGTACTGAGAGGAACGCCATTTGATATACAAGTAGCATGAAATCGCAGTAAGATAAGATAAGAATGAGATATTCTGGAAACAGAAAAAAATGATCGAATTTTCCGTCAATACATTAAGATTACTAGTGCTAACTTATGAATTTCATAGGTATGAAGCGATTCACTTACCCATAAATGTGACAAATTTGCTATCAGGGATGATGCTGCTACGGAACCATCTAGAATATAAATAAACATTTAGCCAATTCGCGGTGGCCTAGTGGTTAAAACACCAGCCTCTCAAGTATGAGTGCGCGGGTTGGATTCCAGGTCAGGCAAGTACCAATGTAACTTTTCTAAAGTTATATGTATTTTCTAAGTACATCTTGGACAACATTGACTGAAGGTGAAGGAAAACATCTTGAGGAAACCTGGACTTTATAAGTCTGAAATCGCCAACCCGCATTGAGCAAGCGTGGTGATTACGCTCAATCCTTCTCTGAGTGCAGACCTGTGCCCAGCAGTGGGACGATAAACAGGTTGATGATGATTTAGCGAATTTTAGCGAAACGGTTATTCTCAACTCTAAGGATTAAAATATTCACTTTCTTAGACATTTATGATCATGACCTGTGTGGCTTGAAAAATATAAGGGTTGCCGGAGTATATTCAACGTTTCCTGTGGATGTGATAGACTTAGATCCGTGCGATTCCGCGATGCTTTTGTCGGGACTCTGAAAAGTAAAAGGAAGACAATTTTAACGAGTTTTCTAACAATATTTCCCTTAAAATTATAGTAGAGCATCAAACTTTAATGCAGCCATATGTCTGGGTAGGTATATGATGACGATAATACCACGGTTCCATCCCAACTTTGTTCGGAGTGTGGAATAAAGGAAGACGCTTTGCATATTATGATGGAACGCGATCGGTGCGGCGGACATTAGATTAAAATTGAAAGGAATAAGTTTAAAAGATATTTGATCGTGTTGTAATATGTAGTTCCAATTTCCTCTGTCTTAAAAAGCAAAGCTACTATATAAAATGGTTGAGTTTACCTTGCGAAGATGTCCAAAAGATCAGTGACAAAAGTGATGCATGGTTTTGATATATTATGTAGTTATTTAGGGTCAAATAGAGTGACATAGTCATGTCTGACCAAGCTCTTTCAATTAATATAAAAAGAATAGATATAATGGGAGTTGGCGCACTGCCGTTATAAAAAAATGTTTACAATAACAAGAAATGTTTTTTTTAAATACAGTTTTAATGCAGTAGCTAATCTACAGGCTTTCGTGTATTTATTTGTTAATGTATGGTAAAGATTGCTTACCCTTTGTGCTGTTAGTGCCACTAGTGGAGTACTCCCATTATATAAAAATAAAATAAATAAATAACTGTATTTCATATAATTTGGCTTACATTGCATGTCAAGGCACCATTTAAGCATATCTAGAATATAGTTTGAAGGCTCCGGTCTTCGGAAGGCCGGTCGCAATACGTAAGCAAAAAAAGAGAAAAATGAAAACAAAAACAAAACAAATTGCGATCAATTTTATGAGTGCGTGAATATGTGTGTGTCGTGCGATAATATTTTTTGTTATTTTTTTTTTTTTTTTGTTAGAGACTTAAATATTAGTTATTTATATGTATATATAAGTTTATAGATTGTTGTATAAAAAGGCTGAGCGTTTTTAGTCTGCTGGCAACTTCTGTATTTAAATTAAAACTTTACCTCTAAATATGCATTTAGATCTATTTCAACGTCTTCTTCCTCATCTCCAGTTTCGTACGACAGCGGAAAATTCGTTAACTGCTGTATAAAAAAAGAACACACAAATACATAACAAATATAAAACAAACATTAGGATGTTAATTAAAACATTATGTACTTCCGTACTGTTGCCTTCAGATGCTATCGTTGGCAGAACGTAGTCTTTCGCCGCAGCTTCAATTGAATGCTTTACTTTTTTTAAAACTGCAGGATAACTCTGAAATGTAAGATATTTACATTATTTTATCTATAGAAATTACTTAAACTTGAACAAATATAAAACTTAATGCGAAAATACTACTTTCGTAGTAACATCAAATTTCATTCAAAAATAATAGAGTAAATCGCTTTCAATTTTCATTTTTTAAATATTTTTTTTTTTTAGTTTGCTATCAATTTAATATATTTTATATCATAATTGTAAGAAACGATGAAATGCCAATTAATTTCAGAAGAATAAGGTTTCTACTCTTTCTCTAACGCTACATGCGAACAACGCATAATACTGACGTCACACGGATTCTACATCTCGCAACCAGAGTTTACCGTGCAACTAGCATACAAACGACTTCCTAACATCAACCGTTGGAAGGTTGAAACAACTTTACTTCCTGTTCCTCATGGCTCCACAGAAATGTACACTGGACTTAGCTTGATAGTGTATTGCTGTCTTAGAGGCGTTCATTTATTCAAAAGTACTGATAAAATACCTTTAATACTGCATAGAAATCCCTCCCTTCAATACAAAGCAAGTCAATATTTCGACTTGCAATAATATTTGACATTGTCAGACATTTAGAAGCTCCTCTTATATTTCCGAATATTCCTCCTGGCCCCATACATGCCTCCACTTCATTTATATTTGACATTATATCCACCTGTTTTGAAAATACAACAATATACAATTTTTGGATAGACCATTGTTCCGATTCACTTGTTCAAAAACTAAATTAAATTAAAGTTCAGTGCATCTTTTTCTTTATATTTGAATAAGAAGTAGACAGGAGATAAATATTAGTTTAGTCCTGTCAAATTAAGATACTTCATAGACAGTTTAGACATGGTTAAAAACATGGCGACTAAGTTTTTGGCGGGAAAGCTAAGATTAGTGTCACGCGCATTTTTCACATTTAAAATTATTTATAGTGTCGTTTACTACATAAAAGCGCGTGATTTATATAGTAAAAAGTGGATTCAGTAAATAATTCATAAAGAACATTGAAATATCGCAGCGTAGTGGCCACATCATGACTTTGCCTCAAACCTCCCTCATAGACGGTTTATGCTGCCGTCTTTTTCAACTATCATTTGCGATGTCCTCCATTATTGTGAAATAAAACTTTTCAAAGAATTTCTATAATTTGTTTCACGTGTTATTGGCAAAATTGTGATATCTGTTCAACAGAGGCCATTGATCAAGAGTTGAGGCTGAACATGGCGACTAAAAATACGTCAGGCGCTGATTAATGTGACAGACCTACACATCAACAATGCCTAGGGATATTTCAAATTTACCTTATTTTATAAAATTTGTAAATATTTTGTTTAAACAATTAATAAAGTTTATTTTATGGTTTATGCTTGCAATACCTACTTATATTAAAAAGTTGCATCGAGATTTTTGTAATTTTTACTTTGTACGGACGACAAGAGGTTAAGCCACCCGAATCTGTCAAATATTCCCAATCAACCTTGAGCGTTAGTGCTTTAAAGATAAAGTTGAAAATCTAATAAAGAAATCTGCCAGATTGTAGTAGCTTGGTGTGCTGAGTGAGACAGTTTCGGTTAGCTTGAGCTGCTGTCGATAGATTTATAAAAAATAAAAGTCAAAAATAACAAAAAAAAAAGCATTTAATTTAGTAATCAGTGTTTCCTCCCCTAACATCAATAATTAAGTTCGGCATTGGTTATTCATGCTCAAAATAAAATTATCCAAATCGAACTGTGGCATCAGGTCCCAGGTTTTTTTTATACCATAGCTCTTTGTTGTAACATGTCCATGCGTGTTCAATGGGACTCATGTCGGGGACTGAGCAGGCCAGTCACTAACCTCTCCTGCGGCAGCTAGTGGCGTGAGGGCGCTGGGATTCCCGCTGCATCACGCGCTTCTCCTCCTTTGCCAGCATCACTGCTTCGCAGGAGGTGACGGCCTGCCATGCACTCTCGCTCCGCACCATGGCCTGGACCAGGGTCGGACGCAAGAGATCGCCGCTACGAGGATACGCCGGTGCTCTACCCAAGCCGGGCAGACCTCCACCATATGCTCCATCGTGCTCAGGGTGATCCACACAATGTTGACACGCTGGTGTTTCCTCGCGCCTTATACGGAACAGGAACCTCCCGAAACAATCGTGTCCGATGAGGACCTGCGTCAGGCGGAAGGTCAGGGTGCCGTGGCGCCTCTCTAGCCACTCCTCAAAGACCCCACTTACCGCCGCTATTGTGGCATGCCCAGGCCAGTCAGTAACCCTGACTTCATAGTCCCCAAGGACAGTTAATATCAGCTCAGCCGTATGGGCACTAGCATTATCGTGCATGAGTTGGAACTTCTGTACCCCTTGTACCCTCTTATCGAAATGATGTAGGGTCGCACACCCATACGAATACTAGAACATACCACGATAGTCCCGTCTCGATAGGAATGAACTTCTTGTGGAACTCCCAAACCATTAATTTTCGTGAATCCCGATGTAATCTAAACCGAGACCCATCAGAAAAAAACACCATGCGCAATGTTCTCGAGCGCACAATAGTCTCTACCTGCGATTGTCACGCCTCGAAGCTGAAACCCGAAGTGATCTGCGAGAATGAAGAGCAGCTTCATGGTCATCACGAGGTGGTGGTCAGATTTTTTTTAAATAAACTAGTGCGCTTTACCATAAATGATTCCATAACTGCTTATCATCAGACGGGATTGCGGTCAAGCCTCTTCCAACGTCAAATTCGAATAATCGATATGCTTTTGCTTCAAAATGAGTTTTTGTATTTTATTACTTTATTACTTTTTTTATTACAAACATTTTTTATACTGTAAATGTTTGTATATAAAATATTTTATCCCCCACCACAATTTTTTTTAATAAAAAAAGTAAAGTAAAAAGTAAAAGTAAGTATGGTGAACTGGGTTGTGGAGGTCAATGAAGCAGTCGCTTCTTATAAGATACTGGTGTATCTTATAAGAAGCGACTGCTTCATTGACCTCCACAACCCAGTTCACTGGGTAACACAAGACTCTTTAATAAGACTGGTTCTCAAACTATTGGGCTTTGATGACCCGTAACGATTGTCAATGTTCCACTAATGCTTACCGGTGCTCCCCGAGACACTAGTTCTATCGACCAACCGTAGCTTAACCTGATCGAACGACCCGTGCGACTGTTTGTTAACCACGACAATTACTTAGCCACGAGCCCCTCCCCACGACCAATACTTTTAACAGACACAGAAATTTGAAATTTAACTTAGATACGCATCATCATCATCATCCTACTTATATAATGTTCTCACTCCTGGAAAACAGCGCTGCTCACGGTGAGAAGGATATCTATCACGCGGGCCCAGCGCGGCTTGGTAGGCCATGTAACATCGGCCGCCGGCAGAAGTTACCACCCACCAGACAAAGCCTTGCCGCCAAGCGATTTGTCGTGTTCCGGCATGATGTCTGGTGAAGCCGTACGGAGGACGGGTATGAGCAATTGTGTTGCGATGTGTGCCGGGTACGATGCGCCTAATGTTGTTGTGTTGGGAGTTTGGTCGTGGAGGGTCTTCAGATCAATCTCCCTTTGGCGCAGCATCGTTGGTCGAGTTGTTGGGTTTAACATTGCATCACCTCGCTCAACTGCCGTCTTCCTTCCTATTCGCTCAGTTTTTCTGAGTGAATAAGCTCTTAATAAACTAGCGCGCTTTACCATCAACGATCGCATCACTGCTTACCATCAGGCGGGATTGCGGTCAAGCGTTAGTTTATAATATTTAAAAAAAAAATGTCACGTCTTCGAAGTTTTGCTTCTAGAACATGCCGATTTTCTCATGAATTTTTCCTTCACCGTTTTGAGAGCAATAGTAATGAAATAATTTACTCAAAGTACCTAGCTGGGTTCGAACCTACGACCTACATCATGTAAGCCATTACCAGATACCATTATACCATCACCTCTGTAACTTATGGATACATATTTAATTTCTATTGAATATGCTGTATACGAACGGGCCTAACAATGAAATGGAGATTAGTGGATATTAAAAAAAAAATCATCTAAGATTTCTTCATGTTTTAAGGTTACATTATTAGGTATGTAACCTATATCATATTAATACTCAGCTTATGATATAACTCACCTTTCCTCTATAAATGATATACATTGTATCGATAACTTCGTTCGCTCTCATAACCATGTATCCCTTTTGGAAATATAATTCTTTTAGTTTCTTGGCAAAAGCCCTAAAAAAGCAATACTCGACGTCTTCAAACAGTGGGATTTCTCTTAACGTTTTTTCGTACATGTATAATACTGCATCTTCATTCAAGTTTGCATGTAGTTTACCGAGTATAGATTGATGCTGCACAGAAAATAACTTCTTTTTAATAGTGATAGTTATGCATAACTATCAGAAAGTTATTTATTACTTTGTTATCTGTTTATTGTAATGTTGATAAATGATGTTTATTTCTTTAAGAAAAAGCACAAAAAAAACGCGCATTACAATTTAAAAAAAAATATATGAAAAATATACCTAGATACACATTTGTACCTACAGACGACAGCATTCAAGTTACTACAAACTGTAAGATTTCTTTATTAGATTTTCAACTTTATTTCTGAAGCATTAAGGCTCAAGGTTGATTGGGAATTTTTGCCAGTTTGGAGTAGCTTGACCTGCTGTCATCCGTGCAACGTAGTCAAAAGCCTCGTACCTACTCAAGTTTAAAAAATGTTGTTTACCTAAGGTTGACTCAAACACTTTTTTTACAGAAAAATCATAATTTTAAATCTAGGAGAAGTCTGTTCAGACGCAATCTTGGCCACGTTATGTAAAGACTAGCAGGTTAATTGCGTTACACACTATCAATAGCAATGGGTTTCATTTTGACAGTTTAACATCATTCATTGCGTTGTTTACGTATTTGAGCAGACACATTTTCGAACATATGAAGCAATGGATTGGCAATTTGCTTCGAAATGATTCTTCAAGTAATAATAATAGCGCGTTATACAATTGGGGTGCAGATTCATTTTTGAACATATAACTCGAACTGTGCACCTCGCTCTGTGACGTCATTTGGACGGTACCGTTTGCTAAATGTTAAAAAAAATATAAATTACCTAATTTTTTTATGTTAATAAAATATTGTGTCGTATGTCGTTTTGATGATAAAGCGTCATAATACTAGGTCTTTTTACTCATGACGTTTTGCAATTAAATTGATACATATGATCTAAAATTCTAAAATATAATGTTGGTGCAACAGCCTTCACTAGCCCGTCGAAAATGTAAAAAAAACAAACTTAATAAAAAAAGTAGTAGGTACTAGTATTATGATGCTTTATCATCAAAACGACCTTTTGTTAACATAAAAAAAATATTATTTATATTTTTTAACATAATTCTCATTTTTTACAAACCTTACCGTCCGAATGACGTCATAGAGCGAGGTGCACAGTTAACTCGCGCGAGTTGTAGTAGCTTGATGTGCTGTCGTCTCTACTAAAGTTATGTATTATCCCCCTTATTCATAAAAACTGCTTTTAACGAGTGATTAGCGATTCTTTAACCATGCATTTTTGACCTTCGTCACTTCGTTAACGTCGCTTAACTTAAATCATCCTTTATGAATGAACACCACAGTGTTTAAGGGGTTTATTCATAATCGATTTTTAAAGTTAAGTGACCTGCAAGCGTCTAAAATGTATGTTTAAAAAATCACTAATCACTAGTTAACTTTAAGCAGCTTTTATGAATGAGGGGGTATGTATCGGAGTCTACAATATGTAAAAAACCCTGTCCGATCCGTGAAGGCATTGTTAGGTATCGATAACTGATTCTACTAATGGATCCAAAGCCGGGCTAAACTTAAAAAAAAAAAATGTGCGGTAGGCAACCCTTCCGGGGGGCAGGGCACGCGGCACGTGGTCACATCACTTATAATAATACAATCCAAATGGTGTTGTCACTTTTTTAAAAATTAACAAATTTCGGGGAAGTTGGAGTTAATTCGCGGAAAAAAAAGATTATTTCAAAATTCATTAGTATTGTTACTATGATGATTACGTAAAATTTTATATTATATTTGGTCATGTGTTTACCTAACCTTTATTTTCCTTATGGGTCGGACAAGGTTTTCTTTACATATTGTATATGTTACGTGTACCTACTTTGTAAGAGTGGAATTATTGTCTCTTTTACATTATACCCGCCTATATTTTGTTGTTTTGTAAACTTTATTGTGCTAAGCTATGAACAATTATAGTAACTGCATTTGAAAACTTGAACATGATATGAAAACTTACCGACCATCCACCTGTTCTTTTCCACTGGTACTTCCAGTATTCCATTACCGTCTTCTTTAATGCCATCGGTACCATCTCTCTATTCAGAAACATTCCTAAATGTTTCAGATCTTCTTGAAACTTCGTCACCACTTGATCTGCCATTGCTTTCAGTGATGCTATTTTTGCGTACACAAATCTGAAAAAAAAAATACGTACAGACTCACATCTAAATAATTTCAAGAAGTACTTAAAATAGTATGCGAACAGTAAAAATGTCTAACACAAAAATAGCGTGGGTGGGGTGGTAGGCCATAACATCGATTGTGTGCCGAGTGTGATGCGCCAAATGTTGTTGTGTCGAGAGTTTGGTCGTGGAGGGTCTCCAGATCTATCTCCCTCTGGCGCAGCATCGTTGGTCGTTGGTGTAACCTTGTGTGTTCGGTGTTGGGTGTAACCTAACATTGCATCACCTCGCTCAACTGTCGTCTTGCTTCCTATTCATTCGGTCTTAATAAACTAGAGTGGTTTACCATCAACGATTGCATCACTACTTACCATCAGGCGGGATTGTGGTCAAGCACAAGTTTATAATTATATAAAAAAATTGATGAACTCACCCAAAAAATAAGACACCATGTGTATTGACACAAATGCACAATATCATATGGACTATATTCTGAGGAATGATATCACCGAAGCCAGCTCCACTAAAGCTCGCCGCTGTCCAATAGTAAGCCAGCAGGAATACTGTAGTCGGTGACAAATAGTTGCCTTTTATTATTTCTACTCCGTCTATCCAAGACCCTAAAACGAAGCTGTTGATCAACAAATTGATCAGGACATCTTCTAAAGACACGTGTACTTAAATGTGTTTTGAATTCTGCTTCTGTACAAGTTAATGGTACTATTTAGGTTTGTTGGGTCTAGTAGGTGACCATGTTATCAGCAGAGTCAGTGGTCTGCATCAGTTCCTCAAAGGTGTAGGTTTGTGGACACTAAGGACATTCTAGCTTGTGGGTCATGTTCTGGACATTACTATATATACATGACGCGGCAATAAAACTCCATTAGCCTTTAAATTATACATTAAAAGTTATGATCCTGGAGGTATATACCAATAAAAGTATACTAATTGTTAATCCTGCCCCCTAATCGGCAACGAAACGATTACGTCCGCCCTTTGGTCCAAACGATCCCAATTGATCCCAAGTAGTCGCAATCTTTTGACAAAAATAGCCGATTAGTGGAGTTATGAACCATCTGTGTGCCAAATTTCACCTAAATACAATCAGTAGTTTTTGCGTGAAAGTGTGTTACATACGTACAGACGACATCACACCAAGCTACTACAATCTGTCAGATTTCCTTATTAGACTTTCAACTTTATCTGTAAAGCATTAATGCTCAAGGTTGATTAGAAATATTTGACAGTCTGGTGTAGCTTGACCTACTGTCGTCCGTTCAAACTTTCACGTTTATAATAAGTAGGATACATCATACTTGCCCTCCTGACAAACCATATTGCCATCGGGATGGTAAACAGTCTTCATATAAGGTACTTTCTGTGATAGTTTTGATATTTTGTATTCGAAATCTTCTGGATCGTCGGCCTTGACGAATCTACAGGATAATTGGATCAACACCGAAGTATAGAGGTTTAAGAAGAACAATGTTAGAAGGAGAAAGTGGACCACACTCATGAAATATGCCTGAAAGGAAATAATTAGATCACAACAAAGAGGAATCTGAGGATATAGTGACAGATTGACATAGGAAAGTTAACATATTGTTCTTGTTATGATTGAAGTTGTGGACTCAAAATCATATCAATATTGACTCAAATGTTATTTTCATCATCATCTTAGCGTTAATCCCAGCCGCATCCGAAGCTTTTTTCAGCTTTGGAGTCTGGGGTCCGCTTTACCAGTCCAACTGCTGTTTTTGGCTAAACTTCGATGTTTTCCGTGAAGCGACTGCCGCCTGACCTCCTGAACCGGAAGGCGATATCGAAGCATTGCAGTTAGATCAATTGTTGGACTTTTGAGGACTCTAACAACCCGTAACGAATGCCATCAGATTTTCGTATGGCAACCGGGACAAACGGCTTAACGTGCTTGCCGAGGCACGACCAGACCAGTGCAAAAATTCATATTGACGCACATAAATATTTACACACTATATACTATACTATCCACTTCACTATATACTTTATTTTCCCACTGCGCGGGGATCGAACCCGCGCCTCCTTGCGCAGCGGCCGCGTTTGCTACCGCAACGCCACGGAGGCTGTCGTACTCAAATGTTATATTATGTTGACATAATGATCATCACTATTCATCCAGAGATTTACGTCAACTGCAAGCCACATCGACCGATTCCTGTATTTAGCACATTCTAGGGACGTTCACCTTCAGTGCGATTCTGAAGCCATCTCACCTTGAAAATTTAGGTGATGTGTGCTTTAAGTGAACAGTAATTCCCAACAAATTAGTATTAGTTGGGAATGACAGCTCACTTTAGATTGACACTATAGTAGAGGAGCCCAAGAGGGAATTTCGGGATTTACTAAAGCGCGGCAGATTAATATACAGTAAGATACCTTGTACTCGGCTATTTACTTCCACCAGATATGAGTTTCATTTATAAGGTCGCCCGTCAAGGATAAAGGATTAGATCTTCATTGATTAATTTTTATTACTTCGGCTTGTGGAAATCGTCAGATTATATATTTCTCGTAAAACTTGATCCCTTCACAATAAAAAAAATATTCACGCTCGAGAACTACTTTGTAGCCCTCCCCTTTCTTTAGGTCACCCTTAAATTGTCACATTAGAGGAATATACACGTTTTAGAATGTAACTAACTCACTCTACCTTAATCTGACATATGTCCTCGCAACAGTTTTTTTTTTCTTTTTTTACATTTTTGAAAATCTATAACTGCTCACCCCACCGATAAAAAGGTATATATCATATGAAATTTTTTTTTCTTATCACTAGGCCTCGCACCCAATAAGTCTCTACGACGCTCGAGTATGTAAATCCCGATTTAGCACGGTGGGCTCCCCTACCACTATTGATACTCATCTAACTTTAAAAAAATAAATGTATTTTTAATGATATTGTACCTAATCTAAATATTGACATTTTGGTTATGCATGTTATATCAATTAAAAAAAAAAAACCTATATTGTTACATAGTGTATGTCAAATTGGCAGCTTTATGAGTTACCATAACTTAACTTACATACCGATTGTATCACCAAAAAGTACACTAATAAATACTTTGACTTTGACTTTAAATTTTTAAAGAATCGATCGGTAGATCATGGTTCCGCCTTTAACATTCATGACGAGACTATAAAGGAATTATAGTGATTACCCGTCTTAAAGCACCAACAGATTCGGCCCAAGACGCAATATATAGTTTAATAATTTGCGAAACGTTAATCATTCTCAACGCGCAATGAAACATGTGGTTGTTGTACACATGGTCTTCTTCGGAATGATCTTCGTCATGTTTCGGGGCAAACAGCTTCCATAAAGCGTACCAAGGGAAACATGTTATGAAGTCCACTACAAATTGCCCCTGAAATTAGAATTATTAATATCGAGGAATTGTCAGAAATTACTAATTAATTGCGTGACTTTGTATTGGGTCATTTTTCTTCTAATGCCATACCATGCCACTTCATAAAAGAAGCCATTAGTTACCCAGAACGCGCTGTATCGCGTTCGAGGTGAACTAAACTTCCGCCATTCTAAATTATTTCAGTAAGTATTAAAATTTTAAAGTAATTTTAGGCTCACCTGTAGATAATGCTTTGCTGTCATATAAGGATGGTATATCAACTGGTTTTTGGAGCCGTAATACGCCACATGTAGCATCAGATACATATCTACGTAGCAGATGGTTTCCAAAAAAGCAAGTGTCACGTTAAATGTACCAAACTGTGGCGCCATAGATACTATCACCTTGAAGTTTCAAGAAAAGGAAGTGGTTTATAAGCATAAGTATACGTTAAGTTTGACTGTGTTGAAATACACACCCACCTAGGATTTTATGTATAAACAGATCTTCCGATTGTGTAGGTGCCTCATTCGTTTAATTAGCGGAAGTAACTCAGTACTATTGCTCAATTCAATACCAAATACTGCTTCTATTATGTTTCACCTAAACAGATCTTCGTCAACACTTCTGTTTTACCGAAAACGCAAGGATGCCTCAGGTAAAATGCATAATATAATAAAAAACTGGCCAAGTGCGTGTCGGACTCACGCGCGCAAAGGGTGCCATTTATTTATGAAATTAAAGGATTTAAGTATTTGTATGAAAGATTACGCGGTAATAAGCGGTTTACGATTTACGAGGTATTAAAAAAAAACTACTTACTAGATCTCGTTCAAAACAATTTTTGTTGGTAGTTTTTATGGTAATGTACCTACATCATATGTTTTTTTTAGATTTTTCATTTTCTTATTTTAGAAGTTAGAGAGGGAGGACCAACATTTTTCCACTTTGGAAGCGTCTGTCACGGAAACTATTCGGTTTAGAAAAAAAATATTTTAGAAACCTCGATATCATTTTTAAAGGCCTATCCATAGATAACACACGTATGTGTTTGATGAAAAAAAAAATGAGTTTCAGTTCTATTAAGTATGGGGAGCCCCCAATATTTATTTATCTATTTTTACATCAAAATCTTAATGCGGTCCACAGAATACATCTACCTACCAAGTTTCAACAGTATAGCTCTTATAGTTTCGGAAAAAAATGGCTGTGACATACGGATGGACAGACGGACAGACAGATTTGATGAATCTATAAGCCTATATCCTAAAAACAAGCTTCCCTAATCGATCAACTCCATTTTTACTCCTAAATAATAATAATAGATATTTTGATAAACCTGTCTAGACGATCCAAATCTAGACAGATAGTAATTGCTCTTATGAGTCTCATAAGACATGAAAATAGAAACTCACTGGTATGAGAAGACACAATAAAAATGCAATGGATACTCGGATAATCGCCCACGTCTTCAAAAATATACCGTCCGGTCTTATAGCAATAGGCATGAGCAAATATGGTGCAATATTGTTTAATACTTTAAATTGCTTGAATGATTTCCAATAATTATCTTTGGATCTCTTGTATTCTGCTGATAGGTCTATGAATGAGTCTGCAATAAGAAAAAAATATGTAGCTCAAAGTTAGAGAAAACATCAGGAACAATAATTGGAAGTATCTTCTTTTTTTTAACTATAAAAGCTAGTGCTTGACCGCAATCCCACCTGATAGTAGCAGACGCAATCGTTGATGGTAAAGCACGCTAGTTTTTTAAGAACCTATTCACTCAAAAAAAAACTGAGTGAATAGAAAGGAAGACGTCAATTGAGCGAGATGATGCAATGTTCAACCCAACAACACGACCAACGATGCTGCGCCAGAGAGAGATTCATCTGGAGACTTTTTACGACCAAACTCCCGACACAACAACATTTGGCGCATTGTACCCAGCACACATTACAAAACTACTGCTCAGACCCGTCCTTCGTACGGCTTCACCAGACATCATGCCGGAACACGACGAAACGCTTGGCGGAAAACTTTGTCAGGTGGGTGGAAACTTCTGCTGGCAGCCGATGTTATGGCCTACCACCGTCCCAACAATGCTGAAGAAAGTAAATTCTTCACATTATTTTGTGAACTCAATCTGTGTGTTCTTTACTCAAAAGACCATCTAAGACGTCGATCTCTCTACAAGCTCTTCACATGATCTTACCAAGATTACGTCTGAACGTTAAAGTGACTGTAAATATTGTGTTTGTTTCGGGCTTTCTTCTCAGAGTAGTCAGGTAGAAAATGCCAACCTTAACCAGTTTTAAAATTTGATTGACATGCAAACACTTTTACAGTGTTTGAAACCTACTTAAAAAAAATAAATCCTTTATAACTTCATTTCATCGTCATCATTTCAGCGTTAATCCCAGTCGCATCCGAAGCTTTTTCAGCTTTGGAGTCTGGGGTCCGCTTTACCAGTCTTAGGCTAAGGCTAAGAACTCACGGAGCGGTTTTGACCCGCTATGTATGTAAAAAATTAAAGCATATTTCACGACGCGTTTTACGCCTGCGGTGTGCGCGGTTGTTTGCGGGTCCCGCGGTCCCGTAGCCGCGGCGGTTTGCTCCCGGGCGTTCTACAACCGCCCGTCTTGAGATAACCAACCGCCAAGTTTGCGGACCGCTACCGCGACGGCTGCGTGACCTCACAAAACTCCGGTCTCGGCGCGGGTGAAAACCGCTTCGTGAGTCTTTAGCCTAACTGCTGATTTTAGCTAAACTTCGATATTTTCCATAAAACGACTGCCATCTGACCTCCACTACCCGAAGGTGATATCGAAGCATTTTGCAGCTAGAGCAATTATTGTTGGACTTTTGAGGGTTCCAACAACCCGTAACGACTACCATTAGATGTTCGTATGGCAACCGGGACCAACGGTTTAACGTGCTTTCCAAGGCACGACCAGACCAGTGCCAATATTCATATTCATGCATACAATTTTTTGCACTGCGCAGGGATCGAAACCGCGCCTTCTTGCGCAGCGGCCACATTCGCTACCGCTATGCCACGGAGGCTGTCACATATCACGTCATCTGTTTCATTTTATTGCTGAATGGAGTCAGATCCTTATTGCCACTTCCATTTAATCCAAAATCATTACCAAATAAAACATAGCTATAGTTTTTTTGTTTTTAAATTCTAAATACTTTCATGATACTTACTGTTGAAAAAATCTTGTAGAAGACTAGTGATCTTCACTTTCTTTTTCATCTCTCTCAATCGATTATAATGCTCTAAATAAGAATCGGTGCTCTGCTGTTTAGCTTGCTCCTCAATGGTTCGTATTTCTTCTGGTTTCAATAAGCCTTCGTGTTCGTTCATTTCTGGGAAAAGACTTAATGCTGACGTGTGTGCGCAATGGGTTACACTTACTAGCTGGAAAAGAGAAAATATAATTTTAATTAGCTTGTTTTCAAAATGTTATTTTAGTAAATCGACGATCTTGTAGAATGTTATGAAATGGAATCGCTTGTATCTTTCAATCTCTATTAACTAATTTATCATTCAATATCATTATATTTGTTAAAAATATAAGATAATTCTTACGAGCTTTTTCCAGTCCTTGGATATGTCGTGTGGGAAGATAATTTAATACACCTTATTTGATTAGCTTGGTATAGAATGATATTAATCAACCAATACTTCCTTGATTTCCATTTTAATATGGTCTTCCACTATTTATAATTCGGTGCAAGTTTTAAAAGGCGATTCAAGAAATATCAACAATTAATCGCAGTGGTATCAGTTTTCTAGTTATGTCTGTCTTAACATCAAGAAACTAAAAATTTGCTTAACAATTTTATATAGGAACTAAGAAATAAATATGATTTATTTTACAATAAGTACATCAATTGCGTTATTAAAATTTACAGTATGGAGCAAGGGAAATGAAATGAAATGAAATGAAATCGTTTATTAAGCAAGTAGGATCACCGATCACTTTTACACGTCATGTTTTTTTTATTTTTTTTAACTAGATGAAGCCGGCATTTCCTAACTGACTACCTCTGAGAAGAAATAGCCGAAACAAACTCAGGGATCATCGTCTTTTTTCAAGTCCAGACATTAAAAATGAAAATGTTTACAATAATTTACCTTATAATTACGCATATTGCTTAATAATAATGCTTAACAGAGCGAACAGCTCAGTCCCAAGCTTTTTTGTCTTCTAAATAATCTGTGATTTTATAATACCCCTTTTTGCAAAGTTTGGCCTTTATATACTTTTTAAATCGTTTAATGGGTAAGTTTCGAATATCCATGGGAAGCTTGTTGTAAAAGTGTATACATTGACCCATGAACGAGTTGCCTACTCTGTGGAGACGAGTGTGATGTACAGCAAGATTGTGTTTGTTCCTGGTATTTATATTACGAATATCGCTTATTTTCTTAAAATCCGACATATTTTTATGTACATACATAAGATTTTCAAATATATACTGTGAAGCTACAGTCAGAATATCCACCTCTCTGAATTTTTCTCTAAGAGAATCTCTAGGACCAAGGTTGTAAATGGCTCGAACAGCCCTTTTCTGTATAACAACGCACAAGTTCCCCAGAGAAGAATCCCATAAGTCATAAGACTATGAAAATAACTAAAATAAACAATTCTGTCTGGGGGTTTAAGGGATTAGCGATATGATCCAAATTTATTAGGTATAAATATAATTGTTAGTAATAGTGTGTTATGAGGGTGCAGACCCTAAGTTTATTGTACCTACTTATCTGATAACGGTCACTTATGTCGCAACAAAGACCCAATCACACAGAGTAACCTTAAATAAGGTCGAATCGCAGAAAGCGAGCGTAGGCCGACTACCCACTATACCTACCCACCTGTTAAAGGTCGGGGGGACAGTTTAGCTTACCTTACAATGAGTCAATGTAACCACTGAACTAAGAGTGGGGATTCCGTACAAAAGCACCAGTAGCCCTACATGATCACCCGGCCCTATGATTCTCTCCGTTTTGTTCTCCCTCCTCTGTTTGGATGTCACTATGCAGTAACCGCTTTCTATTATATATAGCTCCCTAGTTACTGTGCCCGCGTAGAATACTATTTCGCCAGGTGGTAAAATTAAGTCTCGTGCCGCTGCAAGGTAAAAATATCTGTTCAAAATGTCATAATACATATATGGTGAGATTAAATAGGTGCGACAAATTAAAAGATCTAATACAGCCGGATATAAAATAAACATGTACGTACAACGAGGTGAAAAGGTAATAACTAAAAAGAGTATTTTTGGGAAATCACAATTTTTAATGATTACATAACAGTTACTTCACCAAAATAATTCGTTTTGTCACAATATTTTAATTTAATTCTATATAAATAAAATCAAAATATTTACTTCAAGAAACCAATCACAGTCACTTTTGAATAGGGTAGTTGACTAAAAAAAACTAATTAGTCCATCAGTCAGATTTCCAAAAAATACTAGACACGTATTTTTTCTTTTTATATTATATAAACAAAAAATGAAGGAGATACAGTGCGTTGAAAACTCGTGTGACGTCACTGCACGCTACACTTTTTAGCGAGCAGTGACGGCACCAGCCACACTTCCTGATCTTTGATGCCTTTTATATTTGTCAATTTGTATTGATTTGATAAAACAAAATATAAGTATCCAATATTTTTCTATAATCTGAATGACTGACTAAATAGAATCATTTTTTTTTTTTGCCCATGAAACATCCCTATTGTCAATGGGTCATCGGTTACTAACCTACTGAATGTATCCCAATGGCTTACGAAAGTTCCCTATAGTAAACCATTGTAGCCTTTTTTGTTTTTGTTTGGGATGGGAAATTATCAAATCAGCTCTCCCGCTCAGGGCGCAGCGGATGGGCGTGTCAGACTTTTACTGACTAAAACCCAGCCATGTTTCTTCACTTTCCTGTGCGCCAGGGCCACGGTTTCTTTTTTAAACAACCCGCAACCTTGACACTGGAGGCATCGGTCTTCATGGACCCCGTCACGATGTGCTGACATCTCTTTGAGGCGCGCGTGAATCACGGCGCGCCGTCGACTCGGGCTTGGTCCTTACCCGGCGGCGAGCTGCCCACTGCTCACCGCCCGCAGGCCCGCGCCCTAGGTGGCCGGGAGTTCGACGTTGTCTCCCGACCAGGGCTTCTCCTGCGGCAGCTAGTGGCGTGAGAGCGTTGGGGTTCCCGCTGCCTCACCCGCTCCACCTCCTCCTTTGGCAGCATCACTGCTTGGCAGAAGGAGAGGACGGCGCCCAGCACTCACGCTCCAGCTAGGCCATAGCCTGGAACAAGGTCGCCGCCGATCGCCGCTATGAGGACACGGCGGTGCTCTACCCAAGCCGGGCAGACCTCCATCATATGCTCCGCTGTGTCCTCAGGGTCATCCACACAATAGTGTCACTCTGGCGTTTCCTCCCGCCTTATCCGGAACAGGAACCTCCCTAGACAACCGTGTCCGGTGAGGACCTGCGTCAGGCGGAAGGTGAAGGCACCGTGGCGCCTCTCTAGCCACTCCTCAAAGAGGGGACTTACGGCCACTATTGTAGCGTGCCTACTCGGTTTCGACAATCGAACTCTCCATGTCGCCATGAGATCTCGCCGGAGCTCTATCTGCCGTACAGCGATTTCTCGCGGCAGCGGAGTTATGCCCTGGCGTTTTGCCTCCTCTTGCCACTCCTACATGTGGGCGAGGGCTTTGATGCAGATCCAACCATTGTAGCCTAACATGACTTCTAAACTGATTAACTCTTTGTCTTGTCCAATTCCTTCCGAGCAAATTGTAGGTTAACACCTACTACAAATTAATGAATCCTACAAGTTTGGAATAGAAAGACAGTTCCTTGGAATCATCAAAATCATGGAACTTATTTCAAATAAACCATTTAATTTTAAAATTGTCAAACGGTCGGTCAGTCAGAAAGAAGCCATTCCAAAGCGTAGATAAACTATGGAGAAGAACGGGCAAGACACACAATGGACACCCTTTTCACTTCTTTTAAAAATTGGTTTCTGGTGTCGCATCGTACCTAAGTTAATAATTCATTCTGTTTTATGGAACAACCTGTGAGTCCCCCCTTTTTTGAAGTTCTAACCTTCAGTCAGTGTATGAATATAAGCCTTATTTTTCACTTGAAATAATTTTATGGACGCGAGAGCTTTGAACCTAGCCTGATGCAAGACTTTCTTCCTCAGTTCTGTAGGAACCACTGTTTTCTCCAACCAATTGTCGTCGGTTAATTCTACGCCCTGAAATTTGAAATAAATCATCAGTTACCAAGTACCTACTTTTTATTTATTGCTTATTTGTTTTATAACGTTTTACCGAGTTGTATTGCCACTGTAGTTCATAGAAGGCCATAATCCTTGACTTAATTGCTGGATGCATATTGTTTTCTTTCATAAATTTATCTATCGTTAAGATCACTTCGAGAAAAGCTGTTTTTGTTCTGCAGTAAAAGAAATCAATTGTTTTATGTACTTATCTATATTATCATTTGTTTTTCGAATTAAAAATAGGTACCTAAGTACAGATATTCATCACTGTTAACAAACCGTTTTAAAATATTTTTGGAACGTGTTTTCAGTGATAAATTATTGTTATGTGTGGGTAAATACTGTTGTTAGTTACCTTGACCAATGGGTGACAACAGCAGAGAATTCGGACACACAATATCCGGAAAGTAGAACTCCATAGAGGCTAAGAAAAGCTATAAATGCCATGTCGAAGATGTCTCCGGGCGTGTAGTCGCCGTAGCCGGCAGAAAGGAGGATGGTCGTGGCAAAGTATACAGACGTAATCAATGGGTATTTCGTTCTGGGGACAAAGATCGAATGTAATATAAGTTTTCTGTGATATTAGAACATATCGGAAAGAAAACTACTCCCCACTGGCGGAGCAAAACGATTGAAAAGTGCTTCTACATATTTTAATCGGCTCCTCAATTCCTCATAGGCTCGTTATTATCCAAAAGGGCAATTGAGCATATATTGCCATATCGATGCAAGCCTATGCGGTGATAGAAAAACTTGATGTCATAGATAAGTTTTTAGCTACATACATAATTTGACAATGTAAATTTACGGTGATACATTGACACCCATACATGGGCTTTGTGATTAATTTGAAAATATATACAGTGCACTCGTTACTCTGAAACCGTACAAACAGGCTAACGAAGGTCATCAGAATTTATAATGACTGCTGTCTTTAAAATGAGTCATAAAAATAAATTATTAGGTCCTTACATATGAAATTGGCCTTTTGTCATACTGGCTACTTTTAGATTTAGAATTCCAAATTCAAATATATACAGCTAAATTACTCATCAATTATTTCGAAAACCCTATTTTTTTTTGTTTTTTTTTTTCTCTGAGTCATTGGGTTTACAAAATGGAAAATTTAAAATTTCGCGTTATTTACGAATATGAGACACGCACCAATGCTGCATCTCCGTTCCACCATCGGACGACCCGTCGTATGCTGAGTTTCCACCCCTTCGTTGTTAACACCATTAGATCCGGACGAAGCGTTTCGCCTCCTCCTTTATACCGCGTACATCGAGGGACTGGAACAGTTTGCCAGCGACGGTGTTTCCGTCGGACTACAATTTGTTGAGTGTCTTCAAGGCTAGAGTGAATAAGCTCTTAATAAACTAGTGCGCCTTACCATCAACGACTGCGTCACTGCTTACCATCAGGCGGGATTGCGGTCAAGCGCTAGTTTATAATTTTAATAATAATAAAAAAAAAGATTAATGTTGTGTATGGCAGTGCTGTCGCTAGAGAAAGCACAGTGTGTTTTTGGTTCCAAAGTTTTCGTTCTGGAAATTTTAACCTACAGAATAATCCCCGTGGACGGCCGGAGACTAAAGTCAACAATGAAGAATTGAAAGCTATTGTGGAAGCGGATCCATTTGAAAACTACGTCCGAGTTAGCTGCAAGCTGCGGTGTTAGTGATAAAACTGTTTTAATCCACTTGAAACAAATTGGGAAGATAAGAAATCTCGAAAGATGGGTAGGTACCTCGTGAATTGAGTGATGCAAACCGACAAACGCGCGCGTCGACTGCTGCGTTACATTACTGAATCGGCACAATGATGAAGGGATTTTCAATCGAATCATTACCTGTGATGGAAAGTGGATACTCTGCAACAATAGGAAACGCACATCGCAATGGTTGAACCCTGGTGAACCATCCAAAATCTGCCCCAAGAGAAAACAGACTAGAAAAAAGTTATTGGTCAGCGTTTGGTGGACTAGTGCCGGTGTGGTGTACCACAGCTTCCTAAAATCTGGCTAGACGATTACTGCAGATCACTACTGTGAGCAGCTCCACATAATGATGGATAAACTATATAGCCTCTAAACAACCGAGACTGGTCAATCGCACAGGGCCACTGCTGCTTAAGGACAACGCGAGACCACACACTGGACAACCGACTGCTACCAAATTAGAGGAGTTTCATTTGGAATGTTTAAAACATCTACTGTCCTCCCCGGACCTTGCTTCAACAGACTACCATTGTTTTAGAAACTTCGATAACTTTTTGCAGGGGAAAATATTCAACTCCGATGAGGCAGTCCAAACCGCCTTCAAAAATTTTATTGATTCCCGTCCTAATGTTTTTTTTTTAGAAAAGGTATAAACGAACTACCTATGAGATGGCAGAAGTGCATAGATAGCAATGGATCATACTTTCATTAAATAGGTAAATGTATTATAAAAAAAACTTTTATTCCTCCCATACAAAACGCCACCGTTTCATATGTAAGGACCTAATATTCAGCGGAAAAGTTTAGTAGAATATATATGCTTGATGAATCATGAATCATCAGATCAAATTAGTGTATTACGTAGTTTATGTTATAATTAATTATTGTATTTCATGCAATAATTTGCATTCTGTACCCGAACGTTTTAGGCGGCTTAGGTACGTAATTTTTATTATCCCACGCATTGATATAATATTAAACTAAGATAGATAAGTCATTAGCGCATTAAACATGAAGCGTACAAAAGATTGTAATTCAAATCTCTTGCTTTAGTCACTCTCGATACTCTCGTTCCGTACGCGCGTGTCCTGCTGCTTAAGAAAACCTTTTCCGCATTCAAAATGCAGTTTTGTGTAATGCCTAAATGCACGAATTATACTAGAAAAGTCATTGACTCACATATCATTAGTAATTATTCTAAAATATTTAGATAAATAATATAGTTTCAATTATTTTGTCAAACATTCTTATAAATGACGCTTAAGCGGCCATTGTAAGCAAAAAAAGAGAGTGCTAATTGGATTTCTTGCGAGAGTGACAAGTACGCGAACTCATTAGACATAGAATAATTGCACAGAAGCGATAACGTTGATGGTGACTGTAATACCTACAATTATACTTCTGCTTCACTTTATTTTCGCGCGTGTCGTTAGTTACAATATATGAATATCTTATTACAACAGTTAAGTAAAACATTGATAAAATTAGTGTTTATTTTGCTTTGCTAAATCAAATGAAACGAAATTAATTATTAATTCAGTAACACACGGCTAACCTAAGTTTTTACCATACATAAGTACATTTTACAATGCTTGTAATTGAAGTTTTGTAATACTTGATTGAAGTGTAAAACTGTTCCTAAAAAAAATGCATTCAATTGAGCACCTACTACCTACCGTTAACTCTGTTATATTATTTCCTATCTTCATTCTTCGTTATTCTTTGGCAAACTTGTCATGATTGGTGCGCAAACATATTTGTTTCCATTTAGGCAAGATTTCTTTGTCTGTGCTGTTTAAAATATACCTACCTAACTTACCTTTTTTCACTCGATGGTAACAAATCCTTTGTACGGACTGCCTGCGAAGAGGGCTAACTCCTAGGGGTGCCTAGAACCTAAAGGGATATTTTTACAGAAAAGTTTATTCTCTGTTAAATGCTAAAAATTTCAATTTATTTAGTTTCCTTTAATCACAGTCACAAAATATTAAATACACTTCAATCAAGTATTACAAAACTTCAATGACAAGCATTGAAGTTTTGTAATACTTGATTGAAGTGTAAAACTATTCATAAAAAAATTGCATTTAATTGAGCACCTACTACCTACCGTTAACTCTGTTATATTATTTCCTATCTGCATTCTTGTTATTCATTGGCAAACTTGTCATGATTGGTGCGCAAACGTATTTGTTTCCATTTAGGCGCAAACAACAGACACTAACCATCTTTTTCTTCTCTATGTTTTAGTTGCGCCCCATCTCATTCATACTGTACTAATGTAGTGAAATGTACGGAGAATAAAAAATATGCATACAATGTATGCTACTGCTGCTTACGGCATATTTTTTTTCCATTTGTTTGTTAGAATATATCATATCTGTTTAATATTATATCAATGATCCTACTCCTACAAGTCAACCGACACCAGCGACAACAACTAATAGGCAACATATTATAGTAGGTAGTTCCTTATGTCCAAACAAACATCTATCTATATAGGAACTTACTTAGTATATCTATATCCACGTTTATGGTCGTCCCATATCAAGGCTCTACTAAACCATGAGTTTTCTGAGCATCGACTTACGAAACAAGATTCCATGTAAAGTATAACGCCGGACCAGTAGCACAGTAAACATATGTATACGCAATACTTCACTATCTGCAATATGAATTTACAATTAGTGTATTAAATAATCCAGTGAGGTGAGTAGGAATCAAAGAATAAGTTATATAAATAAAATTACCTTAACAAGGAGAGAATTAAACAGCAATTTTCTTTCCAAACTTTCAAAAAAACTTGATAGCCGCCAAACTAAACAAAGCTTTATACCTTTACATAAGTAAAATAAGTGAGCCCTGTAGTTATCTTGATATTTCACAGTTTGGTGTATCGTGACTATGTATTCGAACGGTATAATTGCTATAAGGTCTAGATAAAAGCCAAGAGTGTACATCCTATACTCTATGATGCCCGTAAAATTCTTTATGTACTTCTTTTTCGTCTTAACTGCAGTTACAGATGTTATGAAAAGGTTTAATATCAGCGCAATGGTTATAATTATCTGGGCATAAAAGTAAAATCCATGGGGAAACTTGCGCTTGAATCCTATGAAATATGGATAGACGACGCAAATGTACAATACTATTAAAAGCATAAATAATTCCCAATATTTGACAAGCGGACAGTCAGCTTCTAATATCCAGGGAAACTTGGGCTGAATGCAAGTGAACATTGTCGTTTTCTTTTTGACATGTTCAGAAATTATGTAAAGGTCCAAGCAATTTTCATCAAGGTCATCGTCTTTTGTCAAAGTGTCGACGTCAGATGCACCTGTGAGCATTATAAAATCCGATTAAGTAATTTATCTGGGAGATCATTTCCAACATATTCTGTTCTGTTTCAGATATTTTTGCCAAATTCCTATCCGGACAACTTGAAAAAAGCCTTTTAAGATTCGAAACGAACAAGTGAATAAATTGGAGGTTCATTCGAAATACCTTGAAGATATCTCAATTTATCTTTCAAACATTTGATACTGCTCTTCTTTCGATCCTTAGACGCATAAATATTTAACGTGAATTCGTTTCCTTCTCCTTGCTTCATTTTCCTCTTCCGACTCCTGTTGATTCGTTCTTGTATCTCTGTGCGCATCGAATCAACGAGGTCTGGATATGTGATCATCAGTTTTATGAATTTAGTTTTCTCTAAAACTTGGCATTCGACGTAAGTTGCTGCTTTGACTGTGCAACGGGCTGAAAAGAAAAAAAAATAGAATGGAATATTTTTTATTATGTACATCATATAACAGGCAAATATGATAATTTTACAAGGGGTTTATCTTTTGAACTTTTTCTTATTAGATATGTAAAACGTTGACGTACCCGGTATATTGTAGACTAAAGAAATTTCACCAAAAAAAGTCCCTTTAGCAAACGAAATCATTGGGCTCTCATCATCTTCGTCGGATAATAATTCTAACACACCACTAGTGATACATACCTACAACAGTAATAAATAATGTTAATGAAACACATATCTAATTAATATTTTAAACAGATAATATACATGCAAGCTTACCATAATAGTCTTGTTCTGGTTATGGCTATATACAACATCTCCTGGTAGATAAAACTGGTGCGTCATGTCTAAAGATAGTCTCCTAAGGAATGCTTCCGGAAACTTCCTAAAGATCAGGGAGCTATAGAGCGGAACGGCATTCAGGTCGTAACAGATTTCCATTTGTAAAGGATAAGGTAGGAGTCCGAGAAGCTTAGGTTTGAAAACTCCTGATTTTTGATACCAGAGATCTTCGTAATATCTGCAAAGGAGGCATGCATAAGTGGAAGGCTTTCTTTCCAAGTAATTTTACGTTTCGATAGATTAAAAAGTTGCTTACCTTATTATGCGCTTTGAAGTCTCCGAATCCATTTCAATCAATCGCAGATGGTTTTGAATTTTCTTTAGTTGCCTTACGTATTTGGAACGTCTTGTTGTTAAAGTAATAAACTGTGATGTTAAGGAACCCACAAATACAACAGTTGTTAGCAGAAAACCTAGTAATGCCGCCGATATTGCTATGATTCTTTCAGATGTGGTCACTGGGTACAAATCCCCGAGGGCATTCGTAGTGAGAAACATGACTGACCAGTATATGCAGACATAGTACCAATCAATTGTTTCCTCTGTCGGTAAGTACACTGCTGCATACGACCACGATGTGCGAATTTTATCTATGTCAAAACTTTTGTTCGCAAACAAATACCACACGCATGCCCAGCTATGAACAGATAAGAAGAACAGTATCAAATACTGCGACAAGAACGTAGTCCATTGATTGCTGCCTGCTTGCGAAGATCTTTTGTAGAAATATACTAAGATCCTATAAACTCGTACCGTTGATATCATAGGTGAAATCAAATGAAAATTAAACTGTAGTATATCATCTCCCAATAAATACAAGAATGGGTACGGTATCGCTAATATCATGTTGAAAATTACGTTAAATGTATCTGGCTCTACAAGATTTAGAGATTTCCTCCATTTTTTAATGAATTTCAGTCCTACAAGGATGAACACGTCAAGAGTAAATATGAAATTAAAACACAATAATATCGCAACGATCCAAAAAGATCTTGAGCTTAATGTGTAGAATGTATAAACACAAGTGTCAAGAATGTATGCAATGAACAGAGTTGTGAGTATGAACATATTCCAAGCAGGATTAGAATAAATTAGCAGGATTTTCCGCAGTTTGCTGTTTGTTGAAAATTCAGATCGTCCTTCTTGTAATATTGCGTAAGTTTTTTTTTGATGAACCTCGTCCATTTCTAGGTGACTATTAGAGATTTCAGACAGAATCCTTGGCCCACGTTGACGTGTTTCTAATTCAGGCTTAGTTTTTCCACGCCTGTACTTGTAGATATCCAAACTGTTTTGCTTTTTATCATCTTTGTTGGCTAAACAAAATTACAAATTGTTAAAAACATAGATTTTAGTCAAAGTAAGATTTATACGTACAAGAAAAATCAAATGGAAAACGCACACATCTTCAGTCCAAATAATTCAATTTATCCAGCTGGAAATAAATCTTCAATTAAACTTATTTTTATATCACCAATTCAGCAATGCAATATTTCATAACTTGTCAAAATAAAATATCATCTAGATGGTTTCAAAAGTTTTTATAAACTAGTGGGCATGTTTTGTTTTATAATATTAAATGGGACGTTGATTTACGTATAATACAGGAAACGGGGAACTTTGGGTGTTAGAAAGAATAAATATGAAACTTGGTAGTCTAAGAGCTCGACATAGCATTTTTGTGTCATCGTTTGGTTAAGATCAAAGATGGCCAACTTGTAGTAATGGTCACACGATGGTAAGGTGACGCAATGTTTTCCTCGCCGCACAAATCGTAGGCCGAAAGCCGGACATGTAGATATCCAAGACGCAAAGCTGTGCGCACGGCACTCCAACCCACATACATGAACATAAAAATTGTATCGGACTTGACGTTATTTTAATTTCATATTGCTGCTATTCTTAAACAAAAAAAAAAGACAATGTAGGTAATGACTGTGATTTGCGATACATACTGACATTTTAACGATGCGGTGTCCATCAATAATTAATTAACTTCCAAAAATATTTATTGCATGCCTTTGTATGTGTTACTGTTAAAAACGGCTGTTTTGATAGGTTTTTATGGGGATACAATAAAAAAATGTTTGATGTTTGTAATCCCCTCAAGACTAAAATTACGAGCGTACCTATCTAAAGTTATGCAGTGAAACAAAGCGATTTGCCAGGTTCCTATTAGAATATTCAAGAGGTTAGAATTGCTGGTTACATTTGCAGTCTAATGTTTTTATTATTGGCAGAGAGTGAGATAGCTAATAGTGGCATTAGTTACCATCTTCGTATATCCAAGTCCCATAGCGCCTAGTTAATTAGAGTCTGAACGAGCTGCCATAGTCGGAGCGGCCGCATAATCACGATGCCTTTATGGTAGTCAAGCCCGTGTATCGGTGAAAAATGTTGTCATAAAACGATTTTAAATACTTTTAGCATTTAGAAACACATTTAATTCACTCTAAGCAACCTCCTTGTTAGTTTATTTTGTGCTAGGTAGTACTTATTTAAGGAAAATTACAGTTAATTATGAAGGTGCAACCATCTTCACTATGACGTAAACGTTGCAGCAATGACTAGTTAAATAGTAATTAATCGCAGACAGGTACCGCTAATAAATACCTCTTGGAGGTCTCCACAGACTTATTTTCTGAGAAACAATGCTTTCTTGGGCAGGATTCATATAAATAAATATTATTAGAGTAATTTGTTTTTAATAGTATTGTCAACTGCATTAACGGTAGGCTATACAGTATGTTATGAAAACCCTGTCCGACCCATAAGGATAATAAAGGTTAGGTAAACACATGACCAAATATAATATAAAATTTTACGTAATCATCATAGTACCAATACAAATGAATTTTGAAATAATCTTTTTTTCCCGCGAATTAATTCCAACTTCCCCGAAATTTGGTAATTTTAAAAAAAGTGACAACACTGGTATTATTATGAGCGAATAGCGATGCGACCACGTGCCGCGTGCCCTGCCGCCCACCGCCCGCGGAAGCGTGAACGCACATTTATTAAGTTGCCACTTTTTGCGAAATAATATTTATTTTTTTTAGGGGGATTTTTTTTTAAGTTTAGCCCGGTTTTGTATCCATTAGTAGAATCAGTTATCGATACCTAACAACACCTTCACGGGTCGGACAGGGTTTTCTTAACATACTGTATAACTACATAGACTGATTGCCTATAAGTAATGTTCCTACTGTTGGGACAGAAGCCTCCTCTCGATCAGAGGGAGTGGGTCATAATTTACCACGCTGACCCAATGCGCGTTAGGAGATGTCACAGGTTTAGTTTTTAATTCTAGGACATGCCGCTTTTCTCTCGATGTTTTCCTTCACCGTTTTGAGAGCAGTGGTGATTAAATAACTTACACAAAGTAAAGCGCCTGATGGGGTTCGAACCTACGACCTGCAACTGCAAGTCGCGGTCGATACCACTAGGCTATATTGGTGATTAGGCTATATAAGTTTAATTTAACTACACAGGTACTAGTAGTAAGTAATTAAAAACCATGTCGCTATGGTAAATACAGGCTGTATCTGACAGAGTAACGCAAACTTCGCGAAAAGGTTAGACCGCATGCCACTAATAAAATTATGATAGTCATTTATGTCGTTAATCAATGGTTGCAGAATTAACAGTGTTTTAAAAAATGTGTCGGCTCGGCCTTTGAACGTTGCAAGCGTGCCGCCGTGCGAGTTTGTAGGTAGGTATAGCGTTGATCCCTGATGTGAACTCTATTAAATCAGCTGATAAGATAGTTTTTCGAGTTTAGTTTCATTGCGCTTTTTTGTGTAATTAACGAAATAATTAATTTTTACTTTAAAGTCTTATTGGGTTATAAAGGTATAGCAATTATGAACGGTCTTAAGTGAAAAAAACTACATTTTTTTTTAAATCATGAAAAAGTCGACGAAATATTCCACCACTTGGGGGTTCAGAATCATGTAGGTACTGGATCCATGGTACTCGCTTGTGCGTCCATGTCAGATACACCCTTTATTGAGGCATAACGGATAACCCTTATATTTAAGATGTAGGTTCGTAATAAAGCTTTCAATTCAGAAATTATAGTGGAATATAGAGCGTGGAACTTGTGTGCTTAATCCGTTTAATTCAATAGATCCACGAGAACATCGGATAGGGGTCAATTATCCATTTATCCTTTTAACGGAATTGATAAAACGTAACTAACTTGGGTGATTTTAATTGATCGAATGTGCTGGCTTTGTTAAAAACGAATTTCGACGGTGGTATAAAGTTTAGTTTTTATCAGGCCAATTGTTGTTTAAGAAGATAATTATTTAGTGCTTTTCTAAAATAGCTGTCCTCGTTTTGGATATTGATCCAGCAGAATGTTTTAGAATTGTCAATTCTATACACTATGTAACAAAAACCCTGTTGTTCCTTTCAGGGACATATAATTTTACCTACAAGCACATCATTAATGAAGTCATAATTAGAAAACAGTAATCATTGTCTAGTCGAGGGGTCACAATCAAATACCTAATAAAACCGACAAATACGATTTTTTTTTAGTATATCTGATTTTATAAGTTAAATAAATTGGCGGGAACGTTCTACTTATGTCTAAGTAGTTTCTTCATTCAGAATTGCAGAGCTAAGAAATCAGTTACAGATTATAAATATTAATAATTAAACATTTATTTTAATTATTTTTGTTGAACAATTTTTATAAATTACTTGCTTTATTACGTCCGTATGCCGATTCTTAAAACGTAGGTTGAAGGAACAACAAGGTTTTTGTTACATGTTGTATATCTTTTTAGGTAAGTACCTACCTACTAAAATTATTTTCAAGGCAAGGCTAGTGCTTATCCAGCTATGTATTTAACTACATATTTTTGTCTTAAATATTCAGAATGTAGTCCATATGTGGAACAAGATAATTTCAGGTCGATTATGGCAACAAAATAAGATTTAAAGTCGCCATTAGTGACGAAGACTGCACAAGATAAGTAATAAATGAGCATGGTTTGCATGGCACCGTTAAATTCTGCTGTTTAGGTACTCAGATAGAAAAATAAGAGATTGTGAACATTTAGAAAGGAACTCTTTGGGGCGTTCTACAAATTTCCTTCATGACTTGAAGGTTAAAGTTCTTAGGAAGGTAAGCACCTATTATCGAGTCTGTGGACACAGTTTTTAGAAATCTTTTGCTATGTGAATTTTGATTTTGAAAATAGGGGTTTATTTGGGAAACTAAGGCTTTTATAAGTTTCCACTAATAAGGACTTTGACAACAATAAAAAGGTAGGTATAAAATACCTATAACTAACGTAAATTAGGAAACGGAAACAAAGTAACAAGATCGACTAATACTTACAAACTAAAAATTATTAAATAATTATTTGAATCGGTTACCTATTTCTTTCTCTTTTTGTAATGGATGAGTTTCGAAACATCGCAAGTAGCGCAAAATTTATATCTAACGTTGAAATCAGTACATGATTCTAGACTCACGTACAGCTAGCATGAATGCAAACAAGCATTTTTTTTTTAATAACCGTTGAATATTAAAATAGTTTTCAAAGCGCGACAACCTTTACGTACTTACTAAGTAGGTACCTATTGTAGGTGCCTATTGGATTCCTATGTAAGTATGTAGTTACCGCACTGTTGACTGAAAATATTCAATATGTAATAAAATATAATAGTGTTAAAAAACACCAATAGTCCTCTAACCTATCATATATAACATGATGATGTACCTAACTCACAAGATATAAAAAGGTCCAATGTATTGAAATTTTTTGTTTTTATCATTATTTTTGTTTATGTTGGTACACTCTTGCTTCTCCAATCCACTTTTGACATTGGCAGAATTGTCGACATCGGCTTCACTTGCCTTAAATAACAATAGAATAGACATTATGATAATACAGGGTGCATCTAACACCGTAACGAAAACTTCGCGAAAAGGCTGCACTCCATGCCACTAATAAAATTATGATAGTCATTTATGTCGTTAATGAACGGTTGCAGAATTTACAGTGTTTTAAAAAAAGTGTCGGCTCGGCCTTTGAACATTGCAAGCGTGCTGCCGCGCTTGTTTGTAGGTATGACGACGTAGGTATTGACCCTTCATGTGAACTCTATTAAATCAGCTGGTAGGATAGTTTTTCTAGTATTATTAACATTGCGCTTTTTTGTGTAATCAGCGAATTACCTAATTATTTTTACTTTAAAATCTTATTGGGTTATGAAAGTATAGCAATTATGAACGGTCTGAAGTGAATAAAACTACATATATTTTTTAATCGGGAAAAAGCCGACGCAAAATTCCACCACTGGGGCGTTGAGAATCATGTACTGGATCCATGGTAGGTACTTGTTTATGCGTCGATGTCAGATACACCCTTTATATTGTATTTGATCGATGTAATATTATTATCACCAGGCATTTATGTAAAAGTTTCGTCTGTTACGAGGGGTATGCCAAAAAAAAAACTAGATACTCAAAAATTATAATATTTATTATTTATTACTCATGTCTATCTTTTCAAAGTATTCACCCTCGGCATATATACACTTATCCATGCGTTTAAACCATCTAGAATATTTTCCAGATGGTTTAAACGCTTGGATAAGGAATACCTCTGCGCACTCCTTTTCAGATCACCTCTGAAACTTCCGCAGCTTCCTTGCTCTCGAATCTCCTGCCTTTCAAGTTTTCTTTAATTTTAGTGAATAGGTAAAAATCGCAAGGAGCTAAGTCAGGGGAATATGGTAGGTGAGACAGGATATACACATTTTTTTAATTAAATAAGTCAAATGGTTTTTCCGAATCAACATTTCAACCGCTTCAACGTTTTCTTGAGTGCCTGCTGTTGGGGCGCGTTCGACCTTGCTTCATCTTCAAAGCTTCTCCTCCCTCTCTTTAATTCAGTAAACCAATTAAAAACGGTTGCTCGTGAACAAGCAGACTCACCAAAAATAACCACCAACATTTCAAAACATTCTTGTGGTTTTAAACATTTTTTATAGTCATAGCAAATCATAGCGTGAAAACCATATCGACTGAGTTCCATTCTTGCAAGTTTGCTTGCACCCACCGAATTCTTTAAAAAATTAGCCTCTTAAAAGAAAAAGAAAATGAATTCAAGTATGTTTCATATTTAAATTCATCACTAAAAAATCAGTGTTAACAATGGTGTATAGCTTGCCAGTATCAAAATATTCAGTAAAGAGTATCTAAAAAGTTTTGGCATGCCCCTCGTACGTGCTCTAAAAAAATTTTGCTTCTTCACTACTACGTATACCTATTCTATGTATACTTATGAGAATACAGTTTAAGTCTATTAAAGAAAATATGAACTACCAACTGCCTCCCTAAGTTACATCCGCAGAAGTTTTGGTCCCTTGGGAATATTGGTGTAAAAAGTATCATTTGTGTCAATCTAGGTGCCATATTTCATACAAATCCGTTCACTGAATTAGTGAACGGATTGCGTGAAAGAGTAGGTAGTAAATATCCTTTTTCTTTTCTTCATATTAAAAAAAAAATAAAAGACCGTGCATCATACTATGAACTTCTCCTGTATCGTGGATGCGTTTACAAACATAATATATAAAGTCACATACACATACAGTCGGATCCAGAACAACTGCTTGTAGGTCATACAAATATTTGTTCCGTGTGGGAATCTAAACTACGACACGCAGCGCAGAAGTCAATAGATGCTGCCCTAACCACTGCCAACAATTCCGTATATCCATCCATAAAAAGTTTAGCATTTATAATATTAATTAGGATATTTGGATTGAGTAATCATAGTCCTTTTATGTTCCTAACTTGTTGCGTAACTTTAGCCTTTAATAATATGAAAAACAATTCTCCATTCGCCCACAGTTTTCCTTTTATGTAGGTAAAAGAGAAAAAAATCTCTAACTTGTGAAATATTGTGTGTAGGTGTTTGAGGAGGAGCTTATTGCTTTGCCACGCCATTCGGCACCCTAATTACGTAATACACTACCAAACTTAATGTAAGTACTACATTCTTTTAAAGAATCCACTTTTTCATTTGTTCCAAAAATTTGTGGCAAGTCAGGCCTAGGGAAGAGCAAGTCAGGCCTAGGGGAGAGCAAGTCAAATTTTTAGAGTGATCGCACGCGGTTTTTCGGCAATTACACCTTACATTTTGTCAGTGTCTACTGCCTGGTTTATTTAAAAGTTGGATATAAGTCCTCGTTTATACTCTGTTTAGTAAGTAGGCAAGTTCATATAGCAAGCACTATGTTAAGAAATCGATATCTCACGGCTGTTCAGATACGAAATAGCCTTCAATAAGTTCACCAAAATAATGTGAGTTCTGACACGATCTTGCGGCGAAGATGATATGAAGCCTTGTAGGCCAGGAAGTGGCCCTAAACTGCTCAGAGAACATCGAGTTGCCAAGTTGCGATTTCCTCGAGAACACATGCGATGGACAGATGAAGATTGGTCCGGGTTATGTTTTCCGATGAGTTCCATTTATTTTATTCACACATGATGGGAGACTAAGAGTACTTATTTAGGTGACCATGTGAACGTTATCGTCAAGCATGTTTTGAAGAAAACGTACCATTCAGTGGAGGGTATGGGCTGGGATATCTTCAGAGGGTCGTACGGAGTTAGTGGTTATAGAAAATGGCTATTTAACGACTCCCATATACGTAGAACGCATAGTAATCATTACCATATTTCTCTACGCAGCTGAAACCGTGGACGTTACGAGAACTGGAGAAGAAAAAAGAAACGCTCTAGAAATGTGGTGTTGAAGAAGAATTCTAGGGCTAAGAATGCTCCAAGAACTCGGCATCAAAAAGCGTCTTTCAGAATTAGTTCAATCCCGTATACTCGTGTAATCGTGTTATTAGGTCACGTGTTAAAGCGTAATAATAATTCCATAGAGTGTTTGGTCGTCCAGGTCAGAGTAGAAACGAACAGACCTCATGGAAGGTGAGGTGAACCGACCAAATTAAGTCGGCAGTGGGGAGACCTGTAAATGAATGCTCCAGACGTCCAACAGTAGGCCTAGTATGAGTTTTCATTACGAAATTCGATCGTCGATATCGAACGCGTTTGACTCGTCAATTGGCCCGCTTCAAGGTTGTAAGAACTCTCAACCAATGAGAGCGCCAAACGCACTCGATATCGACGATCGAGTCTCGTAATGAAAACTCATACTAGGCATACAGAGATAGATGGAGTGAGATTGTGCGGCGAGCTACATCAACGTCTCCAAATCGGTCATAGTGACCACGACCGTTCTGTCAAGAACGAAACGAAGAGGAAGAATATACGTAGAGGAGGTTTCAAACGAGCATGTTGAACCTTTCCTGGTGAATATGGGCGCAAATTCATTTTTTATGCACGATAATGCGCGAACACCTACTGCACATTTGGTCAACGCGTATTTCAAGACGTCGGAATCACCCGCAAGGAATGGCCAGCTCGTAGAGCATTTACAGGACGAGCTCGGGAGATGCGTTAAACAACGCTCTCCAGCTGCAGCTACCTTAGGTACGTGAGTTAGGAGTGCGCTAGTGGAAGAATAGTAAAACATAGACCAAAACCGTATTAGAAATTTGGTTTACAGCATGCCACGATGTCCTTATTAAGTGATACAGGCTCGTGGAGGAAATACAAGCTATTAAAATGTCAGAAAAGCTTTCTTTTTTCAGTTTAACTGTGTTGTTTATTTTTGTTGTCAAAAGTTGAAGTGATTTTATTTTTTAGTATTTAAATAAAATTATTGACTTTACAAACATGTTATGTATTTTATTTAATGTATCTATAAGTCAGTCATCTATAACATACTACAGTTTTTCGGATTAGTGACAGTATTTAAGAAATTATCACACTTTTTATAAGCGACTTGGAATTTTGCGACCCAATGTATAAACAGTCCTCGTCAGTGCATCTAATATTAAAAACCAAAATTAAAAAAGCTGCCAAGTGCGAGTAGGACTCGCGCACGAAGGGTTCCGTACCATTATCTTTAAAAACGGCAAAAAAAAAATCACGTTTGTTGTATGGGAGACCCCCTTAAATATTTTTACTTAAAGTATTTGTTGTTATAGCGGCAATAAAAATATATAATCTCTGAAAATTTCAACTGTCTAGCTATGGTTCATGAGATACATCCTGGTGACAGATGGACGGACAGACGGACAGCGAAGTCTCATGAATAGGGTTCTGTTTGATATTGTTATTGGTATTTTCTTCAACAGTTGAACTGCGTTTCTGAGGCGTGATTTCCTAGGAAATTACATGTTGCACAAACAAAACGTGTCAGTAGGAAAGACAAGGGAAAGGACTTACTGAAATATACAGCGCCGCATTCTCCGCGTGATGATGGATGCCTCCACAAGATGTTCACTTTTCACTTTTGTTATCGAATTCAAGGGGTAATGATTGATTTAAAGAATGGTTAGATCCGCCGGCCGGCGTACGTTCTTGATGCTATTTTTTTTGATGGTGATGTGTTTTAACAGAAAGAAGTTGGCTGTTGTTTTTTTGTAAGTTTTCTGGCTTAGTATCTAGGCCTTTAAGCCAAATATTTGGAATTAGGAATTGCATGAGAAGGAATCGGGAAATTTGAATGTGCTTGGTGTAAGAATGGTTGCATGCTTTAACAGCTTCCGTTTTACTTTTAGGTACGGAATCCTAAAAACAAAATTAAACAATCAAAATTGAACGAATATTCCATGAAATATTAATCAATTATGATTTTAATGAATCATCCTCATTATCTTAGCGTTTATCCCGGTTGCATCCACGGCTTTCGCGTAGGAGCCTATAGGCTCCCAGGAGTTTAATGACTATAACTCAGAAAATACATGCTTGTTAAGCATGCGAATCATATTCTGACAAATAGAAAACGTAAGAATGTTTGAATTTCGTGGGCTACCCCCGCCTTCACGCTTCCTCCATAATGTCAAATATGTACCTATAAAGAAAGGACAAATTTTCATGATGCCCGTTATGCCCGCTTTCCTCTATATTGTGAGAATTTGTTTATTATTTATACATATTTATATATTTTAGTATTATGTGTTTATATAAGTATATAATTATTAATAATTATTTTTTTTTAATAATTTAATTAATCTTTATATAATTATTTTTGGTTTATATGTTTAGGTATATTTAATATTATTACTTTAATAGTTATCATATTTTATTTCCTCCTTGTTCTTACACAATATTGTCTATATTTCTGTTTTACTTCTCTGCTGGAAGAAATTTCTTAAGAAATAAGCAGCACCTTTGCAGTCAGATCTTAATTTTATCGTACTTATCTTTATGTATTTTATTGTGTATACTTACATAAATAATAAAATAAATAAATAAATTCAATTATTTCAGATAAATGACACTTATTACTAAATATGATTGAACCGCTCTTCTAGAAAACGTATATTAAGATACGTTTTCTAGAAGAGCGGTTGGATTTAGCGGTAGCGGTTAGATTTTTTTTATCCTCTGAAGAGATTCATGAATGGACCTACATGATCGACTAGTTTTTAGAATTATCTAAAAAAAATCAAAATCAAAATCAATTTTATTTGTATAACATAGGTAGTGAATACAGTTCTTAAATTTATGTTTATAGGTCGCTATGTTATGCTAAGAAGCGTACAAATACTTGCATGCAAAACATTAACATTTTTTTGTCAATCATGCTATATGCAAAAAAAAAAACAAATGATTAATTATATAATGTCAAAACAAATGATAAATGAGTAAAAACAATGTCACAATACGGAGTAATTTCGCTAGTCAAAATAAATAAGTCTACATTAATTTGTCATTTAGGAATTCATCAGTTGTATAATAACATTTCTCAATTAATAAATGTTTTAATTTTGTCTTGAATTGTATAATATTCAATTTTTTTATGGCAACTGGTAATTTGTTGTAGATGCGCGGTGCCATTCCTAAAACACTCTTTTTTACTAATGCAGTATTACAACGCTGATTTTTTAAAACATTTGCATATTGACTACGAATAGTAACATCTCGTAACGTTGACACCGTTTCAAACAATCTTATGTTTGTCTTGACAAAAACACTAATTTCATAAATGTACAATGATGGTAAGGTTAAAATTTTCAGCGACTTAAAAAATGGTACACAGCTATCGTCAATTTTCAGACCACACATCGATCTTATGCACCTTTTTTGTGCCTTAAATATGACATCTTTATCAGTAGAGTTTCCCCAAATAATAATGCCATATCGCAAAATTGAGGCTACTAAGCCATGATATGCAACTAGTAGCGCATCGATATTTATTTTTCTAGCAATTTGGAAAAGTGCGTACGATGATCTATTTACTTTTTTACTTAGGCCATCTATATGGGCCTTCCAGTTTAGTTGGTTATCCAGTAATAAACCTAAGAATTTTGCTACTTTAACCTCTTCAATTTCACAGTTACTATGTCTGATATTTACTTTTGGTGCTACAGTTCTTTGATGATAGTGCATTATTTTCGTTTTTTGTAAGTTTATAACTAAATTATTTTGATTAAGCCAAGTAATTATGTCTGATAATGTACTATTTATGTCATCTTCATAAATATTGCGATTAATACATTTGACAATGGCAGTAGAGTCATCCGCAAACATCACCATTTGATGTCGTGTCACATTTGGCAGATCATTTATATAGATTAAAAAAAGCAGTGGCCCAAGGACGCTACCCTGTGAGACACCAAACTTTACTAATCTAGGATGAGAAAAGAAACTCTTTTCAATTTTTGTTTTTTTACATACTCTTGCAATCTCTGTACATTGCATTCTATTAGAAAGATATGATGTGAGTAGTTTTAAAAACTAGTCGATCATGTAGGTCCATTCATGAATCTCTTCAGAGGATAAAAAAAAATGTATTTGTAGTAGACACCTATTAATTCCACATATTTATATCATAACTAGATACCTAGGAAGGTTAATCGTCGATTTACCAAATTCATAAAGAACTATCTTGATTTGCAATGGGCTTAATAAGTCCTTGAGCCTAATTACTCGTGACAAACCAACTACCGGAGCTGTGCAAACGGTTGAAAACGTTGAATGTCAGCTGTGGATAGTTTCGCTACCTAACAAATCTATTGTTTTAATTGTATTTGCGTATTAATTTTAAAACAAAGATATCAAATTAAATTATTTTTAAATTGGTTCTGGATACTTATTTGTTTGTTAAACAAAGATTTCAACTTTAAAAGACTGGAATCATGGCCCTTGTATGGTGATCTAATAAGACGCATTCTGTCACGCCTTCTGCCCTTATTTTTGGCCATCTTTCTTGAGAATTGATTGGACTTACGTTAGCTAATTACAAATATTTTAATGAAGTACAAGTGACAGAACACGTTCAACTTTGTATTTATAATTACTACAAACATGGTAAAATATTTTCAATAAGTAGGTATGTTAAATAAATACATTATAATTAGTAAGCACCTATTTAGCGATTTTTACTTTATGGAATAGGATTTAGGTAAAATATTTCTTCCTTGAAAACATCCTTATTCGCGGTTTAAAATATTAAAACAATACTTCTGTTGCTTCGTCATACTTAGATGGAAATAACGTAGTGAATAGTTACGGCCATGTCTCAACTCATATCATTATAGTTGTAACTGGGTTGGCTAGATGGCGACTGATTCGTATTTATTTTCTGTGGTGCAAGAGCGAGACATACATAGAGCTCAGTGCAGCGAGTGCGAGCGAGAACAGCGTATGTTATTATTACGCCTACACTGTGGACAGAAGTCGCACGCGCTCACAAAAAATCCATTCGACAAGAGCGCAGGCGCAGCGCTATTCACCCACAACTTCACTCCGGTCAACTTCAACTAGTGGTGATCGAAACTTCGATGTGTGTGGAAGTGAATTTAACTTTTCTAACATAATCTCACAAAAATAACAATAATCAGTAACTAAAGTACAATATCCTAATTGATCGTGTTGGGATAAACTTTTAACGTGTCGTTAGTTATATAAAAAGTACTCATGATGTGTGATAATAACAATCCTTCGACGCAGAGTATAGCGGACTACTTAGCTCAGTTGCTCAAAGACAGGAAGCAACTGGCGGCGTTCCCGAATGTTTTCATGCACATGGAGCGACTTCTAGATGAAGGTAGGTCAAAATCGAGTCGAACTATTTATAATACTTCGGCAGCCAGCCGAAAGCACTAGTTCCTATCGACGATGCTTGTCACTGAGGCGATCATAAATTGGATGCGTCGACAAATGTTACAACGCAAACGATATTAAGTTTATTTTTGTCTCCGCCCCGTCGAGTTATGGTCCAGTGGTGTTTGTAATGCGATCCTTCATTTCGAAAAGTGAAGTAAAGCAGACCGTCTGCGCAGAGTTGCGGTCAGCGGGCATTAGATTGTCGCCGACGAGAGATCGGTGAAATGTACATGTAGTAAACGAGTTTGGTGACTACACTTATGAATGTCTCATATCGCTGTCCACGCAGCTGTTGTAAATAAATCTTTAATTAGTAGTTATGATTTTGAGGTTATATTTTAAACGGGGAACGCGCAAGATGTAGAATCATGAGCCCTGGGGGTAACCTGTTCGCAGGGCCGTATTCTTGCATTCCGCGCGAGTTGGTGGAATGTCGCCACTCTGTAGGTACCGTACGTCCACCATTCTCAGCCATACGAGATTTGTACGTAGCGCGGCGCTGGCGCACCGCTCCTTGTGCGATGTAGCCTCGTTTTATTACCTACCACACGTAACCAGTCCATGGATACTTTGTAGCCCTTATCTTTGCTACTGAGCGCCTATCGACTACACTCGCCGTTTGCAAAATGAGTCCTGCACTGACTGGAATCTCTTAGGAGTGTTTTGATATCCAATTTAATGACTCATTTGAATAAAGTATTAGTTGTTATGAAGATTAGATGTTATTTATGTATTTTTAGATTGTTTAGCAATTCGAAAAGCTTGTCTTAACTCATTACATAGATCAGTACCTATTTGATTTTACAAATGGTGGTGATTCCATTTGGTTTTAAATATTTGTGCATTTTTGTTTCCTTTTTCCTTGATTGTCTGTGTTAGTCCTTTTTTTTTTTTTTTTTTTGCCGGGGTGGAAATCCTCATAGGATGCCCGCCGCCCTGGGGTGGGCGACGGGGTATGTCAGACTTTTACTGACTAAAACCACCCCGGTGTGTCTTCTATCACGAGCGCGCGTGGGGCCGCGGGAGTCTAAATTCTTCCACGGTCTGTGTTAGTCCTAAGGCATATATTTCAATAAAAAACAGGTTTAGGTTACTTTAACACAAAGTACTTGAATGAAGGTACTTACGTATCTATTTGGGCAGCTATGCCCGTTCGCTACTCGTAGCCCTAATTGATATTATGAGCCGGTTGATCAGCAGAACACGATAATAATGTTGGTGCTAGATTGCTATAAGAATAAAATCTTCTGCCGATCATTTTATTACCTACACTGCGTAAATGATATGGACACGGAAAATTCAGAATTGTCAAGAATTTAAGGATGAAACTAGGAATAAGGATAAACATACATTAATAAAAATCCTACAGAACAGGTAGGTACGGTCAAAAACAGGTCAGAAGTAACAATTGAGTTACGAATGCCAACCTTACTGCTACGAAATAAAGGCGTTGTCAAATTCAAAGTGTTTGCCATGGATATGTATTGAATGCATTTAACCGCTTTCTTTTCTAAAGATGGTTCTAATCTGTACATAACATGTCTAATATTATTGAGGTGAAAATTTACGAAACTTAACCAAAAACCCATTTTCTGTTAGACAAAACAATTTTCATAATTAAACCAATAAAACATTCTAAGACGTGTAAATACAGAAACAGAATTCAATGAAAATAAGACGTGTTACTTTAAAACACATTAACGATACGAGTCACGTATCGCTGCAAAGCAAGGTCTGTACGACCGATACCTCGACATGTCATAATGTCGTACCCATAACCGTTTACTGTTAGCGTTGTCCTCTGGGATTAAAGGGTATGAATATATAAAAAAGTTGTATGCAATCGGCTAATCATAAGCTATACGAGTCTACTTATAACTTATGCATAAACTATTACTTTTATGTATAAGTGCATAGCTAACTTGGAAGCGGCTAAATTTTGCCCCAGCAAGATCTGAAGAAGTTTGTACGCCTACAGTAGGTCAAGCTACCCGAAATTGTCAAATATTCCCAATCAACCTTGAGCTTTAATACTTCAGCGATAAAGATGAAAATCTAATAAACAAATTTGACAGACTGTAGTAGCTCGAATGTTCTAAGGTTGTCTGCAGTAAAATATCTACCTTATAAGTCAATTATGACTTCCTGTCTAATTTACGATTACCTATCGTTATACGTTATCCAGTTTGTATATTAAAGCACCAAATAATTGGTAATTGCGTAACTCACTATCAGTAGTATTTGGTATCTTTTTGACAGTTCAACAACATTCATTGCGTTATTAACGTTGTTGAGTAAACACATTTTTTAAGCAAATAAAGCAATGTATTAGCAATATGCTTCAAATTGTGTTAGGGTGCAGGTCTGCACTGCATAAGATATACAGGGTGTATCTGACATCTTAACGCACACTTCGCGAAAAGGCTAGACCGCATGCCACTAATAGAATTATGATAGTCATTTATGTCGTTAATGATCGGTTACAGAAATAACATTGTTTAAAAAAGTGTCGGCTCGACCTTTGAACGTTGCATGCGTGTCGCCGTGCAGGTTTGTAGGTATGACGTTGATCCCTTATGTGAACTCTATTAAATCAGCTGATAAGATAGTTTTTCGAGTTTTGTTTTCATTGCGCTTTTTTGTGTAATTATTGAATTAAGTAATTAATTTTCACTTTAAAATCTTATTGGGATATAAAAGTATAGCAATTATGAACGGTCTAAAGTGAAAAAAACTACATATATATATTTTTTTTTTTTTTAATCATGAAAAAGCCGAAGAAAAATTCCACCACTGGGGGGTTCAGAATCATGTACTGGATCCATGGTACTCGTTTGTGCGTCGATGTCAGATACACACTTTATAATAAATATATCTTATGTAGGTACATAATATGCCTAACTGGCACAAACTGTGTGATCTATTTCAAAGAGGTAATGTACTGAATATAGACGCACATATAACTTAAACAACCAGTTTCTGTTTTAATGAACCGTCAGCAGATGTCCTCATGATCTCGTTGGTCTCATATTGTCCAATGTTTACTCTCATTTAAATGAGCACTTACGAAATAATGTTAGTGGTACATGAATGGTATATAGTCCAAGTTAAGTTCTATAACCATTCCTCTCAGTGTTCACAAGTTTTAATAAAAGTGGCAACAACCGTCATTGCGTGGATGTATTTTAAATTTAAAACACGTGGCTCAGGTAATATTCCACTTGCATCATTCTCGAAAACTTGTTGATTTAACATTTCCCTTAAAAAGCAAGAGCTCTCGACTTGAGGGCTGACTCTTTAATTTCATTTTGATAAGATTGGTAAGGTTTGACTCACCCGCGGCAGATTGAGAAATGTTGAGTTTTATTCGTTGGTCTTAGCAAGTTTTACATTTTTATGTTAGTGTGTACACGAAAAGTTACGATCAGCGTGGTCCAGTACAGCGATGTTGTTGAAATTTTATGGTTTATTTGACATGTCACGCCGGTCCACTGTGGGCACTGACGACTTGACGAAAATATCGACGGCTAGCTGACAGCCGACAGGCGTGGCGTATCGCGTTACGCCGAACTAAGAAATTACGATGGCTATTTTCGTTAGAAGCTGGAATATTAGGCATACGAGAAAAATAATATATGTAGTTCACCGCAATTTCAACATTTTATGTAACCAAGAAAATAAACGTTTCAACGCGTCTTCTAAGCAGCCGTACGCACAACCAACGCTCACTTCAACATACGCAGAAGATTATCTATAAAATATTACTATGTTTAGAATGTTAAATGCTATTAAAGGCCATGTTTCGGAATTTAAAGTTCATCTATAATAATAAACAAGAATTATCCAGATGTGATTGCTGACATTTTATAACACGGAATATTTGATAGTCAAAACAATATCGACCGATCAATGTTTACATATCGAATCAACTATTTGGCTTTTTGCATTCCAAGAACAGTAAGCATCGCTAGATAACAATGCGCTAACCAAAGTAAACATGAATTCGTCAATCAAAACATTCAATAGGTACCTACCTATAGATAAAAACATAGATTGGACATGTATTACAAGATAACGGAGACATCAATGGAACATCGTCGGTTCAACATTTTATCATTCTTGATATGAACAATATAAGTGGATAATAAAAAGAACAGATTTATAGATAAGTTTTATCAAATATGTTACTACACTTGATTTGCAGATTAGACCACGATAAAAGATAAAAATAAGTTTAATAGTCTTTAAGCACTGTTCTCATAGAAAAAATGTCAGAGAAGACTTGTTTGCGAAAATATGATAATTTTATATAGGTATACTTAAAGTAGGTACCTACTAATTTTCTCTTGAAGACTTACAAATTAATCTGGAGTTGCTGTTGCTGTAAAACTGAGTACAAGTTCTACTGACCCTGTTTAAATGAAATTGAATTACACCGAGCAAGTAATACCTACTTAATATTGCAATTATTGCGATTTGATGCGTAGGCGCCACCTACCTTTGATGCCGAGGCTCGGTTCCGCAACCCTGTAGCAAAAGTGAGTCTTAGTTGGATCATTATAAGGTTGCTTAGCATGCGATTAGGCGGTTGCGCCTACATCGATGACCAAATGAGGGTAGCCGTGGGTAGCGTGGAGGTGTAGAAGCCAAGGTTGTTCCAGTCGCTTTCTGACATGTTATAACTTGCTGTGGGTTGCTTAATTGCAGAGATTCAAAATAGTCGTCGATGTATATTGTATAATAAATTTTGACTGTCAACCGACCTTACCCGAAGGCTCCTTATAGGGATCAACCGAACCCAGACAACCTTCAAAAACAAGACCGCATCATCACCTTAATTTTTTTGAAAATAATTTGGAAACTGCTTCCTGGCAATCCTCACTGCTCAAAATTACTAAGAGGTGACACTGCTGCCATGAAAAATGAGAACAAAGGCCCTGGTCAAACAAATGCTAGCTTTGCGGCCTGGGTCGGCTATTTTGTTCTTGAGAATTTCGCAAAATAGGTACATGACATTGATTGATAGGACTGCGCGGGGAGCCAATAACAACAATTGCAAAGAATTTGTAATTTGGATTCAATTCACCCTCCTGCTTCATACTGGCATGACGCATATCAATTAAAAATATCCTACCTACTTCACTCACAAGAAAAGCTCATACCTACACAATATTTGATTCCAAATTAAGTCACGGAGAATGGAAAGCCTACGTGTACCTACATAGATTGTTTGGTAATACTTGCTTTCTTCTACTTCCTTTGTATGTGAGGTACTTCAGAAAATGTTACAGAGAGCAAATATTGACACGCGACTCATTATCTCGTCGACCTCGATTAGACTACACTGGATCTTTGTAGAAAACTGGATCATACGAGACGTCTATTCTTCGTTTGTTCCCACGACACTGCCGCCGTAGTATCTACGTTTTATCTAAAGCAACGTGATCGTTCTGCTAATGAGAGATATTTTTCTAAGGCCGTGAAAATCTATTGTACACCACATAAACATAAATACGTGCCGCAGCTGTGACATTATTTTGGGCAAATACATCAACATTCTGCTTCTGAAATACTGGTTTAGGTTTTGTAAATTTTACACACTCTGAAAAGTGGCACCTTTGAATCAAGTGTGACATCTACATGGAATGTTAATGATAACTGGATGGCCATCATACTTAGTGTACTTGAACGCACAAAGAAAGAAAGCGTTCGGGTAGAATGTGTGGGCTGTGCGTGAGCACTGTAATTTGAAATGAAAATCGATCGGTTCAGAATGTCGAGGGAACCAGTCCCGTAGGCGGGAAGTCGAGGCCTACGCGCAGACCCAAACAATCCTTCTAATATCGCTTAAGCAATTCGGTTCCATCATATCAACATCGGCATCGCACCATTTCGGCTCTCCTACGCGGGTCAAATGATTTATTGAATATACGTACATATTAGAAATTTGATTTCTGCTTATTATTCGATATAGAAAGCAGGCATAACTGGAAATGTGATCATAAATCATAATAGTTGTTATCATTTGCCATAAATCAATTAGGTTCAGCCATAAAGACAAGTTCTGTATCAACCTGAGATACAAACAAAGCTGGCTCGGCTCACCTTACGAGTTGCACGACAAGTCTATCTGAACTTAATTTAAGTTTATATGTATACTATCTCTAAGACGCTACTTAGCATACGTGAATATTCAGTAACTTTGTAACACGAATAGGAATAAGACAGATTGCTAACTGGTACCTAAACAAAAAGGTCGGAGTCAAGCGTGGGAGCTGACAGCCCACGACAAAGGTAACTTGGTTGGAACTGCTTTGTTCAACTGTGGCCCTCAACGCCTACTGTATCGCTAGATGCTTGACAATCTGGCGTAGGTCAATATGTTACATATTTCAAAAATGTGTTTTCGACTGTGGCTATTCGATGTTGCAGGTTGTTCGATTTGTGTACAAATTGTTACAGGTTCTTAAAAAAACATGTGAAGTCTAAATAAATACCAGATATTTTGCAAAAGTAACTTCCCTGAACCTTCACACAGTCCGGCGGATGTCTTCTTTATCTCTTTTAAACATAAAATGTAGGTGTGTTATGGGAACTGGTCCTCACCGCTCGCGACTTCGATTTCTAAAAGACAAACCAATGTTAGTTGACATTCTGTAGGATAGGTTTTAGATAATAATTTGTATTACGCTTATGAATCAAGATTTGCCCGAAATTGTTGGCTTATTCAACATTGTATTGTAAAACAATTAAAAAAGTTATGTCTGTAAAGCATCAAAATATACAAACAGGTATACAGAAATATCAGATTAATCACTTACGATTCTAGATAAATATAAGAATACCCACAAATATTTTGCTATATTTCCTGGTGGGATATCGTTTAACAGTAATTAATTAGAACTAATAGAACTTTGACGGGATTGACCATTTGACTTTTAAACCTCAACGATCTACGAATTTAGACAATCTTATCTATTAATTTGACGAAAAACGTTAGTTTCTTATTTGTTTTTAACAAACGGTCCGATGTCACATCGGCAAGGTGGCCGATGTGACATCGGACCGTATCAAAAATGTGTCGAAGCTCATTCTTTCCTGTGTGAAACTAACCGAAACCCACAGGATAGTCATGTCTGATTAGACTTTTAGAAAGCTTTTACTGGTTTTATGCATTAGCAGTTACAACGTACTTACTTTGTCAGTGGAAAATGTAAATACTGCATGGACAGATGTAAAATCGTTGACCCACTTGGGACAATAGGCCTATAAATCTTCTTGTTTTGACAAAAAAGGTTTTTGTTGTAGGTGAGCCGACTTGGCTCAATTGATTCTCGGTTAAGTGCACCTCTGGTCCCCATACAATTCCTATTGGCGTAACGTGAACAGTAGTTACAGTAGTCATTCAATTGTATTGAATACTTTACTAACGTTTATTCTATTTTCATTTATATGGGCTTATTTTGTCTCATTTAATGGTTGTGTGGTTAAAGGCTTAATAATATAGGTTTGGCTACATGGCTATTTAGTTATTGGTAAACCAGCCTATCATGATTTGGATTTGAAACAGGTCGACACTTTCGAGATGGTCTTGTTTTCCTTTCAAGTTTGGTAGGGTTCAAATCGTACTGTGCTCTTAACTACAAACTGTATATTTAAAAACAGCTGCCAACGCTGCATGGTCAAAATAACCAACCACCAAAGAGATAAAAATACAACATTTCCTGTCTCAACATCAAATGAGATTAGAACTCAAGGTTAATGAAACAAAGACAAGTACAAATAGTTTTGCATAATCTGGAAAATCCCATTAGATATCTGGTCCATGGAATAGGATTGTTGTAAGAAATGTTGCTCCGACACCAGTCAGTGTCGTATACCTACCTAGTATGTATCTATGTATTAACTAACTACAACACGAATGAATGTAAATCTTGTGTAATGCTTATGAATCCTATTGAATAAAGCAATAAAAATAGAATATTTAATATTATAAATTATTGCTGCAGACAAAGTACAAAGGCACGTCAGTTAATACGATTAATTTATAGTCGTGCACTTACATCTTGCTTGACACACGTCAAATAATTTTTCTTTTTTACATTTATACGTTAGGATTATGGCTCTTTACATTTGTGAATACATATAACTTTCCAATAGACATAATTATCGGAATTTGGACTGCTTCTTAGCACTGGCCAGTGCCAGCACTAAATATTATATTAAAAAAAAAAAACTTTTATCCGTGGACTTAGATTGACGCCTGACAGATCTAGTAGGTATGTATCATAAAAATTAATAAAAAATAAAACTCAGAATTATGCTTATGCCACGTCTAAATGTTTGGAAAAGTTCACCCTAAACAGAATAACGGATCGGATACAAAAAAATTAACACTTTGTAATCCTGCTTAATTATTTCAACCGCAATAATTACTGCGCTACATTGTGTTCCTTTTTCAGTCTAGCTCCACAAGCCCGCAACCCAAATGTAGATTATACATTGTTAGAGTTTCATTAAAAAAATGTGAAATTTATTGTTTACCCTATTACTGTAGTTACGATAACGCTTGCCCGGCCTTCACGCTCCACACTAATCGCGATCCATGCAACGCAGGCGCACGCTGTCTGACCTGTTATTTAATGTTTACATTGACGACAGTTTCCAATTATAATTAGTTTTTTTTTTATCGATGTCAGTGTTCTTTTTTTGTAATTTATGTAAATTACTTAAGTGAAATAAGGTGTCATATTACGAATTCAAAACTCGAATATGGAAGGAAAAAGATCTTAATTAGTCACACTCTGATCAATCAATATGTCTAGATTTTTCCAAATTACTATGTTGGAGTCGGTTTCTAGTTTAACTGGATGCAGCTGAATTTATTTTGCAACGTTATTTTGTCTTACGAAACCTGAATATAGTTTGTGCAGAATGAGCAACTGAATCGATTCCAATCAGTTTTATACCATGTTATATTTTTTTCCCAAATACATTTAGAAATTGTTGCAGTGATGTTACCGAGCGCAACAAGCTGATAGTCCGAGAGCCGACGGTATAAAAGTCCTATGGATCAGATATATGAATCATTTTTGGGATATGAACAATAAAACCATAGGTCTAGAGATCGACACCCCTGAAGTTGCTTGATTTTGCCCGCTTGCAAAATTATAACGTCACTTCCGGTTTTTATTTTAGGTGTAATTTATGAAATACATCAAAAAAATTTATGACAAACGAAAGTTTTTGATGAGTAGAATAGAAATGTCAAGGGTCGACAAGCTCTATTTATGCGCTAACCTGAGTTGACTTCCGTTAAAAATTTTTTTTTTTTAATTTATCTTAAGCCATCGAATACATGGATTTGTACGATTTTCTGAAACTAGAACCGGGGCGGGGCGACCGGTGCGTTGACTATATTTTGTTGAGACAACCATGTAAGATAACAAGCTCATAACTTTGTGGTTTTACATGATATCTTTTTGAAATTTTGTATATAGAATCTTTTCTTAAAAATACTGGACAGGTGTTTCGGGTTTCGCATAAACAAAAAAAAAAAAAGGTTGACATTATGTATAGTTTTGGGACTGACGACCCGTAACGAAAGTCAAAGACCCACAAAAGACAGTCGGATCCAACGGTTTAACGTGTTTTCCGAGGCTGAAGGGATTTCGTATGTAAACATCCACGGACCGACCGCGGCAAGCATTCCTTAACCTGATAGATTGACCCCTGCGGCTGTAGTTACTTAGACACTCTCCTCTCTCAGACTCTCACCTTTTATCAAGTGATATTATATTCTAAAGTTGATCTGATTCTATGTTAAAAAAAAAAATGGAGCCGTCACGGGACGCCTGGTAGATGTGAAACATCGACGTTATTTCGTAAAAGTAGTATGCAGAAAAGAACAGATTGTGGTAGGAACTAAAAATGTCAATAAAATAAAATAAAAAATATAACGATTTTTGTTTCTAGATAACGACGATTTTTTATTAAATAAACATTCATTTTCATTGAATACAAAAATTTACATATTTATTTTAAATCGAAACTACTCAATTAGTTTAATCAGTGACTTCGGTAATAGTTACATTCGATGTTGCCTCTGAGAACGGTATTACTGTGACAATTGGTCGATGGTAACTGAAGTACGATACGAAAGTATTGGACATAACATTATTAAGATATCTAATAAATACAGCATCTATTGTCAAGAATCTTAGCTAGTTATTTCAATATACTACTAAAGATCGTAAATTATAAATATAAATAATGAATGTTTCACTATAAACTCCATTATGATTAGAAAAATTAATTAATTTTTTAAAGTTTAAATTAATAACAAATAAGAAAAAGATTCGTGCGCTGCACGCCATCAGCTGATTTTAAAATAAAGTTCTGTCAGTCTTAATAAATTTATTCTCTAAGCAATTGTTTTAATGCATTAATTTCAATAAGAATGAAATTAAAATTAATAATTAATTTAAAAACATGATATGCAATGAAATTTATGTGAATTTTAATCTACCTAGAGAGTAGATTTTACATTTACTGGCGCTCAATACACACCAAATATACGCGTGCTAAATGCACAGATAAATGCATACTTTAATTATAAAAATATAATTAACTTACTGATGACTTGATAATGTGTCATAGTGTGATTTTGCTTTCTTTGCAGGAGGCTGATCACTTCCACTCTCTAAATTATCACGGTCAGACATTTTATTATCAGAACAGAAAAATGATTTATTTACCAGAAAAACACAGGTTATGAGTACTGTAATAAACAGAGTATACACTATAGGTATCCGAGTCCGAGCTCAGTGGAGCGAAAGAGATGGCTTAACGCCGGATCGAGTGAGAGAGAAACGCACAGTCGATTCCGAGCTCAGTGGAGCGAAAGAGATGGCTTAACGCCGGATCGAGTGAGAGAGAAACGCACAGTCGATGCGTCGCCACGCCAGAAATCGGTCTCACGTGCGCCTATAGATGTTTCACATCAATAATTAGCAGAGGACCCGATTAACTGTCCAGGATCCTGTAACACAGCGACTGTTACGTACGGACGACGTGTAGCTACCATCAGTTTACATTACGAGACTCGATCGTCGATATCGAGCGCGTTTGACTCATCGATTGGTCCACTTCAAGGTTGTAAGAACTCTCAACCAATGAGAGCGCCAACGGCCAAACTCAATATCGACAATCGAGTCTTGTAATGAAAACTCATGGTAACTACACAGGACAACCTACCCGAAACTGTCAAAAATTCCCAATCAACCTTGAGGCTTAATGCTTTAGAGATAAAGTTGAAATCTAATGAAGAAATCTGACAGATTGTGGTAGCTTGATCAGCTGTCGTCTGTACATATTAAAGGCCCAACAAAACGCATGTACCTACTTACACATTATAATGTAGCTACTTCGTAATTGTGTAGAGATCGCAGTAAAGCTGCGTAATTTCATGTATACTTCATTCGTTCAAACTGGGCTGGTCTAGTTCTTCAACTTTCTACAGAAGTACGTAGGTGGGACCCGATAGTCGACATTTAAAGACTTGTCGATCGGCGACAGTTTAATGCTGTTACGCAGTTCATAATACATAGCTTCCTATGTTCTAAGATATATGCTCTGCGAAATCTCTTAACAGAAATGTATATAAAATAAGCGATGCTAATGACTATTTGTTAGCCAAACCTAAAAAAGGGTATGACATCAACTTTGAGTACGACTAGTTTTTTCACATGGACTTCGGAGTTTCTGAGATTCGCTTTCTATAATCGATAGGCGATACTAACAAGCAACACAAACATTACGAAAGTGCCTCCGTTGCGCCACACGTGTGGGATGCGCAGGCGCCGCTCTGCCGTCGGTTCTAGTGTAAACGGCTTAAGGGTCCCATTCATTTCGCATTAAGCAATTTGGTGAACGCACAGCGTTTACCGGTTCATTCATGCGATTGTGAAATTGTTGATTTGTGATTTATACTACACACATCAAACTGACGATCACTGAACTAATATCGGATTACTGTTGGATACTGTTTTTTTATTTTAGCTGTGGCGACATTTCTGTACTTTTGGTTCGTTGATACAAGGCCAGAGGAAGTCCTGACACTGACTTTGATTAAGATATACATACCTATTATTATAGTATTATAATTATTGCAGGAAATACAGATATCAACTGAATCGATGTTCTGTTTTAGCTCATATAAAAAGGTCGTGATGCCATGACTCAACGGCGAGAAGTCGTCTGCTTGTCTTTACCTACTTTCGGGTGCAGATAGATTATTACGATCTCACTCTTACTCGCCTATTAAAGATATATCTGTCACTCTCTAGCTCAACTAACACTTCACGTGTTTGCTGGCTCGCCTACGCGACGTCATCTGTTAATTTAATTACTTCTACTTTATACCATTTATAAATGTTCATGATTTTTCTTTTCAAATAATATTAAATACTTAATTTTGTTTTTCAAACTGATGATGTTAAAGTTTTTGTAACACGTTGAAAGCGGTTCTGAGTGAAAGAAATGTCTCTCCCGCAGAGATAAATTTTTAAATTCATAGAAACACACTTGTGTAAAACAAAGTTGTTCTCATATTTATAGACTGTCGTAGCGCGACGAAAATTTATCTTAATTGAATATTTCAAATAACAGAATGGTTCAATTCATAGAACATTTGCATTGTGGAATGTACAATGAATTCCTTGAGCGACATTGGATGTAGGTTAGGATGATTGTATTAACACTTGTATTATGCATATAAAATTACTGTTTATCTTATTAACGAACCTGCTTATAGATGAGAAGATTGTGGTGTTAATCTAAGGTCAGTCGGCAGTCTTCGATTATGTTTAATGTCAACTGTATTATTCGTGATTTACGTAATTCTATATTTACTAAATGATAATAATGGTCCTGTTCATAGTGTCGTTTCGCCAGGTACTTAGGTACTAAACAACTGGTTGTTAAGGTACTTAATATGAATACTCAAGTATTGCGTGGAACTATGATTCAAAGCTAGAGCTACAAAATGTAGAAGTAGGCAACTTATGTAAACTGGTCATTTAAATAGAGGAAACTGCATCCAGTCTTGTTCTCTGGATGCTGGCCAATTTCATCTAATTGGGTCATTTATATGCATTACGGAATTACTCGAATATTTTCCGTGGACTTTAGTATAAATCATGGAGGATTATCTGACTTAAGATAATACCAAATTACACCGTTAATCCTAGTTTCATTGGTCCAAAAAGTCGTCGTCGTAGTTTATTTTTCTCATCGGTATCCAATTAAATTTCACGTTTTTGCTCTCCTACACTACTTTTGGGAGAGAGTTGTAATTAATAAAAAGAAGACTGATTGGAACATAAAAAATGCCATGTATTGGTTTCTTACCATTATATGCTATCCCATATTATATTTCTCGTATCTCCATCTATAAATTGATCTATCTCTTCTTCGTTATCATCATCTCAGCGTATAATCCCGGTTGCATACGCGGCTTTTGCGTTGGAGCCCGGGGTCTGCTTTCGTACATATTATATGCCTCCATTTAGCATGATCTCTGGCATCCCATGGTGTGAGATTGTTGGCCTGCATGTCATCTCTTACAATGTCAAGCCAGCACTTCTTTGGTCTACCTCGCTTATTCCGGCCCGGCGGAGGCGGTATGGCAAGACATTTGTTACCCACGTAACATGCATGACTTTCGTAAGACATGACCGTACCAGCGTAGGCGACCCTTTTGCAGTTTTTCTGCAATTATATACCTATTATGTTGCTCTTGCTCCATTTGTCCTGCAACTCTCTATTATCCCAAGTCTTCTTTCGATTTCCGTTTTTGGTATCAACAGAATTTTTACATGCAAGCATTTTTGTTACGTTAGACCAGAATTCCTTTTATCTATTGTTTATACCGCAAAAACTATTGCACAAGCTTATTCTTACTTGCATATTTCGTCGTGTCCTTTAGTCTTTTTCCGAGTAGTTGATCTGTTAATCAACTACTCGTAAATAGTGAGTATAGTATGAATATGAAAAAAGAAATCGTCATTGAATAATAACAAAATTAACTGCTGTAGCCATTAATTTTTGCTTCCTACCCGCATGTGTCCTCATCGATCTATCCTGCATTCCATTATGTTTTAACGGTGACTTTATAATTTGTGCTTTGTGATAAAACTCTCCCCTTTGAATAACAAATAACTTTGTGTTGGTTATTTATTATTGCTCGCTACATCCATGTTATGCTATTTTAATGTAGCGTGGTGGCTTAGAAAATTTGTACATACTCGTAATAATAGTGCAAAATTTTCCGTCTACAATATAATAATTAGGCCGTTGAATCGTAAATTTTAGTTTCATGCTCTAAATAAAAATATTCTTAGAGCAAAAATATCAAACGCTAGCCGGAACCCTGTAACGACTTACACAGCCGTCTTCTTGATATCTCTGAAAGTATCGTCCGACATACACGAGTTATAAACCTTGCCTGTTTACTATTAAAGCTTAAATTCGCTTGAAAGTATTCTTCAAATAGGGCTTAATACGAATTAATTGGATATTTTTAATGTCATGGCGGTGTGTATTTATAAACCATCTGGAGGCGGTTTGGTTCACGAATGCGTTATTTGGAACTGTACTAATACTGTTGCGTTGCTTATGGTAATAATATATGTAATTCTATGTATTCTTGTTTCAGGTATGTTGCCGTGTACAATTTGAGTTTTGAGTATCATCAGTTCCTGCTATTGTAAGTCCTGAAATAAATTTTATGATGTCGCTTCATTTGACGGAACTTCATTAGCAGGAATTCAAAAGATGCTTAGCACACGTCAAGCATCAAGTATAAGTATTGTACAATTAGAAGTTATATGTATTGGTTATGTATAGCTTGATGTGTTGCTGTGCATACCAAATGCGTAAACAGTAAGAGTTTTATAATTACAATGACTTCCTAATGTCCTATCATACACATATCTACAATTGTACGTCACCCACTATCTGTCACTGCACGCTGAAACCAAAAAAAAAAAAAATGGCGCGGGCTTCGATATTTAGGCTTAAAATAAAAACGGATTCTCGGAAGTCTTTGTTTTATCCCATAAAGTAAGATTATTGTAGCTAAAAAGACTTCGATATTCATAAAATGTAACTAATTCCTCTTGGCATCAGACAGATTATACATATATGTACTTATTAAATATAAAATCATTCTGAAAATAAAGTTTGCCGTATCCAATGTATTTTATACTCGCTCGCATAACAGGAACAGAGCCGGCACGAGCGTACGCTCATTAAGCCCCACAACAATGCAGGGCGGGGTTGTCTGCGTAATAAAAATTACAAGACGCTCAGGATGGGAGTGCCTAAATGGTTCCATACTTGTCTCCGGTCACGATAAATCTGGTCGGCTCATTAAACCTAAAGTTTTCGATAAAAGAATTGTATTTGTTTTATGAATCGTTCATTAAACGACTAGAATAGTATGTTCTCTCGTTGGTGTTGAATGTTCCGTCTTCAATGAGTTCTCTTGTATTGCAGAGTTTAGAAAAATATCAGATATTTGTGTATCCTAGTATCGATATCTTGTTTGAACGGTGTTTACATTCGCCATTGATTGCTATTCCATTATGATGGTTATCTTGAATGTGACGTATGATGCAGGGGATGATGATAATATGTGCCATGAATGAAGCGTGGTACGATGATGGTGGCCAAGTTTTGAGCCGGCAGTCGCGAGCCAATGGCGCGAGGTTCCGCCAAGCTTCCGCCGCGCCCGTCCCGTCGCACTCGCGCGTAAACAATCGTCAGATTCGTTTGTTGTTCGTCGCCCTCACTGATATATAAAATGTTTTTAAAAGTCACTGCCTATAATGACACGGCAACATAGGCATTGTAATTATGGTAAAGATTTAGACTTTGACTTGAAAGCATATTTGAATATATGACCAAGAAACTTCGTTTTTAGGATTCGTTTCTCTTGGTTTCTAAAAAGAAATGTAAGATTTGATAAGATTCCTCTCGTTTTCATTGAAGGTTCACTTAGGCCACAGATGAAATGAAATTATTTTGACCTTAAACAGTTTTCTCTTGCACAGATCGCGTTTCAAGTTACGCAACGAGAATGCGTCGGCGCAGATTTCGTCACCGCGGAAAGCGCGCTGGCCCATTAAATTGTTTTATTATGAACTCGACGCCATCTTGTGTATTTTTGGCTGAGGTTTAGGTGTTTATCTGGTTGGGACTCCGTCCAAACAGTAATTAGTCAGTGTAACTTTATTCTCATCGCTATTCACGAATATACATATGTATAAAAAAAAAAAAAATAACGCTTGTTTTAACTAATGTGACCTCTTCATCTGGTTATTCTCATCTTTTACCTATGCCCCCCCCCTTTCATATGGCCGATGCCCCCCCCCCCCCCCCTTTCAGATAGCCGATGTCCCCTCCCCACCCACCCCTTTTGAGCATTTGAAGCTGCAGCAGCATAAACATTCGTGTATTAAAATGGGATGAATTTAATACATGAATGTTTATACAGCCAGAAAACATATTCTTCCTGTAGAGTTGAATGACCGAGGTTTGTTTGTCATCCCACAGCGTGTCTTCACAACTCCTCGCATCACCTGTTTCATTTTTCACTATCGTTGTAGACGTAAACGATTGCTATTTTAATCTTCGCTCTAAAATTATGAATGAGATGTTACAAATGACACTGGATCCGCATTCTATCGTTATAAATATATTTAAATAAATCTATTCGTTGTTGGGTGCGTCTAGAGAGCTATTCATTCCTGAAATATTTTTTATGTATGTCACTTCGTAACGATTTCACTAAAAACTCCTTAATTCTTTAACACGCAAAGCTGTAATGCCTATTCGTGTGACCAAATTATTCATAATTCGTCTTACGTAGGTACTGTTGTTTAATTGCTCTTGCCATTTTGTACTCAATACAGCGTTATTCCACCCATTCTGTCTTCGAAACTTTGTAATTTGCATATTCATTTTTTATTTCATGAATCATGACTCACTGTTTGGAGTTGGACGTCCACACTGTTCGCAATGATGTAATATACATTTTGGGCCTATTGGACATACGGATCGTATACCTCCACGTACTGGCCACCATAATAGGCAAAGCACGAACCGTAGTTGCATTAACGAACCCACTTTACCTTCTTACGACTTTCCAGTTTCGCACCATCAACAGACTTGTTATTGTGTTTACATGACTCAAATTATACACCGCTTCTCACATGTTTTCTGCCAAGTGCGAGTAATTTTTTTGTTCCAAAATTAAGCAGAATCGAAGTGGTGTTAGGCTAAGAATAATCAGGCTTCTGTAGAAACGTAGAATGACCCAGTTAGTGGCTGTGAGTCATGATTGTGTAGGGATACATTTTATCCATCTTTCTCAAGTATGTTTCCTAGGCATTTGTTTTGTATGATTCTTTAAATAAATAATTAAATATGTGATATTTAAGTCACTGGTATACATTTTAGTCACTGTTAAACTCATTTTCTTGTTAGCAAATATCTTTTACTTTATTCTGACTGCTAAAAGTTATTAATGTGCTCCACTTAGTGAGTGAGCGACTGGTATCATAAACCTCTATGTCGGAATAATTTTCATTTTCAAATAATCTAATAAGATATATCATTGCGAACCGATATGCCGAATAAACGTTTATGTGCACATCGACCTATATTTGTTTTCGTTGCCGTATTTAGCTATCAATCAAATCTGATTTATTTGAATAAATCTTGAGTTTAATAAAATGCAATGGCAAATTGGACTTTAAATAGGCTTAATTAATTGTGTGACCTTACTTCAAATAAATGATGAATTTACATAATATTTGAAGCATCAACAATATTTATTATTTTTCGATTATTATGAATCTCTTAAGATTCATAGACTCTTAAGTCTACACAAAAAATTGTGTTGTCTTTCACTTGCCTGCGAATAGAGTCAAGAGTGTTCCATCGTGTGATTTGTAGATCCCATCGCACCGGGCAAGCGCGGCGTGGGAGACGCACGAGGAACATCGACCCCGCGTGCAACTATAAATATACAACACACTCCTTATCCATGCATCAGAACATCCTTGATACACCTCTTACATAAAATACATTCAATTTTCTCAAATAATCTATCGTCCAATTTATTTTGCTTGGCCTCTGGAACTGGTTTTTAGGATTTGTGTTTGTTTCCTGCTAGAGAAAATTGTCTGTTGATCGATCTATGTTTTTCATCCTGTCGTATTACTAAGTGGAGTAATGGCCTCTGTAAAACTTGGAAAGCCATCAAAATAATGTTTCAATTTGAATCTTTTCCGTTAGGTATTAAAAACTAGCTCAACATGCCACACGCAGAAGTCGCTTGATATTAACTGTTTCGACAAAGTTCAATGCCATCTCTACACGGGTGATAGCAATTGAATCAGTTCCACTTGCAGCGAATTAATGTTCATTAACAGAGAATGATATGACACCGTTGGCCGTTTTATAACTAATATTAAAACTAGCGTCTCTGCTTGGTCTGCTAAAATTACCATTAGAACGTCCTGTTGCATGACATCAGCGATTTGATTTCTGACGTTATTATATCGAACCGATGACCTAGTGTTCCTTCCGAGAATTACTAAAAAAGTTGTGGTAATATGAAGTAGTCTTTATTGATCTGAATGCTGGGCTCGGCTTGGGTCGTGAAACGGAACACAGTCGTCCCTGATAACTTTCCCGGCACTAGGTCAGTTTTGCGCGGCTCGCTTAACGGTACAATCAGGTTGTTGCTGTCCGTCGACACGTAACAATGTGATTGCAGTTTTGAAACGTTCATCGTAAGCGATTCGATACGTTTGTGACGGATGTAAACTCTATTGCTTTGATATAAGAACGTAGTGGATCACTGTGCCCGTTTCCAAAACCTTGAACTTGCCGATCGCGTGGACTTAGTTTGCATATTATATCGCTAGTGCTTCATTTAGTTATAATTCTAGACTGATTTAAAGCAACATGCAAATGATGCAGAAATTTGTCTTCTCATATTAAATCATTCTCCCCATGTCATCGGTTACCTTACCAATGTCTTTGTTTACTTAATTTATCTGTAAAAATTGGTGACGCTTATAATGTTATCTCTATCGTCGGTTAAGGATCTAGGTTTTAAGTTTGTGCCATGTACTCACCGTTGACTTAATTAATAATTAGTGAAAACAAGGATCATTCCTTCGCTACAGGTATTTTAAAAAACCGGCCAATTAAAGGCTTTTAAGTTATTTGTTTGAACAATTGCGCGGCAATAAGCGGTTTACGATTTACGAGGTTTTAAAAAAAAAAAACTACTGGGGGGGGGGGGGGGGCAACTTTTTTCACTTTGGAAGCGTCTGTCACACAAACTATTCGGTTTAGAAACCTCGATATCATTTTTGAAGACCTATCCATAGATACCCCACGTATGTGTTTGGTAAAAAAAAAACAAATTTTTGAGTTTCAGTTCTAAGTATGGAGAGCCCCCAATATTTATTATTATTATATTTTATTTTTGCATCAAAATCTTAATCATCATCATCATCATCATTTCAGCCGAAAGACGTCCACTGCTGGACATAGGCCTCCCCCAAGGTTCTCCACGACGACCGGTCCTGCGCCTCCCGCATCCAGCGGTTTCCCGCGACCTTCACCAGGTCGTCGGTCCACCTTGTCGGGGGCCTACCCACGCTACGTCTTCCGGTGCGTGGTCGCCACTCGAGAACCCGTCGGCCCCATCGGGCATCGGTCCTACGGGCAATGTGTCCAGCCCATTGCCACTTCAGTGTTGCAATTCTTCGGGCTATGTCGGTTACTCTCGTTCTTCTGCGGATCTCCTCATTCCTGATTCGATCGCGCAGTGAAACCCCAAGCATAGCCCTCTCCATTGCCCTTTGAGCGACTTTGAGCCTTCTTATAAGGCCCATTGTTAGCGACCACGTCTCAATTCCATAAGTCATCACTGGCAACACACACTGGTCGAAGACTTTTGTCTTGAGACACTGCGGTATTTCGGACGAGAAGATTCTACGTAGCTTCCCGAAAGCAGCCCAGCCGAGTTGGATTCGACGATTGACCTCTTTCTCGAAGTTGGACCTTCCTAACTGGATAGTTTGTCCCAGGTACACGTAGCTGTCAACAACTTCGAGAACAGAGTCTCCAATCTTTATAGGAGTCGGTACAACATGGGCATTAGACATGACTTTCGTCTTGCCCATGTTCATTTTAAGACCGACTCGCTTGGAGGCCCTACTGAGGTCTTCGAGCATTGTACTCAGGTCCTCCGCGGTCTCAGCCATGACTACGATATCATCAGCAAACCGAAGGTGTGTCATGTACTCGCCATTGATGTTGATGCCCAGTCCTTTCCAGTCCAGAACCTTGAAGACATCCTCCAATGCAGCGGTGAACAGTTTCGGAGAGATAACATCTCCCTGTCTGACACCACGCTGCAGAGGTATTGGTTTCGAGGTCTGGTCCTGTATTCGGACTGACATGGTGGCGTTTTCGTACAAACCCTTCAGCGCTTCAATATATCGATAGTCTACTTGGCACCGCTGGAGAGACTGCAGTACAGCCCAGGTCTCGATCGAATCAAAGGCTTTTTCGTAGATGATGATGATGATTTTTGCATCAAAATCTTAATGCGGTTCACAGAATACATCTATCGTACTTACCAAGTTTCAACAGTATAGCTCTTATAGTTTCGGAAAAAAATAGCTGTGACATACGGACGGACAGACAGAATGACGAATCTATAAGGGTTCCGTTTTTGCCATTTGGCTACGGAACCCTAAAAAGTACGGCTAAATATTATATTGATTTAGTTTTTCAACAAAGTAATCAGCTTACAAAAATAATTTGTATAATGCAATATATTGGGAGTGTTGACTGAATATGCATGTTTCGACTAAAGTAGACATCAAGACATCAAATAACAACAAAGTCATTTGTTTCGATCCGAAGATTCCGTAATAAATCTTGTAAACGCGGAATCTGCTCCACGACGACCGCGCATAAAATATAGTATTTTGTGCTAAAGCGACAGATGCCGCAAATTTTGCGGTAAGAAGTAGAATTACGCTTATTGAATGTTCAATTCTAATAAGATTTTTTTTTTACTTTTACGTCATCTTGCTGCTTAGTCTTGGACGAATATACGCTTGCGTTCGTCGAGGATGATATCACTTTTCGGACGCTAAAAAGATTAGTAATAATGTAAACAAACACAGTGTGTCTTACGTTTTATAAGCAGTATTAGAACGTGTTTATTTTATATAATATATCGAAAGGGGAACTAAAATATCTAGTGAGTAATAAATTCAATAATGTATGATCGGAAACCAATACGAAGAGATGGGATGAACTTTGTGATGCAGAGAGAATGCTTGAAGGCTTGAACTAATCAAAGCTTTGCGTATACAATATGTAACAAAAACCCTGTTGTTCCTTCAACCTACGTTTTAAGAATCTGCATACGGACGTAATAAAGCAAGTAATTTATAAAAATTTATCAAAAAAAAAAAAAAAATGTTTAATTATTAATATTTATAATCTGTAACTGATTTCTTAGCTCTGCAATTCTGCAGGAAGAAACTAGACATAAGTAGAACGTTCCCGCCAATTTATTATAAAATCAGATATTCTAAAAAAAATCGAATTTGTCGGTTTTAATAGGTATTTGATTGTGACCTCTCGACTAGACAATGATTACTGTTATCTAATTAAGACTTCATTAATGATGTGCTTGTAGGTAAAATTATATGTCCCTGAAAAGAACAACAGGGTTTTTTGTTACATAGTGTATAACTAGTAAATGTGATTGCAAGATTCACCATTATGAGGAATGTTAATAAAAATCACTATACATGTTAATTTAAGAAACCTCTTACATGCTATATGTAGGTATATGAAAAACATCGTAAGCTAAGCAAATAGACATATAATATTCTAAGATGTTACTAATATAAAGAAGAACAGGTTGCACCTGTACGCTTATACCGTACCAGTGTGCAGGTTCTCTTTTGTGTTTATCCAAGGGATCCCTATTATTCAATCACAGTACCTTTGTTGATGACGTCAGCCCCCACGAGGGGCGCTCGCGCCGCTTTATGTATGAGGTAATCTTCAAACGTCCTTATAAAAAGTATTAGGTTGGTAACATTCGTTTTTGCCTTTTTAATATAGGATTACGGAATCGCGTTGCTCATTGGATTTTTTAATTCGGTAAACGTCTTTATCAATTCAAAGATCTACTGATGTCACGGCTTTTTACGACTTCGGACCTTAATCGTAAATATGTATATTAATTGAAATTCTGATTAACGGCATAGTCGACGATCGTTATGAGGTGCACACAGAATATTTAATTTGTAGAGCACCGGCAATGCTACCAAGCCGATATAATGGAATAGATTCCTAAGTATATACTGCGATTTTTTTTTTGGTGAATCTAAAATTTCCTTCAGTAATTTTGTGATTTTTTATGGCAAACTAAATTTACAGTCTCCTGAAATCGAGCAAGTCAATAGAGTTCAGATTGCTTTTTGGTATGACGTAGCTATGATGACGTTTACTTTATTTATAAATGTTTCAAGTTAGCATCTACGTCAATGTCGAGATAAATATTCCGGTAAAATACAATTACATTATAATACCTACTAAGTGATACCTCACAACCATGACTCCAGGAAAAGCTTGAATTAACGGTAGGTGACCGAGATACAGCTGATCACGAGAACTTGTCTTAATTAGGTTAACGTCGACCCGTTACAGTAAAAAACAAGCAACAGTACAATTTTGTGTTTCTTTTCCATTCGTTTTAAACTTTTATCATCTGCCCATTTACAAAACCCAATTCTGCACTTTGTTTATTTATCGTGCGCTACCATTTCTTCGGTTGAATCGACTCGCGCATCTCAAAAATTAAATTTCGCATCAGCTTTACCTATCGTTTTCGTTATCCTCATTTACCTATTAAATATATCTGAAATGAAATGAAATGAAATGAAATGAAATGAAATCGTTTATTAAGCAAGTAGGATCACCGATCACTTTTACACGTCATATGTTTTTTTTTTTCTTTTTTTTTTTTTTTAAACTAGATGAAGCCTGCATTTCCTAACTGACTACCTCTGAGAAGAAATAGCCGAAACAAACTCAGGGATCATCGTCTTTTTTAAAGTCCAGACATTAAAAATGAAAATGTTTACAATAATTTACGTTATAATTACGCATATTGCTTAATAACAATGCTTAACAGAGCGAGCAGCTCAGTCCCAAGCCTCTCTATCCTCTAAATAATCTGAGATTTTATAATACCCCTTTTTGCAAAGTTTGGCCTTTATATAGGTTTTATATCGTTTAATGGGTAAGTTTCGAATCTGAAATGTATCAGAATTTACATGCTTGCAGCCTCGTAATACTTGTGATATGTATGACTCATATCAAAAAAAATATTGATCTCCTTTTTGTATACATGTGCAAATCCCACCACAACGGCCGCTAAAATTAATTTCCTGCCAAACGTTCTACAACATGAATATAATAATATATGTACTTAAGTAATCATTGAATGAGCAGGTATATACAGTATGTTAAGAAAACGCTGTCCGACCCGTGAAGGTGTTGTTAGGTATCGATAACTGATTCTACTAATGCATACAAAACCGGGCTAAACTTAAAAAAAATCCCCTTAAAAAAATAAATATTGTTTCGCAAAAAGAGGTAACTTAATAAATGTGCGTTACCACCCTTCCGCGGGCGGCGGGCGGCAGGGCACGCGGCACGTGATCGCATCGCTATTCGCTCATAATAATACCGGTGTTGTCACTTTTTTAAAAATTACCAAATTTCGTGGAAGTTGGAATTAATTCGCGGGAAAAAAAGATTATTTCAAAATTCATTAGTGTTGTTACTATGATGATTACGTAAAATTTTATATTATATTTGGTCATGTGTTTACCTAACCTTTATTACCCTTATGGGTCGGACAGGGTTTTCTTAACATACTGTATATAGAAATAAGTGTAGGCTTTTTCATTGCATTATCTTTGTAGTACTTAGACTACCTTATCTTGCAAAACAATCGTCGCGTTGCTCAATAATTTCTTCTACTCACAAAGACAAAGGGATGACCGTTAGTTGCTTTTTTCCCCTTTTTTTGTCAGTCCAATGCGATGCGTAGTTTCCTGTCGTATTTCCACATTTGCTACTAATGTACTGCCTATTGTTATATACTGAAGAATTTTAATGACAATGGGTTGGTCTTAGAAACTTGTTAAAACACAACTTCGCAGCAACAAACGTCCATTTCATTTCCATCGCTTTACAATGACAGAGCTGAGAGAATCGATCTGTTATTAAAATTGGCGGACCTTTGACATAGGTGGCGTGAATTAGAGGTGGAACTAGTGGTATGACAGTATAGTTGACTCACCGAAACATAAGTGCCACATGCATTGAAACTCATTTAGATGTGGAACAGTCTAGTAAGTGCGTGACCTAAAAACTAAATCGGTGACAATAAAATAACTGTTCTATTACGATATTATGACTGAACCGCAAGTCCTATACAAGTAGAATACAAACCCTTCATTCTCACAGCACATTACCGACCAACAATAAGCCTAAGCAAGCTGCTTTTAGAATCTCATATGAAGTAAAACATTCTACAATGAACAGTGAAGTATCATTTGCACCGATATTGAATTCAATTGCTCTGGTAATAAAATCTATTTTAGGCATTCGATTGTTTATAGCACGTTAAGTGTGTCGACTGTCGGAGTGGTTGCAGACGTCTTAGGTTTCAGAAGCTTGGTCGATGTAAGGATCAATGATCCTCCTCTTTGTACCAACAGCTGCAATTTGCCAGACAACCACTGACCATTGTTATGAGCCCTATTCGTATTCATAATTTCGAAATGTGGTGCGAGTTCGCCTTTGCATATTTGTTTGTTTAGGATTATGGATGTCATTTGTAAAGTTAAATGGGACGAACTGTGTTATATTGGCAGTTTTCGCAAGTATAAGTGCATCGGAAATGTTCTGAAGGTTTAACATGTTAACTTGAAAATAACGTAATCGTTCTGGTAGTCGATGTCAATCTTGTTAACACGTTCTTTATGCTACTCAAAAATTTATATTATCTAAATATCGTGAACTGGCGACCATTAGGATAAAATCAGTCCATAATTCCGTGACAAGTTCTGGGTGCGTTTGAGGTTACAGTTTACTTTCAACACTGTCCACACGTATGTTTTAAACATGAATGCTTACAAACAAGAAAGGTAAATAGCTATTGAAATTAAAACATGCCGGGCGGTTTCGCGGCTAACATTGTGCGTAGCGTTGACAGTATGCGACCTTGTGTACCTACTGATCTTTTTATCTTCGTTATGATACTTGCTTATGACGCCATTTAATAGGTATTTTGTTTAGAACACAGAATAAAGTCTTAATATCATATAGGCGGGTCTTAAGGTTAACGGGGCCGTTAAGACAAGAATCATGGCGCCCAGTGATTAATAACTGAAGGAGGAATATAATGTGACTTATCTGAAAGACCTATTTATTGTATTGACATTTCTATCAGTATAATCTGTCGAGCACAATGAAATTGAAAATTGTAAATCAAACAATGATGGATAACTGTGCTTTAATAGGTGTTTGTTTCTTCATTCAATATGTTCAATAGTTTGGAATAATGAAACTACTAGCCATGGTTCTGTTTATATTATAAATAATTTGCAATGTTTGAATGCTGTCGCCCCCGGACGATGTATACTATACGATAATATTTGTAAAATACATAATAAGTGTCCTAATCAAATCTGATCTAACAGTAACAATACCTGATATTCAGTTGTTTTCTGTGACCTAAATACTACAAGATCTACTATACCATGCAAATTCCGATTTCATTGCGATATACAAAATTGTCATCGAAACTTGTATGCCTAGCAGTCGTAATTTGTCACGGGGCTAGATACAATGGGTCATACATTGCATGAAATATGGTCTTGCGGCTACATCCATCACATAACGATACTTACCATCGATATTTCATATAATCCAATCTAATATTTCAACGTTCATAATAGTACCAAATTGAAAATTTTAATGGAAGTGTCATTTTTAGAGTAAAGTCGTGGCCTAACTCGTATTAATCAATATAAAAAAAATTGGCTGTCTGTAGAACTCCGTCTACTGCCGATATTTGAACGTGATAACGTCTATTACATGGTATTTTTTTTCTGGGTGCAATGAAATTATTTAAAATAAAGTAATGTATAACATTTATATTTTTATTTAATAGTTTGTTTAAATTTTCTAAAAAATAAGAAAAAAAGCAAAAAGAAAAAGAAAAATTAAAAAGGAAAAATTTAAAAATTAAAAAGGATAAAAAACGTCCGTTGCAGCCAGGAATCGATCCGCGGCACCTCTTGAGTGAGTCGATATTAATCCGAGCGTTTCACCACTTGGCTATCAATGCTTTAATCATGTATGCGAAAAACTGCTACTAATTGTTTACAACCGTGCTTTTAGGTAAATAATATTGCACTCTAAAGCTACAAGGCTAAGGTTAGTTTTAGTAGGCGTGGACTCCGTGAAGCGTCAGATTCGGCCGTTACGCAGTTTTCGCGAATGACTCCCAGCATACCGATTTAATAGACGTTATCACGTCAAAATTTAATCGATAGATACCATCGATAGTTCCACGTAATCGTATTAGAATCGACTAAAAAAATACTTTTACCTTTTTATGTATGCGTATTTATAATGATTTTGCAACAAATTTAGAACTTTTTTTCAAACTTATGACAATCGTGTGAAGACCGCTTTGGCAATATCTCTCTCTATCAACCCCGAAACGGTACTTGATTACTTTGTAACGGGAATTTCGGAACTGGCTTCTTATAGTCTAGTTATTCAAATACTCCTTTAAACGTACTAGCTCTCAATGAGCTTTGCTGCATCATTGCATTTGAACTATGTACTTGTACTGAGATTATCCCCTCTGCTTATAGTCTAGCAAGCAATTGAAGTTGTCCAAACATTCCTCGGGGCGTACATGTGTGGCTGTTTAAATTTAAATGCGATATCCTTTCTGGATGTACATCTGGACAAACTATGTCAACTGAAGCTGTTCCAAAATTATTTGTTTTAACCATTTACTCTCGCTTACCTACTCAACCATCGACGGCCTTTATCGAATGCCCGTTACACCATTATTCTCGGATTAGACCAAAGCGGTGCTAACATAAATTTTAATAATACATAACAGTCATGATGTGGCGATAATTAAAGCCATTTTTTTCATATTCACCTCAACCTCAGGTGTTTTCTTGATCGTATATTTCTCGAAAGCCGAGAAAATTGCAAATAGGGTAGATTAGCCTGTAATTAATATGGCATGTATTGAAGTTTTCTTGTAAAAACTACTGTTATTGAGAACAGTAAAAAACTACTATTCTCAATTTAGCTGGGATCTGTTAAGTGTCTATTTGATCAATTCTTTGTTATGCCATTAGGTATGCCATCAGCTCTACCTGCATTATTTTGACTGGCGACAATCCTTAAAACCCTAGTCGGTCTCCTGCGAAGTCACCTTTGCGTATATCGATAGAACTTTTCAAAGCACCTTATAAGGGCATGGGACGGGTTCTAAGTGCCACCTACGCAAAGCTGTACAAATGTCCATATTCGTCATTATGGGCGTTCTGACTAAGAAGGCCGGCGAATCGGCTACCTTTGTTAGATGTAAGCTGATGACTATACTTTTTGCCGCTGCCGTGGGCGGCCGATTCACCTTCGATCTACAGATTATCTTATTCCATGTAGGTGGTGGGTACTTACATCTTAACTTGAGAATACTTAGGAAGTGAGCGTTATTTCGATTTCGTAATGATTGTTTCGATCCGAAGTGGGCATGTAATGACTGGACATAACCTAATCCACAAATTACATATTTATTTAACCTTATTGCATTAGTTACTGTAAGTACTTGCGACATCTAAGTGACCTCCTTTTGGTCAGTGAATGAACGGCTCCAGTTAAATGTGCAAATGCTTAAATAACGATAATGTTTTAATGTCATCAAAAAATGTCCACAATCGACAAATCAACAACTAATATTTTCTGAGATGTATAACAGCTATTCATCATAGTAAATATTAATTAATAATTTCCGATTATCGGCCGTTTTTAACCTAAGATTAAGACTAAAACAATTGTTCATTTTTAACATAAGCGCATCTCACTTTCTATATCGTTTGCAAGACTTTATTATACTCAGCAAACAGTTTTGATGGCTACTATCAACATCAAACAAATTAATAGCTAGAACAGTTGGAAATTATTAAATGCATACAATTATGCTTTCATCGCATTTGTAACCTATCATTTTGGTTCACCGCCGAACAATCTTTCGGTTTGTTTCATCTCTGCTACCGCCATTAGATAAAGAAAGACTCTCCTACGTAATGGATTTGTGTAACTTTAGGGTTGCCTAACGATACTCTTTTATTTCTTATTCATTTTAATCTATGAAGTCATGAGGTCATTTCTTGAAATAGTTGTGTTTCATTAAAGGACTATGGTTTACGGTGCAGTAAAAATTTTAAATAAAGAATGAATTTTATTGCATTCAATAGCTACACAATTAAAGAAACACTATTTTAAATACTAAAAAAGCGACACTAGTCATGTGTAAACAAACTATTTTACGATAGTATCACTAATCTAAGGCCACATCATGAAGTTGTCGTAGGTTAAGCTGTTCATATTGTCAAACGTTGAGTATTCAATTATCGGGCCAGCCCCCTAATCGGCGGACATATTTTTGTCAAATGAATGATACTAGTTAGGATCAGTTGGGATCGTTTGGACCGCCTATTAGTCCGTTCGGTCCAAACGATACCAACTAGTCGCAATCATTTGACAAAAATGTGTTCACCGATTAGGGGGCAGATCACACCAATGATGAGAACAGCGATCCATGTTCTATTTCATGTAGTACAACCATTTCATGAAATGGTCGAACACCATGAAATTATCAATTCAACGATCTGGCCACGACTTAGCTACTGTTGTGTTGTTTTGGTTAAAGGAACTGGTCGTGATCGATAATTATTATTGAAATAAAATAAATTTATATTCATTTAACACGGAAATAATTGTATCAGATTAAATATATATTTGTAAATGTAACGACGTGAGGTTTAATAGACATGAAACTCCAAGAACTTTTTTTGTTCACTTCTTTCCGTACTTCTGAACGAAGCAAAGGCATGTTACGCCATACAGCCTGGACTTGAGTACTCCAAGAACAAGATACCCAACCCTTTTTTTTTTTTTTTTTTTTTTTGCCGGGGTGGAAATCCTCATAGGATGCCCGCCGCCCTGGGGTGGGCGACGGGGTATGTCAGACTTTTACTGACTAAAACCACCCCGGTGTGTCTTCTATCACGAGCGCGCGTGGGGCCGCGGGAGTCTAAATTCTTCCACGGCCCCACACCCTCGTGCTGGCCCGGTCTGTCCGGGCCTCGTCTCCTGCACGGGGTAGTGGGGTGTTAAACTACCCCGTGCATCGCCTCAAAGGCGCGCGCCGACACTCGCGCGCGCCTCCGCCTCGGGGTCCATCAATGGGGGGCGGGGACTTCCCCATGTCCCTCGCCCCTGGACCCATTCATGGGGGGCGGAAGAGGGCGTTATCCGCCCTTCCTCGGCGCCCGGTGCGTCTTCTGCGGCCCGGGAAGGGAGTTGATATCTCCCTTTCCCGTTCCGCAGCTTCCTTCTGCGACATCACGTCCTCGCAGAAGGACACCACCGCGTCCCACGACTCTGAGCTGCCGACAATCTTCCGCACTACTGCCGGCAGCGTCAGGTCACCTCCTACTTCATTTGTGAGGACACGGCGCTGCTCCTCCCAAGCTACACACTCGGAGAGCGTGTGCTGCGCCGTGTCCTCCCCGCATTGGACGCAGTGGTGGCACCGAGCGTCCGGCTCTCTGCCTAAGCGACGCAGGTACTTGCCGAAGCAGCCGTGCCCCGACAGTACCTGCGTCACCCTGAACGACAGGGAGCCGTGCCTCCTCCCGAGCCAGTCGTCGAGTACTGGCCGGATCGCCTCGACGGTAGCGAGGCCGGCGGTAGGGCGCATAAGCCTCTGCCGCCAGTCCGCCACCAGGACCTGACGGAGCTCCTCTCGGCGCAGCTCGATCTGTCGCTGCACCGGACTGGAGCCCCGTGTCCGCTCTTCCTCGCGCCATTGGTACAATGACGCGAGTACTTTCGCCTCTAGGTCCCAGGGCGGGGATCCGGCCAGGACGCAAGCCGCCTCGTAGGAAATCGTGCGATACCCGCGGACGACCCTGACGGCCATCGCCCTCTGCGGCTTGCGCAGAATGGCGAGTGTTCCGGCCGTCAGGTCCATCGCCCACACAGGGGCCCCATACAGGGCCATGGACCGCACGATTCCCACGTACAACCGCCTACAGGCGGCGCTCGGGCCCCCCATGTTGGGAAGCAACGTTGATAGCGCGCCTGCTGCACCCATCAGCTTGGGCGCCAGCCGCCGGAAGTGGGGTCCGAAATCCCACCGGCTGTCGAGCACCAATCCCAGGTACTTCATGGTGAACTCGACAGCTATCCGGGCCCCACTGACCACGATATGTGATCCCGGCGCCGGCGCACGCCGGGGGCCATGGAAAACCATGGCCTCCGACTTGTCAAGGGCCACCTCCAGGCCCAGGCGCCGGATGCGGTTCACCACCTGTGACACCGCAGCCGTGGCTATCAACGTCGCTTCCCTGTACGAGCTCCCCCGGGCAGTGACAAGCGTGTCGTCCGCGTAACACGTCAAGTCGGCGCCCGACGGGAGCTCGCCTCTCAGCACCCAGTCGTAGCCGATGTTCCACAGGAGCGGTCCCAAGACCGATCCCTGTGGAACACCGCACGACATTTGGTGCCGACCGGCACCGTCACGTCCCCGATAGATGACGCATCTGTCCTCCAGGTAAGCCCCTACTATGCGGCGGAGGTAGGGAGGCACCCGATGGTATTTCAGGGCCTCCCTAATACAGTTCCAGGGTAGAGTGTTGAAGGCGTTGGAAATGTCTAAAGACACCGCCAACACCACCCCACCCCGGGACACCGTATCCTCCGCCAGGGCTCTCACGCGCATGATGGCGTCTATGGTGGAGCGCCCCCGACGAAAACCGAACTGGCTGTCGTCCAGGTTCGGCCCCTCTCCGCACAAGTGGCCGACGAGGCGATCTGCGATTATACGCTCAAAAAGTTTGCCCGCCTCGTCGAGCAGCACTATGGGCCGATACGCGGACGGCGAGTCCGCGGGGCGCCCCTCCTTCCTGAGCAGGACCAGCTTCCCCTCCTTCCACACACTGGGAAACTGACCCTGCTCAAGGCATGCCGTAAAGAGCCCCCTCAGCTGGGGCTCTAGCTCCTTCAGAGCAAGGACGAGAGCTCGGCCAGGAACTCCGTCGGGTCCGGGCGCTTTATTCTTGGCCCGGAGCCGTGACACGGCCGCTCCCGTCTCTGCTTGCGTCACCACGGGGACATCGGTGCCCTCTTCTTCTGGAGAGTCTGTGGCTGAGGGTGAAACCATCGCCGGGGGAACATGTCCCGCCCGCTCAGGGAAGAGGGTGGATACCACCGCCTCCAGCAGCTGGGGTTGCATACTTTGCACCAGTGGGGGCGCCCAGGGACGCAACTTGCCCCGTACCCAACGGTAGGGGCGCCCCCACGGGTCCCGATCTAGGGACCCCAGCAGCTCCTCCCTGGCCCGCGACTTGGAGTCGCCGATGGCCAGCCACAGAGTCTCCTGGGCCGCGCGGTACACCCCATACCGCGCGGCCTCCTCGACGGGATCCCGTCGACGTCGTCTCCGGTAGCGCGTGTACTGGCGGCGAGCCGCGACGCACTCGACGCGCAACCGCGCAATGTCGTCGTTCCACCAGTACACGTTGCGCCTTGCGGACTGTTGGCGGACGCGGGGCATGGACGCGTCGCAGATCTGCGTCATCGCCCCGCGAAAAGATACCCAACCCTATTTTGAGTGTTGCCAAGGTACCGTTGCAGATATTTTAATTACCATAAATTTAGATTTAAAGTACGCACTCGAGAGTTTTATGCGTACCTTTAAGAGTCATGGTCGAATTGTTCATAGTTATTTATAAATAGATGACCACATAATTGTCATGCAACATGAAGCTAAGCAATCAATCAATGTTTAAAAAATAACGCATGCGTTTTAACATAACACTACCAAATTACTAAAACCGTTTGTTAATGTGTGATTAAAACTTGTTTTGTTGATATCAGGTCGTACAATACCTATTAGTGGTCACGCCAAGACGTGTGATTATAAATAGTTTATAAGTTGATGGGTTAATATTTTAGTAGCTCAACAGTAGCCTTTTAGGTGTATACATATATCACGCCTGCGCTTGTTTTATATCTATATTTCACTTCAATAGAGGTTAATTTTGATAGCCTCCGTGCCTTCGCATAGATTTAGGATTTCATTGCTACGTAAGTAGGTATATCTATGGCGAACGCGGCCGCTGCGCAAGGAGACGCGGGTGCGATCCCCGCGCAGTGCAAATATTTGTATGCATAAATATTAATATTTGCACTGGTCTGGTCGTGCCTCGGAAAGCACGTTAAGCCGTTGGTACAAACATCTAGTGGCAGTCGCTACGGGTTGTTGAAGCCCTCAAAAGCCCAATAATTGGGTTGTATCCTAAAAAATAATGTAATGTTCATCAGATTTGTAGATTTATAAAAAATATTGAACACGTATTTTTTATTTTTTCTTTCATTCAAATACTTGGGAAGATATATTGATTTGATATGTCGCATGACGTCACGCCGTGGTATAAATTATACCATGGCGTGACTTATTTAGCCCCCACTCCGTAACTTTAATGCGCTATATCTCGGTAGTTTTTGGTAATTTCGACAAAATAAAAAAACGTGTTACTTAATTTTTTTTATTATCTATAAGACTGGCTATTTTTTTTTTTTATTTTCATACCTTGGATACATCCCAATTGGTCTAACTGCAATGCTTTGATATCGCCTTCGGGTTGTGGAGGTCAGACAGCAGTCGCTTCACGGAAAATATCGAAGTTTAGCCAAAATCAGCAGTTAGACTGGTAAAGCGGAGACCAACCAAGGCTCCAGAGCTGAAAACGCTGCAGATGCGACTGGGACTAACGCCGAAATGATGATGATGACTTCAATAGATCTTAACTTAAGCATTGGCTTGGCTAGAGGCTAACTTTTCATTTGTTAATCCAAACGATTACGGAAATTAGAAATTAAACCATATATATGTCTGTAACTACTCTTATTAAGATCAACATTACGAAATAAAAGAAACAACCAAGTCTTGCTGCTGTTTTTCTTTATACTAAAATTCAATGTAATTAATATTTTTAAAATAGGTACCTACTTACAGGCTAATAAAAGCACAGGCCGTAACAAAGTATGTATGTATATTGATCCGACAAGAGATGACGAATTTTACAAAAAACACTCATTGATTGATATTTAATCTGAGGACCTTTGAACTTTCTCGTCGCGTGGACAATGGGCTCGGCGCTCAATTAGACGCTAGGCCTCCGTGGGTGGTCCGGTGTGTTGCTTTGCCCTGTAATCAATAAAAGTGCGCCTTTAGTGTTCATGTCAGTCGAAGTGACGTTTTGACGGAGTCTGTGTTAGATGGTACCGGTTTTGTAATGGATATCGTGTAGCCCGGCGCTAACTCACCTATATTGTGTTGATCCCCGCGGATGTGATGTAAAGATCACAAATTCCTTCCTCAGTGGGATTATGAATGTATTGTCGTGCTGCTTCCATTTATGATACAAGTCATGTTTAGAGTAATGTTGAAACGAAATATGTTGACGGTTGCGAAATGTCTTTCTATTTGATAAATGCTAGTTTTCCTATATATGGTACTCTTTCTCCATTTGCGTCTTTTGATTTGTTCACATTTAAACGTACACAGATATGTTTAATAACGAACTTGCCTACCTACATATGTTTAAATAATTATTTTTAACTGACCGTCTGTTATCTAGTAACATTTTATACTAGTGCATTCTGATAAAAGTTAACCGATAATAACAAAAAAAAAATACTGTACTTTCATTGTCAGGTCGCTAATTAGGTATATAGGATAGCTTTAACATACTACTTTTATTTGATTCCTTCTGCGCAAAAAAATAGAATAGCCACATCCACACTTGGCGGCAGAAGCTACATAAGAAATAAGTTTAACAAATCTCCTTTAAATTATTTTCTCAACAGATCTCACGGTGGTACGCCATAACATCGACTGCCGTCAGATTTGATCACCCACCAGACAGTCTTGCCGCCAAGCGATTTGTCGTTTTCCGCTATGATGTCTGATGAAGTCGTACGCAGTTGTGTTGCGATGTACGCCGGGTACGATGCGCCAAAAGTTGTTGTGTCGGGAGTTTGTTCGTGGAGGGTATCCAGATCAATCTCCCTCTGAGTTTAGCATTGCATCAAGTCGCTCATCTGCCGTCTTCCTTCCTATTTACTTAGTATTTTTGAGTGAATAGGCTCTTGATAAACTAGCGCACTTTGCCATCAACGATTGCATCACTGCTCACCATCAAGCGGGATTGCGGTCAAGCACTAGTTTATAATTACAAAAAAAAAGATCTCTTTGCGTGGGTTAATAAAAACCTATGGTATCCAACGACGCATTGAAAAATGAATGAATGCATCACACGGTTATATTTTTGCTCATTCATCCGCGACGGTCTCTTAAAGTAAGACAACACCGGCGTTTTAAGTTTCTCAGTCAATAATGAGTATAAATTATACCGATATTACCATAATTATAATGATCGGGTAATTTGAAGAAGGGTATTTTTGTTTTTTTTTGTATTGAACCTATAAAAAAGAACTAACTTTTAACTATTTATTGCATAGGTTGGTCTAATAAAGAATCTTGTTCGTTCTAATATCTAAGATTACGGGTTTAGATTACGGAGTAGCATAAGGTGTAATGTGTGTAAATTTCACATAGCGATATCACGGGCAGTCGATTACAAGAGTTTTGTCCAATCTGTTGAGCTAGCACCATCTCTGTTACGTGCGACCATTAGTCTTAGTGATACTTAATTGTTACGTTGTCTGATGTTTTATTCTTCGTAAACACCCCTCCTGCCACCCGAACATTACAAAGGTAATGTAAATAGTTTAATAATTTTTGGTAGGCCATAACATCAGCCGCCGGCAGAAGTTACCACCCACCAGACAAAGTCTTGCCGCCAAGCGATTCGTCGTGTTCCGGCATGATGTCTGGTGAAGCCGCGCGGAGGACGGGTCTGAGCAGTTGTGTTTCGATGTGTGCCGGGTACGATGCGCCAAATGTTGTTGTGTTGGGAGTTTGGTCGTGGAGGGTCTTCAGATCAATCTCCCTCTGGCGCAGCATCGTAGGTCGTGTTGTTGGGTTTAACATTGCATCCCCTCGCTCAACTGCAGTCTTCCTTTCTATTCGCTCAGTTTTTCTGAGTGAATAGGTTCTTAATAAACTAGCGCGCTTTACCATCAACGATCGCATCACTGCTTAAGGCGGGATTGCGGTCAAGCGCTACTTTATAATTATTAAAAAAAAAAAAAAAATTACTTGGTAATGACCTGGTAGCAACAGAACAACAGTGGTGGTGAATTATTAACTTTACAAAGGAAATGGCCAACTAGGATTCGAACGGTACGATCTATAAGTTTAGGCACCGAGTTCCAAATCATTTTCTTTGCGTAAGTTAACAATTCATTGTCACTGCTCAAAAAAGTGAAGGAATTATCGTCAGGAAACCGGCCCTAAAATGTCCTAGAAGGCTAGAACCAAAAATTAGGACACACGACATCTACTACCCGCAGTGGACTCACGTAGATCTCTCTCAAAGAGGAATGTTTGTGCTACATTATTTTACTTCTTAAAACAATCCTAGAGATTTTTCCTACCGATAAATTATTCGAGTCTATTTATTTCAGCGATGACCGAATTTTTCAGCACATTACTTGCTTTCCCTATTGTACATTCTCTGCATTTGAACAGTTAAGGAATTTAGTATTCAGAACTTCAACATAATTAATTATATAGTGGTATTTTAAGAACGTAGCGATAAATACCTTGTAAAGGAGCGTTGAAGTATTACGTAATGCGATTTGGGGGAGGGGGGAGTCTTGTAAAACGTTACGTTGTGTTATAAGGGCGTGAGGGGAGTATAAACAACGCGTTACGTTACGTTTAGGTACGTTTATGGCTAAACAAAAACATAATTTAAAAAATGTTCTCATTTGTTCAATACTACTGCAAACGCTTAATACAATAACAAAAGTATTATACTTTGTTCAACATAATTGTGACTGAATGGTCACTTAAAAGTTACGTAACGTTTTATAGGGGGTGCAGAAAACCGTTATAGTGTGTTACATGGGGGTCTAAAATCTTCAAAAATTGCATTACGTTACTCCGTTGTTGGTAAAGCGCGCTAGTTTATTAAGAGCCTATTCACTCAAAAAAACTCAGTGAATTGAAAGGAAGACGGCAGTTGAGCGAGATGATGCAATGTTAAACCCACCAACATGACCAACGATGCTGCGCCAGAGGAAGATTAATCTGGAGACCGTCCACGACTGAACTCCAGACACAACAACATTTAGCGCATCGTACTCTGTACAAAACGCAACATAACTGCTCAGACCCGTTCTTTGTACGATTTCACCAGACATCATGAACACGATGAACCCTCCTTAATAATGGTTTTTATCAATTCCGCAATTGTTCTTGCCAATGGGCTCCCCCCCTATTCTTCTTCTTCTTCAGCCTATGGATGTCCACTGCTGGACAAAGGCCTCCCCCAAGGCTTTCCACGCTGACCGATCTTGTGCTGCCCGCATCCATCGGCTTCCCGCGACCTTCACCAGGTCATCGGTCCACCTTGTTGGGGGCCTCTCTACGCTGCGTCTTCCAGTACGTGGCCGCCACTCCAGAACCTTACTGCCCCATCGGCCATCGGTTCTACGAGCAATGTGCCCTGCCCACTGCCACTTCAATTTAGCGACTCGCAGAGCTATGTCGGTGACTTTTATTACCCCCCCATTACACGCCTAAAACTTCACTGTCATTATGTGGGTATTACTGCAAGTACAGCAGTATGATTCTGTAACGATGAAAACTTAAATGAAGTGAGTGTGGCGTGAGTTGTCATTCTAAATAATGCTAGGGGCATCCCTAGCATTAGTGAATACTTTAGCAAGGGTAAATACTCTATTGACAACTCACTTAATTTTTGGGCTGGTACTCCAACCACCACCAGCGCGGCACCACCGGTGCATAACTCTTAGGGAATTAGTTACATATATTATGTGATGATGTTATGTTAAAAGGAAACTTTTTGATAGATACTATCCTAGGTACCATTATATATAATGTAATAAAACTAGCTGCGCCACGCGGTTTCACCCGCGTAGGTTTCGATATGCTCCGCTCCTATTGGTCGCAGCGTGATGTTATATAACCTAAAGCCTTCCTGGATTAAGGGGCTATCCAAGGAAAAATAATTTTTAAAATCAGACCCGTAGTTCCTGAGATTAGCGCGTTCAAACAAACTCTTCAGCTTTATATTAGTATAGATGACAACAAACAATTTTCGTCGGTTGGCCTGGATGTACCTACATACGTTCCGGATTGGTAAAAAAACTAAAATATTACATAGTTGCATGAAATTTGGCACACATATAATTTATAAGCTGGATTATTACACAAAGGTTACAAAATAGACACTGGCCTGAAAAACTTAATATCTAATAATAAAAATTTATTTAAAAAAAAAAGGATTATTCTCTTTGCGTGGGTTCAGTGGTTTAATAAAACAGAACAACAATTATTTCCGACATCCACGTGGGCGAAGCAAAGTTCGTGTAGAATAATCCATGAACAATCTAAAAGAACAAACATAGCAAATCTTGATTAAACGCAGTTTTACGTCAAAACACATCATTTCTGTCATTTAGTCTCTGAAGTCATATAAAGAACTAATGCTGAGCTGTGACCTCTGACAATGTAGCAATAAAACGGCAACCAGCGCATACTTTGATGTTGCTTACTTAAATGTAGTTTTATAGTCAATGATGTAAGCTCTGTCTTAACAGAACATGAAGAACACAATAGAAATATAAACTACATCGCATTAACTTTGATGTGTCCAAGTTGATAAACCATCAAAGTGTACTAAAATTGTGAGTAATCTATTAAATCACTGTATAGGGTACTGTTTGCTAATTGCATAACACATTATCAGTAATAATTCATTTTGACAGCTCGACAAGATACATTGCGTTATTTATATTGTTCAGCTGACACGTTTATTGAATGTATAAAGTAATGGGTTAGCAAAAGTCTTAAAATGATTCAGATTGAAATTCCGGAGTGTTAAGCTAACAGGCAGTATAAAGTTAACCAGAGCCAACTAACTACTACTAAGTACTGTCTGTTAACTTTCTAACACAATGTCTTGTAAAGAAAACCAATTCGAAAGCTAATTCATTAAGTAAGCTGTGTTCAGGATCGTTTATATTTTTTTAACTGATTATTGAACGTATAAAGTAATGGGTTAGCAAAAGTCTTAAAATGATTCAGATTAAAATTCCGGAGTGTTAAGCCAACAGGCAGTGTAAAGTTAACCAGAGCCAACTAACTACTACTTCTAACTACTGTCTGTTAACTTTCTAACACAATGTCTTGTAAAGAAAACCAATTCGAAAGCTAATTCATTAAGTAAGCTGTATTCAGGATCGTTTATATTTTTTTAACTGATTACATTTTAATTTATTGGATTGTTTAAATACACGGGAAACCTGTTTAGTAATTTCGATGTATGTCGCTGCATAATTCTAAATGCAAACATATACGTAGGATCATTTAAATAGCTTCCAATTACACACCTGTTAATTTAATTACAACATTATGTACAGAATTTAACATTAAAATTAATTATTATGTTGATGTTTTATAGCAATAATTATTTAATGAATTAAAGTACGAAATTACATGATAGATACATGTAGAACTGACCACTAAAATAATAATAAATATTGGGAGGTTGGCCAATTTCTACCAGCGTTCATCTACCTCTGTTAACAGCCAAAATAAATAAAGTTTTGTATTCGGCCAGTCACATATGATTAACAAACATCTCGACACACTCCAACTAGTACAGCAGCAGATCCAACATGACTCCCTAAGTCCCTAGTCTGAAGCCAAGAGTTTAATGACTTGTTATTAATTACATGGGAGCCAAACTATATTTCCCAAGTTATTTCTAACGAAATATTTGTCGTTGAATCGACGGGGTAGGTATCATCAAGACGATTCAAAACACATACACACTCCAATGAAGACACAAACTGTTACTGCTTTTGAAAGAGACGTTTTGTTAGAAAGATGCTACTAGTCTGGCGAGGGAACAATAAATTTCTTGTCGCTATAAATTATCTTGTTTTTCGGCAGCGATCAAAATCAGAAAGCGATCTGAATAAAATAGGTCTTGCATAGCATCTTACTGAAACATAACACATGTGTTGTGCCAAGTATTAAATTATATTTTATTAGACAATCATATTCAATGAATTTTGTCAAATACACCCAAAATCACGTTTTGTAAAGTGTAACAATGACTTAAAATACACGTGCTTGTCATCGCAACAGCGCCTCGTCAGTAACAGCGATGGTTAAAAAAAAAACAAAGCGATTATCGTGAATATTTTTCTTTTCAGTATTTCTAATTGCACTGTTTTCTTTTTGCTTGCATGTGCTTGAACTCAGTGCCAAGAGTCTCACACGTGAACGTTCACAAAGAAATAGAGACGGTTATTTTTGACTATCACCTCTAGATGTGTGTGGCCGCTACACGAGTGTTGAAGCTATGAATGAGTTCTTTATTAATGTATAAACGGAATTATTTCATCTGTCATATCATATAACATTTGGTTCTTTTCTCATAAGCGCCGTTGTTCGAAAAAGTTCCCTGAAACGTACTCTCGCTCAGCAATTCTCATTATTTTTTGTCTATTTTTTGTATTAACATGTTTTCTTTTATCCTATGTGCTAATTACATTAAGCTATTTTCGTATAATTCGTGTTGTCTGCAACATTTCTATTGATAATCAGCCCACAAAATTATACGACTGCGTGTGTATATTTTTTGAAGCGTTTTTTATCTATGTGATTAATTTAATATCATGATGCAAAAGTTTTAAATCAATAAGCCGATACTAAATACTTTTAAGCCACCTCGATGTCTCAATTTCATAAATTCGAAGTGCATCGAATGCCTAGTTAACATTGTCAGACCAGCACTAAATGGTTTTAGAAGCTGAATGTGCAATTGCGTCAGGTGGCTAAACCAACACTGTGTTGCAACGCACTGAAAACTGTTGTCTGAATAATTTGGAACGTAAAATTTGTTATACAGATGCGTGATAGTTCTCTACCACACCGTTGCATTAAAGCCTGCTCAGATGAGGCCTTATACGAGCGAGTCCAGTCGCGCTTAAAACGCCTCATCTGTACAGGCTCTAATTTGGGACTCCTTCGTCTTTTGTATTCATGATTGTGTTCCCTACTCAGCATCATCTCAGCGTTTATCCCGGTTGCATCCGCGGCTTTCACGTTGGAGCCCGGGGATTCCATTTCCTGCAAATTCTCCATTTCGCGCGATCTTTAGCATTCTGTGGTAAGAGCTTGTTGGCACGCATGTCGTCTCTTACAACGTCATGCCAGCACTTCTTTGGTCTACCGCGCTTGTTCCGGCCCGGCGGAGGCGCCATGGCAAGACTACTCGGTGGTAGGCCATAAGATCGGCTGCCGGCAGCAGTTACCAACCACCAGACAGTCTTGCCGCCAAGCGATTCGTCGTGTTCCGGCGTGATGTCTGGTGAAGCCGTACGGAGGACAGGTCTGAGCAGTTGTGTTGTGAAGCTTGCCGAGTACGATGCAACAAATGATGTTGTGTCGGGAGTTTGATCATGGTCCATCCAGATCAATTTCCTTCTGGCGTAGCATCATTGGCCGTGTTGTTGGGTTTATAAATTTGCATCACCTCGCTCAACTGCCGTCTTTCTTCCTATTCACTAAGTTTTTTAAATGAATTGGTTTAATCAACTAGCGCGCTTTACCACCAACGATTGCATCACTGCTTACCACCAGGCGGGATTGCAGTCAAGCGCTAGTTTATAATTATTAAAAAAAAAATTGTTACCCACGTAAGGTAACAATTGATTGATTGCCGGATTTTGTTCTGTACTACTTCTATAATATTATGAACATTTTTTTATCTTTGGACTTTCAATGTTCCTTGGCCACATCATACCTGGCAGAATCTAGCCATAATTGAAAAGTTTTACGTTCTCCGCAGGGAAATCTCAGACATACTAGTTATATAGAGTAATCGCTATTAAAACTGACATTACTAGTTGGAAAATATACTAAATATAATTAAATTCATCGAATTCAATACGACCATCTAATTTATTCTGTTTGTAGTGCAAATATAGCACCTTGTGTAGCACTCAATATATCCCCGCGGAAACTTGTTTCAATTATATTGTTGAAATCAATAGCTCATCGTTATAGCACACAACAGTAATTACATTAATTAATACACATTAATTCCATGTATCAATAATTTACACAGCGTTAATATTGTTTATATTTTATTTCAGGTAAGCTTCGTTTACTTGTGTCGGGACGTGAGAAATTCAATGGAGTCCCGCGAGTCGTAAGTCATAAAGATTTTCAACGTGTTTTTTACTATCGCGTTTAGAGAGATGTAGCTTTCTTTAGCTGTCTTATTTATTGTTCAAGATATTACTATTCTCCGTACAATTTGTTAGGAGTTTGAAAAAAGACTGAGAAGCGATATTTCATTTACTCATTAGGTGAAGCTGACACTGTTGTAGATATTTCATTTATTACATAAAGTTCATAGGATTTTTTTCGGGTATTTATTATTGGGTTATATTTGATATGGATATTAAACTAATATAAAATATTTTTATGCCAACACAATTGATTTTCTGCAAGATATACCTACGTTTTATTTCATTTTAATTCCACTCAGCCTCTCTTTATTCGCTACTGCACATAGTGTGGTAATATAGAAACTCTTTGAGGTACATTTTATTACTTTTAAAGTAAATAATTATGTTGTCATAGTTTTTTCATCAATAAAATAAGAAATTGACAATAGATAATTTTTACGTAATTAACTTTCCTCCTATCTGAAATATATGTATTTCAAAACTTAGACCCAAGCTGCGCCGGAACAACATGTCCTCCGTCTTCTATCAATTTAATTCATTTATTATCTTTCGTTTTTTCATTCATTAATTATCTACCGTTTTTCCGTATCATTTTCGTCACTAATGGAATTAAATTAATTTTATGGATATGTACTAAGAGCATCCAATACCAGAGTAAGGGATAATTATCGTTACTAATATTATAAATGGGAAAGTGAGTTTGTTTGTTTGTTCCGCTTTCGCTCCGTAACTACTGTACCGATTGCTTTGAAATTTTGCAGACGTAAAGTTAGAAGTCCGAATTAAATAATAGGGTACTTTTATCTATTCTCGAGGGAAATCTAAAAAGCGCAATATAATCGAAGTCCGCGCAGGCGAAGCCGCGTGCGGAAAGCTAGTATGTATATAAAATATTGCACTAATTCTTTGTGGATTAAACATCAGTAAAGGTTTTTACCCCTTGCACCCTAATTGCGTTATACTAATATTGTTACTCTCGATTTAAATAATTTTGAATTTTACTATAATGTTCTAAAATGTGTTTGGTTGACGTAAATAACTATGAATGTTGTTGGAATTGTCAAAAGGTTACCCTTACTTCGTTACAGTTAGGTACCCTGTTTCTTTGTTGAGTGACTTACTTTCTTATGTCAGTTATGATAATTTAGAATTATTTTGAATGCTAATTTTTATTTAGTTGAGGTGTCTCTGGCATTACTCCGCCTTATACAGTATGTTACGAAAACCCTGTCCGACCCATAAGGATAATAGAGGTTAGGTAAACACATGACCAAATATAATATAAAATTTTACGTATTCATCATAGTACCAATACAAATGAATTTTGAAATAATCTTTTTTTCCAACGAATTAATTCCAATTTCCCCGAAATTTGGTAATTTTTAAAAAGTGACAACACCGGTATTATTATGAGCGAATAGCGATGCGGCCACGTGCCGCGTGTCCTGCCGCCCGCCCCCCGCGGTCGGCAGGCGAAGGGTGGTCAACGCACATTTAATAAGTTACCTCCTTTTGCGAAATAATATTTATTTTTTTTTAGGGGGATTTTTTTTTTAAGTAAAGCCCGGTTTTGTATGCATTAGTAGAATCAGTTATCGATACCTAACAACACCTTCACGGGTCGGACAGGGTTTTCGTAACATACTGTATTAGGTTAGGGACACAGAATTAATTAGCAAAATTAGCTTCGCAACGACAACACGAGCTTGGCCTTACGTGTATTTGATTACACCTACGATTATTACAAGAATAGCAATTGAATTGAATTCAATCTGTGCATCTGTAATTGTTTATGAATCCTTGAAAACGGAATACATCATTCTTAACTGTCCATAAATGTTGGTAGGTACTAGGTATTAATAATCATGTTTTGTGGGCCATTAAACATTGACATACGTTTACCTATTTGAAATATAGTTCGCGTAGGTGGTTTTTTCACGTCTGAAGTGTGTCTTACGTGTAACTCAGTGAGACGGCTCATTACAATAAGTTTTTCTAACGCAAATTTGACACGTGTCTTATTGTAGGCGTTGCTACCAGCCGTGTTAACAATATGTTATGAATGGCAAGGTTGAGTCTGTCTGCGCCAAGTACTTTACTGCTGTCGTCGTGGCTTGCTATTGTCAAATATTTGCCTCAAACAATCCGTCTCGATTGCATATTACAAACCGCTATATGTATGTATAAGCTACCTATACCATCTCAAGCAAATCTCTTTACATCTTAACATATTGACGAACTGTATATATTTGTGATATAAGCTTACATTAAACAATATTGTTGTTGTAAAAAGAGATCCACAATGTTTCACATTCAATGACGCCATTAAAATGTATAAAATTGTTGTTTAAGTGTTTATTGAATAGTTTGTCATTGGTTTAATTCTGTCATTCAATGTTTATACGCTACGCCCACGAAACATCCATTGAATACGAAGCTCATTTCCAGAATGGTAGGTGTCGACATTGACGCTCTTCGGTTTTATTGTAGTAGAAAAAATGCCGTCAGTATGTTGAACAACAACATGTCACAATGTATAACTTTACACCGCCCGCACTGATTCATAGTTGTTTTTAATTATTTTATTATATTCTTCAACCATACTAAGAATTTTAATACCTTCCTCCTGACATCGATTTTTCCCTGAACAGCGACACGTCCGGAGGTTATAAACTTTCTATTGAACTAGTATAATGGTGCATTAAAGTCGCAAACTGACACGACACGCTGAAACATAGCTTGTTGTTTTACGATAACGTTCCATATTATATTAATGTCCGCGTCCCATCAAGTCACGTTGTTTGGCACCGACATAACACATAAATAGGAAACCCCAGTTTCCCTACTGTAAACTCGTCCTATATTTACAAATAGGCCCCACAAGTAAACCGTGAAAAATAAATATTGGGCGATAAATCAGCGAAAATCTCCGGTTTACTCCAATGCTTTTATAGGTATAATAAAAGAACCGTCAACAGTGGATAGTGTTCGGGGAATAAATAGTATAGATCTCGGCCAGCATTCTGAAAATTCGGACGCGTAACAGTGCCCATTGGTTCAGCATTGACACATTTAGGCGACGCTAACTAATCAGCTTATTTACACGTATGGAACCTGTGTAAATCCTAACAAATAGGACCGTAAATCTGTAGGTGCTTTGCATGAGATCATGCGTGTTCCTTCGTACTAAGACAATTTATAGAGATATAACTCTCGGCTTGTTGTTCTTATACAATATTATTTTAACATCTTCTTCTGGCGCTCCTAGTAAAAGTCCGCACTTTAAAAGCCATTATATATATTTTTGTGAAATGGCTGTTCGTGTTGATCTTACTCAAACATAAATTATTTGAAATTCATAAATCATCACAAAATTCTCATTTTGTAATGATGAGTTGGGAAAAAAGTCATATGTTATGACTACCTAGTTTTTTAAAGCCAACACAGTGGTTGTCACTTCCGTGTGCTTAGACGCTACCACTGTATCAGCAATATCACCGCGCAAACTTGTGAGTTTGAGCATATACAGTATGTTAAGAAAACCCTGTCCGACCCATTAGGATAATAAAGGTTAGGTAAACACATGACCAAATATAATATAAAATTTTACGTAATCATCATAGTACCAATACAAATGAATTTTGAAATAATCTTTTTTTCCCGCGAATTAATTCCAACTTCCCCGAAGTTTGGTAATTTTTAAGTGACAACATCGGTATTATTATGAGCGAATAGCGATGCGACCACGTGCCGCGTGCCCTGCTGCCCGCCGCTCGCGGAAGGGTGCATAACGCACATTTATTAAGTTACCTCTTTTTGCGAAATAATATTAAGCTATTGCATAGCTTCTATCGCGGGCCTTGAGCGCGGCGACCGAATCCAGAAATTCCGTAACGAAAAAACCTCACGCTCCCCACTCCGACGGGCACGGAGGTGTGGCTTGAAGGCCATACATCGTCTAACGTCGTTTCAGTTCGGCAGTCTTCGGCACGGTATGTTTGTGTGCGTGCGACTACATCTTTTGAAAACAATTTATAGATTTTCAAAAAGAGCATGCATATTGCAGGGCGCGAACTCAGTTCTACACACTTGCCATGTTACTGATAGTCGCGATGTGCTAAACTTGCGATTAATTTTCTCTCTGAAATAGGTCTTCTATAGAGATATGTCATAGACGTCATCGACGTTGTCATGGCTACCTTAAAAACTTTTCATATAATTAATTATTAAGTACTTTTATTCAAATTAATTTAGTAGTGTTTTTATAAAATAGCTTTTTATTTAACGGAAAAGCTAAGATGAATGTCACGCTAATTTTTCATTGGACTTTTAAATTATTTATAGTGTTGTTTACTAAATAAAAGCGCGTGATTTTATAGAGTAAAAAGTGCTCACGCGGCCGTTTTTTCAACTGTTATTGGCGATATCCGCCATTATTGTGAAATATTTTTTTAAAGAATTTCTATAATTTGTTACACGTGTTATTGGCAAAATTGTGGTATCTATCCACAGGGACTAGATCAAGAGTTGAAGTTGAAGTTTTTATTAAATAAAATATTACAGAAAGATGTCGGTGAACAATGTTAATACGAGTACATTTAAGTGTACGAGTTGTAATATTGTTATCTCCGAAACGAAACAACGAAAGTTTAATAAAAATATGCTCGTCGGCTTTTTCTGAGGAAGACATTGATGAGGCAAAAAAGTTATTGTTTGTTTCTACGAAGATAAGACAAAAACATGTATCGAGGCGTAAGAACAAAAAGCAGAAAGACCTAAAATATACGATTACGGTGTTAAAAATCACGGATCCCGAACAATCCCAGTTTTTGTGGCATATATATATATATATACCTTCACAAATTGCCACCAGTTTGCTTTGAATACGTAGAACGTACGTAAAGAAGTTGATGAAGGATTTATTAATTCTACGGTCAGATGTTAACGCAATCAGAAGTGATTATGTTACTAAAGATCAGCTCGAAAATATTAAATTGATAACAAATAATTCGACACCGACGCCGTTCATCATCAACAACCTTTTTATCGTCCCACTGCTGGACACAGATCTCCTCTCATACAGAGAAGGATTGAGCGTAATCACCACGCTTGCTCAATGCGGGTTGGCGATTTCAGACTTATAAAGCCCAGGTTTCCTCAAGATGTTTTCCTTCGCCTTCAGTCATTGGTGTCCAAGATATACTTAGAAAGTACACATAACTTTAGAAAAGTTACATTGGTACTTGCCTGACCTGGAATCGAACCCGCGCACTCATACTTGAGAGGCTGGTGTTTTAACCACTAGGCCACCACGACAAAACATTGGGGTATATTGAAAAAGAACCTCGGAGTCTTTGAGTATATTTCGTGGTGCTCCCTGTGCGCCGTTTCCGAGTCAACGAAATACCAGTTGGTGGAGTCATAAGGATACTATAGCTGTCTTGCCTGCCCCTCAGTGCCCGGCCGGTCTTGCGATTGCACCGAAACAGCACACAATGACAGAGATTATAAGTAATAGCATAGACAGACCTTACGGAGGAATTGCCCTATTGTAGAGGAAGTCCGCTTTCTCAAAGGTATCAGTGTTGTTGTGTAATAGTGATCGTTTAGTTCTCACACGGATCGTTCTATGTTAGTTTTCTCATTTTACATGCTTACTGACTCGAGTGATAATATAATAGATTTCATGGGTTTTTTCTTTATTTCTTTATTTTTTGGCTTCGCACGGTTTGTGCATTTAGCCAATGCCACGTAATTATGAATTATTCATGTCGAAAAAGACGGCCGCGTGACCCGTCTTACGAGTGAGGTTTGGGACAAAGTCATGATGTGGCCACTATGCAGCGATATTTCACTGTTCTTTATGTACTATTTACTAAATGTACTTTTTACTACATAAATCACGCACTTTTATTTAGTAAACAACACTAAATAATTTTAAAAGTCCAATGAAAAACGAGCGTGACACTCAGCTTGACTTTCCCGCCAAAACTCAGGGTGCTGATCACGAAAATGATTTCATTTTTGAAATCCAAGATGGCCGACATCATATTTCATGACATTCTGGCATGGGTGTGATAACGAACATGACGTCATTTTTAAGCTATTGCTTAGCTTCTTTCTATCTCTTTATCAAAGTCGAACAGAAAACATATGAATATAGTTTAGTCGCTTAATCGTCACCATTTTTCGCACTCTTTTGATGACGTTGCTGGTAAAAAATAAATAAATTACAAAACAGAAAGAAAACTTGAATTGATATCAAAGAAAAAAAAAACAAAGGAAAAATTACTGTATAATTAAAATAAATAAATAATTATAATTGCAAGTTATAGTTGATAAAAAAAAGGCTATGCAATAGCTTTACCGCGGCAGTCTCCGAGTGCCACACGCCTTTTTTTTTTTTTTTTTTTAGGGGGATTTTTTTTAAGTTTAGCGCGGTTTTGTATCCATTAGTAGAATCAGTTATCGATACCTAACAACACCTTCACGGGTCGGACAGGGTTTTCTTAACATACAGTATTTATAAGTGTCACTCGAATAACGAGTGTCTTGTTGCTACCCTTGCGGAGTGGTATACAAATTAGAGTTTATTTTTTCATTCACACCCAATGTGTGCTAACACTGCTAACTGCCATTCATAAATATGAATTCTATTTTTTCTTTCGAACATTTACGCTTGGCCACCTGTTTTATGTGCACGGTCTCTGAAATTAACATAACGTGTTCCGCGGATACGACGATATTCATATTTCTCAGTCACACTTCACACAATTAGCTGTAGTCCGAACTACTAGGTCTCGGTATGCAACACAAATATTTGCTTGCTTTTATTTGTAACGGTATGTCCATACTCTTGTATTCCCATTCCATGCTTATCCATTCTAATAGTGGTTTCCAGGGAATTTTCAAATGTCGCATCAGTGTCTTAAACAATGTGACACCGAACCTGCGACCATGTTAGATAAAGATGTGAAGATATAATCATTTCAATCACAATTGTAAAGACAACTTGCGTTGGCATTTCCAACTGGTTTCCGTTTTATGCATTTTGTATTGGCCAATGTCAGTTCGCTCCTCTTGTGATTTATGCGCTTATTATTTTGCAACTTCGTACTTTGTTTTGCATAGCGCTCAAATTAACTTGTATATTTACTACATCGCTGTTTTCATTCGCAAATGATTCAGCGTCAATCTCATTTCGTCACTTTTCTACGTATAATTATTGTCATCCTCCCACGCGTTGTAGTAATGACTAATGGGAATCTTGGAAGAGCCATCTATTATTTGTTAGTAGTATACCGAGACCATCATTATACTTAGTTGACACAAACTTCCAACGTCACTTAATCTAGCATTGGCTCTGTGTCATCTCATTGACTGTTTGTGACATTGAGTGTTGTAATATTAGTAGACTAACAAAAAGTCTAAATTTTTTCCAACATCCCGGGCTAAATTAAACTGTCTAGATTTGAATGAATTGCCATAGGTGTGCAATCGAGCTGATACTTGAGTTACTTCAGATTTAGATACGTGTTTATCTTTTTAATATTAAATGGTCATACCTGTTACATTTTCACGTGCCAGGCTCTGAAGATGTATGTGCTAAATACTGCCTTATGTATATACTTGTCACTGCGAGATATTCCGGGAACCTTTCATTAAATCGGTATGCTGTTATAAGAGATAGGGAATAGGGTCCTAATTTAAACAAAAACAAATGATCTAAATATCGTGTAGTGTTATAGGAGTTTTATGTACAGGGTGTATCTGACATCGTAACGCAAACTTCGCGAAAAGGTTATACCGCATGCCACTAACAAAATTATGATAGTAATTTATGTCGTTAATGAGCGGTTACATAAATAACACTATTTAAAAAAGTATCGGCTCGGCTTTTGAACGTTGAAAGCGTGCCGCCGTGCGTGTTTGTAGGTATGACGTTAACCCCTGATGTGAACTCTATTAAATCAGCTGATAGGATAGTTTTTCTATTATAGTTCACATTGCGTTTTTTTGTGTTTATTAACGAATTAATTAATTTTTACTTTAAAATCTTATTGGGTTATAAAAGTATAGCAATTATGAACGGTCTAAAGTGAGAAAAACTGCATAATTTTTTTTTAATCGGGAAAAAGCCGACGCAAAATTCCACCACTGGGGGGTTCAGATCCATGGTACTCGTTTGTGCGTCGATGTCAGATACACCCTTTATAGTTATCCAGCTACTTCTAAAATGCTTGAGCTTTAATCTACGATTCAACAGCTGCAGCTTTTTATTAATTCCCTCTCTATGTTTGCATAATGCATGTGCATGACTAGACATTAGCCTATGGTACTTGACATCGAGGACAGGAAGTTGAATATTACTGAAGGAACTCTGTGAGTTATTAAATAAGTTGTAAAATGTGATTTAAATGTACCGTCACGCTCGTATTTTAGATAGCAGTTGCGTGTAGTACCTACAACTGAAGATACAAGTACTCATTCAAGAGAATTGAGGTTTTCTTTTTCACTCTACAAGACTATAAAAACGGTCTGCTCTATTAACAAATTCGATTCATTAATCGGGATAGAAATCATTGACGGTGAAGAAGAGAATATACTAATCAAAACAACTAGAAATAATATTACCTGACACAGAGAGACAGGCATCAAATGTAAAGTATACTCATGAAAGTGTGTAGGATCTTTATGAGATCCATAAAGATCCTGAATGATGATGAATTAGTGTTAAACAATCGCTTATGTACGTAAATGTATTCAAAATTGCCAATTCGGTCGTTTTATCTTAAAATAATATCCAAAATCTAGCGCTTCTCGTGTATGCAATAAACTAATCATTGCTTCGGTTGAAATTCGAAAGGATCTGTTCTGTTGGTGGGATATTATATCAATACAAACCCCATGCCGCCATTAGCTACCATACCGGCAACTTAACTCACTTTTTACTGGCTTTTAATTATCTTGTTCTCATTCATCATACTCAAGTGCAACGCTTTCTATTAATAGGCACACTACTTTGTTATTGAATGTTATATTCAGTGGACTAACTTCTTCTAATTTAAATACGCTTTGATGTTCAAGATGCTTCGTTTTGTTATTTTATTTCAACAATCAAGTGAAATCCGGTTTGATTACCTAATAATCTAATTTGTCAAGCTTGATTACTAATGGCCCGTCCGAAACACAATACCACAATAGTTCTCCTAGGATACACCGGATGTGTGTACTCTTTGTTCATCAATGTCACATTAAGTTAATTCGGACGGCATTTACTTCACGTCAGCTGCATTTGAGATAACATGTGTCAAAGAAGTCTAAAACTAACTATATTACTATTTATACCTACTTGCCTTTTGATATGTAGCACACAGAAGTTTTTTTGTTTGTCTTTGTAGAGAGTCTTCTGTTATTCATAACTCTTCTTCTTCCCTTCAGTTTATAGACAGTCCACTGCTGGACGAAGGCCTTCCCTAAGGCTTTCATTCTATTGAGGGTGTTTGCCATAATCCCCACGATTGACAGGCGGTTGGGAATCGCAGTAATTTTTTATTCCACAGGAGAAGCGCTGCTGCCGGCACCAGGGAGATGAGAGTTTTCTTAGTCGCCTCTTACGACACCCACGGGAGGATATTATTCTATGCGCGGTATCACACGGTTCATTACACGGGTTATTCATAACTAGCATAACACTATTTTTTGATATCTCTTAATGTGATATTACATATATGCATCATCGCTTCGTCGCATTACGTTAATTTACCAATGAAATTATTGTTCGTTATTATTCGTGGTCAGTTTACAATCTCCTAGCCTTGGATCCCGTTTAGGTTAATTTAGTTTTCTATCATTTCATATTTATAAATAGCTTGATAAAAAAAAAAGGATGTGAAGATTCATCTGAGTTTTTAACTCTCTTATTACACAGCAAGGATTTTGTTTTCACCAGATTTAAACCTAAATAGTTATTGAATTATGGACCTAGCCGTTGTAGGAATGCAGTTCTTTATATAAAAATTACAGCCTAATTCAGTATTAAGTGTTTACTTTAGTTTTAAGAACTCTGCATAAGTCTACATAAAGTTCGACATACAAATACTGACTCGAAAGGTTAAAGCTATAACTAAAGTAAGTTTTCGTTTTGTAAGACGTCTTGTGTCCAGTGCTAGCTTAGCAGCTTTGTTGTGTTATCAAATCTTTCCCAGACAAGTCCGATCCCGTTAATGTCACTGGTCTGCCGGGTAATTACACACACACATTTTAATATATCCAACATAATTATTCGCCTGATTCCAGTCTCCGTGGTTGGTCGACGCAAATGAAGCCGGTCGCTACTGACCGTGGTGCTACGTTCACGCATCGTCGCCCAACGTGAGAAAAATCCCCTTCATTCCACATTGTTCTTAATTTGCCCTCATATATTATTATACAGGGAACATTAATCACAACACTAGCAGAAAACAAAGCTATTAGTAGATAACTGCTAGTTTGTCGCTACGAATTATTGCCGATTCTTTTTTAATCATTATAAATTAGCGTTTGACTGCAATCCCGCCTGATGGTAAGCAGTGATGCAATCGTTGATGGTAAACCGCGCTAGTTTATTAAACCCATTCACTTAAAAAACTTAGTGAATAGGAAGGAAGACGGCAGTTGAGCGAGGTAGTGCAATGTTAAACCCAACAACACGACCAACGATGCTGCGCCAGAGGGAGATTGATCTGGAGATCCTCCACGACCAAACTCTCAACACAACAAGACTTGGTGCATCGTACCCGGCACACATCGCAACACAACTGCTCAGACCCGTCCTCCGTACGACTTCACCAGATATCATGCCGGAACACGACGAATCGCTTGGCGGCAAGACGGTGGTAGGCCACATCGACTGCCGGCAGTAGTTACCACCCGCCGATTCTAAAGTTGCACATACTTGAAATTTCTCAAGAATTTACTAGTTCAAATTTTTGAACGTCAAGATATATGGTTTGTTTTAATCTTACACCCAAATAAATCTATTTCGTTTATGCTCCAATTGTGACAGTCAAGTTTAATTATTGCACCACCTTGTAATTTCACCGTCTAGACCGCGCGTCCGTTTACTTAGCTCGTTATTATGACGGTCATTGCATAGGCATCGTCGTTAATTACAAAATACCACCACTGTTCTTGGTGATGAAAGGAAATTAATTGTTTCCGCCGACCGACGTTGCTAACGAAAGTGATTTTGTGTTAGTCTGTTCTAACAACCGATTAGAGAACTGCTGGGTAGTTGGGTTGTATCCTAAAAAATAATTTAATTAATTTCCATCAGATAGATTTATAAAAAAATATTGAAACCATATTTTTTATTTTTTCTTAAATGCTTAGGAAGATATATTGATTTGAAATGTCCCATGAGTGGGGGCTAATTTCGTACAAAATATACCACGGCATGACGAAATTAGCCCCCACTCCGTAACTTTATTACGCTATATCTCAGTAGTTTTTTGTTAATTTCGACAAAATAAAAAATATGGTTCTTAATTTTCATTAATTATCTATAAAACGGACTAATTATTTTTTTAATTTTCATACCTTGGATACATCGCTATTGTGTAACACTCTGTCAGTAGCAATGGATATTATTTTGACAGTTCAACAGCATTCATTGCGTTGTTTACATTTTTGAGTAGGCACATTTTCGAACATATGAAGCAATGGATTGGGAATATGCTTCAAAATGATACCAATTGATAGTAATAGTGGGTTACGCAATTAGGGTACTGCTGCGCATGCGACTGCGCAGATGGCTATTTGATGACATCGTCACAGAAAACTATAAGTATGGCATATTTTCTTATTGAGCTGTTGAATAGGGATGAATCCAAGGCATGAAAATCAAAAAAATAATTAGTCCGTCTTATAAATAATAAAAAAAATTAAGACCCGTATTTTTCATTTTGTAAAAATTACCAAAAACTACTGAGATATAGCCTATTAAAGTTACGGAGTGGGGGCTAATTACGTGACAAATGTCGTATCACTTCACGCCGTGCTACAAAACATACCACGGCGTGAAGTGATACGACATTTCAAATCAATATATCTTCCTAAGTATTTGAATGAGAGAAAAAATAAAAAATACGTGTTCAATATTTTTTATAAATCTATCTGATGGACATTAAATTATTTTTTAGGATACAACCCAATTGAACTTTAAAATACATTCCATTACTGTTAAAAGGGTTCCTTCAAATCTGGTTTCTGAAGATTTTTCTAAAGTTAACCTTTGTATGTTTCGTTAGACGTATAAACTATTACACGATACAGTTACCAATACCATAAGCATAAAACAGTTGCTTAACTGCTTATATTTCGGCGTTCAATTACCTTTATAATCGACTTTTTATTTTATAAATATGCTAAAATGGAAATTAATAGGATAGTGTATTGGTGATCTTTCTCAACGAAATCGCATTTATTTTGAAATATATTTGAAAATTGTTTTATAACTGTCCAGGGGTCGCACTTAATCCCATCTTAACACTACACATGTTTATTTTATACATCATTTAAAAGATCGCACCGTGAGCTATATAAATCGAGTTTAAGGTGTTTAATAGGACCTATAAAAACTTGGGCGGTGTTTTCATGGCTAAAAAAAAAAAAAAACTGGCCAAATGCAAGTCGGACTCGCGCACGAAGGGTTCCGTACCATTATCTTTAAAAACGATGAATATTTAATATCGGAGCACAAAACGGCAAAAAAAACACGTTTGTTGTATGGGAAACCCCTTAAATATTTTTAGGATTTGTTGTTATAGCGGCAACAGAAATACATCTCTGAAAATTTCAACTGTTTAGCCATTACGGTTCATGAGATACAGCCTGGTGACAGACGGGCGAACGGACAGACGGACAGCGCAGTCTCATGAATAAGTTTCCGTTTTACCTTATAGGTACAGAACCCTAAAAAGTAGTCACATAGCTAAGCGTCCAATTCCATGTGATCATATCGTTCTTGGCTTGAATTTAGATTATTAAATGCGTATTAGAATAGAATGACGGAGAGGGATTACAGAGTGAATGCGTCGCGGTCTGCCATTGTAGCCGGTGACAATGCAAGAGAGATTGCATTGCATTAACTGGAACCAGTAGGTAAGCAAGCGTACGTGTGTCAGACTCGCTGACACAATTCCGGGGAGGAAATTGTACAATACTTGTACATTGGTTTAGATATGTACTTGAGATTTTAGGGCGCTCTTCAATTCATCATCATCTCAGCGTTAATCCCAGTCGTATCCGAAGCTTCTTCAGCCTTGGAGTCTGGGGTCCTCTTTTTACCAGTCTAACTGCTGATTTTGGCTAAACTTCGATATTTTCTGTGAAGCGACTGCCGTCTGACGTGCACAACCCGAAGGCGATATCGAAGCAATGCAATCGTGCAGATTTTTACCGTGTAGCACATTTTGATATTGGGTATTGCACATTTTTGTTTTATCACTGCCGAAAATTCAACGCTGTTGGGTTCATAATGTTCTGAATTCATGGTAATAGGGTGCGTGTCGTCCGTCCCTGACACCCTGTATTTTCTCGTGTTTTCGTAAAGGGTATTTTTATCTGTAACAGAAACAATACTGCCACAGATGTTATTGAACTGTAACTAGAACAACAGTAACTATTTGGAGGAGTAAGTGATCAAGATTATATGTATTAGGCACTTTTCTACGACTCACATTATTCTTATTCAATAACCGTAATCAGGAATATAAAACTTCAAAGCGATGATTAATTGAAAGTAAATAAACTATCCTACCCTGCATTTTGGGCTCAAATCCCGAATAAGTTAATCTAATAATACTTTTGCTTTTCCGTAGGTGGTCCCGAAGATCGAAGCGGCAATTGACATTTGTCACTCGGTGACACACAAGTTGCTTTGTCTCCTATTATAGTAAATGCTCTTCCTACGCGAGCGTTCAAACATCATTTTATTATAGAGTTATCATTAATCTTCAACTCAATTTCAATCTTAATTTAAAGACATAGGGTTAGATTTTCCTTGCATAATGTAAAAGGAGTCCTGCAAGGCTAGAATTACCTACATGGAACGATCGCGATTGCGGTTGGAGTAATCTGAGTAAATGGTAAATTAAACCTAGTTAACAAATACATAAAACTATAATGTTGTGTAGCTTTGCGACCTGTTCGTGGATCGCTCACTCTATATTGATACAATTTTTTGATACCCAAAAACATTAACTAGTCTCTTAAATTAGGTAAATTATTGCTACTCATAACTTAATTAAAATCGATTAGAATATTAATTTCATATTAAAATTCATAGTCTTTAAGATTGATTGCATATTCAAATTAGTAACGTGTTCCGCAGTTGTAAAAACATTCAAATGTACATACTTATTAACCTCTTCCTCCGCAAGTTGAAAGAATTATCTCCAAGAAATAGGTTAATGTGATGCTCGTAGGCGATGAGCATGCAAGCTGTCATTAAACATACTGTTACATCTGCAGGTCTCATAAATAACTCCTGCACGTTACTTTAAACGCTGCCATTATTCGTTATAACGATAGCACCTAAAACTGTGCCTTTTAATGAGAAATAAAAGCATAAACACACGTCAAAAGACGTAGAAACACAGGAATGCATAATAGACGTCCATCACTAAAATCATCCATCTCATAATTCATACGAGGTTGAAATAGGTACACAAGTTTTTAAGGCTTGCACAAGAGCGGCCTCCTACAGACGACATGTTCCGAAACTCGTTCACGTCAAATCCGAATACATTAATCAAACTGAGGCTCAGAGACATGGAGTGACGGATGGACAGCCCCCAAAACCACCTGCGACAAAACAACCTCTATTAGAACGCGATTGTTTTTGTTAACTCTCATTTATCAGTACAAAGACTGCTGCATTGTTCTACGACCATTACAAGTGTTTCGACACCCGCCAACGTCCGTTGTGACACGTTACAAAAGGAGTTTTTAAATGATCTGTTCTTGATGCAACCTTGTATTGACCATCAGACGATTTAACTTGTCAAATTCACATTCGTGTATACAATACGCTGTCAATGACGGTTACTGCCCAATTAAACAACTGATTCAATACATTTTGGTAACATGAGTTAGATATTTTGTAGCTCAGCTTAGAATGCATTTTAAATAACTTGAAAGATATCAATCAATAAAGTGGTGTTCTTTAAATTATAAAATAAGTACTTATGTGTTATAACTGCAAAATTCAGTAGCAGACACATGCCATCGGCTACCAATTAGGTTGTTTGGTGAGAGAATAATACGGAGAATATAAAGCATAAACATTTCACCCTTAAAGCGTTTACCATCAATATGCAAGAAAAGGTGGCAATTAAATACATAATCCATCGGCTATCACACCGGCACCGTGGCGGGTTAATGGCTTGTTTACTCACTCTGCCTCCCTTATATGGCGTGAAAGCTCCTCCGCATTGTCGCCAGCCCCTCAGCGGACTCGGTATGGTCAGGCGGATACGTGTGTCTGCGCATATGAGCCGTTTGATAGTGTGAGAGATTAAGAAATGGAAGAGAAGTCGCATAACTGTACCCGATGTTACAGAAAAAGAATATTAAATGAAAATTTGCCTTTTTATATTTTTTGAGTATCTCTTTTAACTTACCTGACAAGACATGGTTATCTACTTGAAAGTTTTGGTAAGTAAAGTAGTTCAGTAGTAAAGTAATTTTGGTAAGGAAATATCGCTTAGATAAGATAGTATACAAGCAGTGGCTTTATGAGTTGATCGATCGATTGAAGATAGTAAAGCTAAATACTACAAAGTAAAATGTTTAGCACGTGCGACTAGCTGATAAGTTACTTATAATCTCACCATAATTTGATATATTTTAAACGGTACTTATCTCAAACAGATGGTTGTCTGATTGCGCGTCCGGAAATTAGCCGATGACTCATCACCGCTTTATCTGGATAAGAAAGATAAAACGAGACCCTGTGTTTGCACAACGATTCTTCACATACGGTGGGGAAATCGCGAGCTTGTGTTATAGTACTTTTGCACCAACCAGCCATATGGTCGTTGAACCACATTGCAGATAATAATCGAATAACTACGCATTAATAACTAAGCCTTCTCTGTATGAGAGGAGACCTGTGCCCAACAGTGGGACGATAAAAAGGTTGATGATGATGAATAACTAAATTATTCAGTACCGACTGTATTTGCAGGTCGGTCTGATCTCGGATATACAAGTCCTGCAACTGGTCTCCTCATTTTCGCTTATATTTGATTGGTTCGCTATAATATGTATATGCTACTACTACATATATGCAGGATTTCTTTTCTGGTTCCAAAATCTTATCCTTACAATATTTGGGTCTTTATCTACAAGTAAAAACGGTCTTACGTATTTTCTGGCACATGACTCATTCGTAGCTTATTCAAAATATGTCATAACTCAATTACATCACTGCGGCTGGGGTGGCCTGTGTGCGTTATGTTCACCAACCATATTATTAGAGGTGCAGCATCAGATCTATCAATATATCTGTCAGATGATGTCATAACAGACAACGACTATTGTCGTAGCCTTCAAACTTATTACAGATCCGATACTTACTAAAGATATTGATTACCTACATGATGAAGCTGTTCAGAATGACTATGTTTCCAGGTAAATGCAACCAATAAAATAACGTGTGTGTCGCAAACAAATTCATACTAACGTAATTAGGTATTGTAAGTTTTCCAAAAACTAAAATAAGTACTCATAAAAGCAGGAATTTCCCACGGGACATAAAAACTTTATATTTACTAGTAAACGTTTGGGACGGTATTCTAAAATTAACGAGTCAATATGACATGTTTCATGTGTACGATTTATTAGAGCAGATGTTTTCAACGTAACTAACAAATTTATTTTTCTCTTTACAGAAATAGCAAAAGTCCGAGCAAGTTTATTCCAAATAAATGGAGTCAAGAAAGAACCACTCGTTCTACCAGAGCCTGAAGGAATGGTCACCACACTCACAGAAAAAGTTTACGTACCAGTAAAAGAACACCCAGATGTGAGTACTTACTTAATTATCACTGTGGTTGGGTTAGATTCTAGGGTTTATCTGAGACGCCTAGCAGTAAAGGTCAAGGGAATGAAAACGGTGATTACATATCTGTATTTAAAATATGATGGGATAAATTTGTAATCAGTACGATCATAAGTCAGGAATTTAAAGTATTTGGTTTTTTTTTTTAGTTTTATCTTGAGGAGTATCTCCGATTGTTCGGGAAAATTACGCCACTAAATTATTCCGTAACCACGTTAGACCAAACTGCTTTATTACAGCTCCGAGAAATTCTAATTAAAGCCGTATCGTTTCTTCAAACTTTATGGATTTACTGAAAACACCTAACTTGTTGAAATGGCTATACCTACTAGAGTGTGACGGCATTGGATATGCAGTACTAATTTCCTGTTGACGTAGGAGGGAAGTAAAAATAAGATACAAAGTTTTATTTGTGGCACTTTCCCTTGATTTCCTCGTCAGAAATACATGTTCGATTGTTATATTTTGACCTTCATCATCTGGGTAGTCTTTTCTTAACCTATCTTTGGGGTCTGCTTCATTTCTAATAGGATGCAGCTGGCAATTATCTAATTGCCAGAACATCTGATGTCCTAGATGGAGAGACTGCTTACTGACCTCCATAACATTTACTGGATTACATGATAATTGCCCGATTGCCCGAAATTATGATAACCGTTCTTACCCCTTGGTAAGAACGGTTATCATACGGCTTCTGACAACCCGACCGTTAAAGATCGAAGAATGCCTATATTTTGATGATAATAAGTGTCAATATTTCTTTAATAGAAGCTGGAAATGATTTTACTAGACTGGATAGTGTGTTAGGATTGTAGCTAAGAAAGCAATGCAGATAAAGGAGAGGTGAGTGAATGGCAACGGGACATTCAGCAGGGCAGGCACATGTATGTTATGTATTGTACAAATTCAACTAATAGCTGAACTTCAGTGGGTGGTTGCTTGTACATCATAATATTTTCGCACATTGTGTTCAATCCTCAAGCGGAAAGAGGATGACGGACGATACAATATACAGAATGTCATTGTTTACAACTTAATTTGTCGTATTCATAAACATATTTATGAATGAAATTTAATTTGTGTAGCTTATATTTCATTCACAAACATTTTTAAGCATCAAAATATGAATGAGCATTTTTTGGAAGAATACTCTAAAGTAATTTTTCGAGTCATTAATTATTCAAATGTCAAGTGACAAAGACTCTTTTGAGCAGTGTTTGTAATAAGTAAGTGTAAACTCTCCTGCTTGGACACTGACGGAACTTGTATGCACATTATTCGTGAGATGTACTTAAGCAATTATAACCATAATGAATTTGTATTGCTTTGTAAACACTCAAGTAACTTATTCAGAAGGCTTATAATGTGTTAATACTATTAATTATACCCATTTCAAAATCACCATTCTAGAAAAACACCAGTTTATAAATAAGATCTTTCTGTGAAACATTAGCATTGATTGAATTGCAAAAAGGTAATAAAGGAAGATGCTTGTCAATTACGTCACGATACCTGTAATGCTATCTAAAGATCCAACTTTCCGTTCTTAAGGTTTTTAACGAACGAGAATCCTAATAATTTCTTCGTAGATCGAGCTAATTGTTGCGATCGAGCTAGTTTTACTGTAGCAATTGCGTTAGTCATACAGATAGAAACACAAGGTAGGCTGGCTAGCTACATTTGGAGACTTATGTCAGGGCTATCTCGTCTTTGGAATGATTGTTGCCTCTCGGGCGACCCTCAATGCTACGTACGATCCATTCATTGTTACTAACTGATTCTTAATCATTTGGAAACGAATACGAATAGAATGCCTTTTTGGGCATTCGAGTACAGTGAACCGAATGATTCATTATTGAAATCGGGTAACACCTAACGCTACATGTTCATGCCAACATCGATTTCAGCTGATGAAAATATTGTCAATGCATTAGTTAACATGTGCTATTTGGCTGTCAATATACTAGTTAGTCTATTCATACAAAAATATTAGAAACATTCTAAACATGCAGACCGAAAAGTTCACCATACTTTATTTGGGTTTGGTTCAATAGAGTTACTATAGTTATCTATGTAATTAGCACATCGAGTTCCACATCTGCAAACATTGTCACCCTACCATTTTTAAAATGTTCTTCAACATTATTTATAGATCCAATATTTCCTTTAAAGTGTTTTAAAAACTAATCAGCATTAGTGAGATGTGTGTTGACTCATAGATATATTGTTGGCGCCATCAACTCGTCTAAAACTCCTTATAAGGTGTCATCTAACGAACCTCTGCCACTGAATTAATTTAGTTGAATTTTATTACAATTTTGAGTAGCTGAATAACAATTTCTGAATTTATCACGTTATAATGACTGAGAATCGGGAACATTAAATGCAATTAGGGCTACGTCAAACTGTTTCATAGCTTTAGCAGTAAATCTAGTTGATGCTTTGATTCAGTGCAATCTTCTTTCGGTATCAATTACCGAGATATCAACGTTATTTCAATTATCTAAGCCAAACTGATGAATATTCATGTTCGGATTAATATTATCATAGATCATCTGAATAATTGCGAGGAATCTAACAATGTAGACGTAAATCTTAAGATAAATTGATCGTTGAATGATATTGATTGTCGATCAAAAGAACCGTTCCGAGACATCGGTCACGTACTTAGAAATAATGATGGAAACCATTAACGATGCAGATGGTTGTCACATGATGAAGTTCTTGGAAAAGCGAATAGTTTCTGACACGCCGAATGATTTTATTGCTTCAACAAATCTCTGTATTTTGCCAAATCTTAAAATAATGTTTCACAATAGGTAATCATACCATCAATGTTTTATTCGCTCGCAAAAACTGAGCTGTAAAGTAAACGTTAACTATTCCAGAAATAGACCTAACAGTACCACCTATGTGATTCGTATGTTGAACACATTGTAGAAACAATAGTTTCGGTACACCGGCTGCTGTGACTAATATCTTAAAATGTTTTATTTTTGTAACTGTAACGTTCATCTTTATAGCTCAAACAACTAGCAACGTGCTCATTCTTTGATACACCATTGTGCTCACGTTAATGTGGATTTTAGGGTATATTTCAACACCTTTATTACACTGTTTTATTTTATTAACCCAGTCTCCGTTTATATTGTTTTAACTATTACTATTCTGCCAACAAGAATATTATCATAATTTAGTTTGAATAAGTGAATTTCCCGGAGGTGTAATGGTTGAATACGACTCCAAGGAAAAAATATTTTTTCCCACAGAGTATCTAATATTTATTTATCGAGTCATAAACAAATCACGTATTATGTTCTGTTTATAGTATTAAAATTATTCTCAAGATTGATTGAGACGTTATGCACATATAGAAACGTAGGATAGGTATATACATAGATAGCAACCTAATGAATTCTTTTCCTAGTCCTTTATAGAAAATCGAACCAAATATGGAACATGTTCTATTCCGCATTGTTGGTAATGGCAAATGATATGCTGAGCACATAGGAACGTGCTCAAAGCTGCTCGATCATAGTCCGCTAGATGGAGAGTTCCAACCTCATTCTGGTCCCACAGGTTCCTGCATTGCATAGTGATGTTAACACATCGATAAAATACGAGTATTTCTTAATGCAAATATTATTATCGGTAGTCTTATGTCCATTTGAAATATAATAAACGCTTTCGGCGCATATTCCCACATTATATTGTGCGAAATTGTGAGTTTTGGTGTACACATCGCAAACACGCTTAGTGCATGTGCGTCGCTGATTTGTGTTTTCTGTTTTGGTTGATCGTGTGTTATTACTATACAATCATGTGCAGATATCTTCTGTAAACATTGTTGAAATCTTCGTAGTCGCCGAATTTTGGAAAGGAAAAGTTTCTTTAAAATAGTATTTTCTTTCCCACGATTGTGACTACATAATTTATATTATTTCAAATAATACAGATGTGCTCTACATCAAAACTGTAAAAGTCACGATCTTTGTAAAGAATCGACATCGATACAGTCGCAAGCCCGTGCCTCGAAATCTGCCTCTCCATTTAGGGCCAGAGGTGTTATTAAATCCTGCCATATCGGTAAGGACCGTTACGTCGGCTTTTTGCTCCCCAAGAAGTACCAGTTGATGCGTGTCTTAATGGAGGATCTTAGAGCCAAGCTCACACTGAGAGAAGGCGAGACGTCTGTTATTTTATTCAAGGAAACTTAAAGGTGGACTTGTTGAATTACATGCAGGCGATTAGCCTTATCTACTATTTGAAGTGGAAGCTTGATTACTTTCGTAAAAGAGGCAAGTCTTACGGTTCATTCAGATTCTGGAGAGCTTAGGTACTCATTCTAAACGCACAGAGAATGCTTAAGGAGTAACAAGTCTTTGTATTGCGCAGTATATATTAGTTTCTAAATTAAACTTGTTGCTCTGAGAACTACCCTTTTTTTGTTCTCGTCGGTTTAATGATAAATAAGAACCTTATTAATGGTCATTAAAATGAGGGCCTATCTTTATAAGCCAACGACACAGACGGGTTTAGAAGCGTTGGATCGGATTCGCTAGTAAGATTCAGTATCAGTTAAAATTCGTTCTTTTGGAAACTAAAAATTTTAATAGCGGGCTCAGACGGTGTTTCATTTCGTAAATGTCACGAAATATACAGCCGATATATTTTATCGAATTAAAATTTCTTCCAGTAATAATGAAATAACTATAATTAAGTAAATTATGTAAGTGTAATCTTATCGCGTTAGTTCGTACTCACGGCTATAAACCGGCTATTGTAGGAAAGAACGTAAAACAGAATTATATTCGCCAAGGAACTGACCGGACGGCTGAATTGTTTTAGTGAAAACATGTCTGGCACTAACAGAGTGTGCTTTATCATTCGCGAGTGCAAACATCAGTAAAAGCTCGCGAATGTGTTTCAAACAGATTAAACAATTCGCGCTACTGCACAATCGAGAAACTTGTTTAGGTTACGACCAGTCCGGAATTTAAGATCGAATAGATTAACGATATCCCGATCTATATATCAATAAATCGATTGGAACACTCGAAGTTTTATATATCATATTCCACTATTTCATACAGGAATACTTACTTGGCTTTCTAAATGTTTGAAACTCAAAAGGAAAACTAAAAGATTAGATTCAGTGTAGCATAAATATAATAGCATAATATTGAAGTACGCGGAGTCATAATAACTTACGACTCCACACAACGTGTCTCCATAAACAATTAATAAACATTTTCAACTTAATTTACATATGTATCTCTCGCCATTTATAGGCTTTCATATCCGAGCATGTTTTTACCACCAAAAGCTGTCCGGTTTGGGTCGCCTCGCTGTTTTTGAATTTCGCGCGATTTGTTAGTTATTTGTATTTGTGGCAGTGCGTGGGAGCATACCCTGTGTTTTTCTCTTACTTCGTTCCTTTGTATAATTTAATGAAGCTTTCTTATGGCTTAAGCTATAACGTATTCAGTAAACATGTGTGTGGGTGTGCCTCTAATATCCGTTCCATTTATCTCTTACACTGTAAATCTGTACAAATGAAGAATGGATTCATTGAACTCTATTATAGTCACTATTTTTATCGTGGCAGTTTCATATCCATCTGCATTTTCTAAGCTAGACAATTTTAATGTAAAGAGCATTCTGATACATAAGTTGTTAGTATGTTTGTCGGCTGATAACAAGGAGTGGTGTGTGTGGAATAATGAGGCTGATTGGATTAGCCCTTACTTCACATAAGGGTCACAGTTCAACACCAGCTCATAGCGGACGCTTTTGTCTATCTAATCACAAGTTATTATTAGATTATCTGCTATCCTTATTGCAACAACGCACAAACTTATGACACCCTGCGAATGGTATGTGCTGCTAACAGATTATTTAGGTAATGCATTTACATTAATTATTACACTAAAAACAAAATATAAGAAGCCATATTAAATAACGAATTTTCTACTATCGACAATGTTATTAATTCCTTATGGTTGTTACTCAACCACATTTCAAAGGAACAATGGGTGACGGTAAAGTTTTACACAAAATAAGCTTACGTCATAGAATAAGCATGTGACTGTACAGAGCCAGTTAAGTAGCTCCTGTAGGATTTAAAACCGATTTAAATGAATGAACGAAGAATAAAAATATTTTTTTGTGGCATTGCATAGTGACAAAGACATAACGACTACATAACAATATGCGATAAACAAGAAATTCTAAATTGCATCGTCTTGCCCTTTTCACAATTGTCGACTCCCACAATATACACGCGAAAACAAACTCTTTAATGCAAATTGCATGATAGAAATTAATGACTTTAACTAACATTTTTACACAGTACGACTAGGAAAAGTATAACTTTTAAATGCTCGGGAACAGCTGGACATGTTTAATGAATGAACGTTTTCCATTGTGAATAAAAGTAGTGAGCTGAACCCATACATAAATAAATAATGAAACTAGCGACTACAATCGCAACGCAACTTACTCTTGTTACAACTCAGTCTTGACATTAGTTATTGTAATTTCAGCTGACTTATTAAAATTATTCAGTAGCTGAATTTGATCCACCTACATCTGCAAATACATATGTAGTTGTAGATGTCAAGATCATTTGCTTATTACTGTTCTTTTTCGAACGACATTTAAAACTCGAACTGTGAATACGTATCGTATATTACGTAATACGTTTCCGTAAACTATGGAAAACAATTAACGCTATCACAAACAGACGTAAACCGCAGACAAGTCCCACCGAGTTGTTAGAATTGAAAGGTGATCCCATTTCTTCAACTAACGAGGTGTGTCACTTCTTTAATTCCATAGGTAGTGAACTAGCAGAGAAAATCACTTCACAGCTTCATGCTGTAAACACGTCAATTACGCGACATTCCCTCCCATACAATAGTCCCCAATCCTCTCAGGTTAACTCCCTAGTTATTCTAGATGTTAGTGAATCTGAAGTTGAGTCCCTCATCCTCCAGTTACGCGACAAGAGTGCCGTGGGTTGGGATGGTCTGTCGCCTCTGCTTTTGAAACGTTCCCGACATGTTTTGGTCCCACCCTTAACCTTCCTTTGTAACCTATGTCTCAGAACAGGTGTATTCCCGGATGCTTTTAAAAAAGCTATTATTCACCCGATACATAAATCCGGGGACAGAAACTGCGTCACCAACTACAGGCCTATCTCGGTACTACCAGCTCTTTCTAAGGTTTTGGAAAGAATTCTAAACAACCACCTAATGCGCTTTCTTAATAAATACCATATTATCTCCGACAACCAATATGGCTTTAGGCAAAAGCTGTCAACAGAAGATGCTGTACTGGAACTTACGAAATCAGTCTCGAAAAACTTGGACAGTAAAACTAAATGCCTTGGAATCTTTCTAGACCTTTCAAAGGCCTTTGATACAGTTTCTGTACCCAACCTCATTGCTAAACTGGAATTAATAGGCGTGCGGGGTGTCACCCTAGATATTTTCAAGAGCTATCTTACCAACCGTAAACAGTGCGTCAAGATAGACACTTACCTGAGTGATGAAGAAATCATATCCTACGGTGTTCCTCAGGGAAGCATCCTGGGCCCAACCCTATTCCAAATCTATGTTAACGATCTGTGTAATATAAACCTCCCTACTAGCAATATTTTCGCCTACGCTGACGATACTGCGATTCTAGTCCGTGGTTCAACATGGGATATGGTTAAGGCACACGCGGAAGATGCACTGTCTAAAGTAATGTTATGGCTAAACTCTAACCTATTAACGTTAAACCTTACTAAAACCACTTACATTCCTTTCGGGTTAAGACGTGCTAATACTCCTGGATCTGACTTCACCCTTAGAGCTCACTCCTGCACAGTCCCCAGAGTCCACTGTGTCTGTCCCACGATAACCCGCTCAGACGTTGTTAGGTACCTGGGTGTACAGATCGATTGTGGCCTGAGATGGGACGTGCAAATTGACACCCTTACTTCAAGGACCATGCGTCTAATCCACATTTTTAAGTCCCTCAGAGATTCTGCCGACAGTACAACGCTGAAAATGATTTATTGCTCTCTCTGTCAATCTATATTGGGGTACTGTATAACTGCCTGGGGTGGAGCAGCTAAAACCTTGTTTCTTAGAATAGAAAGAGCACAGAGAGCCATACTAAAAGTAATGACCAAGAAACCTTTTAGGTATCCAACATCTGACCTCTATGCCAACTGTAAAGTCCTAACAGTACGGCAGCTGTTCGTATTCAAGACAATAATGAGGATACATAAGTCCATTCCACCCCCGGACCGGACCAAACGCATTCAAGTCTTACCCAACACCCAGCACAGAACCACTTTCGCTCGACACCAGTTCTATATTCTTGGTTACTATTTGTATAGAAAAATTAATAATCAACTAAAAATAATGGATCTCAACTCTCACAACCTAAAAAACAAACTGACTGAATGGCTAATACAAAAAGACTACTCATTCACGGAGTCCTTACTTACATTTGTGGAATAATCCCAATAACCTATAGACTTCCTGGTCCATGCTCCATACAAGTACACTTATTTATCTACCAATAAGCCCTTTCCCTGCATACTCACACTGTCTCGCTCACACGCAGCCTTAAAAGTACATTCACTCTCAAATACTCACCACTCATACTCTTACACATCATACAATACATGCACTCTCTCTCATATCTACACTCAAACAACGTACACACCAGAACACATATAAGTCTCACATATGTCTTACCTTGTTTGGCTGCTTAATCAGGAATATCACGGAACGGAATCACTTTCAATCCTCCACAATACAATAATATCCAGTCTTTAAGTGTTATCCACCTTTGTACATACATACATTCACTTCATCATTATTCACTACACCACAAACACTTCCTAAACATAATCAATCACCAAACACTCACTCTTACTCCATACAATCTCACTCTTCACCATCTCATTCTCACACTTTAAAGTTTATAGTTTTAAAGTCACTAGCTCAAAATTCATTGCATTATAATTATAGCATACCCTGTAACTGGACACTGCCCCCTAAGATACAGGCCTAGCCTAGTTTAGGGGACAGGGATAAACCTATTTGTAACTACCTTTTGTAATGCAGTTTTATTGTATACGATAAGTGGAAAATGTATTTTTTGTCACAATAAATATTATTATTATTATTATTATTAATACTCGTTAGCAATGTTAAAATAGGTATTGAATTCTTTTTCAAAGTTATGTAGATAAAATATCAATTCAAACTCATCTAATTGTCACGGCTCATGTGACGCTAGGAACGTTCTGAAGATAGCTACAAACGGACGAACCGTTTGAACCTATCTTCAGAACGTTTTATACCATTAGCTTCTTCATTAGTACCTCCATACGAGATTAGGTAGATGCAGCAGTGCATTCGGTACTCTGTAATGAGGTTGATCGGTTTGGTCGCGCTCCGTCGACCACGGGTCACGGGTCGTGGCCCGCTAGAGACTTTGTCTAACAGCGGTATCTATTAGTACGTTGTTTTCCATATTGTTTTAAGAAGTAACTGCGTCTAATGCTTTCTCAGTATCTATGTACGCACTTCGCTTCTGCGCAGTGATTGTTTTGTTTATTGAATCATAGGTTTAGGTTCAGTGTTTACCAATTGAGTAGTCGTACATTTTAATGTCTATACAGCCGGCTTCTGTATTCAATCGGCTCTTAGTTTAATTTTATAAATGGTCCCAGGAGTGTTTTCCATTAAGATTGTTAGAAAAATTGATGTAACTCAAATAACTTGTTCTCATTAACCACATCTTGGTTTCATGTTATTAGTCATTAATAATTTATAATTAATGATTATATATACATACATTACATCAGAGTTCATAGAAATTCTTGAAAATTTTAATGTTTTTTACCTTGTACGTCACATTTATATAGAAAACTATACAAATCAATGGGTAAACAGAGGTTCGTGACTAATCCCGGGTAAAGCTTGTTAAGTCATTAAAGTATTGGCTGATTTATTAATCGATATTACTGTTTATATTGTCTGTCCCGTAAATTCACTTTACTTATGGGTTAATCATTTTATCTTTCTAGCCATAACGGACTGAGAATTTATAAAGGCGTGAACAGACTCAATTTTTCAATTTATCTCTATTAATAATTGAAGGCTGAAAGTGACTGTTTGTGCATGTGAGTTTATTTGTTTGTTAACGCACCCGCGATACCTACAGGAGAAATTAATATAATAGGTTTTCATGTCCTCGATTTAAAAAAATAATAATATAATTAAAGTGCAACCAATTTCAAAACTTCTTCTTTATTTGATTTGACAGTGTGTATTTATAATATGTAGAATAAGATGGTCTATTGTTATTGGATATTCATTAATTTTTGCTTTTGTTTGCATGCCTTAGTTAAGGTAGTCAGTATAAGGATCTCCTAAAAACTTAATATCTGTATTTTGTACCTACTTTCTACGCAAATAAAGAACTATTCTATTCTACACTGTCATTTTTGACAGCATCTTAGAATTGCTATGGCATGAAGATTTTTTGCTTAGTGATTGCATAACACATTTTCAGTGTCAATGAATATCATTATTACTGTTCAAAAACATTCATAACCTTATTTAGGTTGTTGAACAGTCACATTTTTCAAACATATCAATCCAATACTTTAGTAATATTCTTCAAAAGAATTTAGATTGTGACTGAAAATGTGTTACGCAATGAGAGGTGCTGTTCTAGTTTTATCCCTAAAAACATGTTTCTGAATATAATGTTGATATTTTCAACCTAGAAGATAAATATTTCCGCGTATGCAAAAAACATTGAGTGTAATAGTCCCCTGGTGTCTGCCAGCACATAGTGACTGTCTATGTTACGTTTTGCGTGGGAACATAGAAATCCGTTCTAGTGCTTTTCTTAATATTGTGAATTTACGTGCTTTTTATTAATATGCATCTATCTAGCCCTGGCAACAAGCCGAGATCTCTGGATATTATAGTGCAGAAAAAGAACAAAAATTGTGTGTAACGATTGACACGTTCCCCCATTACGTTTGTGGCCAAAATTCCAATCCAACCACAACATTCAAAGGAGGTTAAAACCTTGGAGCCTATTATATCCGTAGGAATTAGATACTTGTGAGATAAACATAACTTTTCACAGGAATTTCTACTACCGAATGTCCGAGAATTTTTACAAAAATAATGGTTTTGACAACAATATAACAGAGAGCGAATTTAATTCTGAAATATTGGGAGTACCTGGTTTGTCGAAACAAAATAAAGTCCCTCCTTCTAATTACAGAAAAGGATAAAAGGGTTCCACGCAACAATGAATAGGATAGTTTCAGGATACTAATGTCCCCCCACTTTAAGTTGGGTTGCAGAGGTCAGATGGCAGTGATCCGTACAAAATACTGATATTTAGTAGTGTTTCGTTGGACAGGAAACTAGCCCTTCAAATACTATGGGAAAAGATAATAGACAAGTCAATGGGGAAAAGGCATTAACAGTTAATGAAAAACTGAGAATATCACTATTTACATTTTGTAAATATTTGTATACATGAATATGAATATTTGCACTGGTCTGGTCGTGCCTCGGATAGCACGTTAAGCCGTTGGTCCCGGTTGCCATATCTAATAGCAGTCGTTACGGGTTGTTGGAGCCCTCAAAAGTCCCAAAACCCCTGTTAATGAAAAACAGAAAGAAATCAACAGTTAATGAATGAGGATAATGATTTATTTGAACAGTAATATATAATATACACCAGTGGCGAAGGGTGAAATTTTGACAAAGGGAAGCCGGTCCAAAAAAATAAAAACTTAAACATTTACCTACTGCAGGATATCTTGGAGGAGGTCTTCAGATAAGAATAATATGAAAAGCCCCACCTTCACCATACAAAAAAGGACTGATGATTTGATAACAATGTCTTTCAAGTATGATAAAAGCGGCTTTGTGAAAAGCCGTTTTCGACGTGCATCTCTATACCACACATGCATGCTTGTAAGTAAGTACTAAGTTAAGTACCTATTGTTAGGGAATAAGAGTCAAGAAAAAATAAAATAAAAAATTACAAAAATAATAAAGTGTTAAAAACCGAACCACACAAACACCCGATCCAAAACCAACAAAAATATTAAGCAAAAATAAAGCAAATTATACACAATCACAACGTTATTTATATTCTAATGCAATGCGTCTGTTTTTTTTTTAACAAAATGAGCTAAAATGTTGTTATAAAAATTCGGATTACTTTTCATTTTATTAAGCAAATATTTTTTCAATTGACATGATAGCCAAATCGGACAATCTCTGCTCTTTTTGGCAGTTTCGCACATACGTGTGAATGCGTTTTAAAGCAGAAAATGACCGCTCAGCTGAAGCTACTGAAATGGGGAGGGTCAGAATTAAACTGCAAAGAGTCGAAACTTGAGAAAATGCGTCTTTCAAAGACGTATTAACAGTAACAGCACTCTATATGAATTAAAGCCATAATAACAAACAAAATCCACAGTATTTAACCAAATCTGCGATTAAATTACCTTACAGAATCCGTCACAGTTTAAATAACACAAATATTAAAAACAAACGAAAAACTCACGCACCATAGGTATAGAACGCTTTCTCGTAGTGGCGTGGTTTCTTTGTCTCTTTCTAATATAGGAGAGGAGAGAAATACAAGCCGCATGCCAGTAGCCTATATTAATCAAGTTTTACCGACGGTTAGCGAGCATTAGAAAGAGATGGTCTAATACGCTGTCTCTTTTCGCCTCATAGTAAAACGTTGACCGAGGTAAGCTGAAATTCATCGGGTTTCTTCAATGTAATGTACGAAAAATTGAAGCGCTGATTAATTTACGACTATAAAATGAAATGTGATACTTAGGGTATTGCTAAAAATTACGATTGCTATTGTAAATCGCGCCGGCATTTGATTAATAATACTTTGTTAATGAAATAGAATGTAAATAGTTTTGTATGAATATGGAACTGATTTTTGAAAGGTAACCCGGTGGGAATCGGCTTGTATGGACCCTTCGCCACTGATATACACTAAGCTTTATCCTGACACTCAGCTGCAGTCAGCCCCGAGGCGACTTCGTATCGTGTCGTGACCGTTCGTTGTACGACAATTATGTTAGAATTATACCATCAATCAATAGCAATAAGGTACGTACACACCTACCTGCCTCCACTCATCCGGTATACCTACTCCCAGCCTCACTAATGATGGCCAATCACCAGGGGTCAATAGTTCTTCAGTTGTTTTGTTATTATTGTTACATTCTACTCTTCATTGTTGAAATTTAATTGGGCTAATATTTTATGTTTATTATTTGTGTACAAGCAGCTTCTTGTTTTTTCGATAACGTCATTGTTCTTACATTGACTAGGTATCTAGAACAATAAAGAGTGTTCTTTTATGACAACACAGGAGCTCTCGTCCTACTAATAATGAATAGATGTTTGTTATTTCGGTTCTACAATTAAGATTAATAGTATTAAATCTGATGATGCAGCAACAAGAAGCTGTGGCAATTCCCTTTTTACCCTTATAAAAAGGAGATAAGGCGCGCGTATAGATAAAAAATGCATACATACCGTATACAATGCAGGCGATGAGTCAACGACCGTTCATAGATTATACCTAGTATGATTTTTGTTAGGTACGGTCTACTTTCTATAAGTTGATAAGCTCTTAACGGTAAAAAAACACATTTTGTTTTAGAATTGCCTGAGCCATGAATAGAAAAAAAAAACTGGCTTTTGCAATCCAGAAATTCTCCAACGTTGATCATTGCATCAACAATTTTTTCCTTGATTATGATCATTCTTTATTTGTAAAAATTCTTCATTTCTTTCTTTGTAAAAATAGATAGTGGAAATACTTTTGAATTTTGGAACATAGTTAAGGATTTATATCAGGCGAATTTCTAAAATAAAATTGGTCGTTAAGTTTCATGGGTGAAATCTACGCTTATAATTGTTTTGCTGAACGAGGCAGTTATCTTAATAATATTATTTCAGAATATTAAGAGAGTGGTTCCCTTAATAAATATTTATTAAAAATTTCTAAAAAAATAATAACATACAGACTGTTTTTTTAACAGAGAGCTTTAATTATTGTAATAACTAAAAACTGTCATTAATATAAATTACAAAACAGGACAATGAAAATTGGGTCAAGTAATTTTTTTTTTGGAAAACCCACGCAGCGTTTGAGACATCACCACGTATGTTCGTTTGTTTTGTCACGTTCCCGTGCCTTACGTAACAAGTAGAAGATTCATCAGACCATCACTCATCCTCTTAAGAAATAGCTGTTAGCATTCTACATGCATTTTGAAGTGTGATAAATTTTCTTTGATTTATTATCTAAAACAACTGTTGCATGCCTCATACCTGCACCCGACAAGAGTCAGGTTTTTCTGGGAAGACTCAGAAAAACCGAAATAATGCGGAATTTCCTCAGAAAACGTTCGATATGTAATGAGCAAAGTAGTAGCATTTATAACGGGATATAAACAATGACACGAAACAGTGAACCACGTAAAGCTGTAATGATAATAATGAATATTTTAAAGCGATGAAACGGCATTTTGCTTGTTATCGAGTGGTTCAGGTGAAAGTGTCAGCGAAAAGCGGTTTGCTGACAGACTCTTAACCTTATTTCTATAAACAGATCATAATTTTTCGCGTAAATACGCAACTTCTTGGACTTCTGACAAAAATCACTGCAAATTGCTTAGGAAAATCCGGTGTACCTATTCATAAAATTAATGGATTTCTTTTTTTGTCTTTTTGTTTTTTAAAAACGTTGCCCCCAGCCCCACACTAGGAATTTATTAAAAGCGAAGTTGCGGACAAAAGCTAGCTGTCTATATATCAAACTACAACTAGAATAAGAAATAGAGAAGAAATAGAGCAAATTGACGTAGGATAGATTTTTTTAATTTTGCACTAGGAATTTATCCTGTGTCGTGGATGCGTTCTATGTTCTATGTTACTGGTTTGGTTTCCGCACTCAGTCCCTTCAGTGGACCATTGTGCGTGGACCATGGCGGCCTTTGGCGGATTATTCCAGCCAGCCCACCTCCCTCCAGAAGCCCATCAGGTCTCCTAGCCTGTTGAGAACATCTGTGTAAGATCTTGGTGCTCCTATGGTTTTGTTTCTAATTTGGGTAACGCCTGTACACTCGAAGAGTACATGCGCAACTGTCTCGTCAGCCTCTATGCAGGCTCTGCACATGGGGCTGTCCGTTATGTTGTGGATGCGTTTACAAACATATAAATTCACATACACAAACAGGCAGACCCGGAACTAGTTGTCGTTGTAAGTCATACAAATATTATTTTTTTTAGACATTGGACTTAAAAATCGACGTTTTTGGTTTATGAGATCGGCTTGCATTATATCATACAATAAAACAAGATTATTTGAGAAATGCACAGATTATGAATATCCAATTATTGACCTTTTGAAAGCCGACAATCGTGGACGTGCTACTTCTTGTTGGAAACCTATATCAGGAAATGGATGATTCAGCTGAAATTATAAATATCAAATCAATCAATTTCAAAAATCATTCCTATATGAAGCTCAAAATAAACATTTAAAATAACATAGATAATTTTAAAGCAGCTAACAGTAATTGTGCAATATTTATTACATAGTTCACTAACGTGTTGAATAAAATGAATTATATAATTAATTAAAGGAATAATAATAAATCATGCCTCTGAGGTTCCCACAGTAATCAACAAGGATACTTTGTTTATTTAATACTATCATGACGCTGTATAATGTGTAGTTAAATATAGGTACATAACCCTTCCGAAATAAATTTCTCTAAATATAGCAAAAACTGCTTTAAATCCTCTGTGTAGTTTAGAACAACGCGTTTATACTACACAGATAGACACAAAGGTGACTTTAAATTTTTCATATTCCTCCTTATTCATAACGCTGCTTAAATTTAACTAGTGATTAGCGATTGTTTTTAACTATGAATAAACACTATAGTGTTTAAGGGGTATTGATAAACTATGATTAAAGTTAAATGACGTGCAAACGTCAAAAATGAAGAAGTGTTTATGAATAAGGGTGATCTATACCTAATAATCACTCATTAAATAAAATGTTTATGGTCTGCTCAAAAAATAAAGTTAAAATATTTAACTTACCTTCGACATTAATACGTGACTATTATTGTCGAAGCTAAGTTAAATATTTTATTGACCATTTGTTAAACAGAGAATCATGGATAAGAATAATTTTCAGTTTTAATTTAGTTACCTTGGCGGCTAATGGTCAGTTCACGTTGACTTGGTTGTTAACTTGACTATTATATGGGCACATCTTTTTAGTTTCAGTCATAATGCTATGTTTCACTTTGACTACTCACAGACTATGTTGTACTAAACTACAGAAGTTACATTCACGATTCCAATTGGTCGTTTTCTTGGAGAAGAAACTCCGCGGTTACCCCTTTAAAAATATTTGGTTATTAAAATGCTAGCAAGTGACAGTTTTAATAAGGGACAACCGTGTTAAGGAGGCCTGGCGCTGCATACTCCATTCCTTTTTTTGTTTGTTTTCGGTGTGGAAAATCCTCATGGATGTCCGCTGCCCTAGGGCGGGCCACGGGGTGTGTCAAGCTCTTTCTGACTAAAAACCACCCCGATGTTCCATTTTACAACCCCCGATTGGTGCTGGCCACTTTATCCTATTTCAAGTTGAGCAACAACGAAAATTAAGTTGATTACGGAGTGACTAGCACTACTGAAACGTTACAAAAAATGTTGAAAGTGTAGCGTAAATTGGAACTTAATTGTATAGGAATTAAAGTTATTTTTCATAAACTCATTTGTTTCCAATTTTGGCGTATAGGTAGGTATATCGCAAATAATAAATATGAAAAATAAATTAGCAGCATATAACAAAAGCTCAACGAATCAAACCTAAAAACTCAATATAGTACGACATTAAGACCGCTACTGTACAAGAAAAGCGCTGCTGCCAGCTTCCCTGGTGAGAGTTCCCTTAGTTGCCTCCTACGTCACCCACGAGGCCAACAGGAACACGGGGTAATTACTACATAAGTGTTCATAATTAAGTTATCGGTAAAAAAAAAATGAGTAAAATAAAACTTTTATCTTCCCCGCTATCAACGCGACCTTGCCCAACCATGTTTGTGGTTCCCACTGCACGTGGTTTGCGGTACTATCGGAGCGCTAACATTACGGCACAAAACCACCGCCAATTACGAACGGAAAACTCGCACATTTCTACTCAATATACACACTATTGTGTTTTCAGTTAGGGACAACGGGATTGTACGGACTGTTAATTTTGTTGTTTGTAGAAAATGGAGTTTACATTGCCAAACCTTTTTGTTTTGAGGATAGGAAATCATCAAATGACCTCTCCCTCTCTGAGCGGAGCGGAAGGGCGTGTCAGACTTTTACTGACTAAAACCCACCCGTGTTCCTTCACTTGCCTGTGCGCCAGGGGCCGCGGTATCTTCTTCGAACAGTTCTCGGCCCCGGGAGGTTACATTGCCTTGATTAAATCTTGAAAGATTTTTTCTTGTAAGAAGGAAGTTGATTCAGTTTCAAATTAAATGTTTCCTTTATTTCAGTGGTCAAACCTCATTCTCATTCCATCTGAGGAGAATTAGGGGACTTTCTTATACTCAAACCGACTTATTTGTGAATATCATCTTGCAGTTCAATTTAGAAGTTTTAGGTTGTCTCACTGGGCTATCCTGTGGACGCCTTTATAAATTTAAGGCCTTTCTTATTGATTAGTAACGGCTAAAATATTACTGCCAAATATTGCAGAAAACTAGTATTTTAAACAACCTGTATATCCATTCACGTTATGAACTATAGTGGGGGGTTACATTAAAGATACCCGCTGTCAGTTATTTCTAACAGTAAATGATACGTTGCGATCGGAACTCTTCATTTGTTTCCAATAATTTATTGTTGGTTGCATGAAATCAAAATCATTTATTCTAATTAGGCTGAGAATCAGTACTTTTTGAACGTCAATATTACATAAAACAGTCCCCTAAAACGCCCAACCTTCGCCACATCCTAGTGCTTTCGCTGGGAAGAAGTGGCGAAACAAATTCCCCAGCAATACAGCTATATATTTAAAAAAAAAAAAAAAACATTTAACTATACAATGCTATGTATAGTAATTAACACAAGAAAATAGAATATTAAATAAAAACATTTACCATATGCCACGCCAAAATACACCAGCAAAGCAAAAATTTAATAAAATAATCAATAAAAATATAAATGTAAATAAGTAAAGACTTATTACCTAATAAAGCCGCAGGCATAAAGGGCGTGACAACACACAAATTTATGCATTGTAAAAAAGACCATCATTATGAAGTCATATAACGTGTCAGTAAGCCAATTCTGGAGAAAGAACTGATCATATATATACCCGTTTACAGAATAATAAGCCTTTGAGGCAGGTCTAGCAAAGCAGAGGGTATCTTGTTGTAAATAGTTATACTAAGCCCAACAAACGAGTTATGAACCTTTTGAAGTCGGTGAAAAGGGGCTCGTAGTTTGTCCTTATTTCTCCTAGCGTTAACAACTGAATATAAGTGAATAAATTAGAACTTGTAATTAGATTTTTCCTTTCTTGCTTCCGACGACTTATTTATAATGTACCTTTTAAGTATAGTAGTACAATTGTGCTTAATAATGCAATAATAATCTTTAAATGTAATACTGAAGACGTAAATTGTCATGACCTGTCAGGTAGGATGTAAATCATGGATTAAAGTTCCATGATACCCGTATTACAACACAAAATAGCTCTATCATTAACTGCTATTTACGAACCCTATAATGCGTTAATACAAGTAGCATTTACTGATTTATTGTGCCACAAACAAATAACATTATTTGCATTAATTCCGATAACCACTGATACTTAAATAGATAAAGTGGTGTTTGCATTAATTCTTCTAATCGTAGATATACGTACTCGGTGAACGTATCGGTATAGGTAAAGGGCGGTGCGCGCATGCGCCGCAGGCTGGAATGCAATTGGTTAATGTTTATCGATTAGATGCGCCGGCGGCGGCGTACGTTTCCCATAGCTTTTGTTTACTGTTGCACTGTCCGATTTCCTTGTATTATTTGAACAACTTGATATGAATATGACTCAAGTATTTATTTGTAATTGATACCTAACTGGCTTTGTAGGAAACATGAAATTGCATGAAAATAATTCTAGCGAATAACTGGCGTGACAGTGAATCCGGGCACATATACAGGTATTTCTGTAATGTAAAAATAAAATAATTACTTCTCATAAAAATGTTACAGTGAAAAATGCAATAAAGTAAACACGGGCGCGTCGCCAACTATCGCGACGCTATTTCGACGTGCCCCGACGTCCGGCGACCGGCGACCGGCTACCAAACGCCTGCGATCGAACTTTGTTTCCCGTCACGTGGACCAAATTGTGACGTTTTCTTGACAAGAAAATGTGGCCAGACACTCCCGTATTCATTACACCCGTCTGGTTTGAGAGACATAATTTGACACCCAGACGAAGGTAGAAATTCATTAGTCTGGAATTCGAGCTAAGTTATGATTAGACAATTTATTACCGAGAAAAAATGAGCCCGCCAGCAGGTCAGAAATATAGTTATTCGCGGCTATAAATTTATAAATGTATCCCGTGATCGAAATATTAAATAGCCTTGTATTTAGTAATGATGATTCTCTTCCATGGTTGTCCTAGAGACGTTCATAAAAAATGCAGTTTCTAGTTAAGTAGTTACGTCTCATAACAATACATATCTCGCTTCCAACGCTATGTTTTACGAGGTCCTTGTTGTAGAATAATAGGAAATGTAATAACGGGTCCGCCATCTAAGGTTTTTTTTTTCAACTAGTGCTTATTTCGTGAATGGCAACACTTAGCTTATGTCTGATTTGACAGTTAATTAGTTTTATCCTTCCGCTGAACGAATATGGTTGTGTATACGCTTGAACAACGCTGGGAAATATTGCGACATTACTTTGAAAATCGACTTGCAGAAGATGCCGATTTTGCCAAAAAAATCATCTTTTCAGATGAAGCTCATCTCGATCTTGTAGGGTATGTTAACAAGCAAAATTGTCGCATTTGGGGCACAGAAAACCCGCACGCATTCACTGAAAAACCGATACACCCAAAACGAGTCACTGTTTGGTGCGGATTTTGGTCCAGAGGCATAATTGGGCCATTTTTCTTCGAAAATGAGCAAGGAGCGGCCGTTACAGTCAACGGCGATCGTTATCGGGCCATGTTGAATGAATTTTTGTTTAAAGAAATTGAAAATGAGGATATTGGCGACATTTGGTTTCAACAGGACGGCGCTACGTGCCACACAGCCGACCCTACACTCGATGTTTTGCGCCCTGTTTTTGAAAATCGCATCATCAGCCGCAGAACTGATGTCGTTTGGCCACCTCGGAGCTGCGATTTGACACCGTTGGACTATTATTTGTGGGGTGCCGTCAAAGATAAGTGTTACGCCGACAAGCCAGAGACAACTGACGCTTTAAAGGACAATATTCGTGAAGCCATTGGTGAAATACAGCTGCACACAATCGTTAAAGTGCTTGAAAATTGGACCGATCGTGTAGGCTACTGCATGGCCAGCCGAGGTAGCCATATGAATGAAATTATCTTCCATCATTAACCGGAAAGATTGTACTTTCAAATAAAAAAAGAAATTTGAAAAAATATTCAGTAGTTTTTATTTCATAGCATTTTCAAAAAAAAAAAGTTATTTGGCGGACCCTTTATAATGGTTGACAAGCAAAGGAAGTGTTCTCAAGCGAGCAGTTTGTGGCCAACCGCTAAATAGCATCGGGACTGCCCTCCTCTTTGAAATTATGATCACTACGGGTACGGGATAATGGGAAATTTTATGTTGCTTAGAAACCATGCTCATATAAACAGGATAGAAGGAAATTCTGCCCGCAGCCTACGTGTGTAGTTCAAAGAAAATAAGCTTTCAAAACCTGTGGTTTGATGATATTTCCCATCATTTCAAATTGTGTGGTTTGAAACATTTCTATTTTGATTTATTTGTGAAATTTTAAAAGCAGCGTGTTGAAATCACTCATGTGTTTTGAAGACAATATTGATATTGTAGAGTTGTATCGTTTACTGAAAAATAACTAGCTTTTCAGCATAGGGTCGGTTCCTTAGTTATTTCGATAGTTTTATACTTATCTTGTTTTATACAGTTATCAGGTTTTAAAAGATTTACGATAAAGATATATATCGGTTGGGATGTGTAACTTTGGTCCGCCTGTTCTTTGAATGATTTACAATTTGTCTTCTGTCACCGAGACAGGCGTTGGACCGCGACGGCTAACGAATGCTGTCCCAGCTCGTTTGAGGCGTCTATTTCCGCATCTCATATTTCTCATTGAAAGACATCGTCGCAATGAAATATATCTAATAAACCTATTGTCACAATAAGAGAATGTTCGCTCAGATTTACGACTTCAAAACGAGTCTATTCGGCCAGCCTATCTTAGCTAAATGTATGTTCGCTACCGACGCGCACGTCAGTAAATTTTTCAGTCGCATTAACATTTTCGAGCAATTTGCACGCTGTCACGCAAAACAATTTAGCATGAGACATGTGACGAATTTCTAACCTCGATTTTTATTTACTACGCTTGTTTATTGTTATATTTTGAACCGTCTTTTGGCTCCCTAAAATATCCCTTAAGAAAAAAAGTGCTAGTGTGAACCACGGCGTTTGGCGGCGTGCCAACTGGTCCATTTCTCAGTTTCGCTCGTGGACGGCAGAATGATACTGGTTCATAAGTTCATATACATCGAGCTGACCGTTGCTTTGAAGCTTAGGTATTGAGGTTAAACGTATGCACAGCCTGCGTCTATCTGCAGGAAATATGGTTTATGTGTAACGAAGCGCGTAATTAATCCAACAGCTAATGGCATTAGATGTAGTCACACACTTGAATTAGGTCTTAGCATGTGGCGTCCGCGTCGCCACAACGTTTCGTAATCTTAAACTTTGTATGAATTACAGAATGATGAAATTTCAGAATGTTGATCGGGATTGGCTTTCTTATTTGATTGAAAAACATTGTAAATACTATGTAGTTTTATCTATATTAACCAATGATAATAGCTTTTGTAAGTCTTGGTGTTGTTAGTTTAAAACTTATACATATTTTTGTCTTATTTTCAGTTCAACTTCGTTGGAAGGATTCTAGGGCCCAGGGGCATGACAGCCAAACAGTTAGAACAAGAGACAGGATGCAAAATCATGGTCAGAGGAAAAGGATCAATGCGGGATAAGAAAAAGGTAAAAAGCAACATTTATTTACTCATACTGCTAACTTTCCCTATTACTAAACATCGTAAAAACAGTTAATTAACGTTATAAATAATCGAACTAGTTTATTATAATTACTAACTTTTATATTTTCCACGCAACTAACGATTAGAAATCAAATCAGGTTACTTTCATTTCTCAATATTTTCTTATTTTAAATAGACCTCATTTCTGGAAACAGACAAGCAAATTGAAAGATCATTTAGTGATATTTGACCGCATCAATATAAGACGCAGTTTAGATCTACCTATATTTATAGTGCAAAAATTGGGCTTCGAAATCCACTTACCTATGCAAGAGGGAAGTCAGTACTTAATCACGATAAGCAAATAGAATATATTTTGTCATTATGTTAGGTGTAGGTATCCCCTATACATATCATACACTACGCGTTTCTGTAAAATGTTAGTTACCATATCAGGTTTTTTTTCTTTAATCGCTCAAATCACTGTTTAAGCTTGTACACACAATTTACTTGCATTTATTGCATTACGTTATTTGCATGTTGTCAGATTTCGACTGGCATGCTGTCTTGTATAATTCATCCTGGCGAACAGCAATAAGACTGCCTTTGTCCATAGGACGAAATGTTCCGAAGTATTTACATATAATATTCTTATTCACATCTATTAGCACTTAATTTTAAAACCCTTCTATTTATAATCTTGGCTTTGAAAGGCTTTGAAGGTCTATGGTATAGGTAGTTACCTACCTACCGGAGTTTAGTTTTAAATGGTGGCCAGTGCGTGGCCGCCATTTTGTCAGGTCAGGTTCCGAATGAAAATCTTCAATCCCGTTTATGATCAAAACTCAGTGTTGTTTTGTTCGGAATATAGAAGCGTAAATCTCTCTAATTCAATCCATTTCTACGAATAATATTACCCAAACATTGGGAAACGAATATGGATCTCCGGTTTAGATTTGTATGGGCTTGTTTGAAGTGCTTAGCCATTAACATTCAGTTACGTCCTTGAGACTATAGCAATGTTCGTGGCTATTTATATTCATAGCCATACTTCAACTATCAATAGTAGAATGTAATATTGTAATGTACATACCACTTGAATGCTCTGTTCGGCCTGAAAAAACATAGAATGTTGTTCGAATTTTGGTGTTATATAATTCTTGTTCAGGGCTTGAAATGCAGTAACTGGGACAACAACCTTTCAGCAAAAAGCTGATATGGCTTTAATATTGCCAAGACTAAAGTGCAAATTCCCCTATAACATAAACAATCTGGGTCTTAGTCGTGCCTACGTTATTCCAATTTGCCGTTATATTTGATTTCTCTTACCGCGCCTTAATTACTGTGCTAAAATAGGAACATCATAAACATTCTAAAACAGTTCAATAGTGCTCACTAAACTGGATTAAATGTCTATAATATTCTGTATACTGAGACACAGGCCTTGCCTTTTTTGAGAGGAACAAATGCATTATATACCAAACCAGCCCAGTATCGGGTCTTGTCTTCATATTTTCTTTTACATGTCTATTTTGCTTACGACGTGTTCTTTCACCGTGAAGGCAGAATCTAAAATATTTGGTTTTAACGAATTTCAGGAGGATGCAAACAGAGGAAAACCCAATTGGGAACACTTGGCTGACGACCTCCACGTCCTACTCACAGTTGAGGATACTGAGAACAGGGCGAAGATCAAGTTGGCCAGGGCTGTCGATGAAGTCAAACGCCTGCTTGTACCTGTAAGTATACATTATTTTATACGCCAGCTGAATAAAGTTATTTATCCTATCAGTTTCTTACGACATCATTGTCTTCTTGAGCCTAGTAAACCATACCACAGTGACTACAAGACATTTTTTTTTTGGTTGTGGAGCTCTCTTGCTTTGAGCCGAGCGGAAGGGTATGTTAGACACCCGTGGCCAGCCTCCTACCAGATCTCAACATTAGTTCAGACATCGGTGGCGATGCTACCACCACCAGCTTCATAAAATGTTGCGCATCTGTTCGGAGTTCGGGGAGTTATAGCGCTCTGTCTGTTAATGATAAAATCATTAACGATTTACCATCATTGAGAAAAAAATCTTCAAGATCAAGACAAAATTTATAACCAAGTCAAGATCCAAGTCGTAGGTTGTAAAGAGAAACACTTTTAAACAATACTGTCTTAGTCTGAAATGATAGATGTCAAGCAGTGTCATCGATCTTAGTGGACTGGCATCCTAATTGTGTTATACACTTCGAAACGCTCGAATAATGTGTTTAATCAACAACATAAAAAACGCAATGAATGTCGTAGAATTGTCAAAATTAAACGCATTGCTACTTATAGTGTGTTACGCAATAGGGATGAATCCAAGGTATGAAAATAAAAAAAAATAATTAGTCCGTCTTATAGATACTAAAAAAAATTAAGACCAGTATTTTTTATTTTGTCGAAATTACCAAAAACTACTGAGATATACCGTATTAAAGTTACGGAGTGGGGGCTAATTGCGTCACGCCGTGGTATATTTTGCACCACGGCGTGACGTCATGCGACATTTCAAATCAATATATCTTCCTAAGTATTTGAATGAAATAAAAAATACGTGTTCAATATTTTCTATAAATCTATCTGATGGACCCTGAGAGTCTGCGGTTACCTTAAGGGACACAATCTTGCTTGCTCATTGTGGTAACTAGTAATAGGTACCTACTTCATTATGATTGGCGTTGCATCGTTGAGGAAGGTTTTAAACCTAGACATAGGTATTGTGCAGTTGCTACTCCTTATGCCTTTATGTTAAAAGTTGGAGTTTCTAGATCATCATCAACATTTTTTATCGTCCCACTGCTGGGCACAGGTCTCCTCTCATACAGAGAAGGATTGAGCGTAATCGTATCAATCATAACCATGCTTGCTCAATGTGGGTTGGCGATTTCAGACTTAAAGTCCAGGATTCCTCAAGATGTTTTTCTTCACCTTCAGTCATTGGTGTCCAAGATATACTTAGAAAGTACACACAACTTTAGAAAAGTTACAATGGTACTTGCCTGGCCTAGAATCGAACTCGCGCACTCATACTTGAGAGGCTGGTGTTTTAACCACTAGGCCACCACGACTTCTAGAGTTTCGAGAGTTTCTAGATCAATAAAATCAAATACTCTTTTTTTTTGTGTACACCATATAAATTACAGATATTAATGTAGAAATCAAAGGAATTATGGTTAAATTCGCGTCGCATACAATTTCTTATAGTAATTGGTGTTATATAACGAAAATGAAATGAATACCTTCGTGTAAGATGAAGTATGACCAAAGCAATCTCCAATCTTTTTTATATAGAGCCGTAACACTTTATTATTCCGTAATAGTACACTATGACTAATTTAACAGTCCGTCACCACGCGAACGTAGGACTGTTCGAGTCGCTGCGAATATTATCTGTTTAAGATAAACTCGCTAACATACTGGCAGACGCTTATGCCAAATAGAAATTTTGGCACTGATTCCAGTAACCTCGGATGTAACTCACTGCGTTGTCGTTTTTAATGTCCTGACATGTAAGGTAGAACCTCTGTAGGTACCTAAATGCCTAAAAAGACACACATGGCAGTCTGTCTTCTTATCTACATCTGTTGGTATTAAAAGGACTCTGAATTTTATTATTTGAGTAGAATTTGGATAAAAATGGTACAAAACTTCTTACTCTTGCTTCTTCGAAATATTTTTCTACGTTCCCAATCAAATTTTCTATTACTTGGATTCCTTTTTGTAGGCAAAGAATGACTAATGACCACGGAATTCTAGTCCAAGTCACTACACGTATTTTGCTTTGTCCGTCACGAACCTGACAGCTTATCGTCTTCCTTCCTCGAAAGATACGAAAAATATTTTCTAGTCCACTGAATATTAACGAAATCTTCCTTGGCAAATACGTAACAAAGTCTTCTACTATCTTTCTACAGATCTCATTCAGTGTTACGTTCATTGCCGAGCGTTTAAGGCGTGATGACGTCATCAGCAATTGTGTTGAACCGCTGCAAGGCTTGGACTCATTAATACTAATTAACGAACACTAGTTACCTTCTACCTATATTCCTTAATAATTTTGTTTTGATAGTGTGTTCTACTTTTACGAAATGACCAAATAGTAGTATTGATAACTTTGGTTTCCATATGTCTTTGTTTATCTATTCTTCATCAGGTTTATTATCAGCCTTTATACCAACTGACGTGACGTAATTTCAAAATAAAAAATCTAGAGTTTCCCACTAGTTGGTTTCTAATCGTCAAATGAGATCGCTATACGTCGAGCATAGCGCCATCTCTTTCTCACATCTGCTGTACTTGTAAAACATGTCCAATTAATCAAATCGATCTTTTGCAGTCCACTGCTGGACCATCTTCCAACTAGTATTACAGTATTTATATTTACTAGGATAATCACCTTCCGCAACAATTCGCCCCAATATATGTATTAATCGATATTTTTGAAACAGGACAGTCAAGTCAGGCAACTAAGAGTCTTCTGACTCAATTCCTTAATTTCTCTCAATGTATATTTTTCTAAATTCTGTTGCCAAAATAATGTTCTTGGCTGCGAAACTGCCATCGAAGTCAAAAATGATCTACGAGATCTACTCCTAAATATGTATAAGCAAACTAGAAGACAGTAAAAAATGTACTGTTTTACCGACATTGACCTTATAGAACTCTTATAAAGTCCGTTATTGACAATTTTTAATTACACTGACATAATAATAATTAAGTATATTTTGTACAGACGACAACACATCAAGCTACTACAATCTGTCAGATTTTTATATTAAATTTTCAACCTTTTCTCTAAAGCATTAAGACTCAAGGTTGATTGGGAATATTTGGCAGTTTCGGGTTTTTAACCTGCCATCTTATTGATTAATATCTCATATATCTTGCTTTGAACTGACAGTCTCCGTGGCGTAGCTGTAGCGAACGCGGCCGTTGCGTAATGAGGCGCGGGTTCGATCCCCGCACAGTGCAAATATTTGTATGCATGTATATGAATATTTGCACTGGTCTGGTCGTGCCTCGGAAAGCCGTTGGTCCCGGTTGCCATACGAACATTTAGTGGCAGTCGTTACGGGTTGTTGGAGCCCTCAAAACTCTAACAATTGGTTTAACTGCAATGCTTAGATATCGCCTTCGGGTTGTGGAGGTCAGACGGCAGTCGCATCACGGAAAATATCGAAGTTTAGGCAAAATCAACAGTTAGACTGGTAAAGCGGACCCTAGACTCCAAAGCTGAAAAGCTACCGATGCGACTGGGATTAACGCTGAGATGATGACGATGATGATGATGATGATATCTTGCTTTGAACTGTGATTTAAGTTTTATTGATTTAGTGTATCAAATAAAGTACTAAGTTATAGTCAATATTCTTGCACTGGAATGAACCGTATCTCATTATTATGCTTGGATTTATGTCGTTCACCAAAAAGTTGGTCCACAGATTACCAAAATATGAATGTCTAACCAGAGTACTAAATAATCGGCCGTGAACATCTTGTAAACCTGTAGGGTACTTGCGTAACACATTACCAGTAGCAATGGTTTTCATTTAGACAGTACAACAACATTCATTGCGTTGTTCACGTTGTTGAACATTTTCGAACATAGGGAGCAATGACACAGCAATAAGGTTCAAAATAATTCCAACTGATAGTAATAGTGTGTGCTTGAATGAATCAAGCCAAATGTTTCGATCACTTTCTTCGCCATTTTTGAAAAGAGAACGTATAGTCTTATTCTTGTGACAATCTTCGTTTGTTTATTTATGAATATCATCATCAGTATTGGAAACGTTCTTTCACACTGTTTAGTAGGTATAAGCTTCCATCCTTTAGTACCATACTTCCCTGGTCTGTTCGAGCCTAATTCATAACCGCCCCAAGAATATATGAATTAATAAACCCCTTTTTTTCTACAGCAAGCCGATGGCGAAGATGAACTGAAGAAACGTCAACTGATGGAGTTGGCTATCATTAACGGGACATACCGTGACTCCAGCACGAAGGCGGTGGTACCCGTCAACGGTCAGTGCCTCATAAGTATGGTCGCATTCATGTTTTGTCACTAAAACTACCCTGTAAGAGTTACTAATACAGTTACGAAGGAGTAAGAAATGGAATGCTCTTTCGCGGGTTTCACTTATTCACCGGGTGGCATTATAATGGCATGTTCTTAATAGACGAATTTCACAAAGACGTGTGTTTTGCTCTCATTATATAACTCCATTTCTTAGTACTTCGATACATAAATTCTATTATCTAGCTCCATACAGATGGTCAGTTTTATCTTGGACTAATCCAGTCCAACAGTGGACGTCTTTCGGCTGAAATGATAATGATGATGAATCAAGTAGGGTTTCCTTGGGAGGGGTTCCTATGTCCCAAGCTGGCAAAAATTGTCTTTTCAATCAAGGTTACAAAAACCACTGTATGGAGTAGATAGTCATCAAATATTTTGCTTTACCGGTTTGAGTGAAATTTTCAATGGTGCTTGGTGAAAAGATCCTGGGGGTCTTTATATCTTCTGTGCACATGCTATTCAAACTACATTTCAATGGAATTTCAATCATTTCAAGGAAATGTAGCGGGATAACGAGATTCTTTCTAGTAATTGTGATTGTTTCCTGGATAAAACACAATGTTATGGGACACATAATTTTGCATGACAAATTATATAATAATCGTGGGATTATTCTTCATTGAATTGTGTTCTGACAACTGTACATATTCTGCTGTTTTCATTACGTTCCCATTGTTGAAGTGAGCATAAAATGTGTCTTTTGTTTGCGGATGTGAGTCATCGAGGCGACAGCTTAGATGACTAACTTAATTGATTTGTGGCATGTTACGGTTGTTAACTATTAACATGGGTGATTTCACCGCACCAAGATCTGTTATCATTAATTAAGGGCCATTGGAAACCGTTTGAGTCTAAGACGAATTGGCTACAGACGACAAATGTGTTTTTACCACTATTGCTTTCCAGTGTACCTACTTTATTGAGTGGTATTTTATGGAAATAATAATATTCATTGTGTAATTCATTGGGATTGATATTTGTGGGAATAATTTTCATGTCTTCATGAAGGAGTTTGTGCATTGACTTGTAAAACATTTTTTATCGTGTGCGATGATTTGAGTTCCTGCGATCCTCATTTCTATTTTTACAGATTTCTCTTTCTTCTAGTAATTCATTAGAATAAACAGCTATATCAAATTCGCGACTAAGTTGAGACTCAATGCTTGATTTCAAGTCGACGTGCACCTGCGAAATCCACTAACAAATCTGAATTGTCCATCAAAACAACTGTACTAAAAAAGGGTTTCAAAAATTTCTTCATTGGTACACGACCGGGAAAGAGGGAAGAAACCCGACGCGAGCTGATATAAATACCATTGATACAACGCAGACGATCCCACAGCGGACGAGGAGTGGCGGCGCGTGGCGGCGGCTGCAGCGGAGACCCAGCGCCTGCTAGCGCCGGGCGCCGCTGGTGTCGGGGGCGTGGCGCTTCGCCAACAGGCGCCTCTAGGAGCGCCACTAATCCTATCGCCTCGCATGTCGCAAGGCGCGCAGGCCGGCCTGCTCAACGGCTCATCTCAAGCCGCAGCAGGCCTGCTGTCGCCTGGCGAGCCTTCGCACCAGCTTATCTACGCGTCCCCCTACGACTACGCCAACTACGCTGCGCTCACTGCCGCCGCCAACCCGCTCCTGACCACGGAGTATGCCACCGCGGACCATACGGGTGGGTTGTTCGCCCGTTGATATCTGTAAACGATGTTTGATAATCGTAGGTCGCAAAATATTAGGGACGATTAAATTAATTTGTTTAAGAATGCAATTTGTTTGTTGTTAAAAACAAAATACAGCTGAACGGCAACTGTATTGACTGAACTGAATTGAACTGAATATTAGAAAGGGTTGCTAGAAAAAAAAAATATAAATGTATGTCTGTTGCCTTTTGACTTAATATCGAAAAGCAAAACATGATAAATAAAAATAAATATTATCAAACATCGTTTATTATCTACTAACGCTACATACACACGGTACCGGGTTTTTAGTCGTACACTAGTGTCAAAAGTAATTATAGTAGGTAATCGTATGATCAAATTAGTATTAAAAGTAAACAATTTGATAGCCGCAAACATCGAACAAAATAACCGCATGTGAAATTTACAAACACACAGACTGCAGCTTCGAAATATTATTAAAAAAAAAAAAGCTTTTAAGTAAGTGCCAGTAACAGTCATTATAACCATGTAGGTTTATATGCAGTTAAGAACTTATAGAACATTCATTCATAGCCTGATAGGCTTTTATCATTACATTTTCCGCGACTAATAGAAACCTACCGTTTTGAGGACGGATCTGAGCAGTTTGTATTGCGATGTGTGCCGCGCACGATGCGCTAAATGTTGTTGTGTCGGGAGTTTAGTCGTTGAGGGTGTCCAGATCAATCTCCCTCTGGCGCAGCATCTTTGGTCGTGTTGTTGGGTTTAACATTGCATCACCTTGCTCAACTGTCGTCTTACTATTCACTCAATTTTATTAAGTTAATAGGCTCTTAATAAACTAGCGCGCTTTATCAATATCTTTATCGCATCAACCAGGATTGCGGTCACGCACTACTTTTTTAATTACAAAAAATACCACCTTAGGTCCCCGTGTTTCAAGTACCTTTGGTGTAATTCAGTCCAAGGTCTATAGGCTATAACGCTCGTCCGTATGTCGCATGCCTTATTTTCTATAAAGCTTTCAGTAAAAGCTTGTTTCCAGCAACTTCATGAAGTAGCAGAATAAACTCCACAAATTGCTGTCCTGATTGGTCAATTTATGTGTTCTTGTAGCGTATTTTAAAATGGGGCCTTTAAATTGGCAACTAATTCTAAACGACATACCGAGTGCCGAATCAATAATAATCTGGCACGTTTATAGCCTTTTCTCATTACTATTTTATGTATTCTATATTGACACAATTTCTATTCATAAGGGGCTTTGTGACGGTACTGATTTTAACCACTAAAGAGTACGGACAGAATTGTAACGCAATTATTTCTTGTCCATAGCACGTGATTTGACCGATTACATCTGGAGCCATTTTTGGAGGGATTATCCTGCTGCGCGATATTAGACTTTATAACGCCAATACAAAGTAAATGAGACACAGAAACTCGGTTGTAGATGCTGCTAGATCATTAAATACGGCTATTTAATTAATATAAAAAAAAAACCGCTTAACCAAGAACGATCGGGCTCGTTACACAGCACTAACAAACTAATGAATACTTTTCTAACGTAACGTGTCGAGCTTATTTTGAACTGTGTGTGATATAAATATTTTAATGGGGTTTGCAGCGTCGAGATATCTGCTAGCTGGCTTTTGACATTGGCCGCATCAGCCCTCAGTAAGATACGGCAGACCGCAAGCGCTGTATCGCACTACGCATCATTTTTGCCGTCCTTGATAAAATAATCCTCCTTCTAAAAGCCTCACAGGACGTCCTTTTACAGTCATAATAAAACGCCATGATCAATTTATATACTTTAAGATTTTATTGTTTTAAGTACGTTTAGCTTAACGACTCATTATTTTGTACCTACGATGTTATCGTCTTTAGTATTTACGAACATTGTTTTTTTATTTCTTCTACAACTGTTTTGTACAGTTTCATACAAATTATAATTTTTGTTTTACTTTGCAGTCAAAGATATATTATTTATTATATAACAGAATAAGTTTACTATTTATTCAAATTAATATAGAATATTTATTGAAAATATATTTTTCTTTTATATCCGTTGTTTCGTGTTAGGGCTGATGGCAGTTAAATAATTGTTTAAATTAGATATTATTTTAGTTGAATCTAACTGCCAATAGAACTCTATATAAGTTACCGATGTATAATACACAAAGACATAGAGTTTTATATACATATATTAATTTACCTGTCTTGTAACTGATAAACTTCAGTCGAATGATAATAGTTATGAAAAGAACCCATCATTGTAGTTCTTGTGATAACCCTTGCTTGTAACACAACTAATTTATTAACATTCTGTTAATGTAGATTCAAACTTCATTGCGTTTTGTACTTTTTAGTTTCTCTAAAGTATTACCATGTATTCTAAAATTCCACCATTTGCATGTGGTTTTTCATCATTTTTTCTGTATTTCCAGTTAAAATACTTGTGAATAACAAAAGTAAATTTCGTATTAACAGTAGTTATTCTGAATGACGCAAGGAGTTGCATAGATAATTCAGCAATTACAAGCAAAAGGGACCAAATACAAATTGATTTATGAAAACAGCACATTTGCATATTTAACTATATTTTAACAAAACTGACAAAATTAATAACGCGATACACACATACATTACGAACAAAACGTGGAACATTCTAGGCGGTTTTAAATGTTTTATACGTTTAAAGTGTAGCAATAACATTTGTACCCTCATTCTGCATACTGTTATTGCTACAATTATTATATCGTAACTTATTAATTTATTAGCCATATTTATAAACATACCATAGGCTAAGTATTATTATTATTATCTTTAAAAGATTTCTAGTTAGGTTAGAAATGAGTGAGCTTTATGAAAATATTATACACCCGTATATTATTGTTTAGGTTTATTATATCGCAGTTAACACTGTAGTCAATTTTAAATAAAAAGAGAAAATATCGAAGCCAGCCATTACCTGTACCTTGATCGGGCGTACGTAGACCCGATCGTTTAAATGTTTTATTTTGTTATATTTTCCAAAGCAATAAAATAGATAATATAGAGTAATCTATAGGCCTAAGCATAATAATTATAGAAGTTAGTGTTACTGCCAAATAAGATTTTATAATAAAAATTATATCTTAGTATTACCGAACGACAATGATGTGTATTTGGCAGTGATATCTAGGTACTTTCGATTTTTTAAGTATATAAAACGGAATAATTTTTCTATGTCTATTTTATATGAGATTCAATTTCTTTGCAGCATTTAGATGTAAAGCTACACCCAGTTCTATTTAGTCTATCAACTTTAAATGTATTTCCAAATTGGTTTTCCAGTCAATTTCTTAAGCCATATTATCATTAGCAAAGGTTTGGGTTTACCGACTCGATGTTGGAAGCTTTTGTTGAGCGAAGACGCAGATGTTAAATGTGTATATGCCGCTAGGTGTGGTGAGGAGGGCGCAACGGCTCGCGCAGGTCAGGGAGCACCCTTACCAGCGCACTGCCTTACCGGCGCCTTAATTCCCGCCAAAACGCTCTCACGCCGCCATTTTGTTCACAAGGTGAGAAGCGCGTGCGCGCGCATGCAGCTAGATGAATACGTTTGCTTGTCTTTGGTGTCGCACAAAGTGGAACTTGCATTTTTATACCGAATCTCACTAGAATGCTACTCAGTATACTTGCAAGTTCCAACTTTTTGTATTATTATATCTATGTTCTCTTCAATTTTATATTTCCGAGCAACCATATTCGTCTTGAGTATGCGTGGGTACCTTTGCTTTACTGTCTCTCTGTGTCACTATTTATATTTATTATTTGTGTACTTACTAGTTATGGTCTTGAATAGTTTGTATGAGGATGAGACGCTTTATAGCCCTTCATACCGGATCTGAGGTGACACTGCATAATTTGAAAACTGTGATTTTTATATTTCTTTTTTTTATAGATATTTAGATCTGTTACATGTTGTGATGCGAGGCATTATTAAAGCTCTATCTTTATACAAAGTTGAACATCAGCGTTACCAAATTATTTGTCTGTAGTTGTTTTCAATGCTGTTGTTGCAACAATTGAAATCACAACATGTCTTCGGACACTCGTAATATTTTCAGGTATAAATTATATATTGAGGGAAGAAGGATTGATGTTACACTATTCTTTATTGCAAAGCTTGACGTAGACGGCAGTGTTCAATATTGCCAAATAGAATCCACGGAGGTGCTAAAAGCCGGTTGTGAGATCCTTCTTTCCTGAGTCTCGCCCAGTATTAGTCAAAGGAAAGAGCATTCTCAGAATTTGTGCCATCAATCCAGTATTAAAAGTAATGCCCCTCCTTTGACTTGATATGTTTTTCATAATCATCACAACTTTCTATTAGTCAATATAAGATTTTTATATGAAATTTTTTAAGCTAGTTGTTTTTATTTTTGCCTTAGGTATTATATTTACTTTCTTATTTGAAAGTGGTTTATTATTAAGATGATTTGCACTTGTGTCCTTGTGGATTTAAAGCCGACATCCATTGTGTCGGTTACGTATTTTCACGCTTCTTTCTAAGATATGGTTTTAAGTCGAAATGCTATTCGTAATTTTTTAAAATGAATGATAAATATGCGATAATGTTTTGTAAAGTATTGTTTCCGTTGTTGATTGTAAATAAATGCATTTTCTGAGAATATACACGCAATAAATTGTCTGAAAATTTTAATTAAGCGTTTTCTTTCTTTAGTCTCGTTAGGTTCGCGGTGCTAAAGTAAAATAATGTTCTATGTATTACAAAAGTATATATGTCGATAAAGTTGATGACGTGCAGTCATTTGGTCAATTGTAGCCTCACACAACTAACATGCAACTCCACAAGGCCAAGTTCCCGTTTGTTGACATAATAATAATTATTATTAAGTGCACTATCATAACTGCTATTGTCACAACTTGCAGATTATCTGTAACTATGTATTTATATTATATGAGTCACTAACATGCAAATATGTAATGACATTGATTCGTTATCACAAACTTATTAACAACTTTTTTTATGAGAATGCCGCCATATACAGTATTGAGATGTTGCAGCAATGTGTTGAATTACTTACATACTTGCATCTGGGTGCTATGGTTATAAATAAGTGATAAATTTATTATGCTTGTTTGTCTTGAGTAATGTTCGTCGCATTGCGGCCATCTCCGCTAGTGTTTCAAGCATTGCTCTTTTGGGAACTATTGGGCATTTAATCCTATATTTGTAGATTTATCATTTACATACTAAATTGACTTAACATTTTTCAACCATTAACTGCGTAAACTAATAAAGTACCCGTATAGTATTAACTGGGCCACAAACAGAACAAGTGTCGCGGCGCGAATGCCTGATAGCCTCCCCCTCATTTTTTTTATTCAAATTTCTATTTTTATGAGAAATTCCGTACACTAGTCATGTCAATCCGAGACCACGGTTTATCGCCTCTGTTGAATGGCTGCATGTTGCCGGTACCCACTGTCTGTCTTTTGCATATTGAGATTCCATTACGTACACGCCTTCCATTCTCGCCCCCACTCTAACCCGCGTGACGTCGTCAGTTGGGCGCCGGCAGCGCAACAACAGCGGTAAAGCGTGCTAACTCGCGATTGGGGGTACTCGTGTAGTCGGACCATGACATTTTGATCGATACTAACATTCTGTTTTTCTCTCTTCTCGTTAACCCGGCTAGGTGAGTGCTAACGGCGCCGAGGAACTAACAGGAGTCGCGGCCGGCCCCTGCACGCCGGCCCCCTATGTCGCCGCGTAACATACTCATCGGAACATCGACCACCATGTAGCTATTAGCTGTTGGGCCTTTCACGTTTAACATTATACTATGTATTATAATAGTCTAACTATTAACATTTATATGCCTGTTATGTTTATAACATGATGAACTTTATTAACATTTTTATATAATTTTTTTATGAAATGGCACACGCCATCGACTATATTTACTATATTGTATTTTATTGTACTTCTGTTGTCGCTTGAACGTGTTGTTGTTGAAGCACGAGTGTTGTTAGGCTACCCGGACAAATCACGGCGTTAAACGTGTCACCTTAATAATCTATAGATTAACTGTTTATAACTTTTTTCTTTAACGTTATTTGCATAGAGAATATTTTTTTTTAAATTTACACCTTTAGCGCCGTCCCTATAAAAAGATGGTTTGAGTGAAACATTGACTTCTAACTTAAGCTCAATTCATGCAGTAGCTAGCTTACTTTAATACTGAAATATATTTGCTAACACAGCTCGCTTCTGATCTCTTTAGAAAAACATTCTACTTCGTGACACTGGCACGAGATTGTTTTAAAAATTATTTTCCCAAAACTTAAAAAAAAAATAGAAAGCTGTCAAAATGCTTTTCCATAGAAGCTTTACTATTGTATGAATTAAGCTTTGTGATGCAGTCAAGTTTTCAACCAAGTTATACTTAAAATTAGATGAAAGATCTGTCATTCAAAAAGTCAATGTACTACCTACATAAAATACGGCGGACGCAATTTATACGTTTACTTTGGTCTTTGGACGCTACATGGATTGTCCATGGCGCGACTGCGCGTCACGAGAACAAGATGGCGTCATGCAAGAGGTCAAGTAAGTACTACGATGCTAAAATATATTTAAATTGCTTTTTATAAAAATAATTTGACTGACATTGGATTATAGTCTAATATAGGTTGTTTTTTTTTTCATATGCTCATAGACCCGACAAACCTTCGGCAATCATTTTTCCATTACTATAAAACCAAAGACTAATATTTTATAGGAATATTTGACCAGCTTTTTTTTTTTATCAAATTTTAAATCATCAATGTCTTCCTTTACAAAACGATTTTTATAATGGTCAATGAGTGTATGAATTCTCATTTGGAATAAATAATATTTATAGCATTGTATTTTACTCTTAGTGCTTAATATTTATAGATAACTTTGAATATTTGTACATCCCATGTGCCTTAATTAAATGTACAATGTTCTTACCTTTTTGGTTCTATAGAAATTGTTATAATGCTAATTAATAGCTAAGTTAGAAGAGATTAAATTATTGTTAACTTTTCTAAATGTTAATTTTTATACATTTATCGTCGTCAGTTTTGAATATTAATTGTCTAAGAATATAAATAATAATACCCAAATGTTTTAGTATCTAGTAGATGTACTTTAGTTGAGGCAACATTATTAACTTTATAAGTGCCTTCGTTACAATCTCTTCGGGAATCTCCAGATTTCTTTCTATCTTATACAATTATCAGAGATCTGCAGTTAGTATGTTCAGCGAAAAATATTTACCCAAACACAATCTCAAAGATTACACAAACGTTCAAGTTTAATGTAACAAGGGCAATTATTCGTCAATACATGTATATTGTTATGTATAAAGCTAAATAATGTAATTAAAAGCAATATTACTACAATATTAAATCATGATTAGTGCAATAGAGATGTTATGATACTAAATAATATTTTATTATTAAAGTAAGTTGGGAGAATATTTTTACAAGATTTTATAGAGATCTGATTTTGAGATTAATGCGATCGATAAAATATATCACGATTGCTATCTGCGAAGATACATTATTTTCTTTAAAATTAAATTGTTTATAAGTAAAATTAGTATAGAAGAGATAATTAGTAGATAACTATTCTTTTTTTTTATCGTTTTGATATAATTAGGTGCTTTTATCGAGAGCCAATTTAAAAGAAATTTTCCTTTTGCAAAATTCTATGAAATAAAACTTATTATAATATTTCTAATTAAGTAAAGTTATATTGAATACCTACATTTGTAAGTAGCTATCCTCGTAAAACTACATCAGTGAAAAATATCATCGAAGTTGTTAACACTCCGTCCATGATTACTTCATAAAATAAGTACTTAATGTTGTTGGTCTCCCACTCATACATAGTTAAGTACCGTTAATTTGAGACGTCTCTTTATTCGTAGCACGTGTTAACACTTTCATTAATATATATTAGTTCCCCATAAGTATATAAAAGTGAAGGCAATTGAAAATCACCTTTATAACCATATCAACCTATTTATTACTTGGTTGCGTTTCACATTACATCATCTCATGTACCTACTCGTACATTTTAATTTTGTTTCGTTTCAATAAGGTCTAAAATTACTTCTTCGTAAATATAGCTGAACACTTTACGATAATGTTGAAAATATTATATTGTTATCCTCCTTTGAGTTCACAGATATAAAATATTCTTACACTGAAGATTCAAATCCAAGCAGTTGTTCAAAAAACGGATGACAACTGCGTTATTTCACCCTTAATATGCATCTACATAGTTCGTACAAATCATACTAATACAAAAAAGCATTTAAAGATTTAATCATAAAATGCAAAGGCCATAACAACTCGAGGAAACTGTTTCATGTTAATGTTAAAATATGTGATGAAATAGATGTGTTAACGTACAAATAATTTTATTGTCTGCAAATAACTAGTAATTTACTGTGTTTCATAAACAATAACATTAGCAATTTTGTTTCTTGAAACATGCTTAGTGCCATCAGCAGACGGGCTTATTACATGTCATTGTTTTTTTAAATATTAATTTGTACTTATTATTAGGGCAAAATATTAATCGAGTGCCTTAAAAGAACTTGTACATATTTATTATTATCTTTCATTAAAGTATTAATATAGCGGAGAATAACAAAATCTAAAATTGTTTTCCAAAAACAATATATAGAAAATAATTAATTTTAGTTAAGTGAGATTGTGCATATTATGTATGTTTTGATGTGTGTTTAAGATTGATTTGGTATTAGTAAATATTCAAAAACGTAACTGTATGTTTCATTTTACTACTTCTTTTGTGTATTCCCATTTAAAGCAGCTTTTATCTTGCTCTTGGTTTACGGACGTCAGCAGTAGGCCTAGTATGAGTTTTCAATACGAAACTCGATCGTCGATATCGAGCGCGTTAGGCGCTCTCATTGGTTGAGAGTTTTTACGACCTTGAAGCGGGCCAATCGCTGAATCAAACGCACTCGATATCGACGATCGAGTTTCGTAATGAAAACTCATACTAGGCCTACAGGTCAAGCTACCCCAAACTGCTAAATATTCCCAATCAACCTTGAGCCTTAATGCTTTAAAGATAAAGTTGAAAATGTAATAAAGAACGCACTACTGTCTACATTTCTGTTTTACTTTTCCTTTCGCAAGTCTGTCGGAAGAAATTTCTTAAGAAATAAGCAGCACCTTTATACTTGGATTAATTTTGATTTTTTAGATTAATTTTGACATATCCTTATGTATTTTATTGTGTGTACATACATGTGGGAATAGAATGTATCCGAAAATTTGATAGATTGAGTGAGTGATGTTTTAGATGTGTATCCAAACGACGCGAGTGAGAGGACGGATGTGAGAGTGAGAAAGGGGATGAATGGCGAGATTGGAGGACGAAGAAAACCGTATCGATTTCATATTTTTTCAAACTTGCTTGTTCGTTCAGTTTTTCTATAAAACGTTCAAAGTCGTTGTGCTGTATTTTTAAATAACCCACATACATGATAAAATAAATAAATAAAGAAATCTGACAGATTGTAGAAGCTTGATGTGCTGTTGTCTGTATACAGTATGTTAAGAAAACCCTGTCCGACCCGTGAATGTGTTGTTAGGTATCGATAACTGATTCTACTAATGGATACAAAACCGGGCTAAACTTAAAAAAAATCCCCCTAAAGAATAAATATTATTTCACAAAAAGAGGTAACTTAATAAATGTGCGTTAAGCACCCTTCCGCGGGCGGCGGGCGGCAGGGCACGCGGCACGTGGTCGCATCGCTATTCGCTCATAATAATACCGGTGTTGTCACTTTTTTTAAAATTACCAAATTTCGGGGAAGTTTGAATTAATTCGCGGGAAAAAAAGATTATTTCAAAATTCATTTGTATTGGTACTATGATGATTACGTAAAATTTTATATTAATAATAAATATATACGGACAAATCACACAGATTGAGCTAGCCCCAAAGTAAGTTCGAGACTTGTGTTATGGGATACTAACTCAACGATACTATATTTTATAATAGATACATATATAGATAAACATCCAAGACCCAGGCCAATCAGGAAAAGATCGTTTCCCATCATGACCTGGCCGGGGATCGAACCCGGGGCCTCCACGTCGCAGTCAGGCGTGTTGACCGCTGCGCCACGGAGACCGACATATTATATTTGGTCATGTGTTTACCTAACCTTTATTATCCTTATGGGTCGAACAGGGTTTTCTTAACATACTGTATAACCTAACCACATAACCAACCCACAACTAAGTTTTTACCCAAGTAGGTTTCGATCCTGTGGGAATATCGAGATAAAGTAACCTATGTGTTATTCCTGATTATAAACTATCTGTACCTATGCCATATTTCATTCAAATTCGTTCAGTGGATTATGCGTGAGAGAATTTTCAATGTTACGGTGTATGTATGTACCTATAAGTATACATCTTCCCAAACTTTCGCATCTATATTTCTAGGATTCAACCCAATGCATCATTGAATATAGCTAGCATACCTAATATTGAATGAAGTACCTAAATAAATCTACTTAGACTTATTCTGATATATACTTAATAAAATTATTAGCAACCGCCGAGATTTTTCTTTTTACCTATCGTGTCATACCTGCTGTCATATTGATCAGTGCAGTATATATCATACGTGTTGTTGAGAGATATATGCTTATTTTGATACTGAGCTAAATTCAAAATATGCGAATATTTTTGAATCTATAGTACTGCAATATAGGTATGGAGTACTGGAAAAAGCGCCATCTAGTTAATTCCTACAACATGATGTCACTCTCCAAAGCATTAGGCACCTACTATGTCATGAAAAAAGTTTCACCGTAGTTTTGTAGATGGCGGTAGCAAGCTCAAATAGGCTCGAGAGTGCATCTCCAATTCAAGACTTATACTGTAACGTAACCATAGATTTAGGATGTTATTTAGATTAACTACTCTGTTAAAGTGTTTATGTGCCCTAAGTGGCTGGTTGATTTTAATGATAAATTCCGGGCTTGAATTGTACTTTTTTTTTGCTCTTAAGTCCCAACACGTTAGCAGGGTATGTCCGTTGCTGTCCTGAGCACTGAGCAGTGTTTTATGCTACGATGCCTTCTCATCATCATCATCATTATCAACTTTTTTATCGTCCCACTGCTGGGCACAAGTCTCCCCTCATTCGGAGAAGGATTGAGCGTAATCACCACGCTTGCACAATGCGGGTTGGCGATTTCAGACTTAAAGTCCAGGTTTCCTCAAGATGTTTTCCTTCACCTTCAGTTATTGGTGTCCAAGATATACTTAGAAAGTACATATAACTGACCTGGAATCGAACCCGCGCACTCATACTTGTGAGGCTGGTGTTTTATCCACTAGGCCACCACGACTTGACGATGACGATGCCTACTAAACTATCAAATATTGTTATATTACAACAATGAAGACAAGCGAAACGGTTTTAGGATTAGCGCAAATAGTGAGTTAATAAGACAGAAGAATAGATATATTTTTTTAAATAGAAACAATATACGTAAGTTAAATGGGCTTTCGAAGACAGAAACTTCGAGGCCTACTAATGGAGGGCAATTTTTTTTTAAACCTTGCTCCGCTTTTGGAATTTCTCCTGTATCATGGGTGCGTTTACAAACATATTATAAACTCACATACACGAACTGGCTATGGGCTATGCTGTGTTTCTCTACGTGATCGAATCAGGCATGAAGAGATTCGTAGAAGAACTGAAGTCGCCGACATAGCCCAGCGGATTAGCTCTCTGAAGTAGCAGTAGGCGGGGCACATAGCTCGTAGAGCCGATGCCCAATGGGGCAGAAAGGCTCTTGAACGGCGACCACGTACCGGCAAGCGCAGCGTCGGACGCCCACCGACTAGGTGGTCGGATGATATGACCAAAATCGCAGAGAAGCGCTGAAGCATACGTGCAGGCCGCGTCCAACCGTTCTTTTTGAAAATCCTTGGGGCGGCCTATGTCCAGCAGTGGACTTCATATGGCTGAGATGATGATGATGATGACACAAGCAGTCGGACCTGGAACAACTACTTGTAGGTCATACAAACATATATTTCCTGCGGGAATTGAACCCGCGATACGCAGCACAGCAATCAATAGCTTAACCACTGCGCTAACCGTGGTAATTCATCGAGGTAAATTTCAGAAATTTGAAGAATATCACAGTAGGTATGATGAGTATCTATCAAAAATACCTCTAATTTCCTTATATTATTGACTAGTTTCTGTAATAATTCATTGTTTTTAATTTGGAAAATAGGCCTTCAGATAAGTACTGAGGTCCGGACTTTTATTGGTTTAAATACCTAACTCTAGCCTAACTGCGAAAATTGATTTTTATCCGAATACAGTTTATTCAGAATAAGCAACTGAATCAATTGCAATAATTTTTACACCACGTTATATTTTTTCCCAAATTACCTACATTTAGAAATTGTTACAGAGTGGTTACCGAGCGGTTACGATAGATCATAGTACTTGCGCGCCACGGCTGACGCCAGAGGTCAACGCACCGCGCTCGCCCTCCCGAGCTTTGGCCATATTTTTCTTGGGACAACCAAGTAGAATAGCAAGTTTATAACTTTGTGGTTTTTCATTGTCTTTTTGAAATTTTGTATGTATATATTAGGTAGATTCTTCACTTAAAAATACTGGACACGTGTTTCAGGTTTCACATAAACAAAAAATAATGTTGTATGGTTCAATAACCAGTGTAGTGTAGTCAAGACAGCTGACACTGTACATACGACAACTGTCACTTTATCACCTGTAACATTGTGGACCGTCACTGATTTGTCAGATTTGGCGGCAGCTCAATTGGGTTCTATCCTAAAAAATAATTTACTGTCCATCAGATAGATTTATAAAAAATATTGAACACGTGTTTTTTATTTTTTCTTTCATTCAAATACTTAAGAAGATATATTGATTTGAAATGTCGCATGACGTCACGCCGTGCTACAAAACATACCACGGCGTGAGATAATTAGCCCCCACTCCGTAACTTTAATACGCTATATTTCAGTCATTTTTGTTATTTTCGACAAAATAAAAAATACGGGTCTTATTTTTTTTATTATCTATAAGACGGACTAATTATTTTTTTGATTTTCATACCTTGGATACATCCCTATTGGTCGAAGTAACTATGCTGGCTAGGGCACGCTGACCGTATGAGTTTAGATTAGAACTGTGACAACTGCGTTGGCGTTGGCGTGCAACAACTTCCAAGATGACTTCAACACGATTAGAGAGAGATCAAGCACATGACCAAATTGGCTTTATGTCCTTTTCAAGGGATGAGGGCATTAAACCGCCAATTTTTAAAGCCCGGGCTGTAGAAAGACATTCCTAATGGAAAAACTCAACTTACAATACCTCGCCTCATTGGGTTCCTGGTTGCAAGCGCATACCACTACGCGAGGGGTCTTATGGCTCCAGATCGGATATAAGAAGGTACCTATCAAAGACTAAAGCTACGTAGATGTAATTTGATTTGTTGGTCTTTTGTTTTTTTTTTTTAAACGTTGCCCCACACTACTTACTTGAATTTGTCCTGTATCGTGGGTGCGTTTACAAACATATAAACTCACATACCTACACAAACAGCCAGACTTAATAATAAAGCTAAGACTAATAATTAAGCTAAGTAGTTTTAGACGTGATGCTCTTGGCCACATAATAGAAAATTGTTAGTTCCGGTGTATTGGTGGGACGACATATAATGTACCTTTTCAATAAAGGTACAACTGCGTACATAGTTATGTCTAAGTGGAAGCAATTTTAACTTTTCGTAGTGTCTGGAAATGGAATTTTAAATTCGCCGTCGTGTCCGTTCCCATGGTGCTCTGGAATAAACGGCTTGCAGTTTGTCCGACTGCATTTGTCGCTTTCATGCTTTTGCGAGGATACAAACATTGTTGACGCACGCTCGACTTGCCTTTGAACCTAGTGAATACTTCTGAACACGTAAATCTTTTAACTGGCTACGGGGAAAATAGGATTTAAAATGAAAATGCACCTGGTAAATTTAAAGTAGGTACCTACATTTAAAGTGGTGTACCTATGTGTTCTGGTTGGTTGGACTCGAAAGTTTAATTCAATTACGACCGTGAAATGAACAAAGCAGATCCTAGTTCGACACGAAAGAATATTTACAATTAGTATTATTTCATCCATGTTCAAAATTGCTGTTTTAAAGGGGTCCCGAAACGAACAACTGCAATTGTATGATTGATTGATTTGCAAATGTATATCTGGGTCGTTCTTCTTTTTTATCGACAATCACTTGTCTTCTCCGCAAAAAAAAAAAAAATATTATGATCATAAATATTAAATTACTTAATTTTTTTATATAAAAATACACTTGACAATGCAATAATTTTAATATCCTCAAAACTAGATTTTATTTATAACTATTTTTTACAAAATCAGTGTGACATAGTATACAAAAAGCGTGACGGAGGTGTTATACATACAAATAAAGTGTGTCCCTCTGTGATTAGTAATGTAAACAAACTGCTCTCGTAAAAAAAAATCATATTGAAAGTTTCTATCCAAGAACATTTAGTGATCTACTTAACCTTTTTTATTACATTAATAAGAAGAAATAATTTTTAATGTTTATATTATTAAATAAAAAAATATTTTATTGGCTGTCTCCCGATGTATATGATTTTAGTTGCTACCTTCTGTCACTCATTTTATGGTACAAAATAGTGTGCTTTAGAAACTTTGACCTTGGTCACTAGGTTCGAGAATAGTCCTCCTCCACCCCGCACTCGCGCTATACGTACCCACGCCCTGGTAATATCAGTCAGTCGCTCGCAAACAGTAAAAGGAGGTGCGTGTGTTTATTTAGCGACCGCTCTGTCACGTAAGTTACGACTAACAAATGTTATTCTATTTTCGGGGTTTTAATATTATTTGATTAATTTATGATAAGTATTTCATATACACCCAGTTTTATGTATAAATTATAATTAGGAAAATGCTGAATATCTCGAACACTACTATTTTACACCTCTGTCACGTAGCAACTCTGTCACGAAAATGTGTGACGGAGTGGTATGACTCGTGACGGAGTGGTCATTTTTGTATGGAACTTAGAGCCTTAGTTAATATCCATAATAAATCATTGCTAGTTTTTTTTATATTTTTTTATTCTATCATCAACCATTTTGTTAATTTAAGGTACTACCATCATGTAAATGAAAAAATGGCATTATCTGCGGCTGAAAGACAGCGACGGTGTCGTGAAAAAAGAAAGCTTATCCCTAAACTTGTTGCAGAAGTAAAACGTAAAGATTTAGAAAAATATCATACTCGCAAAACGTTAGTTAAGGATATGACACCAAAAGAACATAAAAATAAAAAGATAACATCAGATTAGAAATAAAAAGGGAAGAGAAAGACAGAACACTTTGCAGAACGTTTTGATTAACACTCCGGCTTCTACACCGCCTCCTTTAAGTCCCAGACTACTTCCATTAAGTCCCAGATCTCGGTCACTGACTCCAGCCTCATCTGTTGCCAGTAGCAGGGGAAGAAAACAAGTGCGACGTGATAGATCACGCCTTTATAGACAAAATATTCAACTTCGAAACCAAATACAAGAATTACTAAGAAAAGTACAGAAATACAAGAAAAAGCTTCAGCGACAGAAAAAGAAACAAAATAAAGTGCCTACTACAATACCACATATTAAAAAATAAAATGAACTTGGCAAAGAAAAATACAGAAAATATATAATATCTTATCAAATACCATTAATATATTATATACAACATTACAAGCACACAAAAGACCACAGAATGAAACGCTATATTAAAAGTATACTTGAAGACACAGCAATTCAGCGTGCAATAGAAACCATTACAATCAGGAAAGCGAAGAAGTATAGTTCCATCTTGCCAAAACATACTATATTAAAACAAAAAATCATGATTTTCATCTCAGTGGTCCATAACACATGATGTGTTATGGACCACTGCTGGAAAAAAGGGAAGATCTCTATAAGTCATTTTTAAAAGAGGACCCCATTGTTAAATGTCACTATAGTTATTTTGAAAATTTAAGCCGTTTTATGTCGTACCACCTTTAGTTGACAGTCGTGAAACCTGTATGTGCAAGGTACACGCAAATATTGCATTCATGAGAGTTATTTTGAATAAAAATAAAGTTATCAAGACAAATGACATGAACCAGTTAATCTTACAAACTGTATGCGATATAAATTCATTACCACTTCGTCACTTGGTTAACCACTCTGTCACAATTTTGTCCCCCTTAAAATTTTAGTTCAAAGTAAGTTATGAACCACTTTATTGTTAGTATTTACAAAAATAATGTTTTCTAGTATTATATGCTAAATAATAAAGGTGATCACTAGATTTTTAAGCGACTTTATTTGGCGACTTTCATAATATTAAAATTTTTTATGTCATATGTAGCAAAAATGTGACAGAGTGGTATTGGATAATATAAAAAAAAAAGATTATTTCAAAAATTCCGTTCAATGGAGCTAGATAATAGTAAATGTTTATATTCTTGATAAGGAAGTAATAAGTAACTGAAGTTCTGATTTAAAATGAAACATAAAAAAAAATAAATACTTTTGTGACTGAGGTGTTATTTTTTTCATACCATTCATACGAAATTTGAAATAAAACGAAAATTACATGTAATACTTCGCTGCATTAAAAGTTTTTGTAATCTACAATAATGAGGTAATAATTGAAATCACATTTCACTAAATAAATCACAAGTTAATTTTTTTATCAAATATAAAAATTTGCCGGTCAGATTGTCGATAAAAAAGAAGAACGTCCCATCTACCAAATGCAACAGAAGAGGCGATTGGCAATATTACTACAATAGCAATTGAAAAATATCAATTGAGTGTCTCGAGCGCAGAAGACTACAGTAGATGCCGCAGGCTACAGAAGGTGCCCAGAAGGTACAGACAGAACATCATGCTACTGCAATCTGTCAGATTGCTTTATTAAATTTTCAAGTTTATCTAATATACAACGTGTAACATAAAGGGTATATACATACCAAGGGCATGGCATCTTTACATGATATCAATCGATATTGGAAGGGTTTTTTAATCCTATCTCTTTATGTTAGGAAGTTACGAGAAAAAACACCGCCTGTGATAGGCTACTACCATACTAGGCGCACAGACTTTTAGAAGACATTTATCGTGATTTTGCCAAGTAATGTGACTTGTAACGAGTAGGTAGTTATTAACGTATGTAGTGTGGTGCACGTTTGTTATGATTTTAAGTTAAGAAACACACGGAACCGAAAATTTAGTATAAATTTTTTGAGTATTTTATTTTGTGTTGAAAACCTTCCGATATCATTTGATATCATGTAAAGATGCCATGCCCTTGGTATGTATAGACCCTTTATGTTACACGTTGTATAGGTATCTATAACTAAAAAAGTAATTTAATAATATCAATTGATTCTTTCGAATGCAAAAGACTAGGTAGGTACCTACAGCAGGTAAAGGTGCCGAGAAGATACAGACGCCAGCACATCAAGTTACTACAATCCGTCAGACTTTTTAATTCGTTTTTCAACTTTATCTCTAAAGCATTGAGGCTCAAGGTTGATTGGGAATATCTGACAGTTTCGGGTAACTTGACCTGCTGTCGTCTGTACATACCTAAGTCTTTAAGCAAATAACAATAACCTAGGTAGGTATTTAGCACGATACCAAAGTTAACCTGGTTAGGTTAACCAACCAAGGCACTAGGCAACTAAGGCAGAAAAGTTTTTCTGCCTTGTAAAGTAAGACCTACATAGGTATATCACGTATTTCAATATACCTAGTAATTAAGCTCGCGACACAAGTGACACGTTCAGAATGGCCGGCGATATTATAGTCAAGACTCAGTCGGTTTCGCGGCCTGTGATTACTGCTGCACCGTGATTACCGACATTGATTTATATGCATGAGTTCTTATAAATGACGCATAATTGGGTCTATAGTTTCATTTTTATCGTTATTAAGTTGCCGGTAATAAATCATCGTCAAGATGCGACGGCGATAACGCTGATCTTACACATCGATAAATTGGGAATAGCGTGCTTCGATGGATTGGTGTTTAATGTTCCGTCTTTTTTAATTAGATATACGGTTCAAGTTGTTTTCCTGCCTGTAGGATGTAACAAGAATATTTATCTTTTGGAAACTACAGAACTTATTATACCTACACTGGGCCCAAAAATAACGGTTCACTTAGAAAAACCGCGATATCTGGCAAAGTTATGTACATAGATCCTTAAATACAGGTATAAATAATATGCCATAAGATAAGTGGCGCTCATTTCATAAAAGGTTTCATTTCAATAAGCTATAGCTTTAAAAAAGAAATTCTGAATTTTAAAAATGATCAAATTTCGAATTTTTTCTAAAAGAATATTTTAGCTTTTGTTTAGAACCGAGCTGTCGTTATAAACAGCTAGTCACAGTATCTTGTGCACCAACATGTAATCATCTCCTGAAAAATGTACACGACTTATCCCCATGGAACAAGAAGAAAGGAGTCAGCGCAGTACTGCTAGAACAGTAGGTGTATCTTTATTCCCGGAGTACTCTTATGAGTACTCCAGCGATTTCAAGAAACCAGCATGAACAGAAGACCAGGGAATGGCAGGCTAAGGGGCACAACTGTACGAGAAGACCGATTTTAAGTGAGCACGATGTTATGAAATCGACATGTCACGGCTGTTCAGGTCCGAAGTAACTTTCAAGAAGTATAGAAATTTAGATGATTATGTTTACGATCGTTTCGCCTCGTCTTTTATACCGCGTACATCGAAGGACTGGAACAATTTGCCAGCGGCGGTGTTTTCGTTGGACTACAATTTAAGTGTCTTCAAGGCTAGAGTGAATAGGCTCTTAATAAACTAGCGCGCTTTACCATCAACGATTGCATCACTGCTTCATCAGGCGGGATTGCGGTCAAGCGCTAGTTTATATTTTATATATAAAAAAGTTCACCACTACAATGTGAGTTTTGACACGATCCTACGGCAATTTCGCGAAGCTGACAGAAAGCCTTATAGGCCCGCTAATGGCCCTAAACTACTCAGAGAACATTGTGTTGTCAGGTTGAAATTTGCTCGAGAACACATCCGATGGACAGAGGAAGATTGGTGCAAGGTTATGTTTTCCGATGAATCTAGATTTTGTTTGTTTACACACGATGGGAGACGAAAAGTAGGTATATAGGCGACCAGGTGAACGTTATCGTCAAATGTATGGGCTGGGATATCTTTAGGGAGTTGTACGGAGTTAATGATTATAGAAAACGGGTCTTTGACGACTCCCAGATAGTAGAGGAGATTTTAAATGAACATGTTGGTCATTTCCTGGTGAATATGGATATGGCCGCATATTCCATTTTTATGCACGATAATGCGCGAACATATAGGTACTTAGTGCACATTTGATCAAGTTTAGGTATATTGACATCGGTATGACCCGCATGTAATGGCCAGCTCGTAGTCTGGACTTAAATTCCATACATATAACATTTATGGGACGAGCTCGGGAGGTGCGTTAAACAACGCTCTCCAGCTGCAGGTAGATTACGACAGTCTGAGCAGTTGTGTTGCGATGTGTGCCTGGTACGATGCGCTAAATGTTGTTTTGTCGGGAGTTTGGTCGTGGTAGGGGTAGGTATCCAGATTAATCTTCCTCTATCGCAGCATCTTTGGTCGTATTGTTGGGTTTAACATTGCATCACCCGGCTCTCCTGCCGTCGTCTTTCCTCCTTCCTCAGTTTTTAGTAGACCAAAACCGTTTTAGAAATTTGGTTTATAGCATGCCACATCGTCTTAATGAAGTGATACGGGCTCGTGGAGGAAATACAAGCTATTAAAATGTCAAAAAGCTTTCTTTTTGTAGATTAACTGTGTTGTTTATTTTTGTCGTCAAAAGTTGAAGTGCTTTTTTTATTTTTTAGTATTCAAATAAAATTATTGAGTTTTCAAACATGTCATCTATAAAGACTGAGTTATAGATTTCAACTACACACGAAAAGTTCGAAAAATATTTCATTTGAGTCCCACTACGAGTAGTGGGAACAGTTTCACGGATTAGTGTTGTGTTTTTAAGAAACTATCACACTTTTATAAGCGACCCGGATTTTTTGCGGCCCAGAGTAGTATTATAGTAAGTACCTAAAATTTCTAATGGTTAGGCAGACTATTAGTGCTCAGACATTTCACCAATCACCTACGTTTAAGTTTCATGTAATAGAGAGCGAGCATTTTGCCATCAACGGAATTCAAGTTGCTACTGAGGTGCCAGGATCGCGCGATATTTGAAAGAAATACCGTGCCCCTTGGCGGACAGGCAAGTGAAAGAACATGGTCTAGTCAGTAAAAAGCTGACATGCCCTTCTGCTTCGCCCAGATCCGGAGATGTCATTTGATCAGAGTTGCTACTGATAAATTTTTTGATAGAAAAACGTTATAACATTCTGCCCAGTCTCAATATTAAAGCCATACCCAGCAATAGCGGCTAGGACCGCCAGAGATACGCAACGATACGGTTAATTATAAAGACGCACTAAAAATGACTATTGCAATACCCACATAAGTAAATAATACAAGGACAACCCACTTACTTCTGGAATATGTATAATAAGTAGGTACCTACTCGTGGAACATCAGACTTTATCTCTGAAATACATTCATACTTATCTCCTACCATATTCCCAACTCCATCGTTTTGTAAATCGCTCTGGCACTCTGCAAGAGATTAAAAAGTTCAACTCAAATTCCTTCCCGTTCAGCGAGCCTCCAGCAATTTTCCGTCTACAAAATATTGTTGTTTGTTTCCATTACTTTCCATCGAAGTCTGCGTGCAACGCAGGGGATCCACCGGCTTGGGGCGACCGCTCGTAAAATTGCAACTGACTTGGGGGAGACGTCTCAAGACGCTCGTGCATTCTTAGCTATACAGTATACGTTGGGAGTTCAGAAGTAATCAAAAGCTATAAAAATATACTAGCTTTCCGCCCGCGGTTTCGCTCGCGTGGAATTTGGTTATATTGCGCTTTTAGATTTCCCTCGGGAATATCAATTTTTTTTTTAAAAGGTAGCCTATGTCCTTTCTCCGGGTCTAAAGATTGTCTGTGCTAAATTTCATTAAAATCGTTTGAGAGGTTTAAGCGGGAAAGCGTAACAGACAGACAGACAGACAGAGTTACTTTTGCATTTATAATATTAATGTGGATGAGTCTAAAATACCACCTTTCTTTCAAATTTGGAAGGTAGTATAATTTTCAGACACCGAATAGAATCTACACTATCTACACTAATATTATAAAGACGAAAGATTTCTATTTTTGTATGTAACGAATAAACTCAAAAAGTACTGAACCTATTTTAATAATTCTTTTTTTCATTAGAAAGCTACATTATCACTGAGTAATATAGGCTATATTTACTCATATTTAGTACTAGATTACTATAGAAATCTTTAGAAAATCTTATTAAAACTAACCGAAGGTGTAAAAAAATTAGCCATAAAATGTCTTTCATCGCATACGCTCCGAAGAGTATTAATGATAGGACAAAAAATGTTCGAAAATGTTCGACAATATTATAGAATATATCAATATCTACAAAAAACTTCGCGAGACCATATGTCTAACTATTGTAGTTACGTCACTATAACTACTTTTTTACATTTAACAAGTTGATAGAAATGCCGATCAAAATCAGACCGTTTTTTGCCATACCATATCATTTATAAATTTTTATCCAAATAAATAATTTAATATTCAAAACTGTCTCAATACCTGATGATTACGCATTGCGGGGTAAAAAATTGCGGGGTGTCGCGTTTGCGGCGGTACAAAGTGTGGCGTTCGCGGTAGTTTTTATACAACGTTCACAGTTTTTCTGAAGTGTATTTAGTTAGCATTGCACTCGTGCGAAGCCGGGGCGGGTCGCTAGTAAACTATAAACTACTGCTTGACCCCAATCCCGCCTAATAATAAACAGTGATGCAATCATTGATGGTAAAGCGCTCTAGTTTACATACCATAATCAGCCTATATTGTCCGTACTACTGTAACACATGCCTCCTCCTGGTGAGAGGAAGTGGACTGGAATCTACCACACTGGCCTAGGGCGGGTTGGTAAATGTCACATGTGTTCGAAGTTTTGGCTCTAGAACATTAGATTTATAGATATAGAAACAAAAATATCTCTGTTATTTTAGCCTTGAAGACGGTGACATTTCTCAGTGGTAGGCCACAATATCGGCCGCCGGCAGAAGTTACCACCCACCAAACAAAGCCTTGCCGCCAAGCGATTTGTCGTGTTCCGGCATGATGTCTGGTGAAGCCGTGCGGAGAACGGAGGTTGCGATGTGTGCCGGGTACGATGCGCCTAATGTTGTTGTGTTGGGAGTTTGGTCGTGGAGGGTCTTCAGATCAATCTCCCTTTGGCGCAGCATCGTTGGTTGTGTTGTTGGGTTTAACATTGCATCACCTCGCTCAACTGCCGTCTTCCTTCCTATTCGCTCAGTTTTTCTGAGTGAATAGGCTCTTAATAAACTAGTACGCTTTACCATCAACGATCGCATCACTGCTTACCATCAGGCGGGATTGCGGTCAAGCGCTAGTTTATAATTACTAAAAAAAAAAAATTGAAGACACTTAAATTGTAGTCAGACGGAAAGACCGCCGCTGGAAAATTGTTCCAGTCTTTCGATGTACGCGATATAAAAGAAAATCAATCAATCTGTATCCAATTTAAGATTCGTTACGTTCAATGTCTCTCAAGGTTAAATTTTGTTTGGGTGAGGTATGCTTTAGGGACCTAATAAATATGTATATATTTTTATACACGCATTATATTTTTCGCATTATTTTGACGACCTCCGTGGCGCAGTGGTCTACACGCCTGCCTGCGACGTGGAGGCCCCGGGTTCGATCTCCGGCCAGGTCATGATGGAATACGATCTATTCCTGATGGCCTGGCTTTTGGATGGTTATCTGTATATGTATCTATTATAAATATAGTATCGTTGAGTTAGTATCCCATAACACAAGTTTCGAACTTACTTTGAGGCTCGCTCAATCTGTGTGATTTGTCCGTATAAATTTATTCCTAGGTAAATGGAAATCCATTTTAGGCACATTAATTATATTATCCATACATCAATAATTATGTAATGGAGAACAGACATTTCATTAGTATCAATTTGAGATTTGTTCTCTGAAATCGAAGAACAGGTAACTCACGAAGGTTTTCTCTGGATCGATTGCTTATACTATGTGACCAAGGAATCAACTCGGACTTACAGCGCGCTGGGGTGCCAGGGTCATAAAACTACTTCCCCCAACATTGTGAGGTTGTATGGTGCGACACCATTCACTTTCTGCACACATAGGTAGGTACTACAATTGAAAAGGAAAATTTTAAACTTTGATGTTTGCCCACTTTGTAACCCTAACTTGGCAGTGCTGAGCAATTATCTAATACGTTCTACGGCACTTTAGAGCCATGCACTACTCGTTTCAAGGGTAGGTACTTGGAGGAAAATGTCACAAACATCCCCAACATTGAAGTCTAAAAGCCACATGTGTTGTGAAATATTGTACTCTATGCACTAAATAGATTGGGATTTTTATAAAGTAAAAAGAAAAGAAAATGTGTCTGTTGTTTTATTTAAGTATAGGTAAAAGTTCCGTTCCGGGGAAATATATGATATTATGAATTTGCTACGTAGGTACATCAAATTTCCATCTTGTTACTTTTTGCAATGAGTTTTGACACTTATTGTTAGTGCAATAAAGTTCAAAAGCGGTAATGCACTTTTGACCATTACTGTATCTAGCTGTGAATTGTAATATGTAAGTATACGTTGGTTATACTAATCCTAGTTACAAAACATACATAATCAGCCTATAATATTCCCACTGTTGGGATACAGGCCCACTCTCGTTGAGAGGGAGTGGGCCGTAATTTACCATGCTGGCCCAGTGCGGGTTGGTAGATGTCACTTGTCTTCCAAATTTTTGTCTCTAGGACATTCCGATTTCCTCATGATGTTTTCCTTCGCTGTTTAGGGAGCAGTGGTGGACAAAATAATTCTGGTGGTAATAATTCCTGGTGGGGTTCCAACCCCACCAGGCGCTTCACTTTAGATGGCTTTAGATGGCTTCACTTCTCTTCTTTATCCTAGTTATCATATTCTTAATCTCTAATGACCCTAATTTACCACGCACAATGATCTACTTGAACGAATACCTAGGTTAAGGTTTATGTTAGGCATCAAGGACTACTGCGGAAACCAAACCCTTACTTATCCAAACATACCCTTACCCAAACATAGACCCCTTTTCTTATTATTTAATTTAGGGACTTTTATATAAAATACGTGTCAGTCCCATTGTACCTGTTTACTGCTACGATACAAAAAAAAAAAAAATAAATTACATATTAATTTCTTAGACTAAATGCAAATTCTTTAAGTACGTTAGGCGTACGCGTAGGCTTATAAATTCAAACAGTCTTTTAGCAGCATCAGACAATGACTTAGACATGTCATGAAATAGTCCAATGATATTTTTATTTGCATGCAGCTCTTTTATCAATCTTCCTCTCTCAATCTAAAAGCGGAAACATTCCTACAACAAAATGTACAACGGCTTCTACTTTACCACATCTCTCACAGTTTGGAGAGCTGGAGAAATCCAAATTTGTTGAGCGGCATGTATCCAGATCTCCTACTAACTTAGACTTGAAAAAAATCGATGATCCCTGAGTTTGTTTCGGCTTTTCTTCTCAGAGGTAGTTAGCTAGTTTAAAAAAAATATGACGTGTAAAAGTGATCAGTGATCCTACTTGCATAATAAACGATTTCATTTCAGACCCTTAATCATAGATGTATAAAATCTGATAGAATTACCAAGTTAATGAAAACCTGACTGAAAATGAGTCTTACACTTTTCGAACAATTGTAAACCGTTACCTTATAGGTACTTAATTTATATGAAATGAAATGAAATCGTTTATTAAGCAAGTAGGATCACCGATCACTTTTACACGTCATATGTTTTTTTTTTTAAACTAGATGAAGCCGGCATTTCCTAACTGACTACCTCTGAGAAGAAGTATAGCCGAAAGAAACTCAGGGATCATCGTCTTTTTTCAAGTCCAGACATTAAAAATGAGAATGTTTACAATAATTTACCTTATAATTACGCATATTGCTTAATAACAATGCTTAACAGAGAGTATAGTAAGATGCAACCTAATTTTTTCTTCATAATTAAATAAACTGAAATATACAAAAAAAGCAGGTAGGTACAGTGCAATGACTACAATTACAATAATAAGTAGGTATGAAAAATTCATTTTTCCTCTTCCTTGATTAATGTCGTTCCGACTTTTTGCCTGCTCCTATTTCAATGAAAAATTTCCCCGGAGACCGAACTCGTAATTTTCAGGGAACTGAAATTACCGTTAATTGGCCAATGTTTATGCGAACCAAAGTGACTTGGTGTTTTTTTTTAATAGCCACTCTTGCGATGCACTGGAAACAAAAATGTTTATTGAAAAGCTGCTAATGAATAGTGGTCTCTTATTTATTTGTGTGTTTTTTATGTTGTAAAGAGGCCAATAAATATAGGTATACTACTCAGATACATTATTGCACAGTACAAAAATATATAATATAGGAAAATACTGTGTAAAGAAAACCCTGTTCGACCCATTATGATAATAAAGGTTAGGTAAACACATGACGGAAACAGACAACAGACCGGTTAGTGTGGAAAGCTTTGGGGGAGGCCTTTGACCGGCAGTGGACCTCTATTGGTTGAAGAAGAAGAAGAAACACATGACCAAATGAAATATAAAATTTTACGTAATCACCATAGTAACAATATTAATAAATTTTATAATTTTTTTTTCCGCGAATTAACTCCAGCTTCCCCGAAATCTGGTAATTTTAAAAAAAGTGTCAACATTATTTTTTGAATGTATTATTATGAGCGATGCGACCACGTGCCGCGTGCACTTCCCGCTTCGCCCGTGCATGTATTACCTACCGCACATGTATTAAGTTACCTTTTTTTGCGATATAATATTTATTTTTTTAGAGGGATTTTTTATATTTATTCCGGCCTTGTAGTAGAATCAGTCATCGATACCTAAAAATATCTTCACGGATCGGACAGGGTTTTCTTTACTTATTGTATATAAACTTCAAAATATACAATGGGCGGCCATAACGCTTCTATTTTTTATTTTTTGGAATGGGAAGTCATTAAATGATTTCTCCAGCTCTGGGCAAAGCGTAAGGGCGTGTCAGACTTTTATTGACTAAAACCCACCCGTGTTTATTCACTTGCCTGTGCGACGGCCAGGGCCACGGTCTCTTGTTTAACCAACTCGCAACCCTGACCCAGGACGCATCGGTCTTCGTGGACTCCGTCACCATTGGCTGACATCTCTTTGTGGCGCGCGTGAAACACGACGCGCCGTCGACTTGGGCCTGGTTCTTACCGGGCGGCTAGCTGCCCACTGCTCACCGCACGCAGGCCCGCGCCTACTGTGGCTGGGAGTTCGGTGTGGTCCCCCGACCAGGGTGTCTCCTGCGGCGGCTAGTGGCGTGAGGGCGCTCCGCCTTCACCTATGCCAGCATCACTGCTTCGCAGAAGGAGGTAACGGCCTGCCATGTACTCTCGCTCCGGACCATGGCCGAGACTAGGGTCGGACGCGAGAGATCGCCGCTACGAGGACACGGCGGTGCTCTACCCAACCCGGGCAGACCTCCACCATATGCTCCACCGTGTGCTCAGGGCGATCCACACAATGGTGACACCCTGGCGTTTCCTCCCGCCTTATACGGAACAGGAACCTCCCGAAATAATCGTGTCCGGTGACGACATGCGTCAGGCGGAAGGTGAGGGCGCCGTGGCGCCTCTCTAGCCACTCCTCAAAGAAGGGACTTACCGCCGCTATTGTGGCGTGCCCAGGCCATATCGCTTCTGCGATATCTTCAAGGCAACTTAAGAATGCACAGTGAATTTCTTGGTTAAAAAATGTGACTGTCATTACCCAATGGGTACAAATATTAGGTAAGTATAATACACAGATATATGAATATCTAAAATTATAGATTCATAAACATATAGATAATAATATAAGCAATGAAAAATAAAAGAATACAGTAGATAATACACTTCTGGACACATATATTGGCCCACTTTAGAGTTTAGGTTTCGATGGCCCCTACCGAAATATGATTGCTAGATTGAACAAAAACTATTGATGCAGTTTTAAACCTGATACGTTTTACCATATTTTTCGATCGTATTGTTTTAATTTTGAATTCAGAATACCATACGTCATGGAGCTAAGCCTAAATTGATTTTTGAATAAAAAACATGTTTTAGGCATCTACCACAGCTCTCATATGATTACGCATAGAGTTTATCAATCGCTCTATGAAATTTTGAGGGGTCATCTCCCATTCTTCTTCTATGGCAGTTTTAAACTCCTGCATCGTCTGGGCAACTGGCTGACGAGCCCTAACACGTCTTTTTAGCTCGTCCCACATGTGCTCAATAGGGTTCATGTCTGGGCTTCTGGCTGGCCAGTCCGTAACTGTGATGTTCACATCCCGAAGATATCCCCTGACAATGCCGGCCGTATGGGCTCTTGCATTATCTTGCATAAAAAGAAAATTTGAGCCCACATAGTCCGCGTATGGTATCACGTAAGGTTCTAAGCACTCACGAATGTACCTTTCAGCATTTAATGTTGGCAGCCGTGGTCCTGTAACAACTTCATGTTGAGTTTTGCCGCTTGCGGAGATACCGCCCCAGACAGTCCTTGAGCCACCGCCATAAGCAACCCTCTCTTCAAAACAGCATTATGCGAAACGCTCTCCCTTACGTCGATAGACCTTCTTCTTTCCATCATTGCCATATAACACAATTTTATTCGGTTGTTTGATATCAACAAACAGGCTCCAAATTGTCTTTTGTTTCTTTAAATTCTGTGTTCGAAATTCAAAAAATGACTATTGAATGAAATTGTGAATGTGCCAGGTTCAAAACTGCATAAAAACTTTTTGCTCGACCTAATATAAAAATTTAGCTAGGACCAAACGAAACTGAAAATGCAAGGTGGGCCAATAGATGTGTCCAGAAGTGTAGTAGTTAGGACAACAAGATCATGTCCACAAGTAGTGTTACAAGTATTTTGAACATCTGTAACTACTGTGCGCGTATACTACTTCAACTGCCAATGCATTAAGGTGCAGCTTGGACAGTAAAGGATTTATCAAGGAAAGTTTTGGAATTCATAGACTTCTTGTATATAATGCATATTCCATAGCTTTCCCTGTTAAACTCAACTTTTTCTCTTAGTACAGTACCTATAGAATTTCAATGGTCAGGCCAGATTATACAGGTTTTGAAACCACTATTGCTGTTAGGTATTGAAATAGATACATTTGAAGTCCCTAAAAGTAACTTTTGAAATAGTTTTTCTGTTGATGTAAAATGTGTCCTTGGCTTAGTTTCAAGGCAATTCTAGATGCATATAAAAACTAATCAATTAAACTAATCAATTTTTACCTACATATGTCTTCAATATAAATATTTATTTCCCAAACGGACGTACGAACCCCCCGCTGGCATTAGCTAACACAAAATTCTGTATAGATAATAATGAATATATAATGTTTAATTTATGGGATAAGCACTGACATGTTAGTTAATTTGCCAAGAAGCGTCATAGCAAGCTGTTACCTTCGGTAATGGATATCATGCGAATGCACATTTCCTGTAAATATACTCTCAAACAAGCAGTACCATAGTGATACGAGATTAAAATCATAAACATAGGTAATAATAGACTGCAATAAATAACATTAACATTCTGAATGTTAAAAGATAACCTCGGCTATTTAATATTATTAATAATTATTACAACAATAAATGACCTAAATGTAAGCCAATGACTATTAAACGCGGAACTATTAAAGTAGAAAGGTATAATTGATCGGAAGGCAGAACAAGTCTCATTAATAGAGAAAATTGGATTCAACGTCAAACCCATCAGATGTCTCAAACGATAATAATTCGGAAAGTAACGATGAAATGTTACAGTGTTAATCACGTGCAATAAGTGGATACCGTACACCCGACCATTATAACACGAAATAATCATATGCTGTATATGCAAAGTACACACATCAAAAGTGTCTAGGGATCAAGCATTTTTATGCGGATTTCTTGAGATTGAGATGTGGCTTTGTAATAAATTTATGATTTTATAAATTTATATGGATCCTTTTTGGTGCATTTCATAATTTGAATCAGGAACTGTGAATCAAATTCGAGTAAAAGATGAAAATCAGCTGTCAATATTTTCCCTATAAAAACATACAACGCATTGAAGACATTATTAGTGCTACTGTTTCCCTACTACTGATTAAACCAACGTTATTATGGAGCGGCGACGTCATTTAAGCAGGGAAGAAATGCTCAGAGCCGTGGGAATGATAGAAGCTGGTTCCCGGCAACGTACTGTGGCTTTAGCTCTGAATACAAGTCAGAGTGTTATCAGTCGACTTTGGACACGTTACCGAAGCACTGGTACCGTGGCTGAGCGCCATGGAGGACGGTATCGCTGCACCACACGGAGACAAGACCGATACATTCAAATCTTAACTCGAAGAGCTCCAACAATAACCGCCATGATGTTAGCCGTGAGGCTTCATCACTCTTCAGGGAACTTAATTAGCGACCAAACAGTCAGAAACCGCTTGCATGAAGTGAACCTTCATTCCCGAAGACCGCTACGGGTACCACCTATAGCAATGCACAATCGTAGGATTCGATATCAATGGGCTCTTGAACACAGAAATTGGGCAGAAGAACAATGGCGTTTCGTGTGCTTTTCTGATGAGTCTCGTTTTGGTATGAGACCGGATACAAGACGTATACGACACTGGAGAACCCCTGGATGCCAACAGCGATTAAAATCCTGCCAGGAAGTCCATCCTTATAGTGGTGGAACCATCATGGTATGGGCGGGTATTTGGATCGGCGGAAGAACTGAGTTGATTTGGATCAGAGGCAACCTCAACGCTCAAATTTATGCTGAGACGATTGTATCAGACGTCATCGTTCCTCTACAAGTGCAAATCGGTCCCTTATTTCAGTTAATGCATGATAATGCACGACCGCACACCGCAAGAGTTGTAAGACAGACTCTCGCCGCAGCTAACATCAATGTCCTGCCCTGGCCTGCTCAGTCGCCAGACTTGAACCCGATTGAGCATGCATGGGATATGCTACAGAGAAGAGCTCTGCCGAATATGGAGGGTATCCAGTCGCAAGAAGACCTTTTTTTGTTGTTGCAACGAACATGGGCGGTCATTCCACAGCGTGATTTGGATGAACTCATTTTGAGTATGCCAAACCGATGTTCTTGTGTTGTTAGTGTTCGCGGTAGAAACACGGATTATTAATTGTTTAAGTTACCCAATAAAATTTTAGAGAAAACTGTTATTTCAGTCTTTTTTTCGAACTTTTGTGTTAGTGGTTCAAATGTCAAATATCCCTTTATTAGGAAAATGGCAAATTTCTTTATTAATGCAAAGGTGACTTGGTTTATCGTTACTGTGACAAACGAAAACACTTTATTTGATGAATCCTTAAAGAAAATTTTAATTAATATCAATCAGGAGAAAAGTTATTGCAAAAATATATGTTGATCCCTAGACACTTTTGATGTGTGTAATTATGTGGTTTGAATTACGGTGTTTCTTATTATTTAGCCACTAATGAAGTGGACAGTCTGCCTTTTAACTTCGATGTCGGGCTTAAACTTGTTGGATAGGAAAGGTTCCTGCACACATATTCGTCACATCACCGACAAGTCAACCTAAGGCATGGCATTTTTGATCAGCATGCCGCCCGATAATTACCAGGCCCGGGTCGATGGTGCGTTGTGCTTCACGCGCGCCTCATTGAGATGTGAGCACATCGTGACGGGGTCCACGAAGACCGATGCCTCCTGGGTCAGGGTTGCGGTTTGGTTAAAAAGAAGCGTGGCCCTGGCGCACAGGCAAGTGAAGAAACACGTGTGTGTTTTAGTCAGTAAAAGTGAGACGTGTCCTTCTGGTTCTTTCGCGGTCATTTGATGTTTTTTTTTTTAATAATTATAAACCAGCGCTTGACTGCAATCCCGCCTGATGGTAAGCAGTGATGCGATCGTTGATGGTAAAGCGTGCTAGTTTGTTAAGAGCCTATTCACTCAGAAAAACTGAGCGAATAGGAAGGAAGACGGCAGTTGAGTGAGGTGATGCAATGTTAAACCCAACAAGACGACCACCGATGCTGCACCAAAGGGAGATTGATCTGAAGACTCTCCACGATCAAACTCCTAACACAACAACATTTGGCGCATCGTACACGGCACACTTCGCAAGATAATTGCTCAGACCCGTCCTCCGTACGGCTTCACCAGACATCATGCCGGAACACGACAAATCGCTTGGCGGCAAGAATTTGTCTGATTCCCCATCCCGAACAAAAAAAGGCATGTGTTTTGGTGTACCTAAGTATGTGAATGTCAATGTCATCAAAATTTTAAACGTGTAAAGGGTGTATCTGACACCGACGCACAAATGAGTACCATGGATCCAGTACATGATTCTGAACCCCCCAGTGGTGGAATTTATCGTCGGCTTTTTCATGATTTGCAAAAAATATATTAAGTTTTTTTCACTTTAGACCGTTCATAATTGCTATACTTTTATAACCCAATAAGATATTAAAGTAAAAATTAATTAATTCGCTAATTACACAAAACAACGCAATGAAAACAAAACTCGAAAAACTACCTTATCAGCTGATTTAATAGAGTTCACATCAGGGATCAACGTCATACCTACAAACTCACACGGCGGCACGCTTGCAACGTTCAAAGGCCGAGGCGACACTTTATTTTAAACACTTTGAATTCTGTAATCGTTCATTAACGACATAAATGACTATCATAATTTTATTAGTGGCTTGCGGTCTAGCATTTTCGCGAAGTTAGCGTTACGATGTCAGATACATCCTGTATAAGTTTAAACGTGGATTTGATGCGATTTTGACTTCTACTAAGATTATTTATTATACTAGTAGGGCCGCTGATATAGGTTTTGAGTCTTAAAATATCGGGCCACACCTCACGACCAGCGTGTCTCAGTCAAGGTAACATACATAATACACAATCAACCTACAATGTTGGGAACATTATAGGTTCCCAACATTATATTTTCTGGGTGGTAGGCCATAACATCGGCCGCCGGCAGAAGTTACCACCCCCCAGACAAAACCTTGCCGCCAAGCGATTTGTCGTGTTCCAATGTTGTCTGGTGAAGCAGTACGGAGGACGGGTCTGAGCAGTTGTGTTGCGATGTGTGCCGGGTACGATGCGCCAAAAGTTGTTGTGTTGGGAGTTTGGTCGTGGAAGGTCTTCAGATCAATCTCTCTTTGGCGCAGCATCGTTTTTCGTGTTGTTGGGTTTAACATTGCATCACCTCGCTCAACTGCCGTCTTCCTTCCTATTCGCTCAGTTTTTCTGAGTGAATAGGCTCTTAATAAACTAGTGCGCTTTACCATCAACGATCGCATAGTGATGGTAAGCAGTGGCTTACCATCAGGCGGGATTGCGGTCAAGCGCTAGTTTTAATTACTAAAAAAAAAGGTTCCCAACATTATCTATAGGTTCCCAACATTATCTATAGGTTCCCAACATTATCTATAGGTTCCCAACATTATAGGTTCTACTGGAACACAGGCCTCTTCTCTGTGAGAGGGAGTGGGCCGTAACCTACCACGAGGGCCTAGTGCGGGTTGATAGATGTCACATGTCTTCGAAGTTTTCCCTCTAGGACCTGCCGATTTCCTTCCGATGTCTTCCTTCACTGCTTTCAGTCAAGATAACACGCACGTCAATTTGAATATTTGTGAACGAAACCAGCTATTATACAAATTCACTACGTCACGTTACATCGTTAGAAGGTGATTTGATTGATGTGTGTACATGCACCTAAAGGCTACCTAGTCTATACGAGCCGATAAGTGCACAGCTTGAAAATGTTTGCACTTCTGTATTGAGTATCTGTACTCCGGTCGATAGACAGCTTAAAGAGCCGATGTGAACGAAGCACCGTTGTTTAATTACATGGACACGATAATTAGCTAAGATTTGTATTTAATGAAGCTGCGTTAGTAAGTTTTCTAAAAGCTAATATGTGTTTAATTGTTACTGAGATAAGATAACGTTTATTATGCGATAAATTCTGTTTTAATGTGTGCATGTTTTTAATAAACAGGCGCTAGACATACGCTGTGTGAATGTTTATTTATATTGATTGTGTCGTAATGGAATGGTAAGTCTACAATCGTATGGAATAGGCAATTATAAAATGATAATCATTCAAAATAATCAGCGGTTAATTATTACTAAGTGATAGTTTAATGGAAAATGTTAATTATACCTGGTATTAATGATGCAATAATTCTTTCTTGCGCCATTTTTCTTAAGTCACAATATGATTAAAATTTGAGTATGTCGTAGATTTTTGAATTATATTAGCCAGCGATCTTTTTCGAACTTGATAGGAGACTTGTTAATATGAATATTAATTAATGCGTCCAATATACGATAAATCCATAAAACTAAAAAATTGCGAGGCTGAAATGGGATTGGATGGGTCAAACCTACAGGATGCCACAAGATACATAGGTAAACCAGCATAGCCACACAACGGGTGCTCGAAGATGGAAATTATCACCGAGGCTAGCCTAATAAAGGCAATTTGGACTCGTGTCTGACCGATTGATCGGAGAAAGAACAGAAAAACTGGGATATTATATGGGAGGAGGAAACCGTTGCTCAGTTATGTGACTGAGCTGCTCGCTCTGTTAAGCATTGTTATTAAATAAATAAAATGATTTTTATTTCGGACCAGATAATTCATAGAGTGTTAGTAACATCAAAAAGAAAAACTACTTATTATGTAGTGTTAGTACCCACCACCCTCTGTATACATTTTTTTATAATTGGAGAGCCGAAACTCTCCGATACCGTTCTTAAGATGCTGTTGGGACTGTCTCTCACTCTCCGCAGAAGTGACGCTGTTTTTTTGCGCATAATCGCGTGAAATCCGTCGGTACGAGCAAGCGCAAACATTTCCGACGCGCTGCAGTAGCGAGGAAGTCCCAACAACATCCTGAAGCCATTGTTGTATTGGACGCGCAGGACATTGTATTGAGGGCGCATTAAGCAATATGCGTAATTATAACGTAAATTATTGTAAACTTCATTTTTAATGTCTGGACTTGAAAAAAGACGATGATCCCTGAGTTTGTTTCGGCTATTTCTTCTCAGAGGTAGTCAGTTAGGAAATGCCGGCTTCATCTAGTTAAAAAAAAAAAAAAAAAACATATGACGTGTAAAAGTGACCGGTCCTACTTGCTTAATAAACGATTTCATTTCATTTCATTACATTACAACAAAGACTAAATAGAAAAAGATGTTACATAATATCTAGCTTCTATCATCATTATCAGCCTAAGCTAGACTGTTCTTTAATCAGGTAAAACATAACTTAGGTAAAGAAGATAATGATAATACGACTCGACTCGACCCTGTTAAAACAAAATATGTCATCATAATTATTTTTAGGTAAAGCCGTTATCAGTGCTTTATTAAAATAATTGACCTTTGTGTACGAGTACCTATGCGTCATCATCCGACATAAAAGCAATATGCGATTTTATTTACGTATTGAACACAAAAACAATGTTTTGTATACTTAATCTATTCGGGTAATTGAATTTGAGTCTCTATTCTAGTGGTTAAAACACCAGCCTCTCTCTAACTTTTCTAAAGTTATATGTACTTTCTAAGTATACCTTGGACACCAATGGCTGATTACAAGATGAAGGAAAACATCTCGATGAAACCTGGACTTTAAGTCTGAAATCGCCAACCCGCATTGAGCAAGCGTGGTGATTACGCTCAATCCTTCTCTGTATGAGAGGAGACCTGTGCTTCTTTCATGGCACGCCAACAAGCTCGATCCTGAGCAGTTCTATAGCTATGGCTTACATACCTATCAGTGGCGAAGAGTCCATACAAGCCGATTCCCACCGGGTTACCTTTCAAAATCAGTTCCATATTCATATAAAAGTATTGACATTCTATTTCATTAACAAAGTATTATTAATCAAATGCCTGCGCGATTTACAATAGCAATAGTAATTCTTAGCAATACCCTAAGTATCACATTTCATTTTATAGTCGTAAATTAATCAGCGCTTCAATTTTTCGTAGATTACATTGAAGGCAACTCGACGAATTTCAGCTTACCTCGGTCAACGTTTTACTATGAGGCGAAAAGTGACAGAGCGTGTCAGACCATCTCTTTCTAATGCTCGCTAACCGTCGGTAAAACTTGATAAATATAGGCTAATGCCAAACGGCTTGCAGTTCTCTCCTCTCCTCTATTAGAAAGAGACAAAGAAACCACGCCACTACGAGAAAGGAAACACGACAAAATTAAAAAGAATTAGCGTTATTAATATTATATTTATTTATATTTATATTATTATTTAGTAATCCGAATTTTTATAACAACATTTTAGCTCATTTTGTTAAAAAAAAACAGACGCATTGCATTAGAATATAAATAACGTTGTGATTGTGTATAATTTGCTTTATTTTTGCTTAATATTTTTGTTGGTTTTGGATCGGTGTTTGTGTGGTTCGGTTTTTAACACTTTATTATTTTTGTAATTTTTTATTTTATTTTTTCTTGACTCTTATTCCCTAACAATAGGTACTTAACTTAGTACTTACTAACAAGCATGCATGTGTGGTATGGAGATGCACGTCGAAAAAGGCTTTTCTCAAAGCCGCTTTTATCATACTTGAAAGACACTATTATCAAATCATCAGTCCTTTTTTGTATGGTGAAGATGGGGCTTTTGATATTATTCTTATCTGAAGACCTCCTCCAAGATATCCTGCAGTAGGTAAGTGTTTAAGTGTTTATTTTTTTGGACCGGCTTCCCTTTGTCAAAATTTCACCCTTCGCCACTGATACCTATAGCTGAAATATAATTATGGCTAATAATTAAAACTTCGTGGTTATATCCAGTTAATGATGTTCTTAGCCTACTAACAAAATACAAGAATACCAAATACATAGTTACACCGCTAAAGAGATAAAAATTATTTCGACGTTTAGATTTCCAAAATAATCCTGGGTACATTGCATTAGTATTGCCAGTGGATTATTTGTTGCTGTCATTGGTATATATAGGTATCTAAAATATAAAATGACAATCCATTTATATCATAAAACACGTGTCTTATAGTTTATGACCCCTATCAATAATGACAAAAGAAACGACATTATTACCCAATGTGACAAATGGTGTCGCAAGAAACACGGTGGTGGGCGATATTAATAGTGCCAATGTAGAATGAAAATATCTCGTGGATTTTTCCGTATTCTAAATAATTGTTGACATAAATTAAAACTATTCTGACGTTTGTGGCCCTCATTCACGCTTTTTTATTTTTTTTTTCGGGCCCACGTCGCTTCGTTGAATGACATAAAAAGTATTTAATAGGCCCGTATACACCTCTCTGCTGCTCCTCTTCTATTCACATTCAAATAATTATAAAAGTGTCATTTTTAATTATAAACGCCTTTGTCGGTCTGTCTGTCTTTTATTTGGAGCACGTGTTTAGACGTGAAACTTTTTTTAAATCTTTTGAGGGAACTGTTAATTTCCATAAGTTTTGTTAATATTTTATTTTTTGTTTATTTTCGTGTTGATGAGCGTAGAAATGAGATTTGTGACTACAATAAAAGATAATTATACTTATAGTTACCATGAAATGTTATAACAAAGAGATACTTTAACTTCATAGCCGACACACATTTGAATAAAACGTTCAAAAACATTCAGATATATTATGATAGAAGATAAAAAGAGTACATTTATGGCTACGTAACATTACAGAACTCCGCTTTATTTTTATTTCAATGAAACGTTTTTCGCACATCATAAAAAACACACCAAAACAGTTATTCCTACCGTTAATATTCTAACAATAATACACATCCCGAAAAACAAATAAACGTCCGACCAAAAATAAATAAAAGAAACAAACACGGCCACAAAGTTTGGCAAACAAACCAACTTTTTCTAAACCCATAAGTAGTTTATCATCAAGCAGCATCCGTACAAGGAAAACGCGAGAAACGCTTCAGGAAAAGACCGCTCGTTACAATGTTTTATGGTCCCATACAAAAAAGATGCTACAGCGTACTAAGTGTTAAGGACCTTGTTTTAGTGGCCGGAGAACTACTCGCTACATACGGTCCTAGTAGATGCCAGAAATTTTACGACATCACAAATTGTAGCGGTGAAACACATAAGAACCATTTAATTTCCAATCCCTATTTGCCTAATTTAAAGTCATTAAAATTACGCAAATAGGGACATGAAAGAAAATGGTAGGCGATGACTTATGTTATTAAATTGTTTTTATAAAAATTAAACATTTATAGAAATCTATCTTGTTTAAAGAATCTGAAGGGATGGCGAAAAGGTGTTAGTACTTAAGCAGTCTTTGTATCTATAATAGACCTAAAACACCCTAGATATAAGTATATGAATGTATGGATGAAATTACAATCTTAAATTCTCTTAAAACGCAGGCAACAGGTCGGTGTTTTATTAAACTTATGACAACGGGGCGTAGTGTAATCATGACAGATACCGCAATGCTTGAATTATTTCAGACTCATTCGGCACTGAAATAAAGGATTTATAAAATCATGTCTGTTTACGAGCAACAGGTACCGTAAGTCTCATATTAAGATCTGAAATCCAAATTGTCGTCATGGTAGAAGACGATAAATTATGAGGGCAGCAGACACAGCAACAATCTCAATACTACTATTGATATTTATTATTTAGGTACCTACGCATTCAAGTATTAAGATCGTCTAAATAACAAAACTCCATCGTAGTTATCTTGGTGTTTCTAAGCAACAACAAACAATGCAATCAAATCTCACAATCGACCTCATTTTCTTAAGCCCCTAAGAACCTATCCAAAATTTGCAATGAAGCGGAACCAACAAGGACTTCACTTCTTTCAGCAATGTCGTTAGATTATAATTCTCCCTTACATTTGCCACTCCATTTGGAGTCATTTGTATGTGCGGCCTGTACGAGACACACCAGTCTCTAGCCAACTTTCCCTTACCAAAAAGCCTTCGTCAAGTTTCTCAAAGTGGTTCGTGATTGTGTTACCGATGCGAACGCAGCTTCTAATATAACCAAAGTTTCATTATATTGCTTTATACAAAACTTCCGGGCTGGTTCCCTGAATTATTTTGGAAAGACAAAGAGAGTTGGGGTGTGTTACAAAAAGTTTGGTTTGGTTAAGAAGAAAAAGAGGAAGGAAGGGATCTTTTTGTTTTTTAGAATATTTTCTTTCTGAACCAGTCTTTAAAAAAGATTCATTCTAATTTTCATATCATATTCTATGAGTTCTTAAAATCTGTTTCTAATAAAACCATTGCAGTTGTTCGCAATAAAAATGTGAAATAACAAATTGGACATGTTTGTAAAACATTTATTTATAGTAATAAAGGCCAATAAAGCTTTCATACGAAATATTTTTCAGCCGGAATTTATGTTGTTCACCATTTCACTGAAACGAACCGGACGTAACCGTAGACGGCTACTGAAAAATTCCAGGTGCACATCCATTAAAATCCGTTTTGATGCTACTGTGAGATATTATTTGCAATAAAAGCTGAAGCACAAAGGATAGACTATGAAGTTTTTAATCCGGAAAAAATAATAAATAACCTGTTACACCCATTCTATAGTATCTGCTGGAGTTCAAAAAGCTTTCGTTTCTGTTTTTAGACCACAGATAGGAGCTATCATAGACGCCTTAGCTGAAAACTCAAAAATGGAATAGAGTTTGAGTGGTAGGTTTTTGTATAATATAATTAATTACTTTTAATTTTTGTTTTTAATATAACTTAGTGTCGAATGCACTGATATCTGTCTGTGATTCAATGTTTCTTTCATTAGTACAGACAGGATTCAGCTTTTTTTTCAGTGATGTTACTTTTTTAAACTTTTAAAATTGCTTTTGTGATATTTTGACGATTTTTTTTTTATAGCCTTTGCTTATGTCCTTACGCAGGTCACAGTCTGTTAGTGTGCTAAATGACATCAAAATCCAATACATTAACATTCTCACGAGGCTTATCCAATATTGGTAAAGTAAGTAGTTCAAAATTAAATCCTCTAGTACATTATTTATAATTTCTAAACGTAAGAAATGGATGTGTAAGTAGTTTCGCTTCGATTGCCACTACTCCATATCGCAAATTTCCTGTACCTATCTCAATGAATACATTCCCTCCCAACTCCCTATTCGGTTGTAACTATTTTATGGGTGCCATTTCGAAGGCTGATGCCTGCCCGCCTGTCGGGTTCCCCTGCAGTTATAAAGTTCCTCTTTGTTTCATTGTGTTTTAGTACGTGATGCTGGGTAAATGCACTGATACCGCTAACAACGGCTTTGTGATAAGAGAGATAAACTCTAGCCTTTTGTGGTTTGTAATGTTTGGTTGGTTATTGATGTCTTTATGTCGTGTGAATTATAAAATTTGGATGAGATGAGGTTAATTTATGATTTTCTGGCGTATCGAGAATTATATTTAATTAACATCAAAATAAAATAAAATATAGTGGTGGCCTAGTGGTTAAAACATCAGCCTCTCAAGTATGAGTGCGCGGGTTCGATTCCAGGTCAGGCAAGTACCAATGTAACTTTTCTAAAGATATATGTACTTTCTAAGTATATCTTGGACACCAATGACTGAAGGTGAAGGAAAACATCTTGAGGAAACCTGGACTTTAAGTCTGAAATCGCCAACCCGCATTGAGCAAGCGTGGTGATTACGCTCAATCCTTCTCTGCATGAGAGGAGACCTGTGCCCAGCAGTGGGACGGTAAAAAGGTTGATGAAGAACATCAAAATCATCGTGATCTAGTCCAATCTTTTGTTTGCGTTTATCGACTAATTCTATCTTAAAACTTGGTGAGTGGTTATTAAACTTCTTTGTACGATAGAATATTGGATGACCTGCAAAATAAATTTGGAATACAATTTAGGTTTAAATACTTTCGGTGAGCAGTGGGCAGCTCGTCGCCCGGTAAGAACCAGGCCCGAGTCGACGCGACGGCGCGTTGTGTTTCACGAGCGCCTCAAAGAGATGTCAGCACATCGTGACGAAGATGCATCCAGGTCAGGGCTGCAGGTTGGTTAAAAAAGAAACCGTGGCCCTGGCCTACAGGCAAGTGAAGGAACACGGGTGGGTTTTAGTCAGTAAAAGTCTGACACGCCCTTCCGCTCCGCCCTGAGTGGGAGAGGTCATTTGATGATTCCCATCCCAAACAAAAAAAAGGTTTAATACTATTTTCTTCATATTATTTAGGCTTTTTTTCTCCATAAGAACCTTCCTAATTCCCGATCAAAAAATAGCAGAAATGGTGGAGCCTTTCATGAATTTGCACTTAGCAACTCATTTGGCAATTCATTTTTAATAGGGTTCCGTACCCAAAAGAATAAAAACAGCCGCCATTTGCTAAGACTCCACCGTCTGACTGTCACCTGGCTAATATTTCATGAACCGTGATAGCGAGACGTCATTCATCATCATCATCATCATTTCAGCCGAAAGACGTCCACTGCTGGACATAGGCCTCCCCCAAGGTTCTCCACGACGACCGGTTCTGCGCCTCCCGCATCCAGCGGTTTCCCGCGACCTTCACCAGGTCGTCGGTCCACCTTGTCGGGGGCCTACCCACGCTACGTCTTCCGGTGCGTGGTCGCCACTCGAGAACCCGTCGGCCTCATCGGGCATCGGTCCTACGGGCCATGTGTCCAGCCCACTGCCACTGCCAGCTGCCAGCGAGACGTACCGAGCGATAACGTACCGGAAGACGCGGCGTAGAGAGACCCCAACAAGCTGGACCGATGACCTGGTGAAGGTCGCGGGAAGCCGATGGATGCGGGCAGCACAAGACTGGTCATCGTGGAAAGCCTTGGGGAGGCCTTTGTCCAGCAGTGGACTTCTATAGGCAGAAGAAGAAGAAGATAACGAGACAGTTTCAGTTCAGAATTTCTTCACGGATAATGTATTTCTGCTTTCTCTATCACAAGAAATACTAAAACCAGAATAAAATGATGTTTTTATTTTTTACGGAAAGGTACCCTTCACGCCGTCCGACTCGCACTTGACTGGTTTTTTGTATACAGTATGTTAAGAAAACCCTGTCCGACCCATAAGGATAATAAAGGTTAGGTAAACACATGACCAAATATAATATAAAATTTTACGTAATCATCATACTACCAATACAAATGAATTTTGAAATAATCTTTTTTTCCCGCGAATTAATTCCAACTTCCCCGAAATTTGGTAATTTTTAAATAGTGACAACACCGGTAATATTATGAGCGAATAGCGATGCGACCACGTGCCGCGCCCTGCCGCCCGCCGCCTCCGCCGCCTCCCGGAAGGGTGGATAACGCAGATTTATTAAGTTACCTCTTTTTGCGAAATAATATTTATTTTTTTAGGTGGATTTTTTTTTAAATTTAGCCCGGTTTTGTATGCATTAGTAGAATCAGTTATCGATACCTAACAACACCTTCACGGGTCGGACAGGGTTTTCTTAATATACTGTAGATTACATTAAGGTTTCTGCTAAAGTATGAGGTAAAACAGGTTTAAAGGAGAGAAACATGTCCATCCTAATTTAAACAATGCGTATCCTTATCAATTAAACAAATCTAATTAATATCCCATTTCTACTTCCCAAACCCACATCGACAATGCCACCACAAATCCATCTAATAATACGCCCGAGTCCGTCCGTAATCAAACATCTATCAGAGGACGGGCAAGCCGTGAGCTTACGGGCAAAACAAACGGGCAAATTAGTCTCTACCCGTTCCCCGACAGAGCCTGATTGATGGATGGCCCCCAAGTCTTATACAATTAGCTTTTCAACCAGTCCCCGCATCTGTCCACGTTTTATAGCAAGATTAAAACCGCTTTGTAGAAGGCGTGATGGGAGTTTGATATGACAAGCTCTAAGAACATTGAGTAAGAACTTTGTGAATTAGAAACTTAGTAGGAACCTCATCTGCTATTCTATCTCGGTACTTATATAAAAATGTACATGTTCTACTTATGGTTTGTCTTTGTTGAAATATTATTTTGTAACTGAGTTTTCTAGACAGTTGTTCGTTGTGGTAGACTTTGACGTCGTCGACTTTTTTAAGGTACCTATACATATTATGGGTACTAACCTAAGTAATAAAGTAAAATATCTAATGGTTTGTTGACAGCCCCTGTGGCGTAGCAGTAGCGGACGCGGCCGCTGCGCAAGGAGGCGCGGGTTCGATCCCCGCGCAGTGCAAATATTTGTATGCATGAATATGAATATTTGCACTGGTCTGGTCGTGCCTCGGAAAGCACGTTATGCCGTTGGTCCCGGTTGCCATATGAACATCTAATGGTTGTCGTCACGGGTTGTTGGGACCCTCAAAAGTCCAACAATTGGTCTCACTCCAATGCTTCCATATCGCCTTCGGGTTGTGGAGGTCAGACGGCAGTCGTTTCACGGAAAATATCGAAGTTTAGCCAAAATCAGCAGTTAGACTGGTAACGCGAACCCCAGACTCCAAAGTTGAAGAAAATGCTTCGGATGCGACTGGGATTGATGCTGAGATCATGACGATGATGATCATCTAATGGTTTGTTTAAGTTTCAGATCAACGCAAATATGATGTCAATGAGGTCGATTCCATGTTCACAAACTAAACTAATTTTAAGTTAGTGTATCTTTTTCTTTCTATTTCATTAAGAAAAGGATCAAATTAAGATGTTCCATAGACAGTTTAGAAACGATTTTTTTTTTTAATAATTATAAACTAGCGCTTGACCGCAATCCCGCCTGATGGTAAGCAGTGATGCGATCATTGATGGTAAAGCGCGCTAGTTTATTAAGAGCCGAAGAAAGACGGCAGTTGAGCGAGGTGATGCAATATCAAACCCAACAACACGACCAACGATGCTGCGCCAAAGGGAGATTGATCTGAAGACCACAACCACAACAACATTAGGCGCATCGTACCCGGCACACATAGCACCCGTCCTCCGTACGGCTTCACCAGACATCATGCCGGAACACGACAAATCGCTTGGCAGCAAGGCTTTGTCTGGTGGGTGGTAACTTCTGCCGGCGGCCGATGTTATGGCCTACCACCGAATAAATTTATAATAACCGATTATCATCATGGCGACCAAAAATACACCATTAACGTCAGGCGCGGACTAATTTGACTAACATTTTATCTTCTGTCCTTTTCCTAATTAAATATAAAAAGGTGCAATGAACTTAAATTTAGTTCAGTTTATGAATAAGAAAATCGGGCCCAATAAGTCTCTTATTGTCAAATACTTCCCACAGAACGTTCAGTCCCTAAACATTAAAAGTCAATAATCTAAAATAGAAATACATTAAAATGGACAAAGCTATCATAATAAATCTTTCCAATTACAAAACTGCCATTACTTTTGCAACCGAGTCAACAAATCAAACGACGCAATAAACTCTAAAGGCTATTTATCTATAACTTAGAGCAGGAAGTTCAATGTTCTGATAGCACAGTTCAACAACAAAGCTGTGAATGGGCTAAAAATACCCACAAAAAAATGGGTTAATGACTCTCTTTTAATACAAACGACCCCCGTTGAAACGTCTTTATAAAAGCTAGCCACACAGCCATGGAGCGTCTAATACAAACATTTTTATGGAAGTTCGTCGAAACGATGCCGTGAACGTTCTATGTTTTGTTAACTACTTTTAATCTATCAAACATTATTGCATTATTTTTTCTGACTCAGGCATGTATGTTTCGCAAGAAAGTTAATAAACTTCCTTATGCGAAAGAATGTCGGAAAACCGAATACCCTACATTGTATATTTGAGATAAAATGTAGGTTTAGGCGATTCACACACGGCACCGCGTACCGGACGGCTAACTAAAGAGTACCGCTCGTACGTGTGTTAGGCATCTACGGATTTAATAGAGGTCAATGCGACATGAGATCCGTTCACCGCCATCCGTGCGTATGTGAATCGCCTTAGGGTGCCGGTAATTGATACAAACGTTAGAAGCCTCAGAAGCCTCAAATCTGATAAACAGTCTTACTCTAGAGTCTAGGTATCAGACATTTGGGCTTCTACCAAGCCGTAACCACTATCAAATATCTACAAATGGCAACTGTGACCAACTACCTATGTATTATGCATTCCGAAACACCATGATAAAAAAGGCAAATACCTAAGTATCTAAGGCGATTCACATACGGCACCGCGTACCGCCGCGGATGGCGGTGAAGCGGATCTCATGTCGCATTAACCCCTATTATCCGTATTACAATGCTCGAAGACCTCAGTAGGGCCTCCAAGTGAGTCGGTCTTAAAATGAACATGGGTAAGACGAAAGTCATGTCTAATGCCCATGTTGTACCGACTCCTATAAAGATTGGAGACTCTGTTCTCGAAGTTGTTGACAGTTACGTGTACCTCGGACAAACTATCCAGTTAGGAAGGTCCAACTTCGAGAAAGAGGTCAATCGTCGAATCCAACTCGGCTGGGCTGCTTTCAGGAAGCTACGTAGAATCTTCTCGTCCGAAATACCGCAGTGTCTCAAGACAAAAGTCTTCGACCAGTGTGTGTTGCCAGTGATGACTTATGGAATTGAGACGTGGTCGCTAACAATGGGGCTTATAAGAAAGCTCAAAGTCACTCAAAGGGCAATGGAGAGGGCTATGCTTGGGGTTTAACTGCGCGATCGAATCAGGAATGAGGAGATCCGCAGAAGAACGAGAATAGCCCGAAGAATTGCAACACTAAAGTGGCAGTGGGCTGGACACATTGCCCGTAGGACCGATGCCCGATGGGGCCGACGGGTTCTCGAGTGGCGACCACGCACCGGAAGACGTAGCGTGGATAGGCCCCCGACAAGGTGGACCGACGACCTGGTGAAGGTCGCGGGAAACCGCTGGATGCGGGAGGCGCAGGACCGGTCGTCGTGGAGAACCTTGGGGGAGGCCTATGTCCAGCAGTGGACGTCTTTCGGCTGAAATGATGATGATGATGATGATGATGATCCGTTTTATCCGTAGATGCCTAACACACGTACACCGCTTAACCGCGCGGTCGAGCGGTACTCTTTAGTTTGCCATCCGCGGCGGTACACGGTGCCGTGTGTGAATCGCCTAATTATGTAACGCGCCATTAGTATTAGTAGGAATCATTTCGAAGCAAATTGCCAATCCATTGCTTCATAATCTTCGAAAATTTGTCTGCTCAAAAATGTAAATAACGCAATGAATATTATTGAATTGTCAAAATGAAACTCATTGCTACTGATTATATTGTGTTACGCAATTACCCTTTATTACCAAATACCCTCAATTCGTAGACATAGATATGCAGTCGTTTCATGTAAAAAACTGGTAATTAGCAGCATCTGTTTAGCCTGAAAACTGATCCAAACATAGTTGGGAATAGGATAGCCGCTGAGGGCTAATCGCGCTAGAAGAGACCCGTCGAACTTGCGACGACGGGTCTTTACCCGTCGTCGCCTTGCAGGCCTTGGCCTGCCGGGGGTACCGTAGAATTGGGCGGACCCGGTACCCCGGAAAGGCAGATGACGAACGCTTAGGTGGTTTTTTAGTCCGGCACACCCCTCCGCGTCCCCGAGCGGAGGATAGTCCATGAGGATTTTTCCACCTTCGGAAAAAAAGGCTCATCTGTCATGAATCAAAAATGTAATTCTTTAAAAGTATCATCATCATCATTCATCGGCTGCCGGCAGAAGTTACCACCCACCAGACAAAGTCTTGCCGCCAAGCGATTCGTCGTGTTCCGGCATGATGTCTGGTGAAGCCGTACGGAGGACGGGTCTGAGCAGTTGTGTTGCGATGTGTGCCGGGTACGATGCGTCAAATGTTGTTGTGTCGGGAGTTTGGTCGTGGAGGGTCTCCACATCAATCTCCCTCTGGCGCAGAATCGTTGGTCGTGTTGTTGGGTTTAACATTGCACCACCTCGCTCAACTGCCGTCTTCCTTCCTATTCACTAAGTTTTTTTTTTAAGTGAATGGGCTTAATAAATTAGTGCGCTTTACCATCAACGATTGCATCACTGCTTATCATCAGGCGGGATTGCAGTCAAGCACTAGTTTATAATTATTATTAAAAAGCAAAAAAGTACACTAACTACCCCCAGCTAAACGTCATAATAATGTTATAGGAATAGGTCTACAAGTAATTGGTAGACGTAATGCCTTTGAAAGTCGTTTAACCTGTCCGTTTGAAGAAAAATGAAAAATTATTCGCGTTTCTTATAGCGTAATTTAATTTTTTACTGAACGTCCTAAGAAAATAATTCCATTACTGAAGCAATTTCCTTTAACTGCCAACGATTTTAGCTTACCGTCGCGAAGTACCTAATGCTGGTAACAACATAGCTCTGAGAGCTGGAAACTCTTTCGAATTTACCTTTAGTATCGCGAAAGAACTTTCGCAAAATTCTATTTGCTTGTCCGACATTATGGAGCAAGCTATTCTGTACTCTACTCCACTTTTATATAGTCTATTTAGTCTGTGAATATTTTTGCAAGGTGGCAAGTGTATGTTAGTAGAAAGGTATTATTGGAAATTCCTGAACGTTCGGAACGTTCGGCTGATATGGAACGTAGACGATAGTTGGACTGCGATTGGAGGGAACTCCTGTCTCGGACGTGAAGGCTTCCCGCGGCGTAACACTGCATTCTGTATTGTTTCACGAAATAAAATGTATTGAGAAAATCTTCAAGCTTTTCTTTCGTAGAACATTGTAAAGGAATGCTGATGTCGGGGTTTTTCTGCGTTTTGTTTTGTGTAAAGAGCTGTCGAATTGTAGCCTGATAAAGTTTGGTAACAAATAAAACACAAAAGCTCTGTAAGTAGAAAGTACAGCCAACAGAGTCAGGCAAATCAGGCAGCTGATTAGTATGGTAGGTCATACTAATCAGCTGCCTGATTTGCCTGCAAGTAGTTATTCCGGGTCTGGATGTTTGTGTATGTGAGTTTATATGTTTGTTAACGCACCCACGATACAGTAGAAATTCGTAATGTAAAAATAAAAATAATGAAAAATTATATCCTACGTCAATTTGCTCTATTATATTTATTTTACAGACTACTGTTAAATAATGACAGCTGTGGTTTTTATATGGACAATTAGCTTTTGTCCGCGGCTTCGCTTGCGTTAAATTTGAGGTAACTCGGTTTCCCTTTCCAGATTCAGGACACAGAAGAGAATTCGGAACTGAATATTATTAAAGAGTTGGGAGCGGATACCAAGAAAAAAATATGCATGATTTTTTTATTAGTCACAAATAGTCCGCATAACAATTTATAGCATTCTACCTTGAAAATTTCGGACGCTCCATACATAATTCCACCCCCATTTTACCCTTTAAGGAAGCGATAGAAAAAGACAAAAGTAAGCCAAAGTTGAAGGTATGGAGCACTCTCCAAGTTGAAGGTATGGAGAGTGCTCCATACCTCCAATTTTGGACGACATGATTGGCGCAGTGGTTAAGTGATTGACAGCTGCGCTGCCTGTCACGAGGAAAAAATACTTGTATGACCTACAAGTAGTTGTCCTGGAAGGGGGTTCGTTTGTGTATGTGAGTTAATAAAAACAGAAATTCCTAGTGCGGGGCAAAGCTTACTCAAAAAGTAAAAGAAATATCGCCACTTGAAAAATAACGCCAAATCGTCGCTCCATTTTGCCATGCAGGACTGACAAACAAACGGACATTCATACTTTCTCATTTAATATATTATTATGAATTTAAATTGGTAGTCACTTAGCCTAACAATCAATTTCCCTGACTCTTTACCTTCCATACTGTCTGTAGGTACATGTGTCCATTATACCATCGATCACGCCTGTAGGACCGTAATCCAAATGCGATAGGGTAGATCTTATCGCGATTAATCTGGTGCATTTCCACTCCCGGTCTGAAAATGAAAATATTCTAGCAGAAAATCAATTACGAGGAGCTTAGGGATTGCGTTTCGATCCTGTCTTTAATACTGCTTACTCTTTTAGCTATAAATAACTTAGGTAATACATATTAGACTAAAACGTCAAAGAGAGCTTCTGTGATAGCATATGCTTGGCTTTGTAGCCAGACTTGTGGAGCCATTTTAAAATTATATTTGTTCAGGGAAGCTATGTTGAAGGTATGTGGTCTAATTTATTGTACCTTAAGATAGGGCCCAAGGAAAGTAAAGAATCTATGACTGAAAGACGGGGTGGCGGTATATGGTTACAGCGATAGGTTTGCTGAAAATCGTTGGAAATAGCATGCTGTTTAATAGCAGTGGCCGGAACAAACAATTGCCTTATCGTGAGGACTTGCCAATATTCGTAGAGCTTGACGTCGGAGGAAAGTCCTACTACCTCATTTTTGTCCAGCATGAAACATAAAAGTAAGACATCTTTTGAATGTTTCAGCTAGTTATAAAAACATTTTAGTGTACTTACATTACATTAAAACCCAAAAACATATTCAAGAAATACTTAACTATCCCCAAGTTCGGAAGAATATTTTATTTAAATCGCGGTCTGGATGACAGGACAGGACAGGACAGAGCACGTCTCACTTAGTCAAAAACACATTTGATTCTTGTCTTGGCGCTAATAAATGCGTGTTGAAATTAATTACAGTACCTAAAAAAACTAACGCTGCAGGAAAAACGCGCGCTTGTTATCTTATTCTAACTTCTTAAAATTTACAAGAGTTAGCTAATGATTCCTTAACAAAACTAATTTTCTTACCTTCGCCGTTTTTGCAAATTAGTGATTTAATATTCACAGCGTAGCAGCCATCTCAGTAATTGTGGTCGACAAACGAACTATAGTTAAGTAGAAACTCGCATAAAACAAAGTGTCAGTTATTATATTAATAAGGGAGGGCGGGAAAACCCTACCCTTTTTGTTTACCCCTCGCGCCAACTTCCTCTTTGTCTCTTTGATGAAATATATTAACGTAAATATTCCGGGCGTTGTCTATGCTTTTTATTTCGCGCCATGTTTGTCGTAATGCCGACAGCCAGTTTACATTTATGAATGTGGAACGTTGGTTCTTTTTTTGAACGTGTGAATTTTTTCATAAATTTTTGACTGCATTTTGGAGTACTGAGACTAAGCTGCTACGTTGTCTGAATTTGGAAATCTTACCAGCCGTTTTGGGCTTTCCAGGTTTAATCTGTGAGGTCTATTTTGTAATTCACTAACAGTAGGAATGTTATTTTGACAGTCTAACAACATTCACTGAGTTATTTATGTTGTGAAACAGACAACTTTTTCTAACATTTGATGCATTGGATTAGCAACGTCGTTTATACTTATTCAGATTGAATTTGATACTTAATGTGTTACACCGTTAGCGTACGGGTGTCTTATGTAATACCACGTGGTGTTCGTTTTGTTGAACAATAGGAAAACGGTAAGTTAAATTTAATAAAAACAATAATTTACTCCTAAAGTTGGAATTCGGAGCAAGTAGTGGCAAACTGACAAAACAACACAACAGGCTGCTATTGAAACTAAACATTTGAACAAAACATTTCAACTATTACACTGTAATTTATGGGACGGTAAATAATGGTTACCAAAATCACAATGTTTACTGTGAATACAACTAATGGCATTGTTTATTTAATTTATGATACCAACATAAATAGAGGTACACCTAACCAAAACCACATTGACTTGCAACTTACTACTTTAACGAATACCTCGTTAAAAGGTAGCAGCAAGAGCTTAGACATATCCACTACATTAACAGAAGATGATAAGAAAATGCTGCTGTTTAAGAAACTATCAATACAATTTTATTATTTTAATTACCTGCTTAGCATGCCTTCTTGTTTACCAATAAAAAAAATGTCGGTTGGGTTACCAAAAGACACCAACAAAGAAGAAAGATTTTAAGTAAAGATATTCTCACAAAAGCAGGGTAGAAAAATAAAAGAACAGCGACGGAAAAGTAACTTAACCAAACTTTTGTATTCTGTTGATAAAAGGCTGAGTTACGTCGGTGACAACGAGAAAATATTTTATGCAAAACAAGATACTTACTTCACATAAAATCTACATAATTACATACATCTACCGTAATATTATTACTTCGTAGATCCACGTCAGTTGACCGCTGGGTAGTAGGCTGCCCTGATTTATTAGAGGCGAAGCTCTCACAAAAACCCAAGGCGCCGGGTCCTAAGCTCTTTCCCTTTCATAAGGCCACATGTATTTTCCGCACGTTTCGTCATATCAAAGAGGTTTTTATTAATACTTTGGATAAAACGTTTATCATGTTATATTATTTGAAATGACCTGTAAGTGTTTAAAATTAACTCCGTACTTTCAGCCTTCATACATACATATAAAAATCACGCCATCTTTTCGTGAGGACAGACTCAACCTACAGAGAAGCACGTGCCTCGATCGTTACTATGCCCTTTTGTCTTGTTTACGTTAATTCTTCTGCTTACACGTACACCTTTTGTGATAATGCTAGTAGAAATGGCTGTAGATCTACCTAAAGATTAAAATGCGATGCCAATTGGTAGAGGAAGAAGCTTACTCCCACGTAAAGGGACGAATTTTCTAGGTAATATTGGATTTCTAGTCACGGGACCGGGGAAAAATATTTGGGAATAGAATTTGAGTGCTACTGAATCTTGATGAAAGCAGCTTTCTATTTTCTGGGAACATTAATGTAATTAGCACCAATTTATAATTACTGAGAATAAGCATGCGCACCATTTATCGAACATTTGACCAAATTATTGTTAATAATGTAATAGTAATAATAATATTCATTTTTCTCATTTCACATAAAATTGCATTGTTATAAACAATAATTTGGCGGTAGTTTAATATAAGCTTTTGTAAATATAAGGCTTATCAATAAAATAATGAACAATACATAGGTAGTCTGACTCCTTAACTAGGTGTAGACCTGTGACTTAGGAGTCAGTGTTAGGAGTTAGTGTTGGTTGACGTTAGTCGAGTCTGGGGAAATATCAATGAAGCCAAAACATATCACTATAACAACCATAGGCAATACCACATGGGACAGAGCGAGATTTATAATCCATCACAGTAATGTGTAGAGCGAGTCTCTTGTCATAAACAAAGTAGAGATCTAGGCTCTAGACTTCTTCTGAGAAACACTGCCCGACATGGGATTTGGAAAAAACACTATAATACCCAATTGATATGGGCGTACCCAGCTTCTGGCCTAGGGGGAGGGCAAGTCAGGACTAGGGGAAGGCAAGTCAGCCCTAGGGGGGGAGGAGGAGGAGGGGGGGGGGGGGGGCAAGTCAAATTTTTAGATTGAGTAATCTTTGTGCACTATAGTCGCATGCGGTTTTTTGGTAATTACACCGTACATTTTGTAAGTCTCTGCTGTGTGGTTTTAAATAAAATTTAGAGATTTTTCCTCGTTTATACTTTGTTTAGTAATTAGGGGAGTTCATACATGTTCTGCGAGATTTCGGACAGGGGGGGGGGGGGCAGTTGCCTCCCCCTGCCCTACCCTGGGTACGCCCATGTCAATTGATATTCATGAACAAAATAATTAACACCACGCGAAAGAACGACCCAATCTAGGTTAAAATTAAATTCCAAAAAGCGAGACAGAGAGTATAATCATGTAATTCGGATAATAAACCAAATTTCTGGTTGCCAATATACGACAATGTATTTCGAGACTGACGGGCGTGAAATTAACATCAACGAAAATCTGAGCGAAAAGGACGTGATGGGAATTCTATATCGAGCTTACCATTATAATGTGGTACACACGCAGGGCATGTGGGGTTATCAATTATGTTGATAAGGTAGATTTCGGTAAATTTTCAGAAAAGGGAGCTGTCTTCAGAATAATTTAGTTCCGACTTAGATAGATTTTTGCTTTCCGATGCGTTACAAACGATTTTCTTCTTCAGTAACGGTATCGTCAAAACAACTGTATGTTTTTGAAGGGTTTTTTTTGGGGGGTTTAAAAAATGTTGATCGAAAATTCGTAAGACAGAGGGATTGCACACCGTGCCAGTGTAGGGGAGGAAATAATATTTCCCTCTCTTTTTTAAAAATGTATGCCACATTTTCGCCGCTTGTTAGAAATAGAGGCTTCTGCTGTTTCTTTAAGCGAGTGCAACTTTTTAATATAAATTAATTGTAATAGTTTTAAAGTGTTGTTGTCATGTTTGTGTACGATAGCGCAAAAAACGAATATTAGACAGATAAAAAAATTATTCCCTAAGAATATTAAAAATAATAATCAAATTAGCCCGACAATCAGCACTTTTTAAATGATAGCAAAATTGAGTCCCTTAAGACGCCCACCTTTCGCCACTTCCTAGTAGTTTAACCATTCCAAAATATTCAAAAATGTTCAACGTACATTTTTCATTTCAAGTTATCACTTCTGACGGTACTCTCAGCGTGCAAACTGTTCTTAGTTTCGGACGGTCCGTCCGATTTTCATGAAGTAAACGCCTGGATTCGAACTCACGACCTACAACTTAAGTCGGAGCTATTAATTGGCCACCACTGCCTGTATGTTGGACCAATGAGAACCACCAAGACAAGTCTGATGAGAATTTTCCTCAATTTCCGAATATTACTTCAACTACAATCCATCTACAAATCATCATCATTATCTCAGCGTTAATCCCAGTCGTAACCGAAGCTTTGGAGTCTGGGGTCCGCTTTACCAGTTTAATTGCTGATTTTGGCGAAACTTCGACATTTTCCGTGAAGCGACTGCCGTCTGACCTCCACAACCCGAAGGCGATATCGAAGCATTGCAGTTAGACCAATTGTTGGACTTTTGAGGGCTCCAACAACCCGTAACGACTGCCATTAGATGTTCGTATGGTAACCGGGACCAACGGCTTAACGTGCTTTCCGAGGCACAACCAGACCAGGGCAAATATTCATATTCATGCATACAAATATTTGCACCGCGCGGGGATTGGACCCGCGCCTCCTTGCGCAGCGGCCGCGTTCGCTACCCCTACGCCACGGAGGCTGTCACAGTCCATAAGTACATCATTATAATTATTCAAATAAATTTAATCGAAAATCCACAAATAGGTGCAACATGTCATCCTGTGCATATTGAAAGAGTTGGCGGCGAGAAATTGGTTATTTAATACGTACGGGCTGGCAACGGGCCAGTTATTTGTCACTGATAGATAGATAGATAGAATACTCTTTATTATGTACACCAAATAGATTACAGAACATAAATAAAAATATTTTACAAAGGGTGACACAATGGGCGGTCTTATCGCTAAGAGCGATCTTTTACAGACAACCTTTGGATGGAATTCTAAGAGGTAGGATAAAGAAATAGTGTAGGTAGTCTACAGTGTACTATTTACATAGATTATACAATAAATATATACGTTAACTGCATCATACTAGTTTAAATAAATTTATACATCTAATTAATAAATATCATACAAGAGCACATTAAATATAATAATATGTTTAAAGAGATAGGAAGTGCTTTTTTATCATAGTTTTAAAAGTAAACAGTGTTTGAGCACGCCTTGCGGACACGGGCAAGTCATTCCATAGCCGAACTGCTTGTACAGTAAAGGATTTATCATAGAAACTAGTGGAATGCATCGGCATGTCTAATATCAGGTTTTCCGATGACCTCAGATATCTATTATGTGTGTCATGAAGGAACTTGAAACGTTCTTTAAGATAAGAGGGGGTTGTAGGATTAAACAAAATGTTGTAGAGCTGAAATAGTATATGAGAATTCCGGCGAAGACGTATGGGAAGCCACTTAAGCTTTGTACGAAATTCAGATATGTGATCATATTTGCGCAAGCCAAATATAAATCTTATGCAAAAGTTTTGAAGTCGCTCAAGTTTATCTAGTTGTGCCTCAGTAAGATCTGGATAACTGACATCTGCGTAGTCAAGGATGGGAAGTAGAAGTGATTGTGCAAGCGCAGTTTTAGTGGCAGTAGGAAGAAAGTTCCGTAACCGTCTCAGAGACTTGCCAGATGCAAAAATTTTGCGACTGACATCTTGTAGCTGTGGATCCCAGGATAGATGCTTGTCGATCCAAACCCCAAGGTTCTTAACCTTCTCACTGAACGGAATAGCAGTACCATTAAATTGAACTTGGGGAAGTTGCGACCAGTCTATCCTGGGGAACATCCTTGAACTGCCAATAACAATGACCTGAGTCTTCGATGGGTTAACATGCAACCCATGCGCCTCACTCCACTCACAGATTGAGAACAAATCCTTGTTAATAATTTGAATGGCGCCAGCTAGATCTGAGTGGCTAGCTTGTTTATAAATCTGCAAATCATCTGCATAAAGGTGGTAGGATGAAAGAAGGTTTTTGGTGATGGAGTTGATAAATATTGCGAAAAGTAAAGGAGATAAAACGCCGCCCTGAGGTACACCGGCAGAAGTATAGCACCACGAAGAGCAAGACTCTTCTATGCATATACGTTGCCGACGGCCATACAGGTAACTACGAAACCAGTCAATCGCCGTTGGAGATATGTTAAGCGAGCGAAGCATGCCAAGTAGGATATCGAAATCGACATTGTTGAATGCATTACTAAAATCCAGTAAGCAAAGAACCGTCAGATTTCCCTGCTCCATACCCAAACGTATGTCATCAGTGACATTAACTAAGGCTGTAGTGGTACTGTGACCAGGACGAAAACCAGATTGGAAAGGATTGAGTAGACTATTCTTACAAAGAAAAGTACTAAGCTGATGATGAACAAGGCGTTCTAGGACCTTGGAGAGGAAAGGCAAGATGGATATGGGACGGTATTCAGAAAACGAAGTTGGATTGGATTTTTTGGGTAACGGAATGACTTTGGCATCTTTCCACATCGATGGAAAGGCACCATAGGATACAGAGTAGTTAAGGATGTGGCACAGGATAGGAAGGATCTCGTCGAGGACAGGGAGTACCATTTTCCGACTTACACAATCACTACCGATTGCGTTGGACGTGATCGAAAGTATGCTCTTCTTAACATCACAATCAGTGAATTGACTAAAAATAAATGGGTCATGATCCGGTGTTGGAAGGTTCGAAAGATTGTTAATTGTATTCGCCTTTATGAACCCATTACAGTGGGACGAAGAGGAGAAGTGTTGATTCAATAGATCAATATTTAAGTCTTTGGGAAGCGATTCTTGGCGAGATTTTCCAACACCCATGGATTTGAGAAATTTCCAGACTTTTGCTGGATCTTCGTTTTCAACGGAAGTGTGGATATAACGGCGTTGTGCATCTCTACATACCTTATTGCAGCGATTGCGTGCATCAACAAGGATCTTCCAGTTCGAAGGCGAGGGCCGGCACTTATATTTAGTTTTAGTCACAGCCTTTCTGTGCATGATAGCCCTAATATCATCTGTAAGCCATGGCGCCGGAAGATGTTTGATTTTCACTGCACGAATTGGAGCGTGAATATCATACAGCTGCACCAAATGATCAGTAAGTAGCCTGATTTTATCATCCACCGATTCAGCATCAAATAAAGAAGCCCAGTCAATGTTGGCAGCGCCTCTTCGGAGATCATCAGTATTCATACCACCAAAATTGCGCTGCAGGAGAACTTTAGGTTTTGCCTTAGGTGGGCGAATTTTATAGGATAGGAATAATAGATGATGGTAAGAAAACATGTCAGCTGGGCATTGACCATGCTTGCTGACATGTTGCGGAGAAGAAACAATGAGAAGATCCAAAAGTGAAGGATTACAGTTGGGAAAATGATGTGTAGCACTCAAAGGTAGAATTGAAAGATTTGAAGACTGGACTATTGATCGAAGAGAAGAAGAGCGGAAGTCGTTTTTCAATAAGCAAGTATTGAAATCCCCCATAATGACTGTATGACTGTAAGAGGGTGTTAGGTTTTCTAGGATCTTGTCACTGAGAGCGTTATCTATAGTTGTAATAGTCAAAACAGTGTTACTACACTACGTAAAAGTATCTTCATGTACACTTTTATAACAGTAGGTAACGTTTTTAGTGGCCGCAGTGTTTTACGCGCACCAATCGAAAATGGGTACTAGAGAAGATAGGATCCAATGAGGAATACCGGGTCGAGGCCTGTCGGGGACGCAGTGGATGCTTCAGCGAATCCCGCACCTCCGGCCATGGGTAGAGGTGAAATACCGCGGTAATGTTAGCCTGTAAGAGTCTCCACTATCACCTCCACGATGGAAGAAGTCCTTGAGGATTTCCACTGCGAAACCAAAAGCGAAAAACTTTATTTTGACCACTATATTTTGTATTATTGTATTATTTCCCTGAGCTCCTGTTGAGTATGAGGTCTTGCGTTCGATTGCCAGGACGAGGAGTATTGGGTTAATTCGTCCTGTATTACTCAGTAGCAACCGGAACGGGTCAGTAGAGCAGTGGTGGCCTAGAGATATCGGCCGCGACGTACATGTAGGTCGTAAGTTCGAACTCGATCAGACGCTTAACTTTGTGTAAATTAAATAAATAAATAAATATATACGGACAAATCACACAGATTGAGCTAGCCCCAAAGTAAGTTCGAGACTTGTGTTATGGGATACTAACTCAACGATACTATATTTTATAATAGATACATATATAGATAAACATCCAAGACCCAGGCCAATCAGGAAAAGATCGTTTCCCATCATGACCTGGCCGGGGATCGAACCCGGGGCCTCCACGTCGCAGTCAGGCGTGGTGACCGCTGCGCCACGGAGACCGACTAAATATCATCGCCACTGCTTTCAAAACGCTGAAGGAAAACATCGTAAGGAAACCGGCATGCCCTTGAACCAAAAACTTTGAAGATGTGTGACATTTACCAACCCGCACTGGGTCAGCGTGGTAGATTACGGCCTCCTCCTTCACCGAGAGGAGTCCTGTCGCAATTGTGGGAACTTTATAGGCTGACTAGCTGACCCGGCAAACGTTGTTTTGCCATATAAATAATAAAAAAAAATTAGGTGTGGACTACCCCTAACATTTAGGGGGATGAAAAATAGATGTTGGCCGATTCTCATAGATACCGGATAAGCACAAAAAATTTCATCAAAATCGGTCGAGCCGTTTCGGAGGAGTTTAAGTTCGAACACCGTGACACGAGAATTTTATATATTAGATTATGTTATGATATGTAACCCGGAGTCTGGATTTGTGCCCCTTTGATGTAAATGGACTCATCATCATCATCATCTTTATCAACCTTTTATCGTCCCACTGCTGGGCAGAGGTCTCCTCTCATACAGAGAAGGATTGAGCGTAATCACCACGCTTGCTCAATGCGGGTTGGCGATTTCAGACTTAAAGTCCAGGTTTCCTCAAGATGTTTTCCTTCACCTTCAGTCATTGGTGTCCAAGATATTCTTAGAAAGTACATATAACTTTAGAAAAGTTACATTGGTACTTGCCTGACCTGGAATCGAACCCGAGCACTCATACTTGAGAGGTTGGTGTTTTAACCACTAGGCCACCACGACTTCCGTTTAAATGGACTCACCCCACAGGAATTAAAAAAAAATTACGAAATTTGGGTGAGACTCACACTTCGGGACGGTTATTTAAGGTACCTAATAAAACATTATGTTCTATTTGAATTTATTTAAACATAATTTACCATATTTATACAATTTCTATATTTAGTTTGCATATTTACTTTACCTATTTACACAGATTGTTCTACAAAATATACATAACTTAAGGGACTATTAATAATTCATACCATCTTAGCAAACATTCCCACGGATTATAATTAATGAACGTATTATTATTAGATAGCTAACAGTCAACATAATTATGTATGAGATAACAAAATTCCTAACAATGAATTGACTACTGTTGACATAATAATTCCTAAAACAGAACATTGCAAAGAAAATCAAATAAAAATACTTTCAGAGCATCTAGCCCGTGTCCTAATCCCAACTTCTTTTATTGTAGAACAATCTGTGTAAATTACAGATTGTTCTACAAAATATACATAACTTAAGGGACTATTAATAATTCATACCATTTTAGCAAACATTCCCACAGATTATATTTAATGAACGTATTATTATTAGATAGCTAACAGTCAACATAATTATGATTGAGATAACACAATTTCCTAACAATGAATTGACTACTGTTGACATAATAATTCCTAAAACAGAACATTGCAAAGAGAATCAAATAAAAATACTTTCAGGGCATCTAGCCCGTGTCCTAATTCCAACGTCTTTCATAATATATTTCTAACATTGAATAAACAGTAACATGCATCATAACTTATATATTTCTGATTCTGGCACATACAGATTTTCAAAATATTTGCAAAAACATCATATATTTTTTTAAAAACAATCATAGAAGGAGATGCTTTTTAAGAAACTTTCAAAACATCGGACCCATTTTTATTCTTTTATTTATAAACATCCATTGTGTGATAATACGGTAAACGCATGTGAAATATTTTTGATATCCACTGAGTATTAAACTTTAGGTAACAATTCTTAATCTAGAGAAACTGTCTGGTACACTCACAACGTACAGTGGCCTCCAAAAGTTAGTTGATATGGCATCTGCCGATCTGACTTCCACAACCCAATCATTGGGTACCTAACTAATCTAGTTATCCAAATATTTGAACAGTACCTACTATTTAGAATTAAGCAAAATGTTATAAAAATTGTGTCGCTTCCAAAAGTTAGTATATATTTTTCCACATTAGCTGTGACATACCACATTCTTCTGCCTAACCTTTTCCGAAGTATATTGGGGTTCTTGCTAAAATAATTACAGCTGCACAGATCGATGGATCAGTTAAACTACGCTTACCACGGATGGTTTGTGGGTGGATATTTACATACCGAGACCCCTCCGTGCCCTGGAAAGCACGTTAAGCCGTCGGTCACGGCTGTCATTTTTAGATCTTTGACAGACGTTACAGGTTGTCAGAAGTCCGAAAATTTAACTACTAGTCTTATTAAGGGTTATCGGTGGTTAGATTTACCACCCAGTTGGGCAACATACTGAGTTTAGAAAAGGCTATGCAGATCATGTAGGCTACCAGTCTAATCGGACCGGATACGGCTGAATATCTGTATTTTATGTACTGCGACTGCCTATCTGGGCTCCACAACCCAATCACAAGGTACCATTTAAAAGTCTAGTGATCCAAATGTTTGAACAGTACTATTTAGAATTAAGCAAAATGTTATGAACATTGTGTAAAAAGCTGAGAAATAAACAATTTATTTATTTATTGACTAATTTCCTTTGGAGTACCAGTTTAAATGATGATCAAGATATTTGCGTAACACACAATTAGTAGCAGTAGGTTTCATTTTGACAGTTTAACAGTTCTTAACCAACGTAAAGAACGCAATGAACGTTGTTAACACATTTTTCGGAGATATGGAGAAATCTATCAGCAATATGCTTCAAAATGTTTGAAAATGTCGCCGATTCCGTTGTCCCCAAACTAAACTAATTTTAAGTTATGTGCAACTTTTTCTTTCCATTCCGTTAATAAAAGTTTAGAAATTACATTTTAATTTAATCCTGTCAAATTAAGATACTGCATAGACAGTTTAAACGCGATTATAAACGTGGCGACTGAAAATACGCCAGTTTAAGTCAGGAGCCCACTAATTTGGCAGGTCTAAACTGACATTTTATCTTCTGTCCTTTTCTTAATGAATTAGAAAGAAAAAGGTGCAGTTAACTTAAAATTAGTTAAGTTTGTTAACAACAGAATCGGCGCCATTGATTGTAATGGTGCGTTACACAATAGGGTATTTGACTAAAAAAAAAACTAATTAGTCCATCAGTCAGATTTCCAAAAAAATACTAGACAAGTATTTTTTTCATATAAACAAAAAATGAAGATGACACAGTGCGTTGAAAACTTGTCTGACGTCACTGCATGCTACATTTTTTAGCGACCAGTGATGTCACCAGCCACCACTCCTGATCTTTGATGCCTTTTATATTTGTCAATTTTTATTGTTTTGATATAACAAAAAATACGTGTCTAGTATTTTTTGGAAATCTGACTGACGGACTAATTCGTTTTTTTTAGTCATATACCCTATTAGGCAGCGTATGCAGCCCGAATTTAAAAATGATAACTAAATTTTGAATACCGCTGTACATTTGACAGTTATACTATACTGTATCACTACTTTACTAGTACCGACGTGACTACGAACACATCACAAAGTTTATTATCTCAATGCATTTGTACAGTAAATATAAACAACAAACATCTCAAATGTACTATAATTACTTAATAGCTAAATAAACAGATATTATTCACTACAAAAATGGAATGTTCTAAGTATGCTGATAATGCTAAAACTATGTATGTACAAATGATTAATTGTTTCACATTCCAATGAAGTATTTGTATTTTATCCAACACATTCCAACGAAAAAAAAAAGAATAACAATAGGTGTGGCAAATTCATAATAATCTTGTCCAAGTTTTTAACAACAATCAAAATCGAATAAGGAAACAAGCTATTGTTTTCGAATACGTAAATAGTTTCCAGCAAGCAGGTATGGGCTTCATAGCACCATTTATTCACTTTGGCACTTAGCCCATATAGAATCAACGTTTTTTAATGAATCAAGTTGCATTACTCATTAACATTTTCACCATAGATACTACCAATGGAGTTTACTTATAAGCTAAATGACTATTAGACGGTTTGGTACTAATAGTAACATTAGGCGAGACGATCATAATGGGCGCTTAGTCATCCAGCACTCTAATTGCGTAACTTACTATTACTATCAGTTGGAATCAATTCGAAGCACATTGCTAATTCATTTCTCCATATGTTCGAAAATGTGTCTCTTCAACAATGTAAATAACGCAATGAATGTTGTTGAACTGTCAAAATGTAACACATTGCTACTAATAGTGTGTTACGTAATAGGGTATTTGACTAAAAAAAACTAATTAGTCCGTCAGTCAGATTTCCAAAAAATACTAGTCACGTATTTTTTCTTTTTTCATATAAACAAAAAATGAAGACGACACAGTGCGTTGAAAACTCGTGAGACGTAACTGCACGCTACACTTTTTAGCGACCAGTGACGTCACCAGCCGCCACTCCTGATCTTTGGTGCCTTTTATATTTGTAAATTTTTATTGTTTTGATAAAACAAAAAATGCGTATCTAGTATTTTTTTGGAAATCTGACTGACGGACTAATTAGTTTTTTAGTGAAATACCCTATTACCCTGCTGTTTATGGGGAATACCCTGCATCTCCGGTACATGAGTACATTATTGTATACAAAGTCTCAATATTTATCACTAAAATTACATCAAATTTTGGTTTACTTATGTATATCATCTTATATAGTAGATAATGGTTTCGCTTTCGATTCCCCTGTTCTCAAACTAAACTTATTTTAAGCTCAGTTAGTGTTTCATTAAGAAAATTAGGTACAGAATATAAATATTAGTTTCGTCCTGACAAATAAGTCTGCGACTGACGTAAATCGACGTATTTTTAGTCGCCTTGTCTTTAAACTAAAATATCTATTTAAACTAAACTATTTATGGAGTAACTTAATTTTGATAGAACTAAACTAGTATATTATCTTCTATACTTAATAGAATAAAATAGCAAGAAAAAACACACTGAACTTAAGATTAGTTAAGTGTGGGAACAGGAGAATCTCCACGAATGTCTATACTCTATAGAAATTCCCTGTATTTTAAATATAAGAAGAATATAGGTAAGTTTGTGTGCTGTTCTGAATAGTTTTGCTGGATTATATTCAAACCCTTTAACAAAAACGCAAAAGGCTTTGAAAGAGTTTATAATTTATTTATACTGAAAATGTAGAATGTTTAACAATGGTGCCATTTGGAATTACCACCGCCATGGAGCCGCCCGAAGATAGCCGAAGGCGCCCGAACATCATTACGTTATCTTCTTTATCAAACTGTCGACTCATTTCACCGTCTCTCACTTAACATTTTAAAGCTATTGTACAATTTCCTATAATTAGAATATCACTTCTACCAAATAGTTTAACTATACGTATATTTCCACTTCAAAGTTTAATGGATGATGCCTTTGACTCTTCATTCGAACTGTGACGTAGGAGAATCCCACACCACCAGAGGTTATGTTGGCACTGGCATGGGAGAAATCGTTGTCTATAGCTGCTACACCCTGTAATACAAAGAAAAATAAGTTAAACTTAGTGAAAAGGTTTTTTTATAGGTATAAACTAGTGCTTGATGATAAGCAGTGATACAATAGTTGATGGTAAAGCGTGAATAAAAAATCGGGTGAATAGGAAGGAAGACGGCAGTTTAGCGAGCTGATGCAATGTTAAACTCAACAACAGGAGCAATAATGCTGCGCCAGAGGGAGATTGATCTATAGACTCTCCACGACTAAATTCCCGACACAACAACATTTGGCGCATCGTACCCGACATTCGTCGCAACACAACTGCTCAGACCCGTCCTCCGTACGGCTTCACCAAACATCATATGCAAACACGACGAATCGCTTGGCCTTTGACTCAAGATATATCTGGTGGTAATTTCTGCCGACAGCCGATGATCTGGCCTACCACGTAGTCAACAATGCTTAAAACCAATAAGATTTGCAAAATCAATATGATCATTATGAGGCTCTATAACAAGAATAACATACACACTCGCACACAGCCTGATCTCAGTCTAAGTTTGTCAAGAAATACTTATATTTTCTTTACATTTTGACAAGTTTTTACATTCGTTTGCCGCCGAGATGAGATGACGACCAGATTTTAAACGTTTTAAATGACGGTAATTATTGGCCTTCTGATGTAGCATGTTATTGTAATAAATTAAAGAATGTTTTTAAATTTTCCTCGTCAAATTCCAATGTTTAAATATTTTTAGAATCTGTGGTTATTGTACGATTATTAGAATTTTATTAATTGCCAAGAACAATGGTTATTTTTTACAATACCTACTTAGAGTGCTGACTTCATCATATGACCGCAGTATTTACTTAAATACTTCTAAATTTGGCTTTGTAAATAAGTTTGTTTTTTTTGCCAACCGCATTGGCAAGGGCTTAGAATGCCTACAGAAATCAGTGTTGTGTTGTTTTATTTTCATTCAAATTACCCTTTTGTTTTGAACTAGCTTCAGTACTCTAATTATTCCTTTATACCGCGTATATCGAGGGACTGGAACAGTTTGTCAGCGGCGGTGTTTACGTCGGACTACAATTTGAGTATCTTCAAGGCTAGAATGAATAGGCTCTTAATAAACTAGTGCGCTTTACCATCAACGACTGCGTCACTACTTACCATCAGGCGGGATTGAGGTCAAGCGCTAGTATATAATTTCATTAAAAAAAAAAATGCGCAACAAACTATAACTATCAACTGGAATAATTTTGAAGCCTAATGCTAATACATTGCTTCATATGTTCGAAAACTGTGTCTGGTCAACAACATAGATAACGCAATCTATGTTGTTGAAGTGTCAAAATTCAACCCATTGCTACTGATAATGTGCCATGAAATTGCGCTTCGGGTTATGACCCGAAGCGCAATTTGTTGCAATTTTTTGCGCGTTGTCTTGAGAAAAAATTTCTTCTTCATTACCGACTACTCCTTCGACAACTTTAGGTTTTGGCAAATAATTTGTCTGGACCATAAAATAATCGAAGTTCTATTCTTTTTGCATGACTTCATCTGTGTATACAGGAAGAGACTTATTCCCTTTATGAATAATAAGAAAATATGATTGTCAATGCAAATAAAACTTTAAGTACCGATTGTTAAAGTTCAAAATCGCACTTCCTATCCTACTGTTATTGTAAATGCGAAAATTTGTGAAGATGTAGTATGTATATTACTGAATGCATTTGGACGAGATTTGGCACAAAGATAATTTATAACATATAGAATACTTTTAATAACCATATTCCCACGCGGGTGAAACCGCAGGGCGGAGCTAGGAATCCATGGAATCAATCATACAAAAGATTATTTACTACGCAAAATGATTTTTTTTAAGATGGCATATAATATAATCAAGTATTGTGAAAGCAAATTCTAGCACAAACATGAATACTTAAACGTTAGCAGAATTAGCTTTATTACAACACGTTTCTTAGGTATGTTTTTATAGGTGTAATGGAATTCAGTAGACGAAGTAGTTTTTATACATACTGCTTAGGTACGTTGTTTTTTTTTTATACATATGACTTAGGTACGTTGTTTTAATAATAATAAACATTGTTCTTCAAATAAGCTAAAATTATAAAGCCGGTATACCCGTACTTATCAACATCATACTCATGTGGTTAAGTATCTAGTGTTAAAGTTGGCTGATCAAGGCACACTATAAAATATTTCTTACGCTAACACATCTGAGAACTGTGAAGAATCTAGAACGTCATTTTATTTAATTTAGTTCTTGTATACCTACTATGTTTTATGTTGCGGGTTTTTTCCCGCTCTTAGTTTTTCAAGTGAACTATTATTCATGTATTTATGTATGCTTTAAAGGTTTCATAATGATAATAATGAATTAATATTGTAATCAAAATTCGAGGTATGGTTTCTACACAAGTGAAATAAAAAAAAAATTTGATTATACATAATTAAATTTTGTTTTCTTATAACCAAAACAATTTGGTTAAATGGTAAAAAAATATCAATACATTTATGATAATTAATTTAAGAAAATTACCTTTATCGTCCTCTGTTCGGGATCAGTATACGTTAAAGATTTCACTCTCTTCTTGAAGGGTATCGCAAATTCTTTGACCCTTTGATGGAAGACCATCTTCCGATGAACAGTATCGCCTACAATCATGTCGGAGCCCAACACACACACGCACAACAAACACGACAACACAAATAACAAGAATACAAAACGCATTTCAATTTTATTTCACATAGTTGCACAAGTAAGTATAACTTATGCGACTGGTCGGCGTTGAATGAGATAACCTCACATTCGATAAACGACGAATGGACAACATGACAACTTCACTCCGTTCGAAATTTAAATAGTTGTTTGCCAAAAGACGCGTCACGTTAATGAGTGAAGTCGTTTTCACAAATGATGGTTAATCGACGAACGAAGTCCGCGTCGATTAGTGTTTTGTTTATAATGTAGCCGTACTTTTGAAATGATAAATGATAATAATGGATTCTTACTTAATCCTTCTCTGTATGAGAGGAGACTTGTGCCCAGCAGTGGGACGATAAAAAGGTTGATGATGATGATGATGATGATGACTATTCGTCATAACCAAACAGCAATATTGATGATTCTAAATTATTTATTGACATTGGTGCTAATTAGATCGTTAAGATGAATTCTCCGTGAAATGTAAATATTTAAATAAATATTTTTCTGAGACTTTTCTTGTTTGACTTTAATGCATGTGGTTTGGTCTCAATTTCTCTAACTCAATCATTTTCTCATCATCTTCTTAGCCTTTTCACAACTATGTTGGGGTCGGCTTCTAAATCTACCCGGCACCCTAATTGTGTAATGCACTATAACTATCAATTGGAATAATTTTGAAGCATATTGCTATTCCATTGCTTCATGTGTTTGAAAAATGTGTCTGCACAACGCCGTAAATTACGCAATGCATGATGGAGAACTATCAAAATGAATACCATTGCTACTGACGGTGTGTTATATAATTACCCTGATGACTCAGTCGAATACTGTGGTAGTAGGTGTGTGGTGGTAGGCCATAACATCGGCCGCCGGCAGAAGTTACCACCCACCAGACATAGCCTTGCCGCCAAGCGATTTGTCGTGTTCCGGTATGATGTCTGGTGAAGCCGTACGGAGGACGGGTCTGAGCAGTTGTGTTGCGATGTGTGCCGGGTACGATGCGCCAAATGTTGTTGTGTTGGGAGTTTGGTCGTGGAGGGTCTTCAGATCAATCTCCCTTTGGAGCAGCATCGTTGGTCGTGTTGTTGGGTTTAACATTGCATCACCTCGCTCAACTGCCGTCTTCCTTCCTATTTGCTCAGTTTTTCTGAGTGAATAGGCTCTTAATAAACTAGCGCGCTTTACCATCAACGATCGTATCACTGCTTACCATCAGGCGGGATTGCGGTCAAGCGCTAGTTTATAAATATTAAAAAAAAATTAAAAAATACCAGTCTGACAGACATTATCAACATAATTACACTAAAAGACAAGCTGTATGCGTATAATCTGCAGTAATTTTTTGGTTTGATAAGAGTGAGAGAGATGGCCTATGCTTTTTTTAAATTTTTTTTTCATTATAATTATAAACTAGCGCTTGACTGCAATCCCGCCTGATGGTAAGCAGTGATGCAATCGTTGATAGTAAAGCGCACTAGTTTATTAAAACCATTCACTTAAAAAACTTAGTGTATAGGAAGGAAGACGGCAGTTGAGCGAGGTGGTGCAATGTTAAAGCCAACAAAACGACCAACGATGCTGCGCTAGAGGGAGATTGATGTGGATACCCTCCACACAACAACACTAAACGTGGCGCATCGTACCCGGCACACATCGCAACACAACTACTCAGACCAGTCCTCCGTACGGCTTCACCAGACATCATGCCGGAACACGACGAATCGCTTGGCGGCAAGACTTTGTCTGGTGGGAGGAAACTTGTGCCGGCAGCCGAAGTGGCCTGCCACCGAGAAAATGCTTTCGATCTAGCACTATCTTTTTCCTAAATCAAAATCAAAGAATTTATTTCAAATAAACCAGTTACAGGCACTTTTGAATTGTCAGAAGGTCGGTCAGTCAGTAAGGTGAAGCTAGTCGCCCATTCCAAAGAGTAGGTACCTATGGAGAAGAACGGGCAAGAAACTTCATGGACATTCTTTTCAATTGTCAAGCTATTGATACAATCAACCGTGTGAGAACGATGCAGAAATATATTGTACGCTAAGAGCGTCCATTATGGAAAACACAAAAAAAATAAAAAAAATAAAACAACAATTCGGAAATTAAAATACGCAGTACAAGCACGAGCTAAGAGATGGCCAGTCCCCTCTGACGGCGTCCGTTCATGAACATGATGTATGGATCAGCATCATTCAGCTCAACCATATTGAAGGGAACCTAATGACGTAACACACACGCCACCACCAGCGTGACATTTGAATGAGCATGACATACTCTCAATAGCCAGAGCATAATCAAGTCAATAAAAAAGACTAACCCAAGAAATAGAAGCTTTACAGCAAGTACATTATGCTCACACGTGTGCCATGCAATTATACAATACTTAGAAATTGAATCTACACAATGCAAAGATAGTTTTGTCCAAGGTTCAGCAGCTCCAACATTGTTCCCGAATACTAAGTTTAGCTCCTGTGTAGCTGTACCAGTGTCGAACACCCCTGTCAGCGATGCAATTCCGTAATGTACAATATGCTTGGCTATACAGTATGTTAAGAAAACCCTGTCCGACCCGTGAAGGTGTTGTTAGGTATCGATAACTGATTCTACTAATGGATACTAAACTTAAAAAAAATCCCCCTAAAAAAATAAATATTATTTCGCAAAAAGTGGTAACTTAATAAATGTGCGTTAACCACCCTTCCGCGGGGCGCGGGTGGTAGGGCACGCGGCACGTGGTCGCATCGCTATTCGCTCATAATAATACCGGTGTTGTCATTTTTAAAAAAAATACCAATTTTCGGGGAAGTTGGAATTAATTCGCGGGAAAAAAAGATTATTTCAAAATTCATTTGTATTGGTACTATGATGATTACGTAAAATTTTATATTACATTTGGTCATGTGTTTACCTAACCTTTATTATCCTTATGGGTCGGACAGGGTTTTCTTAACATACAGTATAGTGTGATAGATGATTGGTGATTTTGAGAGAGATAAAGGTAGACCGAAACTTTGTTTCCTCTCTTTCTTTCGGAATGCTAATTCTCTAAGGCATGTCCATTAGTATATGTCTATGTTTTACATCATATTAATGCATTTTTTTCCTATATTAAAATCGACAAAATCTTTTCAACCAAAAACAATCCTGATTAATTTTCATGAAAACCCGCTCATGCAATTTTTCTTCCATGCCGACAGGACCATCAATCTAGCCGTCACTCCAAACTTTGACAGGAAAATTCGAAAAACTTTTCTTTATGACGCGAAGGAATGCAATTTTCTCTATCTACCCACTTATATAAAGTTTAAATAGGTTTTGGAAAGTTGCGCCTTGGAATCATAATTGCATGTGTCAAGTCGGGGCCAATTAAATCTGTCGGTTTGTGGTAACTGGTATAATTACTATGCTTCACCTCGATTTAATGTTATAACGTCATTCTGTGGAATGGACAGTGCTGAAGAAATATGTTGATGCCCTTTGGAAATGTACGAACAAAATCACGTTGTAAAGAGGCATTTATTGTCGCGCCTTGTTCGAACCGAGGCCACCACGAGCCTTGGTGGCCTAGTGGTTCGATTCTAGGCCCGGCAAATACCAATGTAACTTTTGTAAGTATATGTACATTCTAAGTATATCTTGAACGCCAATGACTGATTAAAAGGTGAAGCAAAACATCTTGAGGAAACCTGGACAATATAGTTCAGGTTTCTTCAAGATGTTTAGGCAAAGCAAGCGTGATGATTACGCTCAATCCTTCTCTGTATGAGAGTAAACCTGTGCCCAGCAGTGGGACGATAAAAAGCTTGATGATGTTGTTCGAAAGAGTTTCTGTGGCACAAGCTACTGAAGGCACATGGGCAGGTTTTAATTAAAAAGACTTCTTCATTATTTTGAGAGAAAACTGTCCTGGCCCTTTTTACTGGGGCACTAAGAGATTGAGAAGTTTTTGATGATTTCTCATCCAAAAATGGTAGGTATTTATTTCCGTCCGTTCGTAAAAAAAGAATGATTTGGATACCAACCGTTATTGTTGTAGTCCCTAATATGGACACTAGCCTTTTTAACTGACTTCAAAAAAGGCGGAGGTACTAAATTTTTCGGAATCTTTTTTTTATATATGTTCACCGATTACTCTAAGACGCTTGGATCGATTTGCAAAATTCTTTTTTTGTTACGTTACGGGTTGTTGGAGCCCTCAAAATTCCAACAATTGGTCTAACTGTAATGCTTGATATCGCCTTCGGGTTGTGGAGGTCAGTAGGCCTAGTATGAGTTTTCAATACGAAACTCGTTCGATCGTATCGAGCACGTTTGGCGCTCTCATTGGTGGAGAGTTCTTACTACCTTGAAGCGGGCCAATCGCTGAGCCAAACGCGCTCGATACGATCGAACGAGTTTCGTATTGAAAACTCATACTAGGCCTACAGACGGCAGTCGCTTCACGAAAAATATAGAAGTTAAGCCAAAATCAGTAGTTAGACTGGTAAAGCGGACCCCAGACTCCAAAGGTGAAAATGCTTCGGATGCGACTGGGGTTAACGCTGAGATGATGATGATGATTCTACAAAGGGATATTATTAATTGGGCATCAAATAAATAATCACCTATCAAATTCTTTATATTATTTATATCCTTGTTTATATCAAATAAATTATTTCACTACAACTAAAATAAATGTTTAACAAAGCTAGTATTGCAGATAATTCGAAAATATCCATCAGCACGATATTACTTTTTTTCTCTAATGCGAAACAAATAAATACGACAATCTCATCACAAATACTGACTGCATAGGAAATTAACCAGAGCGTGCCATAGGTTAGGTTCTGTGACCAATACAGCGCGCGAGCCGAGCGAGCGAAGCGAGCGTGCCGCGGCATCGGCCAGCGAAGCGCCAGAAAAACAAAATGTTTGTTTTTATTTCTTATTTTTCTACTTTGAATAAATAAATAAACTAGTGCGCTTTACCATCAACGATTGCGTCACTGCTTACCATCAGGCGGGACTGCGGTCAAGCGCTGGTTTATAAATTAATAAAAAAAAATCACGAAATTATTTCGCCATATTCATTAAAAACGACTTACAAGGTAAAAGTAATGTGCGTTAGACGTTATTAGCTGTGCATTTAAATATAAAAGCTGTACTTTAAAATTAAAGCGGTACGCCACGAGTATAATTTGTAGTTTATTTAGTAATATTTTGAGTTAAGTATTTTGCTGATTGCACAGCAAAATACTCAAAGTAATTTTGATATGAATTTGGATTATTTTTCGATACAAAAATAGTTTTTTTTTATTTGCATTTAAACGCTACCCTTCTCCAAATATAGGTACCATTTCTGACAAATGCGTGCACTGACTGGACGTGTTATCTCAACTTATTTAGTTCTTTCCCCAAAAGCCCATATCAGACATCGAATCACCATGGCCTTCATATGATCTGTCTAAGATTATTTCTGAACTTTACAATAAACAGTGACCTCTGAGTTTGGTTTTGAACTTTCATATTACAGTAATCAAATAGGAAACGCCGAACTCATCAAGTTGTAAAAAATAAGTATGAGTGACTTGTAAAAGTGATTGTACAGACGAAAGCACATCAAGCTACTACAATCTGTCAGATTTGTTTATTACATTATCAACTTTATTTCTAAAGCATTAAGGCTCAAGGTTGAATGTGAATATTTGACAGTTTCGGGTAAGTAGCTTGACCAGCTGTCGTCCGTACGTATAAACCTACTTACAGAAAATAAATAATTTACCGTTTCTAATTTATACAGAACTAGCTTTTCGCCCGCGGCTTCGTTCCCGTGGAATTCGGTTATATCGCGCTTTTAAGATTTCCCTCGGGAATATCACTTTTTCCGGGATAAAAGTACTCTATTATTTAATCTGGACTTCTAACTTTACGTTTGCAAAATTTCAAAGCAATTGGTTCAGTAGTTACGGCGTGAAAGTGGAACAAACAAACAAACTCGCTTTCCGATTAGTAAGTAAGGTCTAGCTTTCCGCCCGCGGCTTCGTCCGCGTGGAATTCGGTTATATCGCGCATTTTAGTTTCTCCTCGGGAATATCAATTTTTCCGGGATAAAAAGTACCCTATTATTTAATCCGGACTTCTAACTTTACGTTTGCAAAATTTCAAGGCAACCGGTTCAGTAGTTACGGCGTGAAAGCGGAACAAACAAACAAACTAAATCACTTTCCCATTTATAATATTAGTAAGGTTATTAGTAAAGACTAAAATATGTGTACTGATAATACATATTAATAGTTTGTTTGGACACGCTAATCTCTGATATTACGTACGAGAAGAAAGTGAGAAAGAACGCTAAGCAAAATCAAAGCAATGGCGGTACGGGCAATGCGATGCGATGCGATGGGTGAGAAAGAAGTCGCGGGCAGAAACTAGTATAGATAGTTCAATCCACGAAGACGCGCCCCACCAATTTTAGGTTGAGGGGATCGCGGGGCGCGGGGAGTTTTCTCCGAGCGTCAGTCACGGACCGTCAGTGGTTCGATGCACACAAGTAGTACAACCTGTATTTCAAAAATCCAGACGCGACACGAAAGTTGCTCTACTTTATATTTTTTTAAAATGTCGAAAAAATCTCAGCGTGTTGTACTTAAAAGCCAGGTATGTAAATTATTGTTACGAAACACATAAAATAATAAAAGAAAAGTAGTTTAATTCAAAATTAAATTTTACTAACTAGACTTCATTTTATATTTAAAAGTAAGACTAATGTTATTTCTTTTTATTTTTTTTTAATTGTAGGCAAGAGAAATTATTTCTAAAGTTTACGATTTCATGAAAAAAGAAGCAAGTCAAAATTTTGCAGAAAAACTCACTGATGCTCGATGGAGAACCGCACAGGCTGTTGGAATATCTGAAAGCACAGTGACTAGAATTCTACGCGAAAGAAAGGCTTATACTGAGACAATAAAGCAAACTACAGTATCTACTATGGAGTCTAATATAACTATGGAGACGGATGCGATAGTTTCTGTAGTCCAAAGTGAAGAGCGTACAACAGAGCCGACTACGGAAATGGATATTGATTTTAAAAATGAAGCGAGTACGTCGCATTCGAATTTAGCAGGCAGAAGTGCTTCTATTTTTACATCACCTATGAAGAAGAGAAGGGTAAGACCACGAAAAATTAATTTAGACAAATTTGATATTGGTGTAGTCCGAAGAACTATCCAAAACTGCCATAAAGAACATCATCAATTTCCAACATTATCACGACTTAATACTATTTTGAAAGACCGTACACAATTTAATGGATGTAGAACCACCCTAAGAACATTGTTACTTAAGCTTGGTTATAAATGGAGAAAAACTGAAAATAATAGGAAGGTCCTAACCGAAAAACATGATATTCAAATGTTAAGATTGAAATATTTAAAACAGGTAAAATCTTTTCGTAATGCAGGTAGACCTATAGTGTACACAGATGAATCATATATTCATACCAACCACGTGCAAAAAAAATCTTGGGCCGACAAAGGCTCTAAAACAGCAATGAAACAAAATTTAACAAAGGGTGTGCGCATAATTATAGTACATGCCGGAAGTGCTGAGGGTTTCGTACCAAATGCGTTGTTAACGTACAGAGCAGAGATCAAATCCGGAGACTACCACGATAATATGAACTCGGATAATTACTTAAAGTGGCTTAAGGAGAAACTAATACCAAATCTCTCAAATGATGCCGTGGTAGTCTTGGATAATGCAGCCTATCACAATACTAGTTCGGAAAAAATACCCACATCCAACTCCAACAAATTAGACATGCAGACTTGGCTGAATGCAAAAAATATCCCTTTTGTACCAACCTACAAAAAGCCTGAACTTTATGACCTTATATTAAAAAACAAAGAAAACTTCCGCAAGTTCAGAGTTGACGAATTATTAAAGGAATATGGATTCACAGTGCTTCGGCTGCCTCCTTATCACCCAGAGTTAAATCCAATCGAAAACATTTGGGGTATTGTAAAAAACGACGTTGCTAGCCGCAATATCAATCAAAACTACACTTCGATTAGGCCCATTTTAAATGAAGCATTTGATCGAGTAAATAAAGATGTCTGGTTCAATACTTGTCAGCACGTGGAAAAAATAGAAGACGAATACATGAGACACTGTGATCTTGATTTCAATTTTATTATAAATATCAGTGATACTTCAGAATCTGAATCAGACATTTCTGAAACTAGTGATTGACGATTTTTATTTCAATAAAAAAAGTTCCATAAAACTTTTTCACGTATTTCATTTATGTCTCTAATTACCTCCTATTATTATATAAAAATGGTATTATAATCGTATATTAACTAATAATCACATAAAATATCCACACCTCAATTTTCCTTGCAGTCGGGTAAAGAGTATAAAATTGAAGTAGAGCATCTTTCACTTTGACCATGACGCTCTCTCCTGATTAATCAATTTATTGTAGTGTGGGTGTGCACTCATAGATAATTATTGTGTACGGATAACACTCAAACATTGACGGAAGCTTGCACACATATACTATAAACGGTTAGGAGAAATAGTGGGGCGCGTCTTCGTGGATTGAACTATCTATATATACATAATTGGGTATTTATATACATAAGATTTAAGTTGATGAAGTCAGCAACAAAAGTCGATTATCAGTTATCGGAATTTTAATTACTGAACAACATATCTTATTAATATCGAAACAAGTGACATTTTTAATTAAATAACAACGTTTCTTTAATTTAACAAAAATAAACAAAAAAGAACATTGGCGCCGATTCTGTTGTACGGAAACGAAACTAATTTTAAGTTAAGTGCATCTTTTTCTTTCCATATCGTTAAGAAAAGGATAGAAGATAACATTATAGTTTAATCCTGTCAAATTAAGATAGAAACATGGCGACTAAAAATACGCCGGTTTACGTCAGGAGCGCACTAATTTGACAGGTCTAAACTGACATTTTATCTTCTGTCCTTTTCTTAATGAAATATAAAGAAAAAGATGCACTGAATTTAAATTTAATTTAGGTTGTAAACAAGAGAATCTAGGCCAATATCTGACAATTTCGTGTTAATCCAATTTTGTTGCTGACCTATTTACTAAATGAGGGGCTCATGGTTAAATAATAACAGCAGCACAGGTCGTCCGATGAGGTTAAGCTTCGCTTGCCGAGGCTGGTCTGTGGATGGGATTGTGGATCGATCTTTACTCACGGAGACCCGTCGACGCACATCTTTCTGCAGCTTACTCATGTACATAGATAAAGGAGATGTTTCAGAAATGTATGGAGCCTGGGCCAGCACATTGTACACTTAATGCTAGGTATAGCTACGCTATAGTTTTTTTTTTTTTTTTTTTTAATTATAATAACTAGCGCTTGACTGCAATCCCGCCTGATGGTAAGCAGTGATGCGATCGTTGATAATAAAGCGCGCTAGTTTATTAAGAGCCTATTCACTCAGAAAAACTGAGCGAATAGGAAGGAAGACGGCAGTTGAGCGAGGTGATGCAATGTTAAACCCAACAACACGACCAACGATGCTGCGCCAAAGGGAGATTGATCTGAAGAACTTTCACGACCAAACTCCCAACACAACAACATTAGGCGCATCGTACCCGGCACACATCGCAACACAACTGCTCAGACCCGTCCTCCGTACGGCTTCACCAGACATCATGCCGGAACACGATAAATCGCTTGGCGGCAAGGCTTTGTCTGGTGGGTGGTAACTTCTGCCGGTGGCCGATGTTATGGCCTACCACCGAGAAAATATAGTAACGTTAACTGTTTTTAATGTTAATTTCCTATATTTTGGCTTAGTTTTTATACAGATTCAATTTAACTCGGCCAAGGAGTGCAACAAAACTACTAATAAATATGGTGGTCAGGAATAAGCGAAATAAGATTTTCTATCTAGCTATCGTATCTATATTATCTAACATATGACTGCGAATAAAACAAAACATGAATTCTGAACATACGGCCCATTAAATAAACACAATCAACTCAAATCAGCATTCGACACGAACACAGAACTGTCAATGTCGCCAATCAAACGTCATAACCATTGTCATGGCTACCTTAATAAAGGTTTATCTCACTAAAAAACGTTTGAAATAATTAATTATATATACTTGTATTTTATTCAAATTAATTTCGTAGTATTTTTTATGAAAATCTTTTTTTTTTTATCTATACAGTATATTAAGAAAACCCTGTCCGACCCATAAGGATAATAAAGGTTAGGTAAACACATGACCAAATATAATATAAAATTTTACGTAATCATCATCGTACCAATACAAATGAATTTTGAAATAATCTTTTTCTCCCGCGAATTAATTCCAATTTCCCCGAAATTTGGTAATTTTTAAAAAAGTGACAACACCGGTGAGCGAATAGCGATGCGACCACGTGCCGCGTGCCCTGCCGCCCGCCGCCCGCGGAAGGGTGCTCAACGCACATTTATTAAGTTACCTCTTTTTGCGAAATAATATTTATTTTTTTAGGGGGTTTTTTTTTTTAAGTTTAGCCCGGTTTTGTATCCATTAGTAGAATCAGTTATCGATACCTAACAAGACCTTCACGGGTCGCACAGGGTTTTCTTAACATACTGTATAGCGTACATAGTGGTGGCCCAAAATGAAACATCTCCTTTAACTTGAATGAAGTAATCAAATATTTTGTATCAATTTTATGATTTTAGCTTCATCCTAGTAACTAACTTTTATCATAGGTTTATTTGAAATAAATGCCTTGATTTTGAATGCATTGTTTGTGTTCAAGCAAAAGATAAAATAAATTCACGTTCTATTACAGTAACTGACAGATTACAAGCAAACAATATTTCAGAGTTTATTTAATTGAAACCTGACACAATATCATGATGAAACAACTTTTATTTTAACCAAGACCACAAATAATATTGTAAATAATAAATTGTTGAATGTTCTTTGAAGCGAATGGGGAAGGTACCGGATAGAATTGATGCTCGGTCCACCCAGAGTAATAGCCGGCGAGAGTTAAATTATTGTTCTAATTTAGATTAATTGCTCATCTGTCCGCCCTTGTACGTGGGACTGTAATTTTGGTGAAAATGTAAAAGTACGGTAGTTGTTTTCATAAATCAAATTTATTCAAAATTTTATGGAGCACTGTGTTGATGGAAATACTCATATTTTTTTTCGTTTGGACATTTTGACGTGTGGTGTATGAGTGGGCGTTTTAGAGATTACTTGAATGGATGGATGCAATTTGTTAAAAGATTTAGATGTACTCATATCTACTCGTAACTGTAAAGTAACACGGATTTTTGACTGACTGCTTGCATCAATTTCCAATTTTTCATTAGGGTTCCGTAGCCAAATGGCAAAAAACGGAACCCTTATAGATCTGTCTGTCTGTCCGTCCGTATGTCACAGGCATTTTTTTCCGAAACTATAAGAGCTATACTGTTGAAACTTGGTAGGTAGATGTATTTTGTAAACCGCATTAAGATTTTGATGCAAAAATAAAAAAATAATAATATATATTGGGGGCTCCCCATACTTAGAACTGAAACTCAAATTTTTTTGTTCATCAAGCACATACGTGTGGGGTATCTATGGATAGGTCTTCAAAAATGATATTGAGGTTTCTAAAATATTTTTTTCTAAACTAAATAGTTTGCGTGACAGACGCTTCCAAAGTGGAAAATAGTTGCCCCCGCCCCCTATAACTTCTAAAATAAGAAAATGAAAAATCTAAAAAAAACATATGATGTACATTACTATAAAAACTACCAACGAAAATTGTTTTGAACGAGATCTAGTACGTAGTTTTTTTTTAATACCTCGTAAATCGTAAACCGCTTATTACCGCGTAATCTTTCATACAAATAACTTAAATCCTTTAATCTCATAAATCAATGGTACGGAACCCTTTGTGCGTGAGTCCGACACGCACTTGGTCGATTTTTTTTATAGTAACAGACAGCGGAAATGTTGCTTCCGTAATACCTTATAATCTTACAAATATTTGAACTTAAATATAATAGCTGAACCCCGCTTCACACGGTTTTTAAAACTTATTACTATTCAAAGTCGAAGTATTTTATTTGTTAAGTTTTGACTGCGAGGCATACAGATTAATTATAAAGATCAAGCTAAATGAAAAAAGACTGAATAAGGAGTAGATCGGACTTATCGTGTGGTATCGTATTTTTTTTCTTCTTTTTTATATTAAAGCTCATTTGACTAGTTTCTTTTAAATTTTCTGTATTGGTCATGTTTTTTAAAGTTTTTTGGTAATTTTTTGTAAATCTATACCTATATAATATCTTTATCTGTACTATTTATCCGTATATATACAGGGTGTATCTGACATCGTAACGCAAACTTCGCGAAAAGGCTACACCGCATGTCACTAAAAAAATTATGATGGTCATTTATATCGTTAATGAGCGGTTACAGAAATCACAGTGTTTAAAAAAATGTGTCGGCTCGGCCTTTGAACGTTGCAAGCATGCCGCCGCGTGTGTTTGTGGGTATGACTTTGACCCTTGATTTGAACTCTATTAAAACAGCTGATAGGATAGTTTATCGAGTTTTGTTCACATTGCGCTTCTTTGTGTGATTAGCGAATTAATTAATTTTTCCTTTAAAATATTATTGGGTTATAAAAGTATAGCAATTATGAACGGTCTTCTATTTAATTTTGGTACACGTGCACTACATAGCCTTATTTATTTGGTTTTATACTCCCACGGGAGTTTGGGGACAAATATTGGTCAATGGCGCCTGTCTTCCGCGATCAGTCGCAGGCTCAATCCCCATATCGAGGCAAATATTGGGATGGATGTTTGTGGATGTAATGGAGCATGTGACACGGGAAATGTATTGTTAGTTAAAGGAGGCAAGTGTTTATTTATAAACCAAGCATGAGTAGGTAAATAGAGCAAGTTAAAAAAAAAATAAGATGAATATTCCGTTTTCTTGTATTTATTTTCTCACACAGTATAAAACAGCAAGGCCAAATGGAATTGACAAAACATATTATTTAATCTCCCTCTGGCGCTGCATCGTTGGGTTTAATTTTGGATCACCTAGTTCAACTGGCTTCTTCCTTCCTATGCACTCATTGGTTTTGAGTGAATAAGCTCTTAATTAACTAGCGCGCTTTACCATCAACGATTGCATAACTGCTTACCATCAGGTCGGGGTCAAGCACTCGTTAATGATAGGGATGTTTCCTGGGTAAAAAAAATCGATTCTATTTAGTCAGTCATTCAGATTATAGAAAAATATTGGATACATATATTTTATTTCATCAAATCAATAAAAATTGACAAAAATATAAAAGACATCAAAGATCAGGAGTGGTGGCTGGTGACGTCACTGCTCGCTAAAAAGTGTAGCGTGCAGTGACGTCAAGCGAGTTTTAAACGCACTGTGTCGTCTTAATTTTTAGTTTATAAGAAAAAGAAAAAATACGTGTCTAGCATTTTTTGGAAAGGACAATAAATGAAAACACGAACAAAACCAGCGTTGTTCGTGTTTTCATTTATTATTTATTGTTCTTACTTATTCTTAGGAATAATCCTAAACCATAGAAAAAAAACCTAGCAGCAAAAATAAAAAAAAAAAATGAAAATTTCAAACAAACTAAATCGCATAAAATTGTAAATGGAATAGAACATCCTTTAAAAATATTGGTTCACTGACCTCAGATCGGCCACAGCGCGATCCAGTATCGACTTGCTTTTTTCGCGCCATTATTATTAAAGTTTGGTACCGCAGGATGCGGCGGTCATTAACCGGTAAGCGTTTCCTTATCAACATGTACATCATGTAGAAAATGTGAAAAATGAAAAATAATTTCCTGTGACTAAACTAATGGACATATTTATATGGTTTTTCATGGGTCGACTGAGAACGTGTTGAGGTACACGATGTTTAATTTATTGTCGTATTGTCAGCACCACTCTATATAATTTTTTTTATGAATTATAGCATTCATTTTACAATTTCATCCTACTAATATTATAAATGCGAAAGTTTTTGGTGGATATTTGTTACTTTTTCACACAAAAACCACTACACGGATTTAGTTGGAATTCGGCACACAGATAGTTTTTAACTTGGAATAATACATAGGATTATAATCCCGATATTCCCGCGGGATCAAAACTTACGGGGGTGAAACTGCGGGACACAGTTTGTGAAATGTAAGAAAATGTTATGTAAAATATAATTAAATATATTTTTCTATAAGTATAGTATGGTATACATTGACGCACAAACTGTAACGAAATATTACGTCGTATATAAAAAAAAAAACTGCTTTATTTATTATAATATTCTCCCCCCCTCCTTTCCCCTACCACGGTGGTCTTTAGATTAATGTACTGAATTCGTCCCCGCCACTCTATATAAGATTATTCAGAAAATTTGTCAATTAAAAATAGTAATCAGTTTTTTATGAACTCTTATGACATGATGGACTAGTGTGATCTTGCATTGTAAGAATTTTCGTACAAGTCAGCTTAGACTAGTTATTATACATAGCTTGATGTGTAGCCGACATTATTTCGTATAGGGACTGCCCAAAATAATGAAAATACATAAAAAACTACTATCTTTTCCTTTTACTTTCCTACTTTATCTTCGTGTCTCATTTTCTATCAGTACATAAACTAAAAGTTTTCCTTTTGTATTTACTTTCAGAAAACTTAGGAACGCCTTAGCGGTTCTTTATTACATATTCATGTAGAAACTGTTATCCGTTGTTTAAGGCGCTGCTGGCTTCCATTCCGTAGGTGTACCTATAAGCGAGGGTTTACCGAGGATTCCTACCCTCATAACTGATTCTATTGATATAGCTTTCTGGCTTTCTGAGATTCGTGTGCGGTATTACTAGGATATTTATGTGTATTGTTATGACTAGGAAACGTTCTAGTGTTGCGTACGTGTCTAGGAATTCTTGGGTGGCTACCCACCCATGTCAGGTTTACATTTGAGATTGGGGCGCACTGAAATGTTCCCGTTTGTTAATAGAATAAATTCGACTTACCCGTCATTTGACGATAAGAATAGTTGGTCGTCCTGATTAACTCAAAACAATGGAGCCGCGTCTCCTGTTCACAAACTATTTAATATAAAGTTAAGTGCATATTTTTTATTATATTTCATTAAGAAAAGGATAGAAGACAACATTTTAGTTTAATCCTGTCAAATTAAGTTGCTCCATGGACAGTTTTAGACGTTTATAAACATGGTGACCAAAAATACGTCAAATTTGCGTCAGGAGCGGACTAATTTGACAGCTCTAAATATAAATAATACAGTGAATCCCCGATAGTCCGACAAACATTTTGGAGGACAATGGCGTCGATTCTGTTGTTCAGATACTAAACTAATTTTAAGTTACGTGCATCTTTTTCTTTGCAATTCGTTAAGAAAAGGACGGAAGATAAAATGTCATTTTATTCCTGTCAAATTAAGAAACTCCATAGACATTTTAGACGCGATTATAAACATGGCGACTAAAATTACACCAGTTTACGAGATGTGCGCACTAATTTGACATTTCTAAACTGACATTTTATCTTCCGTCCTTTTCTTAACGTAATGGAAAGAAAAAGATGCACATAACATAAAATTAGTTTAGTTTCTGTACAGCAGAATCAGCGCCAGTGTCGAACTATCTAATTTGTCGGATTAGAGAGTACTGCCTAAGACCTCCTACAGTCCGATTTTTTTTTTACAAAAAAGTACCTTATAATCCGACAAACTACAGGTCCAATGATAAAATTAAAATCATACTTCGTTATGTACCTATGTCAAATCTAGTAAATTAAACAACACAATAAAAAGATTACGTTTTATTATAAAAGTAACGTCATTGATGCTATAGAATTAAAAAAAAATATGAAATGACTTTACATTAGGCAATAATTGCTTATTGCAATTGCCTTATGCGCCTTCAATTCTTCATTGTCGACTTTGGTCTCCGGCCGTCTACGGGGATTGTTTGGTAGGTTGAAATTTCCAGAACGAAAACGTTGGAACCAAAACGCACTGTGCTTTCTCTAACGACACCACTGCCATACACATTATTAATTCTTCGAACAGTTTCTGCAGCACTGGTGCCACGGCGGAACTCATATTCGTAAATAACCGGAAGTTTTTAATTTTCCATTTTGTAAACTCAATAATACAGAGAAAAAACCAAAAGAATTAAAAAAGAAAACAAAAAAAAATACGGTTTTCGAGACACAAATTGATGAGTCAAATAGCTGTATAAATTTTAATTTGGAATTCTAAACCAAAGAGGAGATATTTGAGATCAAAGTGGCCAGTACGACAAAACGCCTATTACAGATAGGCGTTTTGTCTTACTGGCATTTATTTATTTCGTATTTTTCACTCGTTTTCGTCGTTGAGGGAGATGTAAGATGAATTTTATACCCTCTCATACTTCTAAAACTTTGGACAACCCAAACCACAGTCCACAACATCAACAATAGAGGGGATTCAACCTAAGGTTAATTAATTGTAGCTGCTGTAGCAGTAACTGTCCCTTATATATTTCATTTATTAGTTAGTTATATAATCTGTTAAAATATCATAGCTAATATATTTCAAACCGTAGGTCTTTTCACCGTAATATCTCAGAAATAATTTTAGATTTCATAATAAATATCCAACACAAATCGGGTATATAAAAATAGTAATAATAGCTACCAGAAAATTGCATACGGCAAAAGCCATTAAATCTATATATATATATAAATCAATGAAAATTTCTTTGTAATTTTATAACTCAAGAACGGACTCGCCTATCGAAACCAAATGTTTAGGCTCTGTTTTGACTAATTAGTAGATGGTTTATGTGAAGTTTGAACAGAATCGGTTGTTTTATTGCATACTAAACGTTCCCAAAACTAAAACGGAATTTGCTAGCAGACAATTCAAAAAACGCTCATCCTTTTTATATAATAAGATTAATAAAGTCATATACGTCTATGATAAAAAATTATTGCAATGCAAAAAAGAATTAACAATCTGGCTACATAATTTAAATTACAATGATACAGAGGGACTCTTGCAACGAGTGACCTAATAGTGTCATTAAATTGAACAAATAACATTTCTTATATTTATTCACGCACACAATACTCACACACACAAACAGGCACACACACACACACCAACATGCATACACACCTCCCACACGCTCACACTCATACAATTAGTCGCATTATATTATTTATTATTATTTTTTCTCGTTTCCCTTTTTGTTACTTTCATATTTACAATTAATGGAGCCTTCAACTACAGGCATTTCTATGCCTAAATGGAGACTCATTGATATGTAATGTAAGACAAATTTATATGAAATAAACTTATTATTATTATTATTAATCGGTCGAGCGGTTCTTTATTTATCACATTTTTTGTAACAAATGAATTCAATGAACGGTGGATCATCATCTCATCTATCTGCTTCTTCTGTCTTCTATATTTGTAAAAAACAATGCCACTTTCTTTGTAATTTTATAATCCACCAAAACTGTGTTATAGCACCAGATTGGCAGTGAAAAACTTATTTCAAATTTAATTGAAGCTACGATCTTAACTGGTAAATCAAAAGGAGAAGTTTGTTTGATACCGCGTATCCCTATTTTCCAAACTGATATTTATATTTCCCATTCGTTTGTTTATACATGCTAGAAAATGGAAAAACAAAGAATATTGTTTATCTAAATGTTTTGGATCAAGTTTTATAGTTGCTAACAATTAAAAAAAATATTTTATGTTTGAATAAATAATTTTGATGATCCAATAAATTTGTTTTTATTATTTCACTTTATACGTAGCACGTATCGGGCCGCTAGTGTATTTTAAAAACAAATTCACAAGTGACAATTCATCGGATATCGGTACATTTTTCAGTAAAGCAATAACACATGACATAGAAAAACAACTTTGACGAAGTAACAATACAGATAGTGTGGGGAAAATCCCGACTAGAATCAGAAAATCCCCACTGTAAATAAAGGGGGTGAATAAACGAAGAGCCGACGCGACTGCTGCCTGAACGAATCTTTTTTCATTGCACCGTGATATATTCCGACAATCCCAAAGATTTCAATCTCTTTTTTAAATAAACTGTAGTGGTTTATAAACTGTAGTGTGGTTTTAGGGATAGAGTAGAAGTTTATTAAATTTTCGGCGCAAGATCATACATTTGGCAAAATGTTTTATTGATAATTATTATTTGACACAATAATACAATAGAAGTTAAGTTTAGGTTATGTAAAGTTTATACATATATTCGACGTCGTAATAGTTTTGACGTGGGGGTTCGACACTAACCAGAATAATTATTAAATAGTGAAAATGGCTACCAGAAAATTAAATACAGCCAAACCCGTTAAAGCTGTTTTAAAAATAAATTCACAGGCGAAGATTATTCATCGGTAGGCAAAACTTAATCACCTGGCGTAAACTGGGTGTATTGCTACCCAGTATCCATTTAGTCCTATATATTTTCATTTAAAATGTCTATTTATTGAGAATTACGGGAATTAATAGTAAATACGAGGTGAACTATACTTATCGTACTGGATAGTAAATATCTTGAAACATATAGACTCTATATGTTTCAAGATATTTGTTTAAAACTAAGTAAAAGTCAACCACATTTTCCATCTCATTGATTTTCCATAGGCATACATATTTTGCAGCTGGTACGAGTCTACAAAAGTTGTTCAAATTCATATAAAATTAAAATTTTAATACAGATATCATCAGTCAGTTTACTTATTCATTTCATTAAGCTCGAGTTACAATTAATTCGTACAGAATACAGAGCAAAATAAATGGACGATTTCATTCATGAAAATTAAAAGGCTTATTTGGCTGTCCATAAAATTAAGAGGGCTTTACTGTTCACGTAGAGGCGTTTAAAGATTATTTTATTCGGAAGCGTGGTACGCAGTAGACACGTATTTTCTACTTTAAATATAATCCTTCAATTTTTTCTTCAAACACTCTAGTGATGAGATGGATTGTGTCTCCAGAAAATCGCTCAAGACGGAATTATGATAAGGCTTTCGATTCCAAGTTTGTATAGCTAATGGAATCTGCAAACAGGAGCAAGATAGAATCAGCTAATGATATTCACCTTCTCGGAAAATTGCTTCCTTTATCCACACACGTCGTGCGTTTACTGGGAATTTAGGCGAGCAATCCGTGAGCGAGGGCGTTGCCATGGCAACCAGACGAAGGCTCATGTGGGCTTCAAAACTTTAAATTGTATTACCATGCGCCGAACACAATATATTTGAAGACATGTGTGGGAGAGGCATCAATCTTGATAGGAACTTGGAGACGACGCGATGGTGTGTTTGTAAAAAGGTTAGTTGATCAGAATATTTTTAAAGGGGTTCTAATATTATATTCCTGTCTTTTAAGTAAACTATTAAGTTTCATTTAAAAGCTGAAAGATTATGTTGTAATCTTTTATAATATTTTAGATTTACAATTTACTTCAACTTATTTAATTCGAAATAACATTTCTGAAATATATTATCTAAACTTCATCTAAATTAAGTACAATGTACTACTAACTAGTAAGGTTCCATACCAGAAAACATAGAAATGTATGAAAATAAAACATACTTTAATTTATAACACACAATAGGCCAACACGACTTTAGTTCACAAGGAACCCTAGAACGTTCCATCAGAAATTGTTATAATTCAATCAATTTATGCAGAGGTGCCCTTTTTAATCTCTACAAAATGGAATTACTTTAGAATTGACTTCAAGACGCAAATCCGATGCAACCCGGAACCTCCTACCTAAACACGAAACGAGAAAACCTCTATTTCGTTTTACGTTTCATTGCATTTTCACAACCATTTCATCGTTAGCTTTAGATTAGAATTTGAGGAAATGGCGTATTGGACCATATAGAAAGATTTAAAGCTTATATTTAATACTTGTTGGATCTCCTGTTGGGACGAGTATTTTTCCTCTTAGGAGGATAACTTGAGTAGAGGGTGTTCCGGGTTCTTATAAACAAGGCCATTATTATCAGAACTATAACTCGTAGATCGTGTTAATGGAGTTTTGGAACGTTTTCCGTAAATAACGACAAAAATACTGACAGCGGAAGAAAAAAGAAATGCTTGCTCCATAATTTTGGAGCTGAGTTGAAATGTTTTGTAATGGTTTCAAAACTTACACCCAGTTTTTGTATTGTGAATTTGAAGTTATGAACTTTCTTGTAAAACAGTAAAATACGTTATAAATTTTTTTTTTTTTTAATATTTATAAACTAGCGCTTGACCGCAATCCCGCCTGATGGTAAGCAGTGATGCGATCGTTGATGGTAAAGCGTGCTAGTTTACTAAGAGCCTATTCACTCAGAAAAACCGAGCGAATTCGAAGGAAGACGGCAGTTGAGCGAGGTGATGCAATGTTAAACCCAACAACACGACCAACGATGCTGCGCCAAAGGGAGATTGATGTGAAGACCCTCCACGACCAAACTCCCAACACAACAACATTAGGCGCATCGTACTCGGCACACATCGCAACACAACTGCTCAGACCCGTCCTCCGTACGGTTTCACCAGACATCATGCCGGAACACGACAAATCGCTTGGCGGCAAGACTTTGTCTGGTGGGTGGTAACTTCTGCCGGCGGCTGATGTTATGGCCTACCACCGAGTAAAATGTGAACTTTTTGGCATACAGAAAATGTACGGACGGTCGAGGTATCATCGGATCATGTTGCGATTTTAATACATTCACCTCATCATCAGTATTCACTGCCCAACTTAGTTAGCAGAAGAGAAGAAGATGTTAGCTAGCATAGGCCTCTATTTCCTTGTACCAGTCTCCATACTCCTGTGTCTGTCATCGTCATCTCAGCGTTAATCCCAGTCACATCCGAAGCTTTTTCAGCTTTGGAGTCTGGGATCCGCTTTACCAGTCTAACTGCCGATTTTGGCTAAACTTCGATTTTTTCCATGAAGCGACTGCCGTCTGACTTCCGCAACCCGAAGGCGATATCGAAGCATTGCAGTTAGATCAATTGCTGGAATTTTGAGGGCTCCATCAATCCATAACGACTGCCATTAGATATTCGTATGGCAACCGGGACCAACGGCTTAACGGTCGTTTCGAGGCACGACCAGACTAGTGCAAATATTCATATTCATGCATACAAATATTTGCACTGCGCGGGGATCGAACCCGCGCCTCCTTGTGCAGCGGCTGCGTTCACTACCGCTACGCCATGGATACTACTTCTCCTGAATGATTCAGATATTACCCAGGGTGGTAATAATGTCGTCCACCCATCTTGTAGCAACTTCAAGTAATGCTAAAGTTAATTTTGACAAACTCAAATTCTTATTTAAAATTTCGGGTTAATCTTTTCCAAAATATTGAGTCTATATAGAATATTTGGATGAAGCAGAGGCTTTCTTAGATTCATTTCATAGAAATGATCGAGTCAGAACACAGCATTGGCAGCATGTGACTTGCAGCGTTCTCCAAACTTTGCATATAAGCGTTCAAGTTTATCGAGTATGCAAACTTTATGATGCTCATATGCTTTTAGTTATTCGCTATGTTTTAAGCTTAAGTTTTTAGTTTTGGGAACTAAGTAAGTAGTTTGACTAAAACATTTTCTTATTTTGTAGGAAAATTTTGTTGAAGTTTCACTTGAATTGATTTCACTTAGTCGAATTGGCGATTTGGCTGAAAAGCAAAAAAGCAAACTTTGTTTTTCTTCGAAAACATAATTTAGAACATATTCTTGAAAGACTTATCCAAAATTTTTCATTTGCCTTTTTTGATAGTTGTTCTATAGTTGTTAGTAGCTTTTTTTAAATAGATTATAGTGCTTGACCGCAACCTCGCCTGATAGTAAGCACTGATGCAGTCGTTGATGGTAAAGAGCTCTAGTTTATTTAGAGCCCATTCACTCTAGCCTTGAAGATACGGTAAAAAAGAAGAGGCGATACGCTTCGTTCGGACTGTTATGGTGTCAACAACGTAAGGGTGGAAACTCGCCGTACGACGGGTCGTCCGATGATGAAACGGAGATGGGCGAATTAAATCATGCAATTCCCTCGCACACTCGCTCACAATGGGCCTCATACGAAGGCTCAGAGTCACACAAAGGGCGATGGAAAGAGCTATGCTCGGAGTTTCTCTGCGTAATCGAATCAGAAATGAGGAGATGCGCAGTAGAACCAAAGTCACCGACACAGCTCTTCGAGTCGCTAAACTTAAGTGGCAGTGGGCAGGGCACATTGCACGTAGAACCGATGGCCGATGGGGCAGTAAGGTTCTGGAGTGGCAGATACGTACCGGAAGACGCAGCGTAGGAAGGCCTCCAACAAGGTGGACCGATGACTTGGTGAAGGTCGCGGGAAGCTAATGGATGCGGGCAGCACAAGACTAGTCATTGTGGAAAGCCTTGGGGGAGGTGTTTGTCCAGCAGTGGACCTCTATAGGCTGAAGAAGAAAAATACTCTCCAAAATAATAATAATAATAACAATAACTGGCAACACCAACGTCAACAACAACGATCATTTTGTCTCTTCATATTTATGTAAATAATTAGAACAATAGAAACAGTTTTTATAGTTATATATTCGTGCAATGAAAAACAATGCTATACAAATATTATTTTTATAAAGAATACCTTTAAAGAAAATCAATAACTAGCACAATGTGTGCAAAGAAAAACTGGGACCAATGACACCTGTCATGTCAAATCGAGACAAAATATTGAAGAAATGAAAAAAATACGTTAATATGTTGACACGATCTGCCGCTCTACGTGCACGCCCGCCATCTCCGGACTCGTTGCTCAGCTCCGCCTCGCCGCCGCCGGTCCCCAGCGCCAATGTAAGCGCTGTGACGACCCCGGCCGCGGCAGTTGCGTCGAGCTCGAGCGACGAGTACTTCTCTCCGCCGACGACGCCACCACCTGTTCGCCGACGGGGAGGACGCCGGCCGCCGGACCGCTTAGGACCTCGAGGCCCATCGGCTTCTGACAGGGTCCCAGCTCCCGGCGGAAGTGTGCAGCGCATGAGATGGACACAAGCCATCAATGAAAACGTCATGCGCTCATACTATGGGGCTACAGAGGGAGGAAACAACCTGACCGCGTACCGTGTTCGAATGCTCTCTCTGTTTCAGGTGCTTGAGCCAGCTGTCAACGTGTCGGCGCAACGACTGTCGGATCAGGTGCGGGTCATCCAGCGTAACCATATGCTGGATGATGCGGTGCTTGATCGCCTACGCCTCGAGTCACGGAATAGTCATGTTACGCCTGCTTCGTCATTGGTCGCGGTACAACTTAACAGTGTTTCACCGCGACCCAACCACTTTGATAAGGAGGATGATGATAGGGCTACTTCCGTGAGTCCCCAGTGCAATGAAAAATTGAGGAGCGCTTTGGAGGATGCTTTCTGTGAGTACCGCTCTACTCCGCCTGAACTTAGACCACGCTTACCTCGATTGCCCATGCATAAAAAAAACAAGGCGCTGGTGTGTGCTCTAGACTCTCAGCTGTCCTATTATTTAAAGGACAGCAAAGATCTGACTGATACACACTCAATCTTGTACTGCGGAGCTGTTGCGATATGTCGTGTGGCTCATGTCAAATTCCCAGACAATGACAGAGCCACACGACCAAAATCAGCTGTACCAGCTTGGCAGTGCAGGATTGAGCGTCGTATCGGAGAGACTAGAGCACTCATTGGCAAGCTAACCAGTTTCAGGGAAGGCAATACACGCCCTAGAGTGATGCGCTTTGTGAGGCGGGCGTTCTCGGGGACTGATATTAGTACCCGAGACTATTTGTTCCGCGTCACAGAGCGCATCGACTTTTTTAAGCAGAAATTATATGCATGGGCAAACCGTATTCGTCGGTACAAACGAAGAGTGGAGCGGTATTCTCAGAATCGCAATTTCCAAAGCGATGAAAGGCGGGTCTATAGAGCTTGGGAGCGATCAGACCAAGGTGTTGCTGACACGTGCCTACCAGATGATGATGCCACGTATTCATTCTGGCGCAATATCTGGTCGGTGCCTGTCAGTCACACCGAAGGTGATTGGACTCGGGTTGTTGAGCGAGCCTGCGATCCAGTACCAGAAATGGGGGCCATTACCATCTGCCCCCAAGATGTAGCTCGTGCAGTCCGTCCGTTGCCTAATTGGAAGTCTCCAGGGCCGGATGGGCTGCACAGCTTTTGGATTAAATGGTTCTCCAGGTCGCACGCTCGCTTGGCATCTCAATTCCAGACCGCCTTAGAGTCTGGTTCGCTACCCCAGTTTCTAACAACAGGAGTAACCCACCTGCTCCATAAATCAGGTAGCACCGCGGAACCGAAAAATTATAGGCCGATCACGTGTTTACCGACGGTCTATAAAGTTCTTACATCCATTTTGAAATCTAAAATTAACACGCATATTGACAACAACTCCATCATGTCTGCCTCTCAAAATGGATGTAAGAGCGGGTCCCGCGGTACTAAGGAGCTACTCCTCATTGATGTGGCCATTAGCCAACAAGTTCGTCGTTCCCGAAAGGATCTATCGACATGTTGGATAGACTATAAGAAGGCCTATGACTCAGTGCCTCATACATGGCTCATGCGGGTGCTGGAGTTGTATAAAGTAAATGCAACTCTACGCACCTTCCTGATGACGTGTATGAGGACATGGAGGACAGTCCTTCGCTATCCAGGATGTCGAAATATTCAGAGGAATAGCGAACCAATAAGGATCGAGCGAGGAATATTTCAGGGCGATAGTTTGAGTCCACTTTGGTTTTGCTTAGCATTGAATCCTCTAAGCACACTATTAGAGGATTCAGGTCTAGGCTATCGGTTGAGGAGAGGTGGTCAGGTTATATCGCACCTCCTCTACATGGATGACCTGAAACTTTTTGCTCACACCAATTCACAACTGAGGGAGCTACTGAAAATTACTGAAACTTTCAGTAGCTCCATCAGGATGGAATTTGGTGTGGACAAATGTGCGGTCATGCATGTACAGCGCGGAGAGATTATGGAATCCGTGGGAACCCAACTCACTGGTTCCATAAACCTTAGAGCCCTCTCCGCATCCGAAACCTATAAGTATTTGGGTATGTCGGAAGCGTTGGGTATCAATGATACTGACATGAAGCAATCGTTGAAGGAGCGCTTCTTTGGCCGCCTGAAAAAAGTACTTAATAGTCTTCTATCAGGCGGAAACAAGGTGCGCGCTTTCAACGGTTGGGTCATGCCGGTTTTGATGTACTCTTTTGGCATACTCAAATGGACTCAAACCGAACTCGACGCCCTGGATAGGAGAGTCCGTACACTGCTGACTGCAAATCGATTGCATCACCCACGGTCATCGGTTATGAGGCTGTATATCCCGCGAAAAAGTGGAGGTCGTGGCTTTTTAAACGCTAAGACCCTCCACAATCGCGAGGTATGCAGTCTCAGGGAATATTTTCTAGAAACCGACGTGGGGATGCATCGAGATGTGGTCGCGGTTGACAAGGGCCTCACTCCGCTCTCCTTGGCTAAAGAGAACTGGCGCAAACCAGTAGTGCTTGACACCAATGATCGCATGGAGGTATGGAAGAACAAGGAGCTTCACGGACGCTTTTTCAGAGCCCTACACGGGCCTGATGTAGATTTACAAGCGTCCGTGGCCTGGCTACGATTCGGTGACCTTTTTGGGGAAACCGAAGGTTTTGTATGTGCAATTATGGACGAAGTTATGATGACGAACAATTACCGGAGATTTATTGTGAAAGACGGCACAGTTGACATCTGTCGGGCATGTCACCGGCCGGGGGAATCAATAAGGCATATTATCTCCGGGTGTTCTCGTCTAGCTAACGGAGAGTACTTGCATAGACACAACCTTGTAGCCAGGATAATTCATCAGCAACTTGCTCTAAAGTACAACCTTGTGGAATCGGAGGTGCCGTACTACAGGTATGTGCCCGACCCAGTTCTCGAAAATGGTCATATCACATTGTACTGGGATCGATCCATCATCACTGACAGGACTATTGTTGCCAATAAGCCTGATATAGTGATGGTGGATCGATCAGAGCGGCGTGCAATGATTGTTGACATAACCATCCCGCATGATGAGAACCTCGTGAAAGCCGAGAAAGATAAACAAATCAAGTATCTTGACTTGGCTCACGAGGTTGTCGACATGTGGGAGGTGGATTCAGCAATCATTGTGCCGATAGTCGTGACAGCCAATGGCTTAATAGCCAAGAGCCTCGACCAACACCTCAAGAGGCTCTCGTTAGGCAGCTGGGTCAAAGGCTTGATTCAGAAAGCTGTACTTCTGGACACGGCTCGCATTGTCAGGAAGTTCCTCTCTCTGGAGCCCTGACCGCCGGTAGCTTGGACCCTGTTCCCGATGCCGGTGGGTTACTATTTTTTATATTTTTAAATGTTTTTTTATATCTTTTTTATGTAGAAATATTTAAAAATATAATTTATAAGTGTATTATAATGAAATAAAGGAAATAATAATAATAATTTATTTATTCATAGTAACAATGACACATGGTTATTTGCAGTACATGAAGGGTTAATACATTCTAGAAACAGAAAAAAAAAAAACAAAGAACATATAGTACATACAAATACTTGGGCGAGGCACTGATCTCCTAGCTAGATCACCAAGTGATCTGTGTTAAGGAGAAACAGATTCCACTCCCTAGTAGAGTAACAATAACATTGCATAATTTTGAGCTTATAATATAGACCCATTGGGATTATCAATTAGCCACGTGGTACGGTTACACAAAAATAAGTGAAAAAAAAAAAACAACATCAAGTGAAAAAACAAGGCATTAATAAAAATGCATCCTATAGAACACCAACAGGCTGGCTACTCTTCGCCTGTGGTCTAGGCTTTGGCTTTCTTTAATGTTATAAACTAGTGCTTTACTCGGTGGTAGGCCACAACACCGGCCGCCGGCAGAAGTTACCACCCACCAGACAAAGCCTTGCCGCCATGCGATTTGTCGTGTTCCGGCATGATGTCTGGTGAAGCCGTACGGAGGACGGGTCTGAGCAGTTGTGTTGCGATGTGTGCCGGGTACGATGCGCCAAATGTTGTTGTGTTGGGAGTTTGGTTGTGAAGGGTCTTCAGAGCTATCTCCCTTTGGCGCAGCATCGTTGGTCGTGTTGTTGGGTTTAACATTGCATCACCTCGCTCAACTGCCGTCTTCCTTCCTATTCGCTCAATCTGAGTGAATAGGTTCTTAATAAACTAGCGCGCTTTACCATCAACGATCGCATCACTGCTTACCATCAGGCGGGATTGAGGTCAAGCGCTAGTTTATAGTTATTAAAAAAAAAAGTGTTTGATTTAGTAAAATACCTCCATGACTCGGAAAGTATGTTAAGCTGTTACCCCTGGCTGTTATTCATCATCTTTGACAGTCGTTACGGGAAGTCAGAAGCCCGAATGTCTGACAACCAGTCTTGGCAAGCGGTATTACCCAAGCTGGGTTGTGGAGGTCAGATGGAGGTTCAGGTGTATCCGGTTAGTCTGGAAACCGACCCCAGCATAGTTGGGGAAAGAGGCAGAGGAACATAATTTTTCCTCAATTTTTATATTATGATTTTGATTGCTTTTACGAACTATCGAGCCTTGCATTTTCTTCTTCAGCTTATAGAGGGTGGTGGACAAAGCCCCTCAAGGATTTCAGTGGGGATCGCAGTAATTTGATATTCCACAGGAGAAGCGCTACTACCCACTTTTCTGGTGATAGTTCCCTTAGTAGCCTCTTACGACACCCACGGAAGAATATGGGTAGACTATTCTAGTCCCGGTATCACACGAGCCTTGCATATTATTCACATAAGCACATCTCTGCCATTAGCCAACACCGGTAATCGATCCTTATCCTGCGAATCGAAGCTCAGTATAGCCAGACATAACGCAAGGATAATTGCCGCGAGCAAATCGATAGGTGTTATGGAATATTTTAGAAAATGGAAGAATTATGCGCCTTAGCGTTTGATCCTTCCATTTTCTCGGTGGTAGGCCATAATATCGGCCGGCGGCAGAAGTTACCACTCACCTGACAAAGTCTTGCCGCCAAGCCATGATGTCTGGTGAAGCCGTACGGAGGACGGGTCTGAGCAGTTATGTTGCGATGTGTGCCGGGTACGATGTACCAAATGTTGTTGTGTTGGGAGTTTGGTCGTGGAGTGTCTTCAGATCTCCCTTTGCCGCAGCATTGTAGGTCGTGTTGTTGGGTTTAACATTGCATCACCTCGCTCAACTGCCGTCTTTCATCCTATTCGCTTAGTTTTTCTGAGGGAATAGGCTCTTAATAAACTAGCGCGCTTTACCATCAACAATCGCATCACTGCTTACCATCAGGCGGGATTGCGGTCAAGCGGTAGTTTATAATTAATTAAAAAAAAATGCGAACACATACTTAATAATAATAACGCTTGATCATAATGCTTATTAAAATGAAGCTTCATTTTAATAAGCATTATGATCTAATACTAATGTCTGAATTTATGAAATTAGAAAGTTTTAGTGTTTGCAGGCTAGTTTTCCAAAACAAAAACTTAATCATTGTAATTTTTTCTGTCCGTGTGTAGACCGATCTTTTTTGTTCATAAAATTTAAAACTGTGTGACCGCTCAGATTCGGATACGAATCAGCAGGCTTTCAAAACGATTTCCAAGACCTGACCTATCAGATAAATTTTTAGCTTTAATGAAATTAAATGAACAGATTGCAAACACTTTACATTGCTATATGCTATGATTTTGCGATGCCTTTCAACTCCTTGTACGTTATTCTCTTCATTTGCTTTATACTCTGTGGCAGACGGATATCCGTGCGGGTGGTGGGCAAGCACTAATTGCCTGTTGGCCGCAGTTGAGGGGCGGCAATAGTTCCGACTACTTATTCGATGATGGAGGGACTGCGAGTGCGTTTTGATTGTGTTGTGCATAATGTTTTTACGATTTTAATTAAAAGTCGACCTAGTATACTTCAGACTTCTACAAACTATAAATTGGGCTTTGTTGAAAGGGGGAGCCCAATATCCTAATAGGGATGTTTCCTGGGTAAAAAAAAATTATTCTATTTAGTCCGTCCTTCAGATTGTAGAAAAATATTGGATACATATATTTTGTTTTATCAATCAATAAAAATTGACAAATATAAAAGGCATCAAAGATCAAGAGTGGTGGCTGGTGACGTCAGTGGTCGCTAAAAAGTGTAGCGTGCAGTGACGTCACCCGAGTTTTCAATACTTCGATACTAACTCAACGATACTATATTTAAAATAGATACATATATAGTTATACATCCAAGACCCAGGCCAATCAGGAAAAGATCGTTTTTCCATCATGAACTGGCCGGGGATCGAACTCGGGGCCTTCACGTCGCAGGCCTTCGACCGCTGCGCCACGGAGGACGACAAATAGTCATGTAGAATATTTATTTTACATTGTAGAATATGTTACTTTATATCAATAAGAATAATTTAAGTTATAGTACAATTTATTTTATAGTACACTGTAGACTACCTACATTATTTCTTTATCCTTCCCCTTAGAATTCCATCCAAAGGTTGTCTGTAAAAGATCGCTCTTAGCGATTGTGTCACCCTTTGTAAAATATTTTTATTTATGTTCTGTAATCTATATGGTGTACATAATAAAGAGTATTCTATTCTATTCTAGAATCGTCATGTTTTGTGTATGTTGTCAATATTAGATATTGTTATTATCGTTGTTTACAACCCTACGAGCACCATTAAGGGTATCAAAACGTTAGAAATTAATTTGTTTTAATGTGAACTACATAAATGTTAATGAGTTAGTTTTAACTATTGGTTGAGCCATTAAAGCTTTTATGAATTGTAACTGAAGTGGAACATTATGTAAATCACGTGTTTATTGTCTATGAGGAGTTGTTTTTATGTCAATATTTATAAGCTAAATGCTTTGCGACTTAATATTTTTGAGTGGAGATCGCGAATCGATAAAAGTAAGGTGCGACGCCATCAGGCTGGGTGTATGTGTGGGTCTGTCCATTTGTGTTTGTGAGTTTCAATGTTTGTTAATACACCCAGGATACAAGAGGAATTCCTAGTGCGGAGCAACGTTTTATTAAAAAAAAAGTTGTGTAACAATTTTTATAGCATGATTCGATTTAAAATCCCTTCATTATTGTGCCAATTCAGTAAGGTAATGCAGCAGTCGACGCGCATTTGTCGATTTGCTTCCCTCGATTCATGAAGTACCCAGCTTTCGAGCTTTCTTACCTTCCCAATTTGTTTTATCACAAACACTGCAAGCCTGCAGCTAACTCGGACGTAGTTTGCGATGGATCCGCTTCCACAATACCCCTTAATTCTTCATTGTCCACTTTGGTCTCCGGCCGTCCACGGGGATTATTCTGCAGTTAATCTACTAACAAAATGGCGTCATTATGTCTTTCCAGTGGTCAATCACTGACACTCACTCCATATTAATAAATGTTCAAATTGAGAAGTAGTTTTTAGAAAATTAATTCTACTAACTGGTTTTAATTCAATTCAATTCAATTCTTGATTAATGGCCTTTGTGAGAGAGACGCCACAATTTTGCCAATATCACGTACGAACGATTAATAAACCATCAAACGCTGGAGAGTATTTAGCGCGAATTAAAACAATAATAATATATTTCTTGTTAAGATAAAAATTAAAAAATATTTCTTTGCAGGTTGACAGATAGGATAGGTAGTAATATCACAGATTATGGATACGAAAATGATTATATCACGACGGACAGTGAAGGAACAGTGAGAGAAAAAAAAAAAAAGTTACAGCTTAATTTTATTAATTTCAATAAATTTGCATAGTTTGAATATAAAACGTGTAAACACAAAAGGAAGTAGACATTTGACCGAGGTAGGACGAGGAATATGAGGGGGAATGATTTCATGAAAGGAGAAGTGTAATTTAGGACAGGAGAAAAATAAATGGTCCACGTTTCCTTCATCCAAACCGCATTCACAAAGAGAGTTATCCTTTATCCTAAGTTTGGCCAAGAAATGGGGAGAGCAACAATGATTTAACCGTATACGACAGATAGTTGAAGTTGTGGATTTTTTGCCCAATTGATACTTAAAAAACCAAGGTTTGTGGGGTATTTCAGGTTGAATATCTCCATAAAATTTACCCTTTACGGTCTTAGAGATTTGCCAAAGTTTGGACCAAGATTTAAACAAACTTAGAGGAAGAGTAGTACAAATATCATGGGAATAAATTTCAGAGTGGGAAAGAGCGCCAGTGAGAACAGCATTTTTGGCGCTAGAATCAGCTGACTCTTTACCAAGAATACCAACATGACCAGAAATCCAGGCTATGACGACATGAATGCCAAGTTCATGACATTTGAACAGCAAATCTCTGATTTTAAGAATGATAGGGAATCTTGACTTAGATCTAAAAGGATTAGATAGAATGGCTTGAAGGCAACTTTTTGAGTCAGAGAAAATTATGGAGTTATTCAATTTATGAGACATAACAAAAGAAATGGCTTCGAAAATGGCAATTGATTCACCTGTAAAGACGGATGTAATTGAAGGACACTTATAATTTAGAATAATTTTTGTATGAGGGATCCAAACAGCAACTCCTACCGGGCTATCAACAGAGGATTTGGAGGCGTCAGTGAATAAAGTAGTCCAGTTCTTATAATTAGAGGACACTTTTTGCACAAATGTCTTATACGGTTCGAGGTTATTTTTGCTAATTCCAAAGTCTAAAACGACGTCCGGTTGGAATACCAAGGCATTATAAGGCACCGAGTATAGATATAAAATAGGGTTTTGAAAAAGTGGACTAGGAAGACGCGTAAATTGAAGGTAGGCACGAAGAAGACAAGGAAGTTCAATATTAGAACGACGAGGACACGAGTCAAAGATGGATGATAATTGGTCCAGTTTACCAAGAAGAGGATGATCAGAATTTTGCACAAGTTTAAAAATAAATCTATTTGCCAAAAATTGTCTTCGAATTGAGAGCGGAGGTTCAACGCACTCAACTTGCATGCCATTAATTGGGGACGACTTCATCGCCCCTAGAATAATACGTAAACACTTTGCTTGAATTTTATCGAATTTTTGGAGTCCAGATTTGTTACAAGGGTCTAATAGAAACATGCCATAGTCAAAATGACTACGAACTATAGCATTATAGATCAGTTTTTGAGTATATGGGTGAGCACCCCACCAAACCCCAGAGAGTGAACGAAGAACATTAACGTTTCTTTCACATTTTTGAGAAACAAAGTCAGTGTGGGGAATACCGGATAATTTTGTATCTAACCAAACTCCTAAAAATTTAACATTATCCACCCGAGAGATATTTTCGCCGTTAACTTTAATGTCAACAGGAGGAATAATCTTTTTTTTTGTAAACGCTACCACAGAGCTCTTAGAGGCTGCTAAGGATAAGCCATGCTGTGAGAGCCAATCGGATAGATAACCCAGAGCGGAGTTTAGACGGGAACTAGCCTCATCTAGAGATTTACCAGAAAAGTATAAAGCTAAATCATCAGAATATTGCAATATTTGACAAAATGAATCTACAGAAAGGTGTAAATCGAAAGTATAAAGGCTGAATAGGAGAGGACTCAAAACTGAACCTTGCGGTAAGCCTTTCCAGATAGTCTTTGGAGGAAGAGAGGAGTCTCGAGTTTTAATGGAGATGGTTCTCTCCATTAATAAGTTGCAAATGAAGCGAACTAATTTTATGGGAATATTTAACTGATGGATAAGTTTATCCTTGAGCACTGGGAGCAAAACATTGTCATATGCTGAGGTAATATCCAAAAAGGCTCCTACTAAAAACTCTTTACGTAGAGAAGAAATACGAATATCGGAAATTAATATACTGAGACTATCCATTGTGCTCATTCCTTTTCTGAACCCAAACTGGGATGTTGGCAACAAGTTCCTATTCTCCACCAACCACTCAAGTCTATGCTTCATCATATGTTCTGCAACCTTGCACAAAACAGACGATAAAGCAATAGGCCTGTAGCTGTTTGGGTCTGACGGGTTTTTGCCTGGTTTAATATTCGGGATAATTAATTGGTGTTTCCACTGTTGAGGAACCAAACCGAATTCAAAAAAGTTATTAAAGAGATCGAGGTAATATTGCTTTGTACTATTTGAGGCATTTTTCAGTAAAGAGTAAGGGATCCCATCTGCACCAGAAGAGGAATCAACAAGACCATCAAGAGCCAATCGGAGTTCAGAAAAAGAGAAGGGAGCATCGAAATTAGTTTCGGAAGCAAGGAAACACGGAGAAGAGGGAAAGGAGTTCAAACTAGGAACTGAAGGAGGAGACAGTTTGTCCGAGAAAGCTTCAATCCAGGAAGAAGGATCATTGGCTGATATATCAACAGAATTGAAGGAGCCTCGGTATCTTTTAATTTGCTTCCATACTAGGGAAGAAGGGGAACAGGGAGATAGGCTTTGGCAATAGCGAAGCCAACCTTCTTTTTTCTTTTTAGAGAAAGTCCTTTTAGCAAAGGCTGCTTTTCTTTGGTACACTAAAAAATTTTGGAGAGTCATACAATTGGAATACTGCACTTCTGCTAATTTTCTTTCCTTGACAACGGAAGTACAGTCTGAGTCCCACCAAGGAGTTGAGACTTTAAACCTGTGAGGTTTTTTAAGAGGAAAATTGTCATCAGCACTCGAAATAATTGAGTCTATAAATTTTGAATAACATTCAACAAGATTGTTACGGTTAGGGGGGGGGGGGGGGAAGAGAAAGTAAGTTGTTTTCAAGGGAATCGGAGTAAGAAGACCATTTTGCATTATTTAATCTATATTTAAGAGTGGGATTAAAATTACGGGCAGGTACTACTCTATCGGAGATAGACACAATAATAGGAAAGTGTCACGTGTGGGTTGGTTAAAAAATTGTTGGCCGCCTCAGCAGTAGTAAATTGGACAGAAATTTTATTTCTGCCCACTCTCTTAATGCCATCCCTGCAGATGTTTTTAATTTTATTAATCGTTAAAACTTGGCCAAACTTAATGGGGCGGATGATAGTTCCGGATGAGGGATCCGGTTCAGTTCGCGAAACGTGGACCAGAAAAGGCCCTTTATCTGTTTCGGAATAGGTTAGACCCTCTTTAAGAGAGGGATGAACAAACAGAGTTTGAATGGCCGCAACAGCCATTTCTTTATTTATAATAGTCTTTTTGGGGACGATTTCGATCGTCTCCCGGTCAATAATGAGGCGTCGCTTACCAGCTGCAGACAACTGAACAGCATCAGGGGGATCTGGAGGATCCGGAGGAGGAGGTGGGTCCATAACTATAGATAACTATAGAGAAATAAAAAGAACAAAAAACCGCACAAAACTACAAAGAAATATTATAAAATTGCTAATACTTTCCTAAAATAAGACGATATGGAAAAAAATAGAACTCTCCAGCACGACTGACAGCTATCAATCCCCAAACGGGTTTTATAATATGGGCAATACGACAACGCTGTCACCATTCCTTTAAGATATGACTGATCAAATTGACAGTTCATTATGAATTAAAAATAAAAATTTAAATGTCACCTGGCCACTTTGGATTCACTGGAGAGGCGTGCGAAGAGGCTGATTGGCGAAACGGTCAGCCTTTCGGTGTTCTACAGGATGCATTTTGGTGAGTGTGCGAGGGAATTGCATGATTTAATTCCCCCATCTCTGTTCCACCATCGGATGACCCGTCGTACGGCGAGTTTCCACCCTTACGTTGTTAACACCAGTCCGATCCGGACGAAGCGTTTCGCCTCCTCCTTAATACCGCGTACATCGAGGAACTGGGACAATTTGCCAGCGGCAGTGTTTCCGTCTGACTACAATTTGAGTGTCTTCAAGGCTAGAGTGAATAGGTTCTTAATAAACTAGTGCGCTTTACCATCAACGATAGTGTCACTGCTTACCATCAGGCGGGATTGCGGTCAAGCGTTAGTTCATACCACATAAAAAAAAAACGTACAAAGGGTCCCGTACCATTGATTTATGAAATTAAAGGATTTAAGTCATTTGTATGAAAGATTACGCGGTAATAAGCGGTTTACAATTTACGAGGGATTATAAAAAAACTACGTACAAAACAAATTTCGTTGGTAGTTTTTATAGTAATGTACATCATATGTTTTTTTAGATTTATCATTTTCTTATTTTAGAAGTGAGAGGGGGGAGGGGGCACCAACTATTTCCACTTAGGAAGCGTCTGTCACGCCTCACGCAAACTATTCGGTTTAGAAAAAAAAAATTTTAGAAACCTCAATATCATTTTTGAAGATCTATCCATAGATACCCCACACGTACCTATATGTAAGATGAAAAAAAAAAAATTGAGTTTCAGTTCTAAGTATGGGGGAGCCCCCAATATTCATTATATTTTTTTTATTTTTGCATCAAAATCTTAATGCAGTTCATAGAATACCTACCAAGTTTCAACAGTATAGCTCTTATAGTTTCGGAAAAAAAATGGCTGCGACATACGGACGGACAGACGGACAGACAGACATGACAAATCTATAAGGGTTCCGTTTTTTGCCATTTGGCTACGGAACCCTAAAAAGCAGATTACGAACCTTTTAGCACGATGACAATGGAATCGAGCTGAAATGACAAATTTTTAAAATCGCAGACTTGTGGCCCTGGGCACTTCATGAACAATGGCATCGATGCGCTATGGAGATGAAGTAAATTTGTTTACCTTTCAAGTGTTTCCAACAAAACAACAAGCGATAGGGCGATAGCGACAATTTCTCGTAATTTATAAAGTACAAAAATTAAGTCGGAGTCTCATCGCGGCGACAAGAAAATATCAAGAACTTGTCAAAAGTAGTTATCTTGAGAGGATCATACTGTAAAAGTTATTAAAATCGAGACAATTGGCCATCTGATCGAAGATGTACAGATATTGTTAAATCCATATAAATCGAATTGATCTTTGAGGTTTAGTTCCTACTTTGGCATGAGTAATTTGCTCATGGTTTGTCCCTGGAAGGAGGGTCGCCTCCCACACAGTTTAGGTGCACTTATGTCCAGTCTGTACTGGCCTTATATGGACAATTAGTGGTATTAGGAGTAGGCGATCTGGGACTTTCCTTGCGAATAATAAAGTAGCAGCTTGTACCTACGTACTTTTAATGCTCAGGTAATTTTAAAATAGGTTAATGTTCTATGACTTTTAGTTTTATTGATAAATCATGACAACTGAAGTTACTCTTGTACCCGTTGGACTCTTCAATTTAGAAATGTGCGTTATAAAGGTGCTAAATTAAAGAGTACAACAATGACGTAGCATGACAATTGAAGTGACGTTTATTCGGTTAACTAAATCACGTAGTTTTTTTGGTTTACGATGAAGTTAAGCAGTTGGCAGTTGGTACTCCGATTTTAAAAGATACTCTGATATTGTTATGGCATTTCTTCTCAGCCATCAGTCAGCTAAGAAATACTGGCAGTTGGAGCAATTCAAGAAACGCAGGATTATGTTATTTCGAGTCATTTCGATAGATAGCCTTGTAAGTTTAGTAGCCGCAAACGCTACCACTGAGCATGAGGCCCTGGGTTCGTTACCTAAGTCAGGCAAAGTGTTAAGTTACTTTCCATTAGGAAATTCTAAGTAGCAGCTCGCGTGGCAGTAGGCTTCGTCTCAATTATATTGAACTTAAACATAACTGGCAAACTGTGAATGTACTATAAATAGATCTCAGTCTAGCTATTACTAATTGTTACTACCTATATCTAACTACCAGCAAATGTGGTGAGTGAGTCATTTAGACAGACACCTACTAGAAACTGAAGCCATTCAACTATACTCTGAATAACATAACATTTAATAAAAAGAAATGGTAATAAACGACTTAAAAAAAACATTATGAAGTAATAAATAACTGATTTCGGAAAACGATGACTTACGAAATTAGTTATTTTTCACTTAGTAGTGTTTTTTTCATGAAAAACATTTTTCACTTCTTAGTTTTAAAAAGCAATCGCTCCATTTACAATACTGGTATTCATTCTGTATCCGGGCAGACCGGATGCCAACCCCAACATTTGTAGTTGGGAAAAGACAAGGCTATAATGATGAGTTGTGAAAGCAACGAGCAATTTCGTTTCATTAAATTTTCTCACCTGTAATTTAAGTACAAAAACCGAACCAATTTTGATAAAACGGAAATTTCAAATCAGCTTATACATGCATATGAGTTCGGACGTCACAAACAATACAGTCGAATTGAGAACCTTCGTTTTTTGAATTTCATTAAAAAGTAACATTATTAAAAGTAGTAATTCAGCCAACACTTAAATGTAAATGGCCACCTACTTGAAACAACATTGAAAAAGTAAGTAGGATGGACTTGTAATGAATTGATCGACGGACACGATGCCGGACGGGCTAACTCAAGTTAGCAGGGTTACTCGTGTCAATATAATGACAAATGGTAGTGTTCGTTGACTGGGCGTTTTTCCCTATTCAAATATTTGATCGAAATGCACTTATGTTGTTATGATGTTGGGAAATTAATGAATGTTTGGTACCTACTATCGGTTTGATAAAAAAGTGAAGTGATGCTTTTTGGGTTGACAATAATACCAGGCTATTATAGTCCCACTGATGAAAGGAAGAAAAAAAGACAATTTATTTATTGTGACGCGTATAGGAAGGTAATAAAAGTAAAGCAAATTAAACTCAATTAAAAACAAAAACAAATTATATGTAAAAAAACGTAACAAAAAATCAGAAAGTGAAATACGAGGCCAAAAAGCTCTTATCTCAGCACCGTGCTTCAACATTTAAAAAGTAAATGCCACAGTATTGGAAACACTGCTGGGGAAAGACCTCTTCTCGAATAGAGAAAGCACGAATATTATAAATAATAAAACTTACAAAAGAACAATTAGTTCAATGCTGTGATGGTTGCATAAAATACTTTATATCATTTCTACACCGTATCTATACTATATAGTTAGGGCAGAATAAAAATACAATTAGATAATCTATATGAGTCTTCATGTTTCACTTAAATTATTCGAAATATGAAATGTATTCTTAAAAAAAAAGTTTAGGTTATGGATCATAAAGCAACATATATTTCCAGTTATACATATATTTATTGATACGAGTTCATATCTCGAACATATCTGTGCTTAGACATCAAAAGGCAATTAAGTAGGAAGCCAATGAAAGAGTGGAAGGCTAGGTATATAAAATAGCCTGTCAATAGGGATGTATCCAAGGTATGAAAATCAAAAAATAATTAGTCCGTCTTAAAGATTTTAAGACCCATATTTTTTATTTTGTCGAAATTACCAAAAACTACTGAGATATAGCGTATTAAAGTTACAGAGTGGGAGCTAATTACGTCACGCCGCGGTATATTTTGTGCCACGGCGTGACGTCATGCGATATTTAAAATCAATATATCTTCCTAAGTATTAGAATGAAAGAAAAAATAAAAAAATACGTGTTCAATATTTTTTATAAATCTATCTGATGGACATTAAATTATTGTTTAGGATACAAAACAATTGTTTTTTTTTATCATACGTACACAAACGCTCCCTAGTACCTACTCTTAGCAGTAAAATTTCCACGCTGAAGAATATATTAAATGGAATAATCTAATTTATCTGTCCTTGTCACACCATATTTTGAAACATACATATTTTGTAAATAAATTATCCTTGCGAATAAGTCGCAAGTCCTTTAATATTAAACGATGAATCTCATTTCACGTCTCACAGCGTTTCCTTACGTTTTCTGTTATATTTTAAGAAGAATAAGACATTTTTGCAAGATGAAATTTTAAGAATGCTCTTTCATGACGTCAACTGAAAGAGCCAGCGACTTTCTACCGTACAACGACGTGTAAAAGTAGGGACACCATGTTGTTGAGAAATATATATTTTTTCAGCACTTTTCTTTTGTTAGTAGTATCTGTATTCTAATTGAGTAACACTTTTCCTATTAAGTTGAGTTACTTTGAAGCATGTTGCTAATACATTGCTCCATATGTTCGAATAATTTGTCTTCTCAACGACACGAATCACGCAATGAATGTTGTAGAACTGTCAAAATCAAACTCATTGGTAACTGATAGTGTGGTACGCAATTACCGTGCTCTTTTATCTTATGTAATTTTTGAATCTTAACGTTTCCTACATGATATTTTCTTAAAAAATACCTACTTGCTATGGCAAATACATACGTATAGACGATTGCAGGTCAAACTACCCAAAGCTGTCAAATATTCGCAATGAACCTTGAACCTTAGCATAAAGTTAACAATCTAATAACGAAATTTGACAGATTGTGGTAGCTTGAGGTGCTGCGGTCTGTTTTTTTTTTTAATAAATAAATATATACGGACAAATCACACAGATTGAGCTAGTCCCAAAGTAAGTTCGAGACTTGTGTTATGGGATACTAACTCAACGACACTATATTTTATAATAGATACATATATAGATAAACATCCAAGACCCAGGCCAATCAGGAAAAGATCGTTTTCCATCATAACCTGGCCGGGGATCGAACCCGGGGCCTCCACGTCGAAGGTAGGGGTGTTGACCGCTGCGCCATGGAGGACGACAATAATGTTATCACGCCTGTACGTAATCCCCGCAGGATTAGACAGAATTGTACAGTTACGTGCACTTATATACACACATCAAAAGTGTCTAGGGATCAACATATATTTTTGCAATAACTTTTCTCCTGATTGATATTAATTAAAATTTTCTTTAAGGATTCATCAAATAAAGTGTTTTCGTTTGTCACAGTAACGATAAACCAAGTCACCTTTGCATTAATAAAGAAATTTGCCATTTTCCTAATAAAGGGATATTTGACATTTGAACCACTAACACAAAAGTTCGAAAAAAAGACTGAAATAACAGTTTTCTCTAAAATTTTATTGGGTAACTTAAACAATTAATAATCCGTGTTTCTACCGCGAACACTAACAACACAAGAACATCGGTTTGGCATACTCAAAATGAGTTCATCCAAATCACGCTGTGGAATGACCGCCCATGTTCGTTGCAACAACAAAAAAAGGTCTTCTTGCGACTGGATACCCTCCATATTCGGCAGAGCTCTTCTCTGTAGCATATCCCATGCATGCTCAATCGGGTTCAAGTCTGGCGACTGAGCAGGCCAGGGCAGGACATTGATGTTAGCTGCGGCGAGAGTCTGTCTTACAACTCTTGCGGTGTGCGGTCGTGCATTATCATGCATTAACTGAAATAAGGGACCGATTTGCACTTGTAGAGGAACGATGACGTCTGATACAATCGTCTCAGCATAAATTTGAGCGTTGAGGTTGCCTCTGATCCAAATCAACTCAGTTCTTCCGCCGATCCAAATACCCGCCCATACCATGATGGTTCCACCACTATAAAGATGGACTTCCTGGCAGGATTTTAATCGCTGTTGGCGTCCAGGGGTTCTCCAGTGTCGTATACGTCTTGTATCCGGTCTCATACCAAAACGAGACTCATCAGAAAAGCACACGAAACGCCATTGTTCTTCTGCCCAATTTCTGTGTTCAAGAGCCCATTGATATCGAATCCTACGATTCTGCATTGCTAATTGGTGGTACCCGTAGCGGTCTTCGGGAATGAAGGTTCACTTCATGCAAGCGGTTTCTGACTGTTTGGTCGCTAATTAAGTTCCCTGAAGAGTGATGAAGCCTCACGGCTAACATCATGGCGGTTATTGTTGGAGCTCTTCGAGTTAAGATTTGAATGTATCGGTCTTGTCTCCGTGTGATACAGCGATACCGTCCTCCATGGCGCTCAGCCACGGTACCAGTGCTTCGGTAACGTGTCCAAAGTCGACTGATAACACTCTGACTTGTATTCAGAGCTAAAGCCACAGTACGTTGCCGGGAACCAGCTTCTATCATTCCCACGGCTCTGAGCATTTCTTCCCTGCTTAAATGACGTCACCGCTCCATAATAACGTTGGTTTTATTCAGTAGTAGGGAAACAGTAGCACTAATAATGTCTTCAATGCGTTGTATGTTTTTATAGGGAAAATATTGACAGCTGATTTTCATCTTTTACTCGAATTTGATTCACAGTTCCTGATTCAAATTATGAAATGCACCAAAAAGGATCCATATAAATTTATAAAATCATAAATTTATTACAAAGCCACATCTCAATCTCAAGAAATCCGCATAAAAATGCTTGATCCCTAGACACTTTTGATGTGTGTATTAACACTTCTCGATGGTAGGCCATAACAGCGGCTGCCGGCAGAAGTTACTACCCAACAGACAAAGTCTTGCCGCCAAGCGATACGTCGTGTACTGTTGGTATGATGTCTGGTGAAGGCGTACATAGGACGTGTCTGAGCCGTTTGTGTTGCGATGTGTGCCGGGTACGATGCTCCGAATGTTGTAGTGTCGAGAGTTGGTCGTGGAGGGTCTCCGGATCACTGCTTCTGTATCTTAGAGCATGCAGAGCATGCATAACAGAGCCTGCGCTACCAATCCCCCGCCGGCGATTCCCGCCAAAAGGCGGGCCATACAGTGGTTCTTGTGCGAGAAGACGCAGCAGCCGAGGGTTTTTTAGCGAGGTGTCCTTCCTTTTTTCCTTTGCCCGTTCTTCTCCATAGGTACCTACTCTTTGGAATGGGCGACTAGCTTCACCTTACTGACTGACCGACCTTCTGACAATTCAAAAGTGCCTGTAACTGGTTTATTTGAAATAAATGCTTTGATTTTGATTTTGTTTTTTTTTTTTTGATTTTTAGCCCCACTCGTTTGCACGGATGCAAACGGGGCCCCCAGCTCCTCTCAATGAGGAGACCGGGTTGCCCGACGGTGACCCGGAGTTCGGGATACGTCAACCACCTGGAGTGGTGGCCGACCGGTGGGTCGGCCACCACTTGTGACCACTTGTGACCGCCGAAGCGGTCCCCACTTCTGGTTTTGATCCGCGCCGGTAAACCGGTAACCCCCATATCTGGGGGTCGTTCCCCTATACGCCACCTGGGGACGCGTCCGATTACAGGCCAGAAACTGCGCACGGAAACATTACCTCACCTAACTCAACTGCCGTCTTCCTTCTTATTCACTCAGTTTTTGGAGTGAAATAAACTAGCGCGCTTTACCATCAACGATTGCATCACTGCTTACCATCAGACGGGATTGCCGTAAAGCACTAGCATTCCAAGCATTTCAATAGCGATTTAATAACGAAAACAACAATGAAATATGACACTGTGATGTGTTTATAACAACACAAAATATGATTCAAACTAAAAGAGATTTTGAATATGGCCAATTGTTTACATACCTTTGCTTATATTCTTTACCTCTAGTAAACTCACCTTAATTTAAGTATAATTAAATGGGGACGGGCTTATTGTCAAGTCATCATCATCATAATCATCTCAGAGTCAATCCCAGTCGCATCCGAAGCTTTTTTCAGCTATAAGTCTGGGGTCCGCTTTACCAGTCTAACTGCTGATTTTGGCTAAACTTCGATTTTGTCCGTGAAGCGACTGTCGTCTAACCTCCACAACCCGAAGGCGACATAGAATATATTGCAGTTAGACCAATTGTTGGACTTTTGAGGGCTCCAACAACCCGTAACGACTGACATTTGATGTTCGTATGGCAACCGGGACCAACGGCTTAACGTGCTTTCCGAGGCACGACCAGACCAGTGCAAATATTCATATTCAAATATTTGCACTGCGCGGGATCGAACTATGGGCTTATTGTCAAGTATGCCATGTATTTCCAGGACCACGTTTTAGCATACAGCCATTTAATAGAGTGTCAATCTCCATGGTGAGCTGGCTCGATGCTCGACGACCATAATTTATGGCGAACGCGATATTCGGCGCCATCTAACGTCATTGCCATTCCATGCAACCCATAAAGGTTAATTATCACATGCAGGTTTTGTTGCGTCGTTTGAAAGTTTGATTTATGTACTATGGTAATGGTTTAAACAGTTTCAGGATACAACAAAATTTCACAAGCGTAATGTTAGTGGTATGATTTTTGGGAGATTAATTGTACTGTGAACTGTGTTTAAATTATTTCGTCATTGCTTTCAAAAGTGCGAAGGAAAACTTTGTGAGGGAACCAGCCATGTTCTTCAAACTAAAATTCGAATACATGTGACAGCTGCAAGCCCGCACTGCTGCGCTTCTTATTGCTGACTGTCAAAAGGTATATCGCATCTCTGTGTTCACATGTCGTTATTCACAGATGCCTACCTATGTAGGCATCTGTGAATAATGACATGTGAATCAGTAAATTAATTAGGTATAACTATTTATACCTAATTAATTTACTGATTCATCTTTAGGTACGGATGACAGCAGGTCAACCTACCCGGAACTGTCAAAAATGCCCAATCACTTTGCGCCTTAATACGTTGAATTTAAAGTTGAAATGTAATAAAGAAATCTGATAGATTGTAGCAGCTTATTTTTATCGAATCTTCTATATTCTCGTATAAATAGGCTTAAGTTTTTACAGTATAAAGCCTTACTGAACACTCATTCGTAGTCTGTATTACACTAACTAGTATTTGTCATACCATGTAATAAGAAAATAGAATAAAACATTTGTTGTGTTTGTCAAGAGAAAGTCTGAAACTGTCACCGCTGAAATGTTGAACGGAAATCGTTTGTCATAGCATGGACATGTGATGTAGAGGAATGAGGAAAATGTCGTAAGGAAATTATGCCGAAAGCGTTTCTCGATTCTTATGAATAGGGAAAGAACGAAGAAAGTAGATGAGTACATCTATGGTTTGTTTGGTCACACAGTCTTGCGAAAGATATGGGCTAGAACACATTTGACTACTGAGATGACGTTTAACAGACAAGTATGGAAGTATTAATGTCGTGGTGGCCTAGTGGTTAAAACACCAGCTTCTCAAGTATGAGTGCGCGGGTTCGATTCCAGGTCAGGCAAGTACCAATGTAACTTTTCTAAAGTTATATGTACTTTCTAAGCATATCTTGGACACACGTGACTGAAGGTGAAGGAAAACATCTTGAGGAAACCTGGACTTTTTAAGTCTGAAATCGCCAACCCGCATTGAGCAAGCGTGGTGATTACGCTCAATCCTTCTCTGTATGAGAGGAGACCTGATGATGGAAGTAAGTGGGAGCAGTTGTAGGTTCGAACCCCGTTAGACGCTTTACTTTGTGTAAATACAGGGTGTATTTACACAAAGTAAAGACACCCTGTACCTGACATCGTAACGCAAACTTCGCGAAAAGGCTGCCACTAATATAAATATGATAGTCATTTGTGTCGTTAATGAGTGGCCTTTGAAAGTTGCAAGCGTGCCGCCGTGCGGTTTTGTAAGTATGACGTTGATTCCTGATGTGAACTCTATTAAATCAGAAGATAAGATAGTTTTTCGAGTTTTGTTTTCATTGCGCTTTTTTGTGTAATTAGCGAATTAATTAGTTTTTACTTTAAAATCTTATTGGGTTATAAAAGTACAGCAATTATGAACTGTTTAAAGTGAAAAAAAAACTACATACATATCTTTTTAAATCATAAAAAGCCGACGAAAAATTCCACCACTGGGGGGTTCAGCATCATGTACTGGATCCATGATACTCGTTTGTGCGTCGATGTCAGATACACCCTTTATTTCTTCACCACTGCTCTAAAAACGTTAAATAAAAAAATTGCGAGGAAATCGGAACGTCATAAAGAAAAAACTTCGAAGACGTGACATCTATCAACTCGCACTGGGCCCTCGTGGTAGGTTATGGCCCAGTCCATCTCACCGAGAAGAGGCCTGTGCTCCAGTATTTTTTTTTTTAATAATTATAATCCAGCGCTTGACCGCAATCCCGCCGGATGGTAAGCAGTGACGCGATCGTTGATGGTAAAGCGCGCTAGTTTATTAAGACTTCAGTTGAGGGACCAATATTGTTGCGCCAAAGGGAGATTGATCTGAAGACCCTCCACGACCAAATTCCCAACACAACAACACAACACGGCTCACATCGCAACACAATTGCTCAGACCCGTCCTCCGTACGGCTTCACCAGACATTATGCCGGAACACGACAAATCGCTTGGCGGTAAGACTTTGTCTGGAAGAAGTTCTAAAAAATCTCCCAGTAGAAGGAACATTATATTCTGATTAGGAAGAAAATGACTCCAAACCAAAAATAGGTTAGGATAAGAGCGAGAATGCGCGATCGAATCAGGAATGAGGAGATCCGTAGCAGAACGAGAGTAACCGACATAGCCCGAAGAATTGCAACACTAAAGTGGCAGTGGGCTGGTCACATTGCCCGTAGGACCGATACCCAATGGGGCCGACGGATTATCGAGTGGCGACCACGCACTGGAAGACGCAGCGACAAGGCCCCCGACAAGATGGACCGACGACCTGGTGAATGTCGCGGGAAACCGCTGGATGCGGGAGGCGCAGGACCGGTCGTCGTGGAGAACCTTGGGAGAGGCCTATGTCTAGCAGTGGACGTCTTTCGGCTGAAATGATGATGATGAAGGCCGAGAATAATAATATCTACTCTAAAGAAGAAAAATATCTACTCTATCATCTGCTTCCCAGTTTCGATAGCTTGCCTTCATTTTAACTAGTTCTAAGCAAATGAAGGAGGTAATCAGGGATGCACTAACTCAGTAATGAAACAACATTCATTAAAAACACCTTCAAAGATTAATGATGGAAGGCAGTAACGAGTTTAATAGCATTGTGCATAAATATTATAATCCTAATTACGAGTAGGATCATAAATAACTGTGATTATTTTCTTGGGCTTATTAGGTCATTCGCACGAATTTGCTAGTCCTAAACGGGTGAATAATCAGTTTCAGATAATATTATTTTTTCTTTAGGCAACTCGTACGAATTGATAAATTACACGTTTTCTATTAATTAATTCTTGCTCGTGTGTTACCGAACTTAGAATGGTACCAACACATTTCCTCCCGTGCGTGTCGTAAGAGGCGACTAAGGGAAGCGGGCAGCAGCTCTTCTCCGGTGGAATATCAAATTACTGCGACGCCCAACTCGCCTGCCAAGCGTGGAGTTTATGGAAAAATGCGCTAAAGCAATGAAAGCCTTGGGGGAGGCCTTTGTTCAGCTTTGGACCTCTACCTATAGGCAGAAGAAGAAGAATTCTTGAAAGTTCCGCGCTAATTTATGTTTTCTGTATTTTACTATCTACATATATATAATTGAAAAATATATGCGAGTCGCCTATAATAAAACTATATTATACTAGCCCGATACGTGCTTCGCTACATATATAGTGAAATAATAAAAACTAATTTATTGGATCATCAAAATTATTTATTTAAACATAAAATATTGTTTTTAATTGCTAGCAATTTTAAAACTTAATCCAAAACAAACTATTAAACAAACGACTGGGGATATCAACTCTCGAACAGGCAACATAAAGTTGGCCATTTGAAAAACATGATTCCTCCAAATTCAGACCACAAACGTGAAATATTTGCCCTTGGGCTTTGTTGATGGACATAGCAAATGATAAACGCACAGGGTATTGTAATCGTTTGAACTCAAACGGCATTTCAGTTGGGATCATAGGGATACGCGGTATCAAGCAAACTTCTCCTTTTGATATACCAGTTAAGATCGTAGCTTCAATTAAATTTGGCAATGTTTTTCGCTGCCAATCTGGTGCCATTACGCAGTTTTGTTGGATTATAAAATTACAAAGAAAGTGGCATTGATTTATATATATATATATATAGATGTCACGTTCACTGCCAGACAACAGTCATAATAGAAATCTTGTTGTTGGTTACCTGTGACTGGGGTAGCAGTAAATGACTTAAAGGACCGGTTCGCCCGACTCGTGCGAATTCACTAATAAACGCTTTCTCTCCCAGTATTCTGCCAACCTTAATCTGAGTTATGGACGGATATTTATCCCGGATTTATGTTAATTGTTAACGAACTGAAAGTTTAAATACTGAACATTAAAGCTTCACAGTAAGTGGGCTTCAAATAGAATAGTTCTTTAATTATATGTGCTGTCAATTTCCCGCTTCTAGTCAATGAATTTCTGCAGTTAATGTTAAATTCACTTGGTTTTATTCTAGGTTTGAACTACCTGTAATTGCATTCCAAAAATAATTGCCAATTAAGTTAATAAACATAATTGATTATGTTTAATTAGTTTTAGGAAAGTGCCACATTAAATTCTTGTTTCCAGTTTCAACTATCTAAACATGTTCAAGATATTATCCCCCTTATTCATAAACGTTGCCTAAAGTTAACTAGTGAGTAGAGATTGTTTAACTATACATTTTAGACGTTTGCCTGTCACATAACTTTATCATCGTTTATGAATAAACCCCTTAAATACTGTGCTGTTTATTCATAAACAGTGATCAAAGTTAAGTGACTTGAACAGATCAAAATGTATGGTTAAAGAATCGCTAATCAATAGTCCAACTTTAAGTAACGTTTATGAATAAGAGGATACATGTTAGGCAGTTTTCGTTGGGCTGATAACTAATTACTTCTAATGATTCAAAATCCCTTGACACTTAACATAATGCTTTACTTTTCTATAATAGGCTACCAATATCATACCAATATCGCTTAAATTATTTTCTAAGCACCTTAGCTTGGAAATTGCGAAACATACTGGAAAATAGCAAAGCCTCTAATTCTCTTATTTCGAGAACATTCAATGACGAATTTTCCAAACTTATGAAGTAATGGTTAGGAATTTCTTTTAATATCCATTGCATTGTGAAAGAAAATGTCTTACACAAATAGAGTACGTGTGCCATATTATGATGTTAAAGAGAGAAACAAAGCTATACAAGGGCGTATCTGACATCGTAACGCAAACTTCGTGAAAAGGCTACACCGCATGCCACTAATAAAATTATGATAGTCATTTATGTCGTTAATGAACGGTTAACGAATTCACAGTGTTTAAAAAAGTGTCGGCTCGGCCTTTGAACGTTGCAAGCGTGCCGCCGTGCGGGTTTGTAGATATGATGTTAATCCCTGATGTGAACTCTATTAAATCAGCTGATAAGATAGTGCTTTTTATGTAATTAGCGAATTAAATATTTTTTACTTTAAAATCTTATTGGGTTATAAAAGTATAGCAATTATGAACGGTCTAAAGTGAAAAAACTACATACATATTTTTCTAAATCATGAAAAAGCCGACGAAAAATTCCACCACTGGGGGGTTCAGAATCATGTACTGGATCCATGGTACTCGTTTGTGCGTCTATGTCATATACACCCTTTACATACACTATCCCTTTTTCGACGACGTTAAAAGATAGGTACCTACTTCAAAAAACCTTGTCCCAACACCATCAAAATCATAGCGAACATAACACAACTAAACTGTAGCATCTCGCCACGGATGGATGTATGTTGTTCGCTGTAAAGAATAATGCTTTTGTACCAGCATCTAAAGTCACTTTCTTGAAATGACTACACAAATCTTTTTGCTTGGAGTAGACAGCTTTGAACAAGCGTGTGCAATTGTACATATGTCTAAGTTTTAACGCTAGGCCTTTTGCGCTTCGCTACCCAAAGTATATATCCACTGGGATGCTGCTGTGAACTGAAAATCATACCTATATTAACAACTTAAAATGTATAAGTTAGAATTTTGTAAATGTACTATGTAAACCGATATAATATCTACAGAAAAGTGAGTTTGTAACGCGCTCGCGCTAAATCGACTGCATGGATTTATGGTTACAATACCATGTTTCAAATTTCATTACCTGAACATAAGATATTTTTATTCCAATATTCCCATACGATCGAAATGAGGTGAAATGCAGATGAAATCACGTGGCACTTTCGGTAGGAAAATGGAATGTACAAAGAAGTCATTACTGTTTCTTTTCCTAATTTTAAGAGCTTTTTCGTCTTACAGTAAAGCCAATTTAATTCATCTATGTAGTTAAATTCAATGGCGTTAACGGACAGTGTAAACCTTCCTTGAATTGACACAATTTGTTGCAGCAAAGAATTTAAAATCATTTATGAAGAAGGGTTGAGACATGACCTCTCTTTAACCGATAGCTTACACATGGATCCTCCAGTAATATATATACTACTGGAGGCTCAGAAGGACTAAGCAAATCCAAAGAGAACGCAAACTTTCGTCGTGGAATAGTTTAATCCATACTCGCCCATCATTCGCCCGGATTTGTCGCCGCTAACTTTATACAAGGCAAAATAAGCAACACGATACCTTCCAACTTGAATAAACCTACATTTATAATTTACATCTTGATACCAAAAGACCAACATATCTATTAAACTCCATTACAAACAACCTTATTCGTGTATCTATTTATCAGATCAAAGTTATAGCAGTCAATTTAACTAGTCAATCGAATTTAATATCGACCCGTATATGGAACTTGTATACAAACTTAGTGATATCGAGTGAGACCCATTTGCATATAAATTTACTAAGCTTAGTCGTACTGCAACATAGTTTATCTAATGACGTCGATATTTTACTTAGTTGGTCATTTAAAAAGATAACTGTGGGCTGTAATTGTTTAAAGTGTACATGCATGTTGAAAACAATACAACCTTACGTACTTTACCTATAGAACGGAGAGACAACAATGAATGCAAATACTAGCAACACTAAAAAAAGAGTCTTGTGAAACTATCAAAGAAAATCGATAAAATGGGACTGAAATTGGAAAATCCGGAAAAAAGTTGGCCCGGCGATGGGTTTTGCCAATCTATGATTAACTTAGCTATAGTAACTGAACTGCTTGATATATTTGGTAGAATTTTTGCATTCAGAGGAATTAGAAGACGTAATTATCGTCTAAAACCTTTAGTATATATATATTTTAATAATTATAAACTAGTGCTTGACTGCAATCCCGCCTGATGGTAAACAGTGATGCAATCGTTGATGGTAAAGCGCACCAGTTTATTAAGCCTATTCACTTAAAACATTAAGGAATAGGAAGGATGACGGCAGTTGAGCGAGGTGTTGCCATGTTAAACCCAAGACCAACACGACCAATGACGCTACGCCAGAGGGAGATTGATCTGGAGACTCTCCACTACCAAACTCCCGACACAACAACATTTGGCGCATCGTACCCGGCACACATCGCAACACAACTGCTCAGACTCGTCCGCCGTACGGTTTCACCAGACATCATGCCGGAACACGACGAATCGCGTGGCGGCAAGACTTTGTCTGGTGGGTGATAACTTCTGCGGCCAATGTTATGGCCTACGACCGAGACCTATATATATTTACCTAGATTAGAGGGTGACATGAGGATTTTTTCACAAGATGTTTAAATTCAAAAATGATGACTTAACAACATTATCTGCGCCGATTTCCTTGTTCACGCACTGTACTAAATTTATTTCCAGTGTATCGTTTTCTTTCTATTTCAATAAGAAAAGGACAGAAGATTAAATTTTAGTATAGACCTGTAAGCCTAGTGGTTAAAACACCAGCCTCTCAAGTATGAGTGCCCGGCTTCGATTCCAGGTCAGACAAGTACCAATGTAACTTTTCTAAAGCTGTATGTAATTTCTAAGTATATCTTGGAAACCAATGACTAAAGGTGAAGGAAAACATCTTAGGAAACCTGGACTTTAAGTCTGAAATCGCCAACCCGCATTGAGCAAACGTGGTGATTACGCTCAATCCTTCTCTGTATGAGAGGAGACCTGTGCCCAGCAGTGGGACGATAGAAAAGGTTGATGATGATGATAGACCTGTAAACTTAAAATATTTCATAGACATTTTAGATTTGATTAAAATCATAGCTACTAAAAATATTTATGTCAGGCGCGGACTAATTTAATTTGACAAGATTAACCTAATATTTTTCGTTTGTCCTTTTCTTAATGAAATATAAAGAATCAGATGTTAAACATAAATTTAATACCTTCTTTTCCAACATATAATACCAAGCCTGAAAGCAATAACCAAATAAAATATTCCCGTCTGTTAGACTTAAAATCAATAATCCATTGACCTATCCTTAGACACACTGCGTCAATAAGAACTAAACATCACTCTGTGCCCGTAAATTCTACAGACACATTACTTACTATAATTTGAATAGACTGCGCATAATATTATCACCCGGGTATATTTTAACAAAAGGAACGTTAAAGATAACTCCTTAATTGTGTTAGATGCTTAAACTTTGGAAGTAACTCCTCGTAAACAAGATCCTTATAATAGTTACTCGCAAGGAAACAGTGATGACGCGTGGTCTAAGTGACTGGTAAATACTTTTTTGTCAATTGGTCCATTTATTTGGTATTTTTCTCACGCAAAAGATCAAGAACCTTGGGCGACCGTCGCTCCACCATCTTTAAAAAATGGCGTCGAAAATCAGTTTTTCGCTTATACCTCCATTCCTGTATATTTTAGAGAAACCCTTTCTTCTACGAAATAAGAGGTCAAAAAAACAGTCTGTATCCAAAACCAAATTTAATCTTTTGTTACTACCACTTATTAGTGCTGAAGCACGGCAACACTGTTTGCGAGCTTACTACCAAGTGCCAATTTGGCATAGCCGTGAATTGGGCCCCGAACTGTAGGGCCGGCAAAAATCAAGACAAGGGCTGGATGTTATTCGTACTAGGCTACAATGAGCCCATAAAACAATTTGAAGATTAATATCTTGCAAATGAAGAGAGCTGCATGTGGGTGCAGAAAAACAGGATTGAAGTGCTCAGTACTTTGTCATAATTTCCTAGGGGCGCAATGCTTAAACACTCCTGATTTGTCATTGGAATCCGACGAGGAAGATACTCGTCGTACGGCGAGTATCCACCCTTACATTGTTGACACAACTACGATCCAGACGAAGCGTTTCGTCTGGTCTTTTATACCACGTACATTGAGAGATTGGGACTGTTTGCCAACAGCGGTATTTCCGTCTGACTACAATTTAAGTGTCTTCAAGGCTAAAGTGAATAGGCTCTTAATAAACTAGTGCGCTTTACTATAAACGATTGCATCACTGCTTACCATTAAGCGCGATTGCGGCCAAGCACTAGTTTATAATTAAAACGACGAACGTGGTGGTATGGTGGAAAATTCTATAAATAGAATCATTTGAGTTAATTTACATTGTCGGTGCCGTGGGCCCATAGTGCTGCTCGACGAGGTGGGCTAACTTTTTGAGCGTATTATCACAAATCGCCTCGACGGCCACTTGTGTAGAGAGGGGCCGAACCTGGACGACAACCAGTTTGGTTTTCGTCGGGGGCGCGCCACTATAGACGCCATCATGCGCGTGAGGGCTCTGGCGGAGGATACGGTGTCCCGTGGTGGGGTGGTGTTGGCGGTGTCCTTGGACATCTCCAACGCATTCAACACCTTACCCTGGAGCTGTATTAGGGAGGCTCTGAAATACCATCGGGTGCCTCCCTATCTCCGCCGCATAGTAGGGGCTTATATGGAGGACAGATGCGTCATCTATTGGGGAGGTAACGGTGCCCGCTCGGCACCAAATGTCGTGCGGTGTTCCGCAGGGATCGGTCTTGGGACCGCTTCTGTGGAACATCGGCTACGACTGGGTGCTGAGAGGTGAGCTCCCATCGGGCGCCGACTTGACGTGTTATGCGGACGACACGCTTGTCACCGCTTGGGGGAGCTCGCACAGGGAAGCGACGTTGGTAGCCACGGCTGCGGTGTCACAGGTGGTGAACCGCATCCGGCGCCTGGGCCTGGAGGTGGCCCTTGACAAGTCGGAGGCCATCTTATTTCATGGCCCCCGGCGTGCGCCAGCGCCGGAATCACATATTGTTGTCAGCGCGGCCCGGATAGCTGTCGAGTCCACCATGAAGTATCTGGGATTGGTGCTCGACAGCCGCTGGGAATTCGGGCCTCACTTCTGGTGACTGGTGCCCAAGCTGATGGGTGCAGCAGGCGCGCTATCAACGTTGCTTCCTAACATGGGGGGCCCGAGCGCCGACTGTAGGCGGTTATACGTGGGAATCGTGCGGTCCATGGCCCTATATGGGGCCCCTGTGTGGGCGATGGACCTTACGGCCGGAACTCTCGCCATTCTGCTTAAACCGCAGAGGGCGATGGCCGTCAGGGTCGTCCGCGGGTATCGCACAATTTCCTACGGGGCGGCTTGCGTCCTGGCCGGATCCCCGCCCTGGGACCTAGAGGCGAAAGTACTCGCGTCATTGTACCGATGGCGCGAGGAAGAGCGGACACGGGGCTCCAGTCCGGTGCAGCAGCAGATCGAGCTGCGCCGAGAGGAGCACCGTCAGGTCCTGGTGGCGGACTGGCGGCAGAGGCTTATGCGCCCTACTGCCGGCCTCGCTACCGTCGAGGCGATCCGACGACTACGACTGGCTCAGGAGGAGGCACGGCTCCCTGTCGTTCAGGGTGACGCAAGTGCTGTCGGGGCACGGCTGCTTCGGCAACCTACTACCTGCGACGTATAGACAGGGAGCCGGACGCTCGGTGCCACTACTGTGTCCAATGCGGGGAGGCACGGCGCAGCACACGCTCTCCGAGTGTGTGGCTTGGGAGGAGCAGCGCCGTGTCCTCACAAACGAAGTAGGAGGCGACCTGACGCTGCCGGCAGTAGTGCGGAGGATAGTCGGTAGCGCAGAGTCGTGGGACGCAGTGGTGTCCTTCTGCGAGGACGTGATGTCGCAGAAGGAAGCTGCGGAACGGGAGAGAGAGATCTCAACTCCCTTCCCGGGCTGCAGAAGACGCACCGGGCGCCGAGGAAGGGCGGATAACGCCCTCTTCCGGCCCCCATGAATGGGTCCAGGGGCGAGGGACATCTGACTGACGGACTAATTAGTTTTTTTTAGTCAAATACCCTATTGCGTTCAAAACGAAGGTATGAAGCTTGAAATAATGGTTTGAAAATAAAGGAAATGTTGGTAAGATTTTCAAAATGTATACGTAGGTGTGTATATCACACATCATGAATTACATTTTTTCTTTACCTATTATTCTTTAAGATACAAAAACCTTGAACTATGAACCTACATAATAATTCTGATGATGAAAAGCTGATCTCCTATGAAGATTATTCAAGATACTAGCCGTATGAAATTATAGTTTATTTATAATTATTATTGATGTTTAATCGACCGACGATTTTTGTTAGTACAATAAAATTTACCTCTGACATTGGAATAATCAGCCCGAAAGTGATTTTTAAAATACTTTTACAAATTAATATTTTATTGGTCACTATCTTAAATGAGTAGTTGATGGCTCCAGTAATCTACCGCGATCTGCAAAAAATGGTAAGATCAATTCCTCAAGATAAATTGGCAAGGGTTCCTAGCCATTTGTTACACTATCCATAAATTTCACAAATTCGTTCCATAACTCAGCCCTTTCCTTACCTCACTTATCATCGTAATAAAGACGTAGGTTCCGATCCCTCGATCATATGGCCATAGCAGGGATCTATTAGCTACGGTTTAGGATGAAGTACGTACCTGTTGAGCGTATGCTATCAAATGTTTTTTTTTTATTTTGGCATCAAACAGTCATATACAAACAATATGTTATAAATACAGTTGGTTTCTTATAATAGACCTATAGTGCCGACAATGTTACATAAGTAATTGTTAAAATAATGCAAAACTTCTTATAAGGAAAGACGACGGTTAGACATAAATATGTTTAGGTACATAATATTTTTGCATCAAAACATGACTCCACTGAAACATGGCATATGTTTCAGTGAAGTCATGTTTTGATGATTATTAGTTTGAAAGGACCTAAACTGGCAAAAAAAAAAGTTTTGATTAGGTGATATATTTAGTTTTTAGCTTTAATTTTAGGTTATTAAGTGAAATGTTAAAAAGATCTAAATCTGTAAATTCTCTATTATAGTTGTTAGTGGAACGGTATAAGAATGAGTTACGAGTGTATGTTTTAATTAGTCGAGGAGGAACGAAAAATGGTTTTGTACGTACGTAAATGTTGTGTAGTCCTTGTTAAGAATTCGTGCTTCATATGGGAATGTCCCAATTAGGTGGGTTAAAAATGACCATTAGATGCGACATGTGCTTTTTAGACTGTTATTACATATGTGTACAAGCCGTGGTGCCAGATTTAACTTCATCCCCCGACAAGGTGGACCGATAACCTGGTGATGGTCGCGGGAAACCGCTGGATGTGGGTAGCACAAGACCGGTCATTGTGGAAAGCTTTGGGGGAGGCCTTTGTCTAGCATTGGAAGTCTATAGACAGAAGAAGAAAAAGAAGAAATTAGCGCGCCTTGTTATATGATGATAGAAAGAAAAAGTTTTTCTTTCTAATTATATAATTTTTTTTTACTGATTTTTACTTGTGTTTAGTTTAGGTCTTCCTGTACAAGTCTTAATAAATACTTCTATTTAATCGACTTCAAAAAGGAGGAGGTTACTCAATTGGACCGGTATATATGCTTTTTTTATGTTTGTTCGCGGATAACTTCGTCGTTGATGAACCGATTTTGATAATTCTTTTTCTGTTGGAAAGAAGACATTCCCAAGGTGGTCCCATGATAAGGACATCAGGGTTTGATGGTGGAAGACCAGAGAAATCAAGCGGAATATTCAAAAATCGTAGGGGCAACCAGTGCGTTTGTAAGTTTTTTCATTAAGTATTTTAGCGTCAGCATCCAGTCTAACCGCATGCAGCTGAACAGTGCTTTTCACAACTAAAAAGTGTAAAATAAAAACTTTTTTTTACAAAACTATTCAATAAGACTTCCAAAAAGACACTACAAAGTGTAAAATAACTAATTTCGGAAGTCGGTGTCTTTGGTTTTTGTATATTAGGTTTTGACACCGACTTCCGAAGTTAGTTATTTTTTACTTTGTAGTGTATTTTTGGAAGTCGGTTGTTTTATTTTTCTTTCTTCTTTACAATCAACTTTCTTCCTTTACAATCAACTATTGTAACATCATTTGAACCACTAGATTATAACATTAAAAAAATGTTACACATATTGGTATTTGCCCCCTAAGATACAGGCCTAGCCTAGTTTAGGGGACAGGTATAAACCTATTGTACCTATTGTAATGCATTATTAATGCGCAAAAAAATTTAAAAGTGTGTTTTCTTGTCCCAATAAGTATTTGTTTGTATTTGTATTTTAAATATTTGAGTAACGATATCCATATTTTAAACCATGTTAGTTACTATATTACCTAATCCTTAACTCAACTTCCATAAATATAGATGACAAATAAAAATATCCCGATGGTAATGCTCAGTGACTTAGGATATAATGAACTAACCGTTGAGAAGGGATAACAAGTTAGAGGATGATGGATGAGGCAGGTCAATAGGGGACAGCGGTTGGGAACGCCACTGAAGCAAAATATACGGGTGTAGAAAATACTGGCGATTTATTATAATTAGTTTGAAGGTCCGAACATGTTCGCAGTTGTTAATTTAATTAGTAACCTAATTTTCGTTTATTATTGAAAAAAATGAAGCGGAGATCCGGGTCGCAGAACGGGAGAGAAGAGTCTGGAGCTCGTTTTTGTTCCCCTTGCTATTAGGATAAAATGTTGAGTACCGAAACTGTACGAAAGAATATGTATAGTTGTTGCAAGTCACGAGCGCGCGTCATGTGATTTTTATGATCATTGATATAAGGTTTATATTAGAACAATTGGCGCGCGCTCATGAAATGCATAGGCTATACCGACTCAACACTTCCTTTAAACTTAACTTATTACAGCATACCTAATCAATATTCAACCTATGTTCCTACTACTAGAACAATGGCTTCCTCTTTGTGAGGGGCAGTAGGCAGTCATTCCTGACAGCCTTCATGGCGTAGCGGTAGCGAACGCGGCCTCTGCGTAAGGAGGCGCGGATTCGATCCCCACACAGTGCAAATATTTGTATGCATGAATATGAATATTTGCACTGATCTGGTCGTGCCTCGGAAAGCACGTTAAGCCGTTGGTCCCGGTTGCCATACGAACATCTAATGGCAGTCGTTACTGGTGGTTGGAGCCTTCTAAAGTTCAGCAATTGGTCTTACTGCAATGCTTTTCGATATCGCCTTCGGATTGTGGAGGTCAGACGGCAGTCGCTTTACGGAAAATATCGAAGTTTAGCCAAAATCAGTAGTTAGACTGATAAAGCGGATTCCAGACTACAAAGCTGAAAAAGCTTCGGATGCGACTGGGATTAACGTTGAGATGATGATGATGAGTAGACAGTCATCCACCACGTCGATTCAGTGCTGGTTGGTAGATAATAGCCTCATATTTTCTCTCTTTTACATGAATCTTTACTAATATATAAAGCTGAAGAGTCAGTTTGTACGCGCTAAACTCAGGAACTTCTGGTCCGATTTGAAATAGTATATTTCATTACAAGTGCGGAAAGCCTGTCATTACAACGAGTTCCGACAAATGTCGACCCGAGCCGAGGCGCAGCCGAAGGTGAGGTTTGACAGTCGGAACAAGTTGCAATGACGGTTCCGCACGTGTACTGAACAACTATTTTTAATACAGTTGCGAAAAAATTAAGCAATTTATTAAAATAATAAAAACACAATAAACTCAACTAACTAATAATTTATTTCTTAGAAAAGTTATAATTCACATATACATTGAAATTGGTACAGTTTTTTATACTAACTGGGGAAGTTTTAGGTTGCATATTTACTGTTTGAGACAAACTATTATTAATTTCGTATGATTGTTCATGTATATTTGTCAAAGGTGTTATACAATGGCGTTTGCTAGTTGATGGAATTGGATCTAATGACTTATCATTATCAACGAAGGTAAATGGACGAACTTTCTCTTCACTATTGTCATGTGAAGGTGACGGACTGGACTTTAAATTAATGGATTGTGTGATTTTTTTCCCAGTTTCTAGTTTGTTGTGTAATGAATCAGCAATATAGCCTTCTGCAACTTTGTCTGACTTCCGACCTCCTAGTCGCTTTAAGGACGTCAAATTGACTCCTGAATCTGCCAATAATGTAGCAGAGGTCCTCCTGAAGCTGTGCCCAGTATAATACTCTGCATCCGGCAGACCAAGAAACGTAGCTATTTCTTTTGGCATATTACCAAATTTGTTTATCCCGATTGCTTGAGATGTACACTTTCCTTTTTGATAATTTTGGAAAAAACGGTCGGATTTTCCTTTTTGGGACCGCTGATTCATATATTTTTGCACTATTCTAAGAAAATCTCCTTCAACAACAAAGCTTCTCGGTATCTTATTTTTTGTATTCGGAATCTTGATTAGTAGCATTTTTTCATGGGCTTCAATATCTTTTAAAGTAATATTGGTTAACTCCTCTCTGCGGCAAGCACCAACAATGCCAAAAATCAGCGCAACCTACAAAAAAAAAAAAAGGGATTTGATTAATATTTTTTTAAATAATTTAATGACTGTATTTTGCGATTTCGTAAACTGAATACTAAAGAAACATATAAGTACTTAACGATCATCGGGAGCTTCGTTTAAAAACCTTTCCACTTCATTCGATGTTAATATTTTCGACTTTTTAGTTGTAAAACCGTCTGATTGTCGTTTTAAGAAAGCATTTAGTTTTGGGTATTGACTTATATCCACGTTGTTTCTTATTTTCAGCATACTTTTTATCATCGAAAACCTCGACTATAATGTAGAAGGTTTTAATTTTGCTGACAGTTCGGAGAAATATGCCAACATAACATTTTCTGAAAAACTATTTGCCTTTTTCTCTTCTCTCCACGCAATAAATTCGTTGTATATAGATATGTAGCGACTTTTTGACTTTTCCGGTAAAATGTTCTCCGAAGCATTTTGTGCAATTATACTGAGTTCCGGTGGTGTTAATTCAAATAAAATATCGTCGAAATTACTCATTTTGTGCAACAAACAACTAAATTCGCAAAGAAAATTTTTGAAAAATGGCGCAAACCGTAAAAGAATATAAGCAGAGATTTTTTTTTCTTCACCCATTCGATTAGGCAAAGGGAACTATGCCCATACAGCCAAGTCTTCAGTAGAATTTTTTTATTGATATGAAATGAAAATGAAATGAGATGAAATTAAATAAAACCTAACCTAACTCATTGAATTAAATCATTAAATCTGATATTGAAACAAATTAGTAGCTTCTTTTTAGAATTATTTGCATGAATCATAAAAACTTCTATGATTTTTTTAAAGTAAAAACTTCATGGTTGGTTTTTTTTTTTATTTTTAATAGACAATATTTTGACAGTTGGTAAAGAGAACGCACTAGTTCGGAAAAGGTAAAGAAAAAGCACGAATGTGTAATAGCCCACTTTCCGAACGCTATACGTCCCTGTAATACACCACTTTTTGAGCAACTGTATTAAAAAATTCTTTTTTCGTTGGATAGCCCATTAATCCCAGGCTATAAAACATCACGCTGCGACCAATAGGAGCAGAGCATAACTAACTCCACGCGAACGAAGTAGCTGGCGGCCGCTAGTTTGAATATAAGTTTCTAAGACATGTTGGTTTCCTCAAGATATCTTCTTCACCGTTTTGCGAGCAATTTTTAATGAAATAATTTACACAAACATGACTCCTACGGGCCTACAAATCTCAGACAAGTCACTATCAGAAAACTATTCCACTCAGTGAGGTAATCTTTGTCGAACTAACAAATTGAGCTACTGACATAAGTTATTCACGCAAAGCCATTTAGACCGTTAACAAAATTCTATTGTTTTGCCTAACACTAACATTTTCACCCAAGCTTTTAGTTCGGTAAAACATTTGAACATAAATAAAGCCTCGTTCAACGGTTGCGGGCGACATTGTGGTCGTAGGGGTATATATACTTATAGGTATATATATCGATACCCATAGGTGTGGTGTACACAAGAGAAATGTTAGTACGCAAGAGCCCCACACCAGTCGCTCGTACATTTTGTGACCACAGACCAGCCGCGTACAACCCGCCGATATATCCCGGACTTCATAATATGTATTATCTTTTTTATTAAACAATTTGAGAATTTGTTATTCGTTTTTAGAACAACTCGAAGTTAACTTGGATTATTGCCTTTTAGGATATTATTGAATAGTATTATTTACTGTCCTGCGGGTTTCATGTTGAGTGTAACTGGATTTTTGCTTTAGAAATTTCTTAGTTACAGCCCGGACTTTGGAATATGCTGGTGTAATACTTGTTACGTTGCTGATACCACTACGATCCGGACGAAGCGTTTCGCTTCGCCTTTTATACCGCGTACATCGAGGGACTGGAACAATTTGCCGCGCTGGTGTTTCCGTCTGACTAAAATTTAAGTGTCTTCAAGGCTACAGTGAATAGGTTCTTAAGATATTAGCGCGCTTTACCATCAACTCAATCAATCAATTTAAAACTAGCTGCGCCACGCGGTTTCACCCGCATAAGATTTAATCCCCTGAGAATGGTCAAACTATCCTACATGTTAATCTTGGATAAAAAGTAAATAAAAAAGTCCAAGTCTAAGACCAGGTTTCAAGTCCATTAGTATTAGTATAGAAAAAGTATTATTTGTTTTAAACGATTTTTTTTTATTTTGAATAAGCTCAGTTTCGGAACACTAAAAACGAACAGTAGGTACCTAAATTGGCTTCTACAATACTACGCTCTGCAATTCGAGTAAATTATCAATTTAGTTGTATGGTGTGCAATATAACATCATGTATACAGGGTGTATCTGACATCGTAACGCAAACTTCGCGAGAAGGCTACACCGCATGCCACTAATAAAATTATGATAGTCATTTATATCGTTAATGAGCGGCTACAGAAATAACAGTGTTTAAAAAATGTGTCGGCTCGGCCTTTGAACATTGCAAGCGTGCCGCCCCGCGTGTTTGTGGGTATAAAATTACCCCTGATGTGAACTCTATTAAATCAGGTGATACGATAGTTTATCGAGTTTTGTTCACATTGCGCTTTTTGTGTAATTAGCGAATTAATTAATTTTTCCTTTAAAATCTTATTGCGTTATAAAAGTATAGCAAATATGAACGGTTTAAAGTACAAAAACTGCATATTATTTTTTTTTAATCAGGAAAAAACCGACGTAAAGTTCCACCACTGGGGAGTTTAGAATCATATACTGGATCCATGGTACTCGTTTGTGCGTCGATGTCAGAGACACCCTTTATAATACCACAGACAGTATCGCCGTATATTTCTTCCCATGAAGACCCATTTCGATTGACCATCACTAGACAAGTCCATGAAAACACAGAAAATACGCGATGAATGCTCTTCAATTACCAGCAACATATTAGACCGATGTTATTACCGCGATTTATTAATATTTTAGTTTAATCCTGTCAAATTAAGATAGACAGTTTGGATGCGATTATAAAAATGGCGACCAAAAATACAACAATTTACGTCAGGCGCGGACTAATTTGACAGGTCTTAACTGACATATTATGTTTTGTCCTTTTCTTAATAAAATAGAGAGAAAAAAATGCACTCAAATTAAATTTAATTTAGTTTGTGAACAGGGGAATCAATCAATCTTATGCCACAGTCTGACGCCTAACTAAATAATATCGGCAGGCAGGTTGAAGTTCTAGGAGTAAATCGAAATACTATAATCCAGCCCTTTTCCTCTTTCGCTCTTCAGCCTAAGATTGACATACGTGTATCCGACACCGCCTGCTGTTACAGTTGCTGAAGCATTTGTGTGTTTGTTGTCGTACGCTGTGATACTCTGAAACAATGGATAAAGGATTACTTATCAACTATTCATGGGACATGTACGGTGAACATAGGATGCTGAGTGTTTTAATGTTGCGCGTCTCTTGGAGAGAGATTCATGGGATAATAAAGTAAGACACTACTGGCTTTTGCTGGTTGCAAAGTAGGACACCTTGTCAGGTTTAGTTAAGTTAAATTGCTGCAATTAAAAAGTTATATTGCTTTAGGACATACGGACGACAGGATCTCAACCTTGAGCCTTAGAGTTAAGGTTGAAAATCTAATGAAGAAACTCACACACATACTGCCAGAACCGGAACAACTAACTGTAGTCCATACAAAGATTTGTTCCGTGCGGGAACAAACGGGCGCTCAACGACTGCACCTACCGTGTCGTCTAAATTATATTATACAAGCTATAATTGGCTTGTATCCTAAAAAATAATTTAATGTCCGTCATATAGCTTTATAAAAAATATTGAACACGTATTTTTTATTTTTTCTTTTATTCAAATACTTAGGAAGATATATTGATTTGAAATGTCGCATGACGTCACGCCATGGTGCAAAATATAGAACGGCGTGACGTAATTAGCCCCCACTCTGTAACTTTAATACGCGATATCTCAGTAATTTTTGGTAATTACGACAAAATAAAAAATACGGGTCTTAATTTTTTTTATTATCGGACGATTGGATCGGATTAGACGGACTAATTATTTTTTTGATTTTCATACCTTGGATATATCCCTATTATTTTTTGTTATATGATCGGCTGTCGGTCGCAGCGTATGGTATACGTGACCTAAAGCCTTCCTGGATCAATGGACTATCAAACGCAAAAAAGATTTTTTTAAATCGGCCCAGTAGTTCCTGAGATTAGCGCGTTCAAACAAACAGACTCTTCAGCTTTATATATTAGTTTAGATTTACTTCTAAGGCAAAAATATAATTTTTAAGCAGCCATAAATTATATACCTGTCCAAAGTCATCTGCCAGTTTCTTCCCAATTTCTTTCCGGGGTGGAAATCCTCATAGGATGCCCGCCGCCCTGGGGTGGGTGACGGGGTATGTCAGACTTTTACTGACTAAAACCACCCCGGTGTGTCTTCTATCACGAGCGCACGTGGGGCCGCGGGAGTCTAAATTCTTCCACGGCCCCACCCTCGTGCTGGCCCGGTCTGTCCGGGCCTCCTCTCCTGCACCGGGTAGTGGGGTGTTAAACTACCCCGTGCATCACCTCAAAGGCGCGCGCCGACACTCGCGCGCGCCTTCACCTCGGGGTCCATCAATAGGGTGGCGGGGACTTCCCCATGTCCCTCGCCCCTGGACCCATTCATGGGGGGCGGAAGAGGGCGTTATCCGTGAGTGGACATAGGCCTCCCCCAAGGATCTCCACGACGATAGGTCGTGCGCCTTCCGATATAATCATTAATTAACGTGTACCAACTGCTTATCTGACTTCCACAATGTAATTTTAGCAAGCAAGGTAATCAAAATAATTCAGGTCCGATTGTAATCTTTCTTCTTCTGCAGTCTATAGAAGTCCACTGCTGGACAAAGGCCTCCCTCAAGGCTTTCCACAATGACCAGTCTAGTTCTGCCCGCATCCATCGGCTTCTCGCGACCTTCACCTGGTCATGGGTCCACCTTGTTGGGGGCTTCCCTACGCTGCGTCTTCCGGTACGTCGCCGCCGCCACTCCAGAACCTTACTGCCTGATTGTAATCTGGCGTGAATTAATTTTTTTATATGATATTTGTAAAGAAAGCTAACCCACACGGTCATTACGTTTTCAAACAGCTGAATTTCATAAATACAATTCGATGTATTTAGTGAACAATTGTGATTATATTGTTTTCAAACACTGTTTGGAACAGAACGAATGATTTACAAACGCGGCCGGTTATTTATTCGGTTAGCGGAGGCATGTCCGAATTCCTCCACGCATCCTGAATATTTGATGACCGTACAAATTGTATTGACTGAAGTGATGGGAAAGGAGCATTGAAAGAAAATTTAGGGAAATTCTCGGAATCAACATACCTACGCTTGTATCTATTATTCAGGTTTTTGTGGCGTACACGGTAAAAAGTGTAGGCATCTGCCAAAAAATCCATCCATCCAAATCTATAAATAAAAATTCCCTTATAGAATTATCAAATGCTCATACATGACAATTTACTGATTGATGTCGATATGGTCATCTTGTACTTATTACTCTTTTACTAAAAAAATCGACATTTCGATCGGTATACAGAGAAGGAGAGGAAACAACGAACTCAGAATGTTTTCAATTCTGCCAAAGGGGCAAAAGTTCACACCCTTTCCTGTCACTTAAATTATAAAAAGGTTTATTCGGTTTTTAAAATTACGTACTTTGAAAACAAACCTAAAGTTTTATAACACCGGTAATATTTTTAACTATTTTACTTGCTAAGTTAAATTACTTACATGAATTATATATTGCCCACTGTAGAACACATTTTTCACTCGTTTTACGTATGGAATCGCCGAATATACCGCTATAGTGTGATGTATTAAATTACGATTACTATTTGTAACGCCTTGTACCCTATCATCGCATATTACTAACACGAATAAACAGGCCATTGCGATGACTACAATTTGATTATTCATATTTCTGAAATTGCGCTTTATGCGACTGCAATTCACAGTGAATCAGAACGAAATGAAGAACTAATTTGTTCAGTAAGTGCGACGTCTGACAAAAATTAAGTCAAGAAGAAATTAGTAATACTCTACTGACCTTTCTAAGTCAGTAAGGTAGTTGTTGAAATAACATGATCTTTGTATCTATATACTAATGAAGGCTGAAGCTAAAGAGTTTGTTTGTTTGTTTGAACGTATTAATAAGTATCCGGAATCACCAGACAGTTGGATTTGAAAATATAATTTTGTATTTTATAGTCCAATTTTGCAGGAAGGCTAAATGCTATTCAACAATACGCTAAGAACATGGACAGTAAGGGGACATTAGCGCGGGCAGGCGATGCGATGCGATGTGGTGGGTCGAGGGAATAAAAAAGGACAATCATTCAGCTATTAAACATTTTTTACCGAAAAATTAACTCTCACTTTCCTATTTACACGTAATTTTTTTTTGATGTTATGCTTAACATTAGTTAGGTATAAAAATATGCTTTTTGGGCGTTTTCTATCTCAAATATCAGACAGCACCCTAATTACGTAACGCATTTTTACTATCAATGTGAATAATTTTGAAGTATATTGCTAATCTATTGCTACATATTATGTTCGAGAAACGTGTCTTCTCTACAACGTAAATAACGCAGTGATTATTGTTGAATTGTCAAAAAGAAATTCATTGTTGAATTCATTGGGGTTGATGGCACTTTCTTTGTAATACTAAAACATGCACAGACCAAATTTTTTTTCTGGATTTACTTTAGGAAAGATATCAATGATGTCGTCAGAGGCCGGAAAATCTAGCAACGAGTCTTATTAAGGGGTATCCTATTACCCAGTAACTGGATTATGGAGGACGGATAGGCAGTCTGGTTAGACTGGAAGCTGACCCCAATATAGTCGGGAAAATACTAGGCAGATGATATGAATGATGTCATTTCACACAGACGGAGTTGCGGGCAGATGCTAGCAAGCTATGCACTATGAAGCTAGGACCGATTGTTTTAGATATATCGATTGTTTAAAAAGTACGATATCTACTATTGTTATCCAAAAGTAAAAATATTGACAGTGATAAAATTAATCTAAGTTTTGTTGTAGGTTAGCTACATTTGTTTTAGAACATTATTCAACATAATATCACGGGTACCCTAATAACGCAATTAGGGTACCGGTGATATTATGTTGAATAATACTACACACTACTGTCAATTGGAATCATTTTGAATCATATTGCTAATCCATTGTTTCATATGTCATTTGTATATTATGTCGTGGTGGCCTAGTGGTTAAAACACCAGCCTCTCAAGTATGAGTGCGCGGGCTCGATTCCAGGTCCGGCAAGTACCAATGTAACTTTTCTAAAGTTATATGTACCTCTCGGTGGTAGGTTGTGGAGGAATGAGGAACAGGGAGTAATGTTCACTCATCCTCCATAGAAAAGGGAGGATCCTCCGACCAGACTAGTCGTCTGGCGGGCCACTTTGCCCATCGGTTTATGTGGTGAACTTGTATGCGTGCTAGTTGCATAGAAAACTCTGATTGCGAGATGCAGGATTCGCGTGACGTCAGTATGACGCGTTGTTCGCATGTTGCGTTGGAGGCACCGCTACAAGGTTATAACATCGGTCGCCGGCAGAAGTTACCACCACCAGACAAAGGCTTGCCGCCAAGCGATTTGTCGTGTTCCGGCATGATGTCTGGTGAAGCCGTACGGAGGACTGGTCTGAGCAGTTGTGTTGCGATATGTGCCGGGTACGATGCGCCTAATGTTGTGTTGGGAGTTTGGTCGCGGAGTGTCTTCAGATCAATCTCCCTTTGGCGCAGCATCATTGGTCGTGTTGTTGGGTTTAACATTGCATCACCTCGATCAACTGCCGTCTTCCTTCCTATTCGCTCAGTTTTTCTGAGTGAATAGGCTCTTAATATCCTAGCACGTTTTACCATCAACGATCGCATCACTGCTTACCATCAGGCGGGATTGCGGTCAAGCGCTAGTTTATAATTATTAAAAAAAAAAAAACTTTCTTAGTATATCTTGAACACCAATGACTGATTACAAGCTGAAGGGTAACATCTTGAGGATTCCTGGATTTTAAGTCTGAATTCGCCAAACCGCGTTGAGCAAGCGTGGTGATTACGCTCAATCCTTCTCTGTATGAGAGGAGACCTGTGCCCAGCAGTGGGACGATTAAAAAGGTTGATGATGATGATTGTCCCATATGTTTGAAAAACGCAATGAATGTTGTAAAAGTGTCAATTTGAAGCTCATTGCTACTGAAAGTATGTTACACAATTACTCTGCGAGCATAATTTGTCGTCCTCCGTAGCGCAGCCGTCAACACGCCTGCCTGCGACGTGGAGGCCCCGGGTTCGATCCCCGGCCAGGTCATGATGTAAAACGATCTTTTCCTGAATGGCCTGGGTCTTGGATGTTTATCTATATATGTATCTATTATAAAATATAGTATCGTTGAGTTAGTATCCCATAACACAAGTCTCGAATTTACTTTGGGGCTAGCTCAATCTGTGTGATTTGTCCGTATATATTTATTTATTATTTATTATTATAATACACAGGTCCGCTCGTGTGTGGAGTACTGCAGTCACATTTGGGCTGGTGCTGCGAAGTGTCACCTTGCCACTTTGGATTCGGTGGAGAGGCGTGCGAAGAGGCTGATTGGCGACCCAGACTTAACTCGAAACGGTCTCCAAAGCCTGGAGCACAGGCGTAGAGTAGCCAGCCTTTCGGTTTTCTATAGGATGCATTCTGGTGAGTGTGCAAGGGAACTGCATGACTTAATTCCCCCATCTCCGTTCCATCATCGGACGACCCGTCGTACGGCGAGTTTCCACCCTTACGTTGTTGACACCACTGCGATCCGGACGAAGCGTTTTGCTTCCTCCTTTATACTGCGTACATCGAGGGACTGGAACAATTTGCCGGCGTCGTTGTTTCCGTCACATTACAATTTGAGTGTCTTCAAGGCTAGAGTGAATAGGCTCTTAATAAACTAGTGCGCTTTACCATCAACGATCGCATCATTGCTTACCATCAGGCGGGATTGCGGTCAAGCGCTGGTTTATAATTCATAAAAAAAAAAATACGCTGTTTTAACTACAGTTGTTATTACTTACGTATTGGTTGATAAAATGATCAAGAATCACCATCAGCATCATCATCATCCTGGAAATTTCTCACTGAATGCAAGTAGTTTTAACAAACTACAAAAAGCAGGAGTTTACTCAATTCGATCATTATACGATTTTATTTTTTCTTGTTAAATTTTGTTTGCTTACTTCGCCGTTTATGAACCGATTTTGATGATTATTTTATCGCTGAAAAGAAGATATCTTCAAGGTGGTCCCAAGATAAGGAATTTAGGATCTGTTGATGGAAGATCTAAGAACTCTGATGGAACTTTAAAAAAATCGTAGGGACGACTAAAGCATTTGTAAGTTTTTTCATTAAGTATTTTAAAACACTACAATTCAATAAAGGTCTAGAGTAGATCTGATGATGGAGCTGTGAGATAGTGGAGGGAACTCCTTAACGATTCACAGCAGCTGACTTAATTTGTATCGATAAGAACTTTACACTTAGATAGGTTGTGATTGTCATTAAGGGTCTGATGATGAAGACAAAGGCCAGTTCAGGGAACTCCTCAATGGTTTACAGAAACTATCTTGTCATCATCATCATCATCAGCATCTCAGCGTTAATCCCAGTCGCATCCGTAGCTTTTCAGCTTTGGAGTCTGGGGTCCGCTTTACCAGTCTAACTGCAGATTTTGGCTAAACTTCGATATTTTCCGTGAAGCGACTGCCGTCTGACCTCCACAACCCGAAGGCGATATCTAAGCATTGCAGTTAAACCAATTGTTAGATTTTTGAGGACTCCAATAACCCGTAACGACTGCCATTAGATGTTTGTATGGCAACCGGGACCAGCGGCTTAACGTGCTTTCCAAGGCACGACCAGACCAGTGCCAATATTCATACTCATGCATACAAATATTTGCACTGTGCGGGGATCGAACCCGCGCCTACTTGCGCAGCGGCCGGGTTCGCTACCGCTACGCCACGGAGGCTGTCAACAGAAACAGCCAGTACAGAAACTACCTTGTGTTTGGACCTAATTCATTTATATTTATGAGAACTAAAACTAAATCTAAAACCAAACCTCAATCTGAATCTGAACCTCAACATAAACCTGAACCCGAACTTGAACCTGAACCTATAACTGAAACTAAAACCATGACCAAGACTTTTTTTTTTTTTTTTTTTTTCCGGGTGTAAAATCCTCATGGATGTCCGCCGCCCTGGGGTGGGCGACGGGGTCTGTCAGACTCCTACTGACTAAAAACCAGCCGGGTGTTCCGTCTCATACCTACACCGGGGGCTGCGAGAACTAATACTGCTTCCGCAACCCCCGATTGGTGCTGGCCCGCAGCCGTGGGGCCTCCTCGGGTCAGGGGGGGGAGTGAGGTGTAGAGCTCCCCCCGTGACGTCTAAGAGTAGCGCGCGTGGAACACTTCGCGCCGCCACCTCGAGTCCTGATGTTTGGGGAGCGACAGATTTCCCCGAGTCTATCGCCCCTGGACCCATTTAGGGGGGCTGGAAGACGGCATTATCCGCCCTCCGGCGACGCCCGGTACGCCTGCTGCGGGCTGGGTGAGAGGACGAGATCTCCCTCTCCCTTTCCGCAGCCTCCTTCTGCGAGACAACTGTTTCGCAGAAAGAAACCACCGCATCCCAAGACTCTTCGCTGCCGACCATCGACCTGATTACGACCGGCAGCGATAAGTCACTGCCTACTTCAAAGATGAGGGCACGGCGCAGCTCCTCCCAAGCGGCACACTCTGCCAGCGTATGCTGCGCTGTGTCCTCCCGGCAGTCGACACAGTGGTGATACCGGGCGTCCGGCTCCCTGTTTATGCGACACAGGTACTTTCCAAAGCAACCATGCCCTGAGAGCACCTGTGTCACTCGAAACGTCAGGGAGCCATGCCTTCTCCCGAGCTAGTCCGCCAGTACAGGCCGGATGGCCTCGATGGCGGTAGGGCGCGAAAGCCTGTCCCGCCATTCCGCCACCAGGACCTCGCTGAGCTGCGATCGACGCTGCTCAAGCTGACGCTGCATCGGCCGTTCGCCCCGTTCTCGCGCCTGCTCACGCCACCGGTACAGTGACGCGAGGACCTTCGCCTCCAGGTCCCATGGCGGGGATCCAGCCAGTAGGCAGGCCGCCTCATAGGAGATCGTGCGATACCCATGTATGACTCTGACGGCCATCACTCTCTGCGGTTTCAAAAAAAAAAAAAAAAAAAGACAACGGACGTCCAAAAAAGAATACTACAAAGTGAAAAATAACTAATTTCGTAAGTCGGTAGCAAAACGAATATATAAAAACACATTATTTGTATTTGTAGTTAGTTATATTTGTTAGTAAATAATTCAGGAATAATGTTGTAAAGATGGAATAACACCCAAGTATAAAATTGGAACTGATTGAAACATTTTCGATGTCAATTTTATCGCAATAAGATTTTCTACCGAAATTGGAGCTTTTCTCGAAACCCAATGATTTCTTAAACAAAGACGTCAATTTTCCGACCGTTTGAGTTTTTCCGGCTTGTCTCTTTCAAATATATTTGAAAATATTTTCTAAAGCATTTAGTTATATTTGGAAGAAAAACACAATTAACATGTTTAGCACTTTTTTGAGCTTTAGCAACACCTGCAAATGAACCTTAAACCACAATTACAAGGGATTTAATCGATAACCACTATACTAAAGGAAACGCTAATTAAAGCAAACAAATTAAGAGTGAATTTAACTCAGTAAAACAAATTACGAACGCAAATGGTTTAACTTGCCCTTAAAATATTGTGTTACGAACAAAATTTAATCAAACAAACCCACACCTATGGAATAAAACTTTCGTCTGTTTAATAAGGAAGGGTTGCACGCACCGAGTTGAGTTTGACAATAGGAATCGCAGTGTATACTCTATTTTAGGGATACCTTCACATCCACGAATGCGGAGGTTAACGTAGGCGGAAGTAAATGAACGAAGAAAAAAAAGAGTTTTTCTTGATTGCAATCCCGCCTGATAGTAAGCAGTGATGCGATCGTTGATGGTAAAGCGCGCTAGTTTATTAAGAGCCTATTCACTCAGAAAAACTGAGCGAATAGGAAGGAAGACGGCAGCTGAGCGAGGTGATGCAATGTTAAACCCAACAACACGACCAACGATGCTGCGCCAAAGGGAGATTGATCTGAAGACCCTCCACGACCAAACTCCCAACAAAACACACATCGCACCACAACTGCTCCGACCCGTCCTCCGTACGGCTTCACCAGACATCATGCCGGAACACGACAAATCGCTTGGCGGCAAGGTTTTGTCTGGTGATTGGTAACTTCTGCCGGCTGCCGATGTTATGGCCTACCATCGAGAAAATGGTGAGGTGACGAAATTTAAAAAAAAAATTACCTATTGGTAATCAATTGTAAATCAATCAAAGCGATCTCCGATTTGTCAATGGCAGGAAACTTCTTAACACATAACAAGGCTATAATCCGCCTAAAGAGATGGCAAATCTCGAACTTTAATCTGAGATAGTGAAAAGTTTATCATCTTTTCTGTAGTCGATAAATTAAACAGACTCTATTAAATAGTTGCTCACTTGGCGACGGTGATAGCATGGGAGCAAGGACTTGAAAATACGAGTTAGATCTTCTCCGTATGGTGGATATATAATTCGGACTTTCTAGTTAAATAGGTAGTAAAGAGTCTTCATTTAATTCTAAAACTTATTTTCTTTATCAGGCCCAGAGAGACATCTATCACGTTGCGAAAGCAAAGGTAACATTTCTTGTGAAAGTTCCGCATTTGCGGAGGCAGATGCGAGGTTGCATTACAACCCTACTATATTTTATGCGAGGGTCCGTGAGGAAGGGTACGTATTAGTCCGAAATCCATTCCACGTCTTCCGGCAAAATGTTGGAAACAATCTACTCCCTGTTTTATTTTATGAAAGCCGTTGTCTGTTCCACGTGGCTACTAGCTACCAATCGATATTTCGTGAACAATGGTTTTGTTAACGGATGGGTTGAACGTCTCTATTAGAAAGTTTCATTTGTTGAACGTTACTGAGTGTTGTGGTTTGAAAATGTTCATTTCGATTGTAGCTTTCTGTTAGTTCGATTTCGGTATTTTAATTCTGTTCAGGTCGTAACAAACTTTTCTTTGGGCTGACATTGAGTTGGAAAAAGCACGGTTTTGATTTCATATTTTTTTTCCAGGCGTATTTACGGACTTTACAAATTATTCAGTGCTTTTAAACTTAACACTTAGCTACTAAGTACTAACCTATAAAACGAAATATATATGCTGTTTCACAGAAAAGTGTACCACCTACGAGGTCCAAATGTATAAAATACATATATTTATTTTATTTATTTATTTGGCTCAGATAACAAAGGCCCTTATTAAAATATAATAATATTGAAAAAATCAAGAAAATCAAAATCAAAGCATTTATTTCAAATAAACCAGTTACAGGCACTTTTGAATTGTCAGAAGGTCGGTCAGTCAGTAAGGTGAAGCTAGTCGCCCATTACAAAAAGTAGGTACCTATGGAGAAGAACGGGCAAGAAACTCCATGGACACTCTTTTAAATTATCAAGCTATTGATACAAATATTTGATTACATCATTCATTATGAAATCAATCGTGTGAGAACGATGCAGAAATATATTGTACGCTGAGAGCGTCCATTATGAAAAAAAAAAACAACAATTCAGAAATTAAAATACGCCGTAGCAGCTAAGAGATGACCAGTCCCCTCTGACGGCGTCCGTTCACGAACATGACGTATGGATCAGCATTATTCAGCTCAACCATATTGAAGGGAACCTAATGACCCAACACACACGCCACCACCAGCGAGACATTTGAGTGAGCATGACATACTCTCAACAGCCATAGCACAATCAAGTCAATAAAAGACTAACCCAACAAATAGATGCTTTACAGCAAGTAGATCGTGCTCACACGTGTTCAAATACAATACTAAGAAATTGAATCTACACAATGCAATGACAGTTTTGTCCAAAGTTCAGCAGCTCCAACGGTGTTCCCGAATGCTAAGTTTAGCTCCTGTGTAGCTGCAGCAGTGCCGAATACCCCTGTCAGCGATGCAATTCCGTAACGTATAATATGCCTGGCTACATAGTGTGTACTGGCTTTGAGTTAAAAAAAAAAACAAACAATTACAAATTTAAACTACAAGAGGAAAAATCAAAGAACAATCAGAAAGATATAATAAAACACACACTAAAACATCAACACTCACACATCCTCACCTCATATCACAATGCCTGGGGATACTTCATTTTAATCTTATTTTAGAAAGTTCTGTAAATATTTTGTTAAACCAATAGGGTATTTGACTAAAAAAAAAAACGAATTAGTCCGTCATTCAGATTATAGAAAAATATTGGATACGTATATTTTGATTTATCAAATCAATAACGATTGACAAATATAAGAAACATCAAAGATCAGGAGTGGTGGCTGGTGACGTCACTGCTCGCTAAAAAGTGTAGCGTCCAGTGACGTCCACGAGTTTTCAACGCACTGTGTCGTCTTAATTTTTTATTTATATGAAAAAAGAAAAAAATACGTGTCTAGTATTTTTTAGAAATCTGACTGATGGACTAATTAGTTTTTTTTAGTCAAATACTCTATTATATATGAAATTAAAGTTCATTGTATGGTTTATGCTTGCAATATATAAAAAAAAAACATGAATCAAAAATTTTTAATTTTTTTTTTGTGTTACACATAATGGATTTTACAGGGAATTATGAAAATTACAGTCAAAAATAACAAAAAAGTTGACAGTGTTTCAGCAACTACGAGTTGTATAACGCTAGTTTCCAACATACCTACCTGCCTACAGCTCTAACCTGCTCGTCCCCTGTCAAATGTCGACGTGACCTAACAATAAATGTAACACACGTATAAACATAGAATAAAGAGAGTGTATGATTGTTTTTAGTTTTTCAAAACTTCACTGTTATAATTGTACGCGAACTAACTTTTAACCGCCAAATTTGAATACTCGATATTGTTTTGTTTCAACATGAGTTTTTGTTTTTTATTTTTTTTTTTAATTTCGAAAGAGATAGTGGAGAAGAAAATATTTTATACACAAACTTTTTTTTATACAATAAATAGATTTTTAATTTAAGAAGTCTTTCATGTAATATCCCGAGACATTGTTGATGTGTGTATATAGTACTACATAGAAAGGTCTAGTTCTATCCTGAATTCATGGACACAGTTTACGTTGATCTCCCTGCCACCCTATATTTTCTTTCTTACACTAATTTAAGAAAGTAAAAATTACGTTGTCTCACAAACAGGCCCGTTCCTTTTTATGTGCTCAATTGTAACAACTCAACTCAGGCCATAAGATAAGTCTTTGATTGTAACTAATGACAATATCATTTCCTATCGTTCCAACCCATCCAATTATTTTTTATTTCTTATCCGGTTATTGTATCCTTAGTAATTTGACTTCAGTGCAATATTGTGCTGTATGTATGTATAGTCTGTATTGTGTATAGGTAGCTTTATTTTGTCGTATCCTCAAGGTATACAGTATCTGATTTTGGTCGATATTTATTTAAACTTTATGTACTATTACTAAAATTACTATACGTTACTTGGCTTTATTAAAAAGTAATTAGCTCCTTTAATATTCGAAATTTAAAGTTGTTATATTGATGCTCGTGATTGAACGTAGATTTTCTGTCAACCTTACGATTATACAGATGTTAAAATCAGTGCGTATAAGGAATATATTACATCGACAATAACTATACATACGTATAAAAGACATAAATTTTGTCAGGGGATATAATGATAGGCAGGCCAAAATGAATTCAGAAAATCAGCGCTCGGGTAACCGAAGTTATGGATCGCTTTTAAGACAAAGACCGCGTAAACAAAGAAAATGAGCGAAAGAAACCTTTTTTTTAATGGCATCCCGACTTTTTGGAAAATACCTTCAGATGAATGAATAATGTCGCCCTTACTAGCATTACTTACTTTTAATTATTCATTCATTTATTTCATTTTCATCAAGACAACGACAGGAAAATGAAAAGAGCAACGAACACCGCAAGACGTAAATCAGAAACCACCAGAAAATCAGAAATATCCCACGTTGTCAACAATATCGATAAATGAATCATGAAACTTTTTAACTCTCTCATTCAGTTACCAACTTTATCAAAACGATTCCAACGTGCAGAAAGAACTAAGCCAATAAATACATACGTGTTCACAGTTCCACACATACTAGTCCGGAAAATGCAGAAGTTTCAAAAGTATTATCGCTATGTGGCGTTTGATAAAAGACTCTCGTTCCCATAACGACTGCAGGGGTAGAAGGGGTGGGACACATTTGGTGACAAGAGTCTCTAATGCCCTCATCTATCTGAAGTAATCCCATAAAATTTTGTGGCATGTTTGCATGAAGCGAGTCTAAAATAATCATGCAAAAATATTCATTGATATAAAGCTTTAGCTCTAGATATCAAGCATGCATGCATGGAATCGTCTAGACTTCTAGAGGATGCAGTACTAATAGTATTTAAGTTTTACTGTGAGTATACGGGACTCGTTTGGTTTGTATGGAAAGAGAAGACAATATTGGCTGTAGCAGCAGCCGCCAATGTGTCTTCGTGCTCTGTAGTGCTGTGTAAGCTTTTAAATCCTGTATCATGATGAGAGAATTTTTCTAAGAAGGTCAATAGTAGAGGATCCATAAAACTGTATGTGCTTGCTTGGCTGCTGAGTAAAGCTTACTGTTATTGGAGCGATGTCGCAGATGCATTCATTTCGTAACACGATCGCGCCATTGCATTTACGTAGTGAAGCAGCAAATAGCACAGCTACTGGATATATCACTTTATCTGATTTAGAAATATCCTCTCTATTTATTTAGATCTTCGCATAATCTGTTATCTGATCATTTTTAAGAAGAGGTACTGATATTACAAGAAGGTAGCAGAGCTAGATTAGACAAGAATGATATTAATAAAACTTCCTTTGTCCTTCTTGTTTTTTCTTCTTATGTTATGATTTTTGTATTTTCACATTACTCAAATATGATTTAAATTCATGGATAACAATGACCTAAATTTTTTTTTTACGTAAAATGTTACATATCATACAACAAATTGTCACATTATTCCTGGTTCAAATAAGCGAAAAGAATGTGCCGTCCGCATTTTTTTTTAAACTGTTTGTCACTGATAAGGACAGGACAAATGTGCGAGGAGTGTGTTTAGGGAGTACGTTATCGTATGGAGGATCGACGGGGCTATTACCTCTGGCTATTCGGTTTTATGCTCTTCTTTATAGAATATGAAGTGGTATGATTTGTGGCAGTGATTGTATGAACAATAATTTAGTACATACTTACAAAGCATCCTCAATCTCCACGCCTGTAGCTATGGAGGATTAAGTAGAGGTGTAGTGGAAAAACAATAGGCGATTAACGTGATTTCATTCGATAATGTACTTACTGACATTTATAAATAGAAGCTAAGGGTTAAAGAGATAACGAAACAGACTGCTCTTCAAGCAGCACATCAAGCTACTACCATCTGTCAAATTTTTATTGGATTTTCAATTTTATGAACAAAGCTTTAAGGCTCAAGGTTAATTGGGAATTTTTAACAGTTTCGGATAGCTTGTCCTGCTGTCGACCGATCATATTCACACTTTTATTTGTATTCTGACCTACAGGAATGAATGCAAATAAGTGTGAGTATGTACATTATATTACATTATTTACTCAATAATTTTAAGATATCGAAAACAAAAGTGTTAATTGATTTCGATCTCTTTACAGTTAACAACAAAAGCCTAAAACATGACTGTTATATTTAAAACACATGTAATAGGAGGCAAGCTTGTTGCCATCAACGGGGCACATATCCAGACTCAATGCTACTGAGGAATTTCGGGAGATTCCTATTCCGTATAAGGCGGGAGGAAACGCCAGTGTGTCACCACTGTGGGGATAGCCATGAGGACACGGTGCAGGTCTGCCCAGCTTGGGCAGAGCACCGCCGTGTCCTTGTAGTGGCGATCGGCGGCGATCTCTCACGTCCGGCCCAGGTCCAGGCCATAGTCTGGAGCACCAGTGTCACCTCCTTCTACGAAGCAGTGATGCTGGCAAAGGAACAAGCGGAGCGCGTGAGGGAGCGGGAATCCCAGCACCGTCACGCCTCTAGCTGCCGCAGGAGCCGCCCTGGTCGGGACTTCGGGAGACATCATCGAACATCCGGCTACCGTAGGCGCGGGATTGCGGGCAGCGAGCAGTGGATAGCTCGCGGCCGGTAAGGACCAGGCCCTGTCAGCACTTCGTGACGGGGTCCACGAATACCGATGCCTCCTGGGTCAGGGTTGCGGGTTGGTTAAAAAGAAACCGTAGCACTGGCGCACAGGCAAGTGAAGATACACGAGTGTGTTTTAGTCAGTAAAAGTTTGACACGCACTTCCGCTCCACCCAGAGAAACTCTGAACAGAGGGAGAGAACATTTGATGATTTCTCATCCAGAAAAAAAAAAAGGCTACTGAGAAATTCCGAATGAAAAACTCAATAATACTGCCCAAATGGAAGTGGATTTAGGATCTCATATTGAGACCATTAGCAACACGGTAGTCTAGATTAACGAAAGAACAAATTTTGTTCACTTTATAATAAGCAAGTATGTGGGACCATCTGTGAGCATAGATAGTGTTAACCAAGTCATCATCATCATCACCTTAGCTTTATCCCGGTTACATCCGCGGCTTTCGCATTGGAGCCCGGGGTCCACTTTCCTGCACATTCTCCTCCAGCAGAGATTGTAGGCACGCATGTCTTCTCTTATAACATCAAGCCAGCATTTCTTTGGTCTACCCCGGCCCGGCGGAGGCGCCATGGCATAGTGTTTACCAAGTATCGTCTAGCAACTGTGTAATAAGACCTACTTTGCTATCTAAATTAATGAATCGTGGCATCGTGTTCAAAGTTGAATATACAATGCATGACGATGCATCGGTCAATAAATAGTTCATGCCAAACAATGCAGATGGTATTACTCTTTACTTATACCTCCCAGTAGCTGGGAATGTCTCAAAATAAAATGTTAATTAACATTTAAAAGCATTGTGGAAGTCCGACTCGAGTTGCGTCCATTGTTTTATTCCGAAACCCGATACACAATATCCCCTGAAATAGGAGAGCATCACAAACGAAGCAACTGCAAAGATAAACGAAACGCGGCGTATCTCTATTGCAATTTGTTACTCATTGTGGCCACTGCTTGGTAACAAATCTTGCTATTTATCTTAAAAAAGTTGTTTCATTTAAGCAGAATTTATGGTTCGTGGTTTCCGAGGAAGCTGAACAATGAATACCCGCAATGACTTTTGAATTTATATTGTTTGTCATATTACTTTTCTGAAAACAGCAATATGCACACAAATTGGGGAAAAAATAACACTTTTATTTGCTACGTTTGCCTAAATTTGCATAGTATATCTCATTACGGAAGAAAGGGGAACTTTGATCATATTTTTTATTAGACTGAACACAACGTGCATAAATTTTCACAACTTGTAGAACAAAAGTTGTTTATTTTGATGAGTGCAGAAACCTCATACTGGATGGAGAGCTATAAAAAATATAGGCTGTATAAGTTGATGGGACTAGTGACCTATTTGCACCTGTGGGCCATATATCTTATCTTAATATCCCACACGTGTTGTTGGCATATTAAAACAGTGGGTTTTTATCATAATATTCTTAGGTATGCCTTTGGATAAATTTCTTATACTAAGGACTGATTTTTCAATCGACTGATAATATTTAGACGACACGGTTGGTGTAGTGGCTGAGCGATCAACTGCTGTGCTAGGTGGCCCGGGTTGACTCCCGCGGCTCCGTGCGCACGTGACCGGAGAGACACCGGGGTGGTTTTTAGTCAGTAGGAGTCTGACAGACCCCGTCGCCCACCCCAGGGCGGCGGACATCCATTGAGGATTTTCCACCCGGAACGAAAAAAAAAAAAAAGTGGCTCGGGTGGTTCGATCCATGCACGGAACAAATATAGTTGTTCCGGGTCTGGATGTTTGTGTACGTGAGTTATATGTTTGTAAACTCACCCACGATACAGGAGTAATTCTTAGTGGGAGAAACGATAAAAAAAAAATAGAATTAAATTCTCATCTGACAGATTTTATAGGTAGAACTGTATGTAAATGTATTTAAGATATCCCTCGAATGTTGTATAAAAGTAAAAATCCGGATAAAATCCTTGAGGACATGTTGATTGGTGTCTGTGTCTGAAATGTTCTTTTGAGAAAAGAGTCAAAAAGATTAATTGGACATATCCAGTTAGTATACGTATTTGTCAAAAATCATACAGCTCAACCTAGCACTTAAGGATCTTAACGATTTGGCGAACCTATACGAGACGGGGGGCCTTATATGTCTTTTAACATAATTATTTTTTGTCTCACACGAATCCCTTGTGGCAGCTTCGATATCTTATCAAAAAACCATGAATTAAGCGAGCGTCTAATACCGAAAACTCCCCAATTGAAGTAAGATAAGCAGAGCCTACAGCGATGGGGAGACGCAGGAGCGACGCTTCGACGCGAGATAACGACGCCCTGCGGTAGACCTCAACTAATTTGTTACTTATTGTGCGTCTCGATAGCTGTAATGTATCTAGTATTGATAAAAGATCGAAGAGATGCAAGCATTGCTAGAAACGGCTTCTTTTCAAAAAGATTTCAAAATTCAACAAGGTGGCCTTTTATACAATATGTAAAGAAAACCCTGTCCGACCCATAAGGATAATAGAGGTTAGGTAAACACTTGACCAAATATAATATAAAATTTTACGTAATCATCATAGAAACAATACTAATGAATTTTGAAATAATCTTTTTTTCTCTCGAATTAATTCCAACTTCCCCGAAATTTGGTATTTTTTAAAGAAGTGACAACACCGGTATTAGTATGAGCGAATAGCGATGCGACCACGTGCCGCGTGCCCTGCCCCCGCCGCCTGCAGAAGGGTTGCTTACCGCAAACGTATTAAGTTATCAGTTCAGAATAGTAGTAATTCATTGTCAATTTACATACTTTATTGTAATTTATATATGTTAAATCTCAACAGGCAGACAAAATAGACTAGACAGCCTAAATTATTGCGTCTAGTTAAACTCAAAATTATTGTCATCCACTTTAGATCAAGGAACTGCCGTTCGACTAAGCGTATCCTATCTATAGACACTTCACAATAAATTATACCGAAAGTTTATAGCGTGTTTACTGATCTCCCTTTGGCTTTAGCCCAATAGTGTCAACTGTTAATAGACAGCGCACGTGGCACGATTTAGCGGCTGCTCCTTTATCCCCAACGTCCTCCCGCTTCAAGAGATTTTTCACGATTAATTTTCTAGTGTAGACACTGTCAGTTCCATTTGTTGGCAGGGCACCCTTAACAAAAACAAGGATTATTCCATAAGCCCCTCCAGGCTTTGGTATCTAATTTCCTGTTTGTTTTTATTTGGATTTGTTTTGTTTATTTACAACCAACGCTACTTCGCTAAGTATTACTTTTAATAGATTAAATGGAATACAAAGATGGACGGACAATTAATTCCTAGTGGCAATTCTCGGGAGACTAAAGATACTCGTGTTTCTAGCATTAGAGTTAACACGAAATAACTTATTTTGCATTGCACAGGATTAATGTCCGGAGTCCAGCACGTCTTAATCTTTATCGTAAAATTTACATTAGCGTATCCTGTAGACGTATCGGATGGGGTCTCATTTATTTCTAAATAAATTATAGATGCATCCTTTTTATCTCCTTGGGGCTTAATTGATTTGTCGCTTGAAGCCGTCCATATTCTTGCTTCTCAATTACGTGTGGAGCGAGTATCGCGAACTGTCGGCCGTTTTATTTATGATAGGCCAATTGATTGAATTAGTGGACCCTGAGGCGCTTGCCCGATACTGACCTGTTTCATACCAATGAGAATTTATTTCTCTAGCGCCGCCACTTTATTTTGTAAACTATGTGGGCACTTGAATTGTATTTGCATTTTTCCTTATTTTCTTTTATTTGTTGTATCCATGTGTGTTTTGAAATCTGTATGTATTTATGTGAAATGAAGAGACACAATTTTATCGTTTTTTTGAAAACTTAATAAAATCAGATTACTTTTTTTTACTTTAGGAGCCAGTTCGCATGTATTGCAGCATAATATAAGTGATAGAGACGATACATCACAATGCCTGCAAAGCCAAAGATAAGTCGTTGCTATATTTAGGGGGATAGAAAATGCGATGCATTTGGGGTGCGAGTCTATATGCCAGTTTCTTGGCTTCACACATTTTTGTTTTCTTAATCATAATAAATTCATACTCTACGGCCTGTTTTAAGTGAGCATAGCTGGTTCAGTTTAACATTTTTTTTTAATATTTTCATATCCCTAACTTTGAGTTTAAATAATATAGACCTAATAACTTCAGACTAAACCTAAAAACCTAACTTCGTATTGCTTGCCGATTTAAAATATTCTGATGCCGTTTCAATGGAGCAATTTTTTTATGTCTAACCGACTTAAAAACAGTCGAACCACGTGCCACAACATAACGGATTCACTCCATACATGAAAGTCACAGATAAGCGGGTGTGCAATGCATTCGGGGCCGGGGCTAAAAGCCATACAGTTTTTGCCTTTGCCTTGGCGCAAGCGATCGGTCGTGACTTGTGAGCCGAGGGCACGTGTCTACGATCTGTATCATGCGCCTCACCTGACGCACAGTGCCTGCACTACGTGACCCGCATTTGCACCATATGGAAGTAAATATCACATTCAGGATTTATCTTTATGGTATCCGGAAGGTAGAATTCTGGTCTTTAATCTTTTAGACAATAACTTTTTGATAAATTGTGTTTTAGAAGGATGCTTGCTTTATATATTTTTTGCTGTAGTTTGCATAAAGGAATTTACTAAATATTTTTTGTAGATTAATCTTGAGATGAATGTAACAAAAAGTCTAAAAAGAAAGTATCCGATTCTTTGTTTTTCTTGAGACTAGAGAAGAAATAATATCAAGCTTGAAAAAATCGTTTATGTTCCAAATTGTTTGATTTTTATATGCCACACACATTAAATCATTCATATTAGAAAAGTTTCTAGAACTAATGGCTAAACCACTCATCTTTAATTACAACAAAATTAAATCAACAACCCATCTGACCATTCTCAATCCTTGCCAAAACATCTTGCCAAAGCCGAGCTAATCCTATACTTATCAACTAACTACGGTTAATGAATATTTTAGTAGGACGGAGTTAATGAAGGACGTCTCCTTTGTCCCGGCCACGGCTTGATTACATTCAGACTGACGTAGGAAAGCAGTCGGATATAAAACCGAACTGAATGAGCGAATCGGATAGTGGTAATAAATGCTCCGTTGATGAAGTTAATTAAGAGTGGTCTGCGCATTATTACCAATTAAAGTAATACTGGGTGGGTTTTTGATGCAGTATTTAGGGTTGCTTTATAGGTTTTTGTTTTGATGTGACTTGTTCCAGATTTATTTCGCCCTGTCAAAGTCTGCAAAAATATTTTCTGAAATGGTACAATTTTGTTATGTAAATTCACAGGTCTTATTTTAAATCTACCGTAAGCGTTTGTAAACGTGCAACAAGCACGTTTACGAAAGCAAACGGAAGTATAGTAACGAATAACTTAAACATATTTATGTAGAGGGTAAAGCTGTTCAAAAGCTTAGCAAGATTTCTGGGGTAGGGAAGTCCGTTTATTTCTAAATTTGATTCATACTAACGACGCAGCATTCGACTATATGTAGAAACAAACTTTGAGTCATATTGACACGATATTTGAAGATATTAAACCTCACTCATATACATTTTTGCTCCACTCCACTTTGACAGCTTAGCAAACACCGTTCAATCGATCATTCCCATCAAGATAAAACCAGCACCGTAACCTAAAAGTTCTTATCTAGTCTGCTTAGTATCTGTGATGTCACCGCCAAACAGTTAGGCTACATACGTGACTGGCATATGCTGGAAGTCCCAATTGACACGTTCAGGACGCCACGTGTACAGAATCGACGCTGGTTAATCCTGAGCTACACTATTACTAATATTTTATTTGTTTTGAGATTTGGTGACTTAATAAAGAGAGGCAGATGCGGGAAGTATTCATTAAGCAGATTAGTTGTAAGGTTCTTTTTTGTTTGTTTAGTTTGTGTGTCTTAATTAAAATGATCGAAAGCTTAATATTAGTACTCCTTTTGAAGAAACTACGTACTTAGTAAATACCTGTCAATGCGAGCTGGACTCCCACACGGAGGGATCCGTAAAGATTGTAATTTCGGATTTTTTCTATATCTGTGCTATAAGACGTTGTTTCGTACCAAATTTCAAGATTCTGAGTTCACAGGAAGTACCCTGTACCAGTTTTGATTCCCCTGAGAGTGTTGAAAATTTGCGGCGTAAACGGCTAGATCTTTTTATTGCGTTGGCTTACAAGTTTCACAACTCCAAGGAACAGTAGACTTGATATAAATTCCAGCTTGATATCTCCTCGCGATCCGGAGAAAAAGGGTCTTGACAGACAGAGAGACGGACGGACGAACAACAAAGTGGATCATATAAGGGTTCCGTTTTTTCCTTTGGAGGCATGGAACCCTAAAAATCATAAATACATTAATGTACTGACTCCACAACACACAGCTTTTACCACTGAGTCTAGAAGAATAATAATTTGCTCAAAAGGTTATTTTAGAATGAAAGAAAGTAAGAAGAGATTTGTGTACCTAATTTCTGTAAAGGGGTTAATTTACGGGATACAGGGTGAATTTGTAAGGATGCGTAATTTTTTTTTAAGGAGCTTCCCAGCGGACTTTAGACACAGAACTTTTGAGTACATAAGTACTTATAAAAGGCTATACAATTAGTGTTATGGCATTAGAAATTTAGAAAGATATTGGCACATAGATATGAGCAACTGTGACGACGATTTTTTAAAAGTTTAAAAGCGACCTACACATATACCCCCTTATTCATAAACGTCGTTTAAAGTTAACTGGTGATTAGCGATGCTTTAAACATACATTTTTATCTCCACTTAACTTAATCATCTTTTATGAATAAACACTACAGTGTTTAAAGGATTTCTTAAAATGTATGGTATATGAATCAATAAGGGGAATTATTTTCCCGCTGGTGAGACAAGTCTCTATTTATTTATAGTGACAAGTATCTATTTATAGTGTTAAGGATTATATTGAGGACAAAAAGGCTTGGGCTTGAGCTGCGTCTGATTTCTATACTTATACTGATTGTTCTTTGATTTTTCCTCTTGTAGTTTTAATTTGTAATTGTTAGTTTTTTTTTTTTTACTCAAAGCCAGTACACATTATGTAGCCAAGCATATTGTACGTTACGGAATTGCGTCGCTAACAGGGGTGTTCGGCACTGGTGGAGCTAAACTTAGCATTCGGGACACTGTTGGAGCTGCTGAACCTTGGACAAAACTATCTTTGCATTATGTAGATTCAATTTCTTAGTATTGTATAATACTATTTGTTGGGTTAGTCTTTTTTGTTGTTGTTTTTTTTTTTTGTGTGTTTTCTATAATGGACGCTCTTAGCGTAGAATATATTTCTGCATCGTTCTCACACTGTTGATTTCAAAATGAATGATGTAATCAAATATTTGTATCAATAGCTTGATAATTTAAAAGAGTGTCCATGGATTTTCTTGCCCGTTCTTCTCCATAGGTACCTACTCTTTGGAATGGGTGACTAGCTTCACCTTACTGACTGGCCGACCTTCTGACAATTCAAAAGTGCCTGTAACTGGTTTATTAGAAATAAATGTTTTGATTTTTTGATTTTTTTGATTTTATTATTCAAGAGAGAGGGTGCTATAATCTACTATTCAAACCAAGTGCGATGGGGCAATTACATACCTAACACATTATCAATTAGAATCGATTTCATTTTCAATTATGTGTTGGTGAGCAGCGGTAGCCTAGTGGTATCAACCGCGAACGGAACTGAAACGTGGTCGCTCACAATGGGCCTCATACGAAGGCTCAGAGTCACACATAGGGCAATGGAAAGAGCTATGCTCGGAGTTTCTCTGCGTGATCGAATCAGAAATGAGGAGATCCGCAGAAGAACCAAAGTCACCGCCATAGCTCTGCGAGTCGCTAAACTTAAGTGGCAGTGGGCAGGGCACATTGCTCGTAGAACCGATGGCCGATGGGGCAGTAAGGTTCTGGAGTGGCGGCCACGTCCTGGAAGACGCAGCGTAGGGAGGCCCCCAACAAGGTGGACCGATGACCTGGTGAAGGTCGCGGGAAGCCGATGGATGCGGGCAGCACAAGACCGGTCAGCGTGGAAAGCCTTGGGGGAGGCTTTTGTCCAGCAGTGGACATCCATAGGCTGAAGAAGAAGAAGAAGAAGAAGATCAACCGCGACTTACAAGTTGTAGGTCGTAGGTTCGAACCCCATGAAGCGCTTTACTTTGTGTAAAAAAAGGGCGGGCGTTTAGGGAGACTTTTTTCTGTAATATTGACGTTCAAAAAGTGCTGATTCTCATCCTGATTTGAATAAATGATTTTTGATTTATTGATTGATTGTAAATTATTTCAAGACCACTGCTCTCTAAACGGTGAAGGAAAACATCATGAGAACAGCATGTCCTAGAGCTAAAAACATTGATATGATGTGTGTAATTTTGACGAAATAATCCTTTATGTTACGATTGTAATTTTATCTAATCCCTTCTATCTAGAACAATGAAAGCTTTGAATTAGACATGACAACACAATGTTTATTAAAAACTAGATCTGACAACCGATTACTGTCAAATCTGTCAGTTTCAAATCAAGAATCATAACTGAGTGACGTTTTAGAATCTGAGCTTAAGTGTCTATTTTTTATCACTCAATTCTTGGTATTGCCGTTCGTAGACTTACGACGGCACCAGCTGCTCAGTGCGACCTACTTTGAGCTGAAGATAGGAACGCCCATATGTATACATCACGATGACTAACAGTTTTTTTTCAAATCTCGTATTTATTCCCTGAAGGCTGAAGCAAGGAATCCGAGGTGTTTATACCATTTTTGTACCATCTGGGCTGGGTTCCAAATGCATTACAAATAGTTAGAAAATAAACAACCTAAAATGTGTTATTAAAGCTATAAAAATTATAAAATGCAGAACTTACCGAATTATTGTGTATTTTTATATGGGGATTATTTTGATAAATATAGAAATAAGCATCACCTTTGTATGTAGGCCCTCTCCTCTCTTTTTCTGTTTTTTTTTTCTTGTTTTTCATATAGCGTGTACGGACGACAGCAGGTCAAGCTACACCTAACTGTCAGATATTCCCAATCAAACTTGAGCCTTAATGCTTTAGAGATAAAGTTGAAAATATAATAAGGAAATTTGACAGATTGTAGTAGCTTGATGTGCTGTCGTCTGTACATATAGTGTATATAGTAAAATGTCTACATAAATTATGGTTATTTTAATTAATGAATTAATGAAAAATTAATTAAAATAACGTGTGGCAGCGTTGTTCTTCCGAACAGGGCAACGCATTTTGATGATTTTTCGGCATAATTTAGAGAATTTGTTCAGTAAGGTTTGTGTGTCGGTTAATATTAAAGAACTGTTGATGTTTTGTCAATCTTAATACCACGTGATGCAGGTGCTGATCGTTGCTAAAATATACGGAGACCGTAGTCTTCATAGCGTAGCGTAGTAGCTTCTTCGTAACGCGGAGTAGCTAGTGAAGTAGTACAATATTTGTTCGGTTAGAAACGGTAAAGTTAAAAGTTAGTTCAAAGGTAATCTTCGTGTTTTATGGAAATGGTTTGGTACTAGTTATATCGTAAATAAGGCAGACACTATTTTCTTTATGTACTGAATATTTGAATTTAGGTGAGCACCTATCTACTAATAGCAATACTTTTAAAAGTTTATGCAATCCAGTAAGATATTTAGAATAAAAAAACTTTGCCCCCACACCAGGAATTTCTCCTTTATCGTGGATACGGTTACAGACATATAAACTAACATACACAATCAACCAGACCTGGAAGAACTAATAGTACCTAGGCTATACAAATATTTGTTCCGTGCGGAAATCGAACCTGCGACATGCAGTACACCATTCAATAGATTAACCACTGCGTCAACCATGCCGTATATTCGTTGTTCATAGAATTAATTATAAACTTGTTTAAAATATTGAACTTTTTATAAAATTATTATACATTTTAACGTTCCAAGCTAATTAAGAACAAATGCCACATTTTTCCACATAACGCTGTCTGTAAGTAAGAACTGAACCACAACAATAACATAACTTTTAAAATTAATGCCAGCAGACCCAACACATTCGGCCATAAATGAGTTAATAAGCAAAACTTTTTAATGTAGGTACAAATTATTGCAGGCGTGCACTCTGCGAAAATCATTATCATCAAGTTTTCCTTGTGCTTTCGGCACTATGCAAAAGCCGCACGTTACTGAGTCGGCGCGAAATGACAAACTAGAGTGGGGGGCAGTAACCCTCAGACCCTCGAACGGGGAGCTTGTGTCGCTACGCGCCGTAAACACACCGCGATCTCCGCAAACTATAAACATTTACCGACGATGTTATGATTCCTAATTCAAAAATGAACCAAGAACTTTTTTATCGGTTAAAAATATAATGAGTGTGTTTTCACGTGTAAAAATAAACTATGCGGTGTAAAGTGAGAAGTGACGATCATCAGTAGTGTCAAGCATGACCGCGGGTCCAATTAAAAGAGATAATATCAGATGGAACCAGTTCAAGTGTGTAGTGCTTTTGCATCTTTTGTTCAGTTTTCCATGCGCGACAAAAGGTAAGTGAAAAATAAGATAAGAGTTCGGGTAACCGTAGTGTCAGATTTTATAGAAAGATTAAAATTTTGCAACAGTTTATACCGAGTAGGATAAAAGTTGCTTTTTTAAATTTGTTTTTTTTTGGATTTTTTTCGAATATGTTTATATTAAAGCGATAAGATATTTAATGCATTTTTTTACAGTTATTCTAAGTTTAAACTAATTTGTATAATGCAATAAAAAACTGAGTGGAACACGGCCGTGTTTTTAGATCGTAATGTCTTAATATCGAAAACTAATTTATTTTAATTGATCCTCATAAAAAACTTTATTGATATAATATTTTACGTCTTATAAATATTTAATCTTATAAATACTGTGTTTCAAACACAGTATTTATACAGAGTCCTAAAAAAAACTTGTTTTTCGATCTGTGATACAAATGTTTCAATTAAGTTTTTTTTAAGTAACTATAATATTTCTAATCATTCTACTTTAATTACCAATCTGTTTTAATAAAAAGTCTCTCGATATATACTTTTTCTGATTGAAATATTTTTAATTATTTCCCAAAGCTCAAAGTCGGGCTCCCCGCATAAAGGAACATCCAGCTGACACGATAGTTGGACGCAGCGAACCAGCTACCCTCCGCTGTGTGTCTGAGGGCAAACCTAAACCTTCCATCTTGTGGTACAAAGATGGATCCCCCCTGGCCCCTACTGATCACCCACACAGAGTGCTGCTTGAAGATGGCCTCCTGTTCCTTAGGTAAGCCTTATTACTAGAATTTGGATATTCCGGCGCTTAAATACCTAAACTTTATTTGACAAAAGAAAAATATGGATATGCCTGTCGGTATACGTAGTTAATATGTTTGGCAGTATAGGTTTGTTTCTAAATATTTCTAAAAATAGCAACAGAAGGCATATAACAATGTACTTTTGAAGGTAAAATTTATGTACTAGTATTTTTTTTAATTATTATATTTGTTCCGTGCGGGAATGGAACCCGCGACACGCAGCGCATCAGTCAATCACTTAACCACTGCGCAACCGTGTCGTAATGGTAAATATATAATGTATATGTATGTATGTATATACCTAGCTGACCCGGCGAACTTTGTTCCGCCTTAAAGGCAATAATATCACATGATCTTATTTTTTACTTTTTATATTAGGATAATTAGGGTAGCACAAAAGTGTAGGAGAAGTCGAAACAATGAAGCTCATCATCATTAACCTTTTTTTATCGTCCCCCTGCTGGGCATAGCTCTCCTCTCATAAGGAGAAGGATTGAGCGTAATCACCATGCTTGCCCAATGCGGGTTGGCGATTTCAGACCTCAAATCCAGGTTTCCTTAAGATGTTTTCCTTCCCCTTGTAATCGGCTTGTAACATTTCATCATTAAATCACAATAATACATAGAAGAAATTTCATTTTCTCTTCTTTATGGAGGTGCTAGGTAGCACAAAAGTGTAGGAGAAGCAGAAACAATGAAGCTCATTCATCATTAAACCATAATAATTACATGGAAGAACTTTTATCGTGCCTAGTTTGTAGAGATGCAAGGTACCAGGGCAGCACAAAACTGTAGGAGAACTCTAAACAAGGTTTCCGAGATCACATGCTTTTTCAAGCAATCAGCGCCATCTGTCTGGCTGATTTGTGAATCTAAACCATCTAGGGCGCCACTCAAACTCATACAGAAAATAATCATTTAAATCGGTCAAGCCGTTTAGGGGGAGTTCAATGACATACACACGTACAGCTGAATTATATGTATATATAAAGATAAATATATAAAAACAAAAACTATTTTTCACGATTGTTAGTTAAAAGGCGTGTTCACATTTGTTTTTTTGTTTTAGTAGAGGCGTATTCAAATTTGCATACACAAACATCCTGACCCGGAACAACTACTTGTAGGTCATACAAATATTTGTTCCGTGCGGGAATCGAACCCGCGATACGCAGCGCAGCAGTCAATAGCTTAACCACTGCGCTAACCGTACAGTCAATAGTATGTGTTTTGTGTAAGTTTATAAGCGCCATAATTTCCGATCCTACTTATCACTTTTTAATACTATCGTTCGTATCAAGCGAAGCGGTTGTGTACCCAAAATTGTAATGTTTTGTATAACTCTGCCCTCTTTGAAGTTCATACTATTAGGGCAGTTTTAATTTGATTGACTCTAGGCGACGATGGTGTTGAAAAGATTAATAAAGTTATTGCGAACATTCAGCATCTGTAGTAATCAGAGGTGATTCCTTTCCATAAGCGTACGAAAATCTCGCAGAACATGTAAGAACTCCAATAATTACTAAACAACGTATAAATTAGGACTTTTTTCTCGGTGGTAGGCCATAACATCGGCCGCCGGCAGAAGTTACCACCCACCAGACAAAGCCTTGCCGCCAAGCGATTTGTCGTGTTCCGGCATGATGTCTGGTGAAGCCGTACGGAGGACGGGTCTGAGCAGTTGTGTTGCGATGTGTGCCGGGTACGATGCGCCTAATGTTGTTGTGTTGGGAGTTTGGTCGTGGAGGGTCTTCAGATCAATCTCCCTTTGGCGCAGCATCGTTGGTCGTGTTGTTGGTTTTAACATTGCATCTCCACGCTCAACTGCCGTCTTCCTTCCTATTCGCTCGGTTTTTCTGAGTGAATAGGCCCTTAATAAACTGGCGCGCTTTACCATCAACGATCGCATCACTGGTTGCCATCAGGCGGGATTGCGGTCAAGCGCTAGTTTATAATTATTAAAAAAAAAAAACTTATCTCTAACGTTTAAATAAACTACGCAGTGGACACTGACAAAATGTATGGTGTAATTGCCAAAAAACCGCATGCGATCACTCAAAACATTGACTCCCCCCCATCCCCCTCTCCCCCCTTAGTCCAGAAGCTGGGTACGCCCATGTTCCTTTCAGTATTTTACAGTCGGCCGTCGGTCAGCAAATAGCATGAGGTATAAAGGGAAACACGAACATTTACGATTCTTTCATTCATTTCTTTGTCCAACGTATGTAGGGCTGCGGTGACTTTTTATTGGAAAGATCCTCGTGGCCCCAGATATGACTGATATACGAAGATGCCATGACTGTAGGTAATCACGATTATGACCAAATATAAGTATTGATTAACCATACTCGTATGGAGTACCCGGGTGACCGTTCTTTATGAAGATACCATATTTAGTAGATTTTATTAAAATTCATATAATTAGATTTTCTATTTGTTAGAGCCAACAAGAACCTATAAAACCTATTTTTAAATTTATTTTAATTATTCTTGCATACTTTAAAATATACATTTAACATGCACACACAAAAGCTAAATAAATCTAAACTATTATATAAAATTTTCCTGTCACAGTGTTTGTCCTTGAACTCCTCCAAATCGGCTGAACCGATTTTAATGGAATTTCGTATATATTTTCGTTAGGCATTAGAATAGGTTTTTATAAATTTTTTATATTACTACTACTTACTCGGGTGAAACCGCGATGCGGAGCTGGTATTTTATAATAAGCATTACATTATACGTAGGTACGTCACTAAAATTGTGTTTCATAGTCAGTTGTCACACAGTACACATCAATGATGCTGATGATGATGAATGAAAAATAAATTGTTTTTTTTAAAGGGACTTTTTTATTTTTTTTTATCTTCCCCACACTAGGAATTACTCCTGTATCGTGGGTGGGTTTTTTAACAAAGTTTCAAACTCAAATACACAAATGTTGTAGCCAAACCTTTCAGATTGTATGATATGACTGTCATATTAATACCTAACTCCTTTAACTATACACTACACACATACTATTCCTATGATGGTGATCCGCCAAAATATTTAATTACTGCGCCTACATTGCATACTGCAGGCATTGCAGAGATTCGAATGTCTGTCTGACGTGATAAACGTTCGAAGTTTAATTAATTCTAGTTACGCTGTAATTCGTATATAAAATGACAGATGGCGCTACCTGTCATTGTTATGTCTGGCTTTACGGCCGTTAGGTTGTATGAATTATTTGTATCTTTTACCATGCGTATGTGGTGTGTGTAACTGGCCTTTTCCTACATATATATATTTTATTATACCAACGCAGAATAATAGAGACTTAGTCGTGACATAGTTAAAAGTCTTGGTGGCCTAGTGGTTAAAACACTAGCCTCTCAAGTATGAGTGTGCGGGTTCGATTCCAGATCAGACAAGTACCAATATGACTTTTCTAAGTTATATGTACTTTCTAATTATATCTTGGACACCAATGACTGATTAAAAGATGAAGAAAAGCATCTTGAGGAAACCTCGACTATAAGTTTGAAGTCGCCAACTCGCATTAAGCAAGCGTGGTGATTACGCTCAATCCTTCTCTGTATGAGAGACCTGTGCCCAGCAGTGGGACGATAAAAAGGTTCAAGATGACGATGATGATGAGTAACAAATATATAGCTATACAAACTTTTAAGGTTATAATATTAATGGGATTATTTGATAAGAATATCTTTTGTTTTTTAACTCATTTAAAGCTATGCTAGCTTTAAATGAGTTAAAAGTCTTTAGGACCTTATTTAAATAAATGTATTATATCAAAGACAAAGGTAGGTAGGCCTTTGGTATGGGATGCAACGTGTGTCGACACCCTTGCGCCATCCCATCTTCCAAATACGGTGAGTTGTGCTGCAGCGGCTGCTGCAAGTGCGGAAAACCTCAAACGGCGGAAATACTCCAATCTCGTTGGAACCTATATGTTCGAGCCGTTTGGGGTTGAAACACTAGGGCCATGGGGTCCGAGTGCACATCTGTTATTCCAGGATATCGCCAAACGTCTAATCGACAGTTCACGTGACCAGAGGGCTGGGCTATTTTTTGGCCAAAGAATCAGCATCGCCATACAACGTGGCAATGCTGCCAGGCTTTTGGGCACGTTTCCTGTTGACAGCGATGCGGATGAATTTTTTGATGCCCTCTAGTTATTTCTATTCCTCTTTTATACATATACTTGTACATATTTGTTTCTTTAACTTTTTAAATTTATAAGTAAGAATAAGGAATTACATTTTATTAGGAATATGTATTGTGGTTCTTCCCTTTGTATGCAGTCGGAACATTAAAATCTTTCTCGTTAAGGAAATCTAAAATATTATAATACACTTTATGAATAAGAAAGTTCTGCAGTATTTTTTTTTTAAAAGTGGCAATGGCAGTTCTCTCCAGCTATTTGGCAGTTTATTAAATATGATCGGAGCCATACAGAACACACTTTCGCGCATAAGGGCTGTTCCTGCAGCCCGAAGGCATATCCTTCCATTGTCTCGTCTGTTTCGTGGAATTAGTTGATTTAATAATTTGAATCGATGAGGATTACTTTTAACAAAGATCGCTATTTCTAAGATGTAAAGACATGGTAACGTAATGATTTTATATTTTTCAAAGCAAGGAACGCAACTATCGGTAGGTTTTATTTTAAACATAGAACGTATGCATCTCTTTGCATCTTTATTTTGCATTTTCAGTCAGGCACTTTAGTTTCAGTAAATTATTTCATCACCTCACCATTACTTTCAAACCGGTAAAGGAAAACATCGAGAGGTAACCGGCATCTCCTAGAGGCAAAACTTCGAAGACATGTGATATCTACCTACCCACACTGGGCCCACATGGTAGATTATGGCCCACTCCTTCACATTGAGAGTAGGCCTGTGTGTCCCAGGAGTGGCAACTTTATAGGTGGGGTGGGACGATAAAAAGTTTGATGATGATAATGAATTGAGACGTTTTTTGTTTATTTTTCACTGCGCGTGGTCAGTCTCCGTGTACGATTCCGTGCCGGTCGATTCTGTAGAAATCTCATAGTCAAAAGTTTGGTGGAACGAGCTTAGACTGAGCTTTCAACAGTATCAACCCCTCTGGGTGGAGCGGAAGCCCGGGCGTGTCATACTTTTACTGACTAAAACCCACACGTTTTTCTTCACTTGCTTGTGCGTCAGGGCCACGGTTTCTTTTTTAACTAATCTCCAACCCTGACCCAGTAGGCATCGGTCTTCGTGGACCCCGTCACGATGTGCTGATAGCTCTTTGAGTCGCGCGTAAAGCACAACGCACCGTCGATCCAGGCCTGGTCCTTATCGGGCGGCGAAATGCCCATGACTGCTCTCCGCCCGCAAGACTGCGCCTACGGTGGCCGGGAATTCGATGTCGTCTCCTGACCAGGGCGTCTCCAACGCGGCTAGAGGCGTGAGGGCGATGAGGTTTCCGCTCCCCCACGTGCTCTACCTTCTCCTTTGCCAGCATAACTGCTTCGCAGAAAGAGGTGACGTCTCCGCCCGACCACGGCCTGGACCAGGATCGGATTCGGGAGATCGCCGCCGATCGCCGCCACGAGGCTTAACTAGGAAATAAAATGAAATCGTTTATTAAGCTAGTAGGATCACCGATCACCTTTACACGTCATATGCTTTTTTTTTTTTTAATAGATGAAGCCGGCATTTCCTAACTGACTACCTCTGAGAAGAAATAGCCGAAACAAACTCAGGGATCATCGTCTTTTATAAAGTCCAGACATTAAAAATGAAAATGTTTACAATAATTTACGTTATAATTACGCATATTGCTTAATAACAATGCTTAACAGAGCGAGCAGCTCAGTTCCAAGCCTCTCTGTCCTCTAAATAATCTGTGATTTTATAATAAGTACCCCTTTTTGCAAAGTTTGGCCTTTATATAGTTTTTATATCGTTTAATGGGTAAGTTTCGAATGTCCATGGGAAGCTTGTTGTTTAAGTGACTTAATGAAATATATTCAAAGTGCTGCAATGACGATAATACATACGAAATTTTTATTAGCTATTCAATACGATATAGCCAGTAGGTTTTACCGTGTACGTAATAAAACCACTTTACAAAAAAACAGCAGAAACCTTTTGAGAACGCGTCGTCTTTCATTGTACCAACGTACAACATACTAACAACAAAAAAGCTTTTATCAAACCAAAAAAGTAATACTAAAAGTAATTGAATGTATGTAATATAGCTGAATAAACCTTATATAAAGGCATGTAACAGAATTAATATAATATACTTAGTGTAATGACCGTCGTAGAAGAGCCACAAGCCGACGGGCTTTCACAAACTTCTCATAGTTATTGTACTATTTATATGAAAAGTTTATTGAATAACGGTTTTGGCTGTAAGCAATGTTCTTATAATGGGAGGTTTATATATTTATGTCATCTTAAGTAATGAACAAGATAATGTAATTGAATTGAGTATAGGTACCAACATTTTCTATTGGAGAGTGTTTTTATAAATACAAACACTGATGAAAATTCCACGTACACATAAAGGAAGGAAAAATGCTGGAATTACTAAATATTTTGTAGATCTCATCACTGGCAACCCCAAAACCATTAAAACGACACCAAAGACGATTTTAATTTAATTTTTGCCTACTTTATATCAGATTTTCTATCATTATCGGCTTTATCACACTCGAAAACCACGAAAACTATAGACCACTAGCCGAATGGAGGGTGCGTAATAATTTTTTCACTTCATTCCAATAACTGAATAACAAACTGCAAAGATAAAGTTGATTGTAACTTTGGAAATAGGCTAAGCTACCACCCACCAGACAAAGTCTTACCGTCAAGCGATTCGTCGTGTTCCGGCATGATGTCTGGTGAAGCCGTATGGATGACGAGTCTAAGCAGTTGCGATGCGATGTGTGCCGGGTACGATGTGCTAAATGTCTCCAGATCAATATCCCTCTGGAGCAGCATCATTGGTCGTGTTGTTGGGTTTAAAATTGCATTACCTCGCTCAACTGCCGTCTTTCTTCCTATTCACTAAGTTTTTTTTGAGTGAATAGGCTCTTACAAACTGGCGCTTTTTACCATCAACGATTTCATCACTGCTTAGGTACCACGAGGCGGGATTGCGGTCAAGCACTAGTTTATAATCATGTAGAGTGGTTAATATAATTATCCTTAGATATGGGGAACAGTCAAACTGTTACCAGAATTGAGTTGCTCTGAAAAGAGATTAATTTATTTATTCACAGTTTTAACAATTTTACAAATCTCTAACACTAACATTAAATTAACACAAATATTACCTGAAAAGAGAAACACCATTTAAAGCTATTGTTTCACCATTTCTTCATTACATTATAATAATCCTCACAGGTTTTTCTTAACCTCTTTATTATGTGTCATCGCTTCACAGATTCAACAAACGACAACACCTTCATTGATAGAATACAACCTTACAGACTAAACCAAGTGTCACACACTTTGTTTACAATTATAAATAAAAAAAATGAGGCAAAGCCAGACATACAACAAGAATAACTTCACTAGTAGGCTGTCACTAGAACACAATCCTTGCCAGGTCATATATTCTGTTACAATAGGTATGTGCTTCGCGCATTCCCTCATAAAAACAGCCGGACTAATTTAGCCGGACTTTTTATTGTTGTGTTAATTAGAGGCAGAAAAAACTAAAGTACATGGTGTTTTATTACGCCTTGTCTTGACACGACGTAAAAAATATAAAGCAAAAGAACTTGCGCATGGAAATAAACTCGTCCAAAAGGTTTATTTTTCATTGTTTTTTTTTTAAGATCAGTCTGGAATTTGCTTAGCTTAAGGCTTACCTGTATAGATATAGCTTTAAGTTTTAACCTTTTCGAAGCGAGACGAACTACATAGTCCTCCTTGGAGTACACACTCACTTAGTTAGAGGCACTAAATTAGTCAAAATCGATACAGTCTAGACACCTCAGGGAAATGTTTTGATGCATAGGACACGTTGGTCATATATGTAGGTACAATTGTAGGCATCTAAATTAGTTCTTGTATTTCAAAACAACACAATTATATTTATATCAAAATCACCTGAGCACCGAACGTCCGGGAAAGTAACAGCAGTTTCTCGAAAAAAATCCTCTGATCAATGTTTTACATTCTAACCTATAATTTAACGCTACGTACTCCATTCAAAATATTACCCGTACACTATGACCGATATTGAGTTGATCGTTAAATTGTAGGGTTATGCGAGGCAAGAAAGAAAACGACGAGGGTGTGTATTGGTGCGTCGCACGCAACTCTGTCGGTGAGGCGGTCAGTAAGAACGCCACGCTTACCATCGCTGGTAAGTACTGATTCATTGCGTGTAAGTACGTATAAATTGCCTGTAAGTACTGCACTTGCATGTGGGGTTTGAATAATCTATGAAAACGTAATAGTAGGGGTGCTTTGTTTGTGGACATTCACAAATTGATACTGGTATTACGTTATAAGTGTTTGTGTTTGAATTTCAGGATCCAAATGTGACTTTAAAGCAAATAGCCATTAATCAAGCTTAGAAATAATGTTTGAACTCTCTAAATAGAATCTATTACACAATAGGCGGTAGATCTTAATATTATTAGAGCTCAAGTAAGGTTAGAATCGATTGCCATTTTGTAAGGCACTGTAGCAATCCCTTGAAACTATAATGAGTTTGAAACAGAATCTTAAGTACACTTTACCATTCAACCTTAAACTTCTAAATGGTAGCAATCTGAAACTTAATGAATTAAACTATATTTATGTATGCTATAAGTGTTGCAAACTTCGATAGTGACTTTCTTAATGAATTCATTGAACTAGCGAAATTATTCTTTTACTTCATTAAATTCTCTCTATAGCGAACTGCTTAATATCATTATTCTCAGATTCAAGTTTATGTCTATAAGTAAATTGAAATCGTACCCTTTCAGTTCAATGAAATCGATGTCAACAAATATATTTACCTGATTCCGATGTTTGCAAATGTAACTAGAGACGGTTATGCCGCTGTGCGGTAAACCGCTAAAAGGTCGGGTGAAATCTTTATTTGCTTACTGATCTTCATGGCGGAGTAATGCTATACTTTGTGTATCCGCTATTTCTGCCAGGAATTGGTAAATCTTGTATAATAATCAACCAGGCGTTTTGTAGAAATAATTTCAAGTCTTCGCTAAAATTAATGATTAAAAAGCAAAGCTTTACTTACAAAATATAATATATGTATTATTCACGAAGAACGTTTATAGAAACTCAATTAAAAAAAATTAATTGTGTTGCTGCATAAAAAGTTTTCTTTCTAGTTCTCCGCGACGACTTCAGAGTTGAACCTAGAGACGTGAAAGTGGCCAGTGGTGAACCAGCCACGCTAGAATGCTCCGCTCCTAAAGGCGTCCCGGATCCGGGCGTGCACTGGACGAAGGACGGCCAAACTTTAGATGTAGAAGTTAACGGGAGGTAATTAATTCTGAACTTCGAACTTCGTCCACTATTTTGGTACCACATTGTTCATTAATGTCTTGTTTGGTGCAGTCAATATTTTAATGCTGAGAGTAACCAAACAACATAATTTATTTTGCGTGTGAATGTTTATTGGCTTAACGATCCGCCTCAGGCATATGTTTTGTTTTGAATTTAAGTTACAATGATTCATGATTTCTTGAAAATATCTGGTTATTGTTCACTCTTAATAAGTTGATAATAAATAATAGATAACAGCCGTAGGTAACTTATGTCTCCTAAATTGACTTTTTGTTTCAGAATAATGATTGTAAATGGTGGTGATCTCAGAATACTAGAAAGTCTTCCAGCAGATAGTGGTGTATATAGATGTGTCGCATCAAATGTAGCCGGGGAAAGACAATCTCGTCCTGCGACATTGCTCGTGTTACGCAGACCACATTTCCTCGTGAAACCTAATAACATAACGGCATTAATAGGCCAGAACATTGAATTTCATTGCCAGGTAATATAGTAGAAAATTAGTGGGCTTATTTATTGAACTTATCAACCGCAGTGGTTTTTTTTTAAAGAATCTCTTTTTACTTAACTTACAAACGGCCACTTGTATATTTGGTTTTTTTTATATTTGTGTACTTAAACTCTCTTATAATTTTAGGCATCACCAGAATCCGATGTGTCAGTGACGTGGTCTCGAGATAATGGCTCATTATCGCCATACGCGATCATTCGTCGAGGATCTCTCAGAATAGATCGCGTTGTTGCTACTGATGCCGGTACTTATACTTGTAGAGCAGAGAGTCAAGCGGGGAGCAGTGCGGCTGCAGCTACACTCACTCTTCATTGTGAGTTCCGGATTTAGTTATAATTTTGTTACTAATTTGTTTCGTAGGAACTTCTTATTGTGAACGCTACCTTTTTCCTTTTTAGCAGTCTAACAACGTGCTTGAAAGCTTGCAATGGGATTGACGTTGTTCCAAAATAATTGAAAGATTGTCATAAAAAGTATTCCATGCTAAGTAAATAGTTCTAGCTTTTAAAAGAAAATAATATGCAAATTTGTTTTAGCACTACCTCATTTCACACGAGTGCCTTCAGACCAAACTGCGTGGGAAGGTGAGGCTATATCCTTTCAGTGCGAGGCTGAGGGTGCTCCACCACCTGTAGTTTTTTGGACCATGGAAGGATCTCAGGTAAAATTTGACTAATCCAACTGGAATATTATGCAATCCATTCTAGATTTTTTCTTCTCCTGTTTTCCTTTTCCTTTATTGTCTGTCCCTTTTTGTCTTTTTTTAAATTAAAATTCGCAATCAAGGAAAGAGAAAAAGAAGGAAACTTTTTCTCTTTCCTTGATTGCGAATTTTAATTTAATGGCAGCGGCACATTGGAGATTATTGATAAGGATCCCTACAAAATGAAATGTTTTACAGGAATTAGTGTTCCCAAAATCGGCTCACGGTACTGGCTCTCTGTACCTGGACAGGGTTACGACACAACATGCTGGTAGATTAACGTGTGTTGCTGTGAGTGCAGCTGGCAGTGCTTTGCATACCGCCACATTGCAGGTTAGACCATTACCATCCTTAAGACTTAGAAGTTGTTTGACAAAAGATTTTGATCGAGTAATTTCATGATTATTTTTTGTTTCTTCCTAGGTATTAAGAAGAGAAGCTAATTCATTTAATGGAGATTTAGAATCATCGTCACCGTATCCCGAGTTATCGAAGCAACTAAATCATCAGCCGATGACTCAATATGAGTTGATTCAGGCTCGCCGGTACTTACAACAAGATGTCCTAGCTTTGAGGAGGGTGGAAGGATTATCTTCGACGACTGTTAAAATTGTCTGGGATGTTAGTACAATAATTACATAGATTTGGTTTTTGAATTGTTTGTTGATGATTTCATTTTAATTTATTATTTCACTTCAGGTATTAACAGACTATAATGAATATTTAGAAGGCGTAAAAATATGGTTCAACGGTACCTCCCTCAACCGACAATACGTTTTAGAAGAAGACTATCAGCATTCCAATATATCTTATAAAGAAAGCTTAGCTGATTTTAGGAAGTATGAAAATTTTTCAATGACCACAGTTCACAATAGCGGGTCATCTAGTCATATTTTAACTGGTTTATTGCCGTATGCTCAATATGACGTATTTTTAATGCCATTTTACAAATTGTTATTGGGTAAACCTTCTAATCTGAAGAGTGGTGTCACTGAAGAAGACGGTAAGAACTATTGGAAATGCTTACTGTTGCATGTAATTAAGTCATCACGGCATAACTACAGCGTTAGATGAATGTATTATAGTTCCGACGGAGCCACCGCAAAGCGTCACAGCGGGAGTGATAAATGCGACGGCAGCGTGGATTCGGTGGGATCCGCCGCCCCCGCATACATGGAACGGCGAGCTTTCCGGTTATTTGGTCAGTGGAAAATAGGAATAGAATATTTTTTGACATTTATTTAGGTGATTAAAATTTATAGTGAAATTATTTTTGTTTTAGATTGAGGTTCGTGTGGGTGGTAGTACTGGAGGTCGGGTGGTTGGTCAAATGTCGCTGGGCGCTCGCACGCGTGCCGCCGCGGCTAGCTCTCTGCGCGCTGGCGGGCGGTACAGCGCGCGCGCCGCTGCCGTCACGCGGCGCGGACATGGCCCATTCAGTGCGCCCGCGCATATACACATGCTGCCCACGCAGTCGCAGAGACATTACGTACAGTAAGTACACTTGTTACGTACAGTAAGTACTTTTGTAGCCTAATGTACGGCAAAGGCAAACGCGACGAAAAAGACTTTGTCTTTTTGAAGTCACCAAATGTGTTTTCTCATACCGCGGTATATTCCTAAACCCCTTTGATATGAGAATTTCCTAGGAAACCATTTATCGACAGTAGTTGTCTCCAGCGGCGCGATGAACCAAGCGGTATGAAAATAAACATTTTGTTTCAGAACCGAACCATCGACGGACAAGGCGATAGTGTCAATGTTCCAAGAAACTTGGCTGCTGGCATTATGTCTAACTTTGTTAGTGTTAGTACTAGTTGGCACTGGAGTCATTGTTTACATAAGGCGAAAGCAGACTAAGCAAAGGAAAAGTCAAAACACAACTGGTGAGATGAGTCACAACGATATCCATTCTTGTTGTACTAAGAAGCGTTTGTCTAGCTAGGACTGAAAACAAAATTTTTTGACAGGTGCGGCTATTGTCAATGCTCAACAATGCCTTTTAGGAAAGGAAGCTGTTTGGCTCAGAGAAAGACCAATGTTCGAAGGCTCAAATGAACCAAGAATAGAAATTTTAAATTGTCACCAAAGTCTTTTACATGGTAAGGAAATTCATCTATCTATGTCATATAAGATATATAAAAACAATATTTTATATATGTATAATTGTTTAAAATATTGTTTTTTTTTTATTTAATCTTAGTTCATTTCCTATAGGTGGTCACTCAATAGGAAGTATGGCTATGGAAGCCGAGTACAGTCTACCGCAACATACAAATGTTATGAATCCAATACCAGAAGAAGCTCAATTAAGGAGGTTGCAACCTGAACCTTACGCGTCCAGTGCTATTTATACTGAGTTGAACTATCAGGTTTGTATTCATTTGTATTTCTTGTCTCAGATCATATTGTTGGTGTATAAACTATTTTTCTTGTCAGATTTCATATATTTTTTTAGATTTTTTTTTGTTTAACTTCTAGTCTAAGCTCTTTATTAGTGAAATCAAATTTTAGGATCACACAGATGCAGAAGATTCATGCATGAAGTGCGCTGTAAGCCCAGGCTCGTACGATAACAGCATGGTAAGGTCCTATGGAGAAAGCAACCAATACTCAAACGAGGAATGTTCCACGTGCTGTCGAAGCAGCAGTTCTACTCTCACAAAAGACTACAGCGAGATGACAAAATGTGGGAACGACGATGAAATGCAAGATATATCAATAGAAGACTGTCCCTCTTGTAAAACAAATCATTCTAGATCCTCAAGTCATCATGATGGCAATAAGGATTGGGCCATGGCTGAAGTAGAGTATGATTACCCACAATGGCATTGGTTGGGAAGAGAAAATACATTTAGACAGCCCAATCATGAACAGAGGTACGCAAGTGAAGGCAGGACCGATCAGGATCGTAGGATGAATTTATGTGATATTCTACCCCCACCGCCATATGAAAGGTAAGAATTGGATTAACACTGTTGCAACACCAACCCATAATAACTTTAATTTCAAGAATTGTTTCTATCAATTTTCAGGGAGTCGCCATATCGAGAAATGCACGCATTCACAAATCACTCAGGGACATCAGGTTGTTCAGGTCATACGTATAGAAGTTAATTGAATTGTATATTAATATCACTAGGATGTAATACAAGCAATATTACTTTATAGTGAACTGTACAAATGTATAAAGGATTTTGCATATTATGATCGTTAAGGTAAAGTGGGATACCTGTTACACCGACGCGTAATGCAATAAAGCAATAACAATAAAATTATCTCCAGATAGAATTGCAGTCTTGTCTTGTAAATAAGCTTTGAAGTGATATCGTGTACATCTGTGTTAAAATATTTAAGATTCACACCAATATAATACAATTTAGGAGTGCATAGAGCTGTGTCATTAGTCTGGATAGCACTTATCTACTCTGCCTCTCACGCAACTTTCTTAAAATCATTGGGCAAGTTTATGTCTATACCTTTCCCGCCTCTTCGTATAATAGAGAAGTCGATAGGATTTATATATATTACATAATTGATTGTCTTCTAGCGTTACAATGAGATAAGAATTCCGGTTTAGTTTGTCTACGTTATTAATAATTGTTATTATCTGTCTGTGGGTGCAGTTACGCGACGGTGTAGCAGACGGCTTTCGAAGATTGTAGTTCTTGTGGATGTGTTTACAAATAGACTGCTATGTAATGTAATGTAGGCATTAGGTTTTCATCTTTCTCTAGTGACTGTGATATAATATAATTTCGTATTCAAATTTACGTTTTATGTAAATATTTTAAAATGTTTGATATCCTTATACAATTTTATCATTGACGTATTTATTGAGTGTAGCGAGTTAGGACTTTCGAACGAGAATCACATTTTTAAAGTAAAATAAAGCAAAGTAATGTTTTAAACAATCACAGTTGTATATCATTTTGTACTGAGACATAATTCCTACACTGTATCGAAAGATAATTTGTACTTTGTAAAACCAGCTTAATTAAAACTGGAAGAATTTTTTATTTGTTTGTATTTATTTCCACTACCAATAGTAGCTCCGTCATTAAGTTCTTGATATGTTGACATCTTGATCTTAAGGAGGAACTCAAGGGCCTCGTGATTTGTTAGCTTATTAAAATTTTAATACTTAACTGGGATATATTTATGCCAATAATAAAGGTTTGGAATAACTAAAAGATCACAAAATATTTAGTCAACCAAACTGCATTCAAAATTACTTTGTATGAATATATTGATGTAGAAAAAGGATAACCCAATGAAAAAACTAAATTAAAAGCCGTTGTACATTCTGACAAAGGCTGCCCAGGTATAATTATGACACTATAATATGCTGCAGGTACACCAAACTTGAACAGCCAGTACAAAAGCATCTACTCCTAATTATAAATATTTTACAATGCAATAAACTCACAAATGGCTTGTAAATCGTCGCAAATGAATGGTAACGTTCGCACTTAAAGAACCGGCTACCTACAAAGATTTAACACTCCTATAAAAGTTTAATTAATTGATACCTTTAGAGTTACCCCTGGTAGAAGCGGTTTATTTATTGACGAAGACGTGAAGAAGCGGTACCAACACTATGCAAAGTTAAGTAATAAATGCAAGTCGTGTTCTACTGTTGAGTGTAATTCTACCCAGTTACCTTCTAACATACCCCTCTCCTGAATTACTTGTGGCACTAATATAAAATAATATAAATACTACACAATAATATAAAATTTTAATTTACTTTCTATAATATTTTACGTTTGGATATAGTATAAAACAAACGCCATATGGAACAAGGCGTCATAGTGACGTCACACGAATTCTACATCTCGCAATCAGAGTTTACCGTGCAACTAGCATATATACAATTTCCCAGTTTCAACGGTTAGGCAAGTGCCCACCAGACATAACACTCGTGTGGTCGGAGGAGGTGCCCTTTTCAAAGGAGGATGGGTGAACTTTACGCCCTGTTCATCATACCTCCTATGTATGTGTATTTGCTGTTGTATCAAATTTAATATGATATGTATTTTTATACTTTTGTTTGTTTCATTCCTCCAATAACCTCACAAAATATAAAAGGGTCCAATGTAACATAGTAAGTTTTTGTTTTTAATATTGTTTATGTACACTCTTGCTTCTACAATCCACTTTTGACATTGGCAGAATAGTGGACATCGGCTTCACATGCCATAAATAAAAATAGAATAGAGAGTAATTCTAGAATGTAATATAGAATAGAGATTGTCTGGCAATTGATTAGTAAAATATCGATCTCAGGTTAGTGGGTGTATATCCAGCGAAAGAAAAAGTATAATTCCACAAACAATGTCACACTTAATATCGTGTCCAACGTGTGTCTGCACAATACAGGAACTCTGATGAATGCAGCAACATTCATCAGAGTTCTGATGAATGTGTCAAATGGTAATTTATAGACAAATTCTGGGTGAGTAAGGTGAGTCTATAAAGATTGAACTACAATAGGCCAAGAAGGACAAGAATAAATTGTGAAGAATATTTATTCGGTTGGTATTAAGATTCATCGATCAACTATACTTATTAACTACAATAGGCTAAGAAGGGCAAGAACAAATTGTGAAGAAAATTTATTCGGTTGGTGTTAAGATTCATCGATCAACTATACTTATTATTGCAATATACATTTCGGACTTATTTTCCTTAATTAAGTTTATACTCCGTTATAATAACAATTTTCTTTTGTAAAAAAAAAAAAATGTGTTATGTCGCCTGTTCATTTACAAAATAATTTAATTACTTCATCGTACTTTCGACTAGAAATAGTAATTAATTAAAAAATACGTCGATAAGCATATGGCCCTAAAACTATTAGAAACTTTTTATCGCTAATTGCACCGTTTCCGCTCTGCTCTAATTAGGTAGAGGGACATATTTATAACCCCAATTTATACGATAAGTATTGTGATTTCAGTGACTATGCAAGTTTGACCCCCGATATTAACCTAACATTAACAACAGCGTATTAAATTATTTTTTATTGTTAACTAAATTTAAGAAATAGTAATTATAAATTGGGGCTTTTATTGGATTCGATTGTTTTTTGGAGATGTTTTTTCTACCAAAAAGGCGTTTTCAAATTTAAGGGTAAAGCCTTTCTTTACAAAGCCTATATATCACAGAACATTGTAATCGCGAAGAATTTATCATCTGTCCGATACAAAACTTCAGTACCTACCACAGAAATCGTAATAAAAAGTCACTTATTATTGCGATTTCTGTTCGACCTATTCGAAAAACATGTTTCGAACGTACAATATTTATACGCGATTACTTGAAACTAGTTGAATAACTAACAACTTCAAATTTAGTTACAGAAGTTTTTTTTTATTTATTTATTAATGAAACACAGTGTAATGGATAAAGATCAGATGTATCTTGAATACAAAGAAAGTCTTAATTTCTTAAGAATTTTCAAACAATAACCCGCAAACGAAGAAAGAAAAATAAATTTTCTCGACTTGATCCGACGGAGAAGGTTAAGCAGTTTTGACGATACCCTTCTGGTTCAGCCTGTATACACTACAGCCTGTATGCTCTGGTACAGCAAGTCACTTATCGTATACGAGTACATCATACAAAATCCAAAATATTGCGTGAATGATCACCAAAAAAACTTACTTTACAAAAAATAATAATCTTCAAACATAACTTATTATATGAATATTTTTAAGAAATATTCACACTAGCTCTGTAATAACAAAAACATTATAATGTAAATTACCAGAAATGCGAAATGACTGCCTATCTAAAACCGCCCAAATAACCAACAAAGTACACAAAAAAGCAAACTCAAAAGGCAGGAGTTTGCTTTTATTGTTGTAACAATCTTATTTGAAAATTACCTTTCCCTCATCTCCAACTTTCAGATATCATTACAAGCATATGAAAAGCAACCCCCACAATTACACAAGTAATCAGCTTTTCTCGTAAATAACTAAGCACGTTCCTATTTCTACGTGGTGGCATCGCAAGCTGTGTCCAAACGTAGGGTGTTGCCATGACAACAGGTTTCATACTCACCCCAGAGTGCACCCTTGTTATTAATACCCGTAATAATTAAACTTGATTGCATTTCACACCAGGTGTTGGATGACTAGCAAACTAATAACTGTTTGAATAGACTAAAGGTGTAATTTGTTTCAAAAGATTAAGACGTTTGAAAGCAACAATTAAATTTGTTTCGATTTTTTAATGGATAATTGAATTTTGAATGGACGATTTAGTTTTTAATGGATGATTTAATTTCTTATTTTCTTGTTCTCTCACACTATTTATTGACTATATTACTGTTTTATTTCTCCTTCCGCAGGTCTGCTGAAAGATTTTTTTAAACAAATAAGCAACACTGTGGTACTCAGATTATAATTTTGTCATATCCTATGTATTATACTTTGTGCATATTGATAATGAAATAAATAGATAAAAAATAAATTCATCAGTCATGAGAGCGATGAATTTATTTTCTGTATAATGAGACATTCATTATATTTCCACTTTCTATCAAGGCTTTCACATATGACGTAAAAGTGAAGTCGTTTCTTAACAATAAATTGTCAAATTCAATCAGTAAGAGAATTCACATTCAAATCGAGTCCCATACAATCAAAAAAATAATACCTCTTTTCATATTCACTTTGAATAAAAATCAGAAATTCAGTTCATACAAAACGAACGTGACTTCTCCCAAATTATATCTCGAAAGCTCCACAAATTTTATTTTCTTTATTAATCAGCACTCCCCCTGTGGGGCAATTTCGTGAGTGAAGAGCTCTCTGCCGTGTCCCGAAGTCAAGAGTCAGGATGACAGAGAAAAATTGAGAGGGATCCGCGTGCTGCTGGAGTGACAAGGAAAAAACAAATGAATGTCGGCGCGTTTGACGTAAATGACATTGAGGAAGGCAGAACCCGCTGCGATTAGAATCATTACTTATGCACGAACGCTTATGCAGATACGTTAGAATTTTTTTTATCATAGCTAGCTGTCCGCGGCAATTTCTGTGATTACAATCGTGATTTAGATGTTTTGTTTCATATTTTTAGGGTAACTTAAACGTACGCCATCAAAGATCAATAATTTGCCCCGGTTTTTCCACGTTTTCCACTGATACTTCGCTCCTGTTGGCCGCAGCGTGATGTTATATAGCCTAAAGCATTCCTCGATAAATGTACTATCCAATAGAACATTATGTTTCAATTCGAACCAGTAGTTTTTGAGATTAACGTGTTAAAATAAACTAACTCTTTTTTTATTTTGTGTTTAATGTTCGCAGGTAAGTCACAACGACGCCTAACTTTTTTTGTTCTAGATTCATGAAGACGTCTTCCGCTCTGGGCGGAGCGGAAGCGCGTGGCAGACTTTTACTGACTAAATCCCACCTGTGGTTCTTTACTTGTCTGTACGCCAGGGCCACGGTTTATTTTTTAAGTTACCCTCAACCCTGACCCAGGAGGTATCGGTCTTATCAATAAAGTACCTATATAAAATTAAATATACAAGGACGAACCAATCTCTTTACCACCATTTGTACTGAATGTCAAATTCCGCATTTAAAACGCACAGAATTTAGACGAACCTAATCTCAGCGACAATAAATAAGAATCACAGTCTTGTCAAAAGTGCAGGGAAATCAGAAGTATTGTTTATTTATTTATTTGGATCTCCAACAAAGGATAAATTTTAAACCAGTGCTTGAACGCAATCCCACCTGATGGTAAGCAGTGATGCAATCGTTGATGATAAAGCGCGCTCGTTTATTAAGAGCCTATTCATTCTAACCTGAAAGACACTCAAATTGTAGTGCGACGAAAACACCACCGCGTTTTTTTTCCAATCCCTCGATGTACACGGTATAAAAGAAGAGGCAAAACGCTTCGTCTGGATCGTAGTGGTATTAACAATGTGATTGAATGAGATTAGACTGAAGTTTTTTAAAATTATGAGAATTGCCCCCGAGGTGAAAGACATCATCTTCTGCTTAATATAATCCTCCCACATAGATTCCCACAGAAAAACCTTTTAAACCTGTATCTATCTAATGCAAAGCAGCAAAAAGCGCTGTATAAAGTGGACATTCAACCCAGGCGACTAAAAGCCAGACATAGATATTCAGCTCTATCAGGTACAATACAGCACGAATTAATTGACTTAGATAAAAGCTTGTCTGACAACGTTAAATATTTCACCCGGGGATATTATAATTTGTAACCATTGAGTAAATACGAATGGAGTTTTAATATTATTATATTTTCACGAGAGGAAAAACACCATCCTTATTACATTTTAAAATAAATTTTTAAATATTTCTTGCAACATAAAAAATACGTATGAAAATATTTAAAAAAAAATGATCGACTGATTTCGGGAGCAGGGTCCAAGCTACCGGTGGTTACTAGAGTATTCAGAGACAAGAACCTCCTCACGATGCGGGCCGTATTAGAAGGGTACTTACTGCCTTTTGAATCAGGCCCCTGATATAAACGTCTAACGATAGCCTTGTTAGATGTTGATCGAGGCTTTTAGACATCAGCCCATTGGCTGATACGCCATTACTTATCATTATCACCTTTTACGTTTCGATTTATCATTTCGGGAAATTTGCTGAATAACATACTGGTATTGACAATTTCCCTGTTATCATTTTTATTTTTCTTGTTCTATTTTACTGTTTAAAATGATGTTGGCTACATAACTGCTACCATTGAAAGCCATGTCATGTGGTCAACTAGAGCGTAATATTCATGCATTCATTATATGTATTTGTAGACAAAGCGGTGATCTTGTACGGTGATTATATAGTCAAAGGGACTTGGCATGAATTGCGATATCACAACCCTAATGTATGGAGATCCTTTTTACGTAGTTCATAATCTCACTCCATTTGTTCGTCAATCTGTGACGACATAGCTGTCTGCTGTAATTTAGTTAACATTTTCCTTCTGAGCGATCTTAAACATGAATGAAAATTTGATTTGACGAGACACTATATTTGCATTATTGACATTTGTTTTGATAAAGTATCTTTTAATTATATGGACATCATAAGAAAATTCATTTTGTCCCCAAATGAAACAGTATTTTTTTGTTATACTCATGTTTCAAGAGACGACACTAAGTTTGGTACAAAAAAAATGGACCATACATTTTTCATCGTGCTTTCCATCTGTAGAGTTTTTATACCATTTTTTTAAACATTAACAGTCAACTAACGTTTAAATATAGGAACCGACCATTACAATTACGCGTGGGTTCCTCAAGATGGTTTCTTGCAGTGTTCAGAGATAAATCTGAACAGGTTTCCTGAATTCCCATTCGTTAAACAGAACAATATCGGCATTCAATCGTGTTCGAATTAGCTTTCATTGCTTTTCTACGCCAAAGACTTAACTGCGGCCTTTAGTATAGTCATTATTTAAGCTACGGTTAGCACAATATGGGCGTACCGGGGAGGGGGGGGGGGGGGTGACATGGGTGGAACACATATCATCACTTTTAACGCGTCTCACTGCTGGCCACAGGACTCCTCTCATACAGAGAAGGATTGAGCGTAATCACCTCATTATACATCGCGCCTTTAGAACAATAGAAATCTAATTCGAAATTTGAAGATTTCAATGTTGATATGTTGAACTTGTTGCAACAATGTTGAACGATAAAACAGAGACGGTTTCACGGTTGTTCGTGAAAATGACTCGTCCTTTTCGTCTCAAAATCAAAAATCAAAATCAAAGCATTTATTTCAAATAAACCAGTTACAGGCACTTTTGAATTGTCAGAAGGTCGGTCAGTCAGTAAGGTGAAGCTAGTCGCCCATTCCAAAGAGTAGGTACCTATGGAGAAGAACGGGCAAGAAACTCCATGGACACTCTTTTAAATTATCAAGCTATTGATACAAATATTTGATTACATCATTCATTTTGAAATCAATCGTGTGAGAACGACGCAGAAATATATTGTACGCTGAGAGCGTCCATTATGGAAAAAAAAAACAATAATTCAGAATTTAAAATACGCCGTAGCAGCTAAGAAATGACCAGTCCCCTCTGACGGCGTCCGTTCACGAACATGACGTATGGATCAGCATCATTCAGCTCAACCATATTGAAGGGAACCTAATGACCCAACACACACGCCACCACCAGCGAGACATTTGAGTGAGTATGACATACTCTCAACAGCCATAGCACTATCAAGTCAATAAACGACTAACCCAACAAATAGATGCTTTACAGCAAGTAGATCGTGCTCACACGTGTTCCACGCAATTATACAATACTAGGAAATTGAATCTACACAATGCAAAGACAGTTTTGTCCAAGGTTCTGCAGCTCCAACGGTGTTCCCGAATGCTAAGTTTAGCTCCTGTGTAGCTGCACCAGTGCCGAATACCCCTGTCAGCGATGCAATTCCGTAACGTACAATATGCCTGGCCACGTAGTGTGTACTGGCTTTGAGTTAAAAAAAAAACAAACAATTGCAAATTTAAACTACAAGAGGAAAAATCAAAGAACAATCAGTGTAAGCATAGAAATCGGACGCAGCTCAAGCCCAAGCCTTTTTGTCGTCAATATAATCTTTAACACTATAAAATGCTTTCTGACACAACTTACGTTTAATGAAGGATTTGAATTTATTCAGGCTCAGATCTTGAACCACCACTTGATCTCTGTTTTATTGACAGACGATGAAGATGGTCTTGCAAGGTAATTTTATAACATTGAGGAACATGTATGAACTCCCCTAATTAGTAAACAAAGTATAAACAAGGACTTACTTATCTCTGACTTTTAAATTTTTAAATACACCAGGCAGTAGACACTGACAATATCTACGGTGTAATTGCCAAAAACCGCGTCCGAATATAGCGTACAAAGACTACTTACTCACTCTACAAATTGGACTTGTCCTCCAAGGTCTGACTTGCCCAGGCCAAGAAGCTGGGTACGCCCATGTTTATAGATTTCATAAAGTTAAATAATCTACGTTCATTGCCGTCTGTACCTCTGGTTAGTAGGTTATAACACAATCCTAGTTACTCACTCCACTCCCTAGAGCTAGTTAATTCTACTACATGATTAAAGATAGGTCGATATCCTATTAACGTCAGCTCCTGTAAGCTAAATTAATTATTGGAACATGTTACTACGATATCAGACAGCCCTGGCTATAGTTCAAAATATTAAGTAGGCTAACAGAGATATAATATACTGTATTAGCAGTAAGACTATTAAAACGTTACATATAATTTTACTCTGTGAATTTTTGGAAGGTTAGCATTCTTCAGATACAAAGAAGCGGACCAACTTGGACGGTTTATTGTTCACGGCATCTGCATTCGGTGAAAGTCACGAACAACGGAAAATAATTACAAAAAATTTCTGGAAAATTATGAAACAGTGAGCGTCGGCGAAGGGTGCATGAATTATCCATTACAACGGCGACTGAAGGTACCTTTGGAGCCATAATTCGTACTCATTTCGTACGGGGTTCCGTACGATATTTATGTCGGTAGATAAGGCCTACAGATGGCGAGTCTACGGAGTTTTCCTCCCCTAATACTTGTTGAGTTACGGGCCCAATTTCCAGTATTGCACTTCAGGTGTACCTCCCCAGTCCTTGGTTATCGATTCTGTTAGATATCAGACAAAGTAATGGCCCCACCTTCTAAGTGGAATTTCGAAAGGAGTTTTGTCACGGAAACAGTCTTTATGCGTTTAATCTTACCCAGTAACAAATTATTGAGAAATTAAAGGCTCGCTTCGGCCATAAACCGATCTCGTAAGGGGGTAACTCCTGAAGTTATGGGAGAAATGGGAGAATTAATGTTTGAGTTATTTAACGATTCACCGTGACAATCGCTCGTAATTTTGATATCTACAATGTTTGTAGACAAGTGGACTGTGGCGCCAAATGGGTTTGAGTGTCATTTCTGATTAAAATTATTTATTAATGTCACTTTCTACTTTCATGTTCAATATAATTTATACTCTTTTTTATATTTAGACGAATAAATAAAATTGAAGCGTCTGTTTATAACATCAAACGCAAATAAATATGAAAGTATATACTTAGAAAAAAAAAATTGTATGCCTCTCTGTTTGTTCTAAGTATTCTCTGAAAGGCTAGTACCATTTTGATTGGACTGAATGTTGTTTTGATAAAATCAATTATCTGCCTATAAAAGGCAGAACATTAGACAACATACTATTTTTATTCAGGAAAAATAAATAGGATTCTGCGCAAAAACTAAACGCCATGATACAATTTGTATTCAGCCTTTTTTGTTTTTCTTAATAACAAGAACTAATTTAAACATTAATATTTTACAAAATAGTTACAAATTAGTTTACAAGTATTTTTATGTTATAGTTTGTATTGAATTTTCTATGCGCCCTAGTGGCTTGAATTAAATAAATAAATAAATAAAAATAATGTCAAATAATTCGGATATTCACCTATATTCTTATATTCCTAAACAAAGTCCCTTGAAAACCAATACAGAAATGATCAAATATAATTACCATTGTATATAAAGTTTAATTTAAAACCAATTAAGGCCTAGTATTAGTCACGCCGAAAAAAAAAACGAACTCAGAATTATGACATCGCCGTATATCGTGACGTCACGCAATGTCGGAGGTGCCTGTTTTTCGGTGATTTATGGTACAAAGAGAACCATGACTAATACCAGGCTTAATAGGCGCTTTGTCTGTATCATTGTTGCATTGTTTTTATTTATTATTCCGAGGTAAGGGAATTGAAACATATGAGACAGAGATAGCGAAATTGCTGTTTGTTTGTTGAATGTTGGTATTTATTGGACCCTGTTGGCCATTTTGTCTATTTCTTCACAATTGGAGTATTTGATTTGGGAATACTGATTTTTGTCTTTCTTCTGGAATACAGTTGTATTAGGTAAGCACAACACTTAATGTAGACAACATTTGGAAAGTGAAGAGTTAAATTTTTTTTTAAATAAATATAAACTAGTGCTTGACCTTAATACTGCATGGTGGTAAGCAGTGGTGCAATCGTTGATGGTAAAGCCAAATAAATGGCTAATAAATTCCGAACAAATTTCCGATATCCTTAGCGATATAATGCCATGCTCAAAAAAAATTGTATGTATATTGATATGGTGTACATAATAAAGAGAATTCTATTTAATTCCAGATACTTAGTAGATTCTGGAACAAATTAGTACTTATGTAAATATTACTCATCTTATTATATAATGCTTTCAGTCGGTGGCCACTGGGCAGACATATGCGTATACGTCATTGCATTTGGTGGAAGTATCTATTTACAACTAATCTCTCATAACGGAAAGACAGGCTGGCATTAACATTCTACATCCTCAATGAGTTGACTGCTGTTTGCATGTTAAATTAACCTGAGAGGTTAATTTGGTAACTGGTTCAAGTTATCTTTAACGAAACAAATCTATAGCTTTAAAGCTACAGCTACTAAATCTTGTGATATTCCATAACAGGGCGAAATACGGTAATTAAACTAATACGGCCGTTAAAATTAATCCCGGATACAATACGGGTGCAACCCAAAAGTTTTAGATATTCACGGAACTAATTTCAAAGTTGGACCCATTTTATATCCCTGGAGAGCGGTGAATGATATCTGATTATTATACCAATTATTAATTTAGATAATGAGCAATTTTTGAAACTTATAATGTTTAAATATAGATAGTTCAATTATTATAGGTACCTCAAACCAAACCTTCTTTGCCATTGTAGTGATATCTACAAACAAGCCGTCATACTAACGTCACACTGATTCTATATCACGCAAATAAAGTTTACCGTACATTGTATACAATTCTCAACATCAACCGTTGGGCAAGTGCCCGACAGACACAACACCTGTCTGGTCGGAGGATCTTCCCTTTTTTTAATGGAAAATGAGGGACTGAAGGAGAGACTTTACACTCTGTTCCTTTTGCCTCCACAGCTCCATAGCTGTGGAGGAGACAATTTAACAAGGATATATATCCTTATGCAAACTTACTTTGAGTTGTTGGTGTTTAAAAAAATGTCTCCTCTTACAAGATTGCTGGAAGGATTTTCTGGCGTTTGTTGGAATGACAGTGACAAAGAGCGCTGTTCATAAACATTTGTATATATTTTCACTTTATCGCTGAAGCATTAAGCGTCTCCTGTTCAAGTTTGAACCGCAGGAGACGCCCTCAACATCTTACTCTCGGCCACCGTAGGCGATGGCTTACTTGGGCATCTTGCCGCATGGTAAAGACCAGACCTGGGTCGACGATGCGGTGTGTTTCACGTGTGCCTCAAAGAGATGTCAGCACATCGTGACGGGGTCCACAAAGACTGATGCCTGTCAGGGCCGCGGGTGGTTCGAAAAAGATACCGTGGTCTCTGGTGCACAGACAAGTGAAGGAGCACCAGTGGGGTTAGCCAGTGTAAGTGACACGCCCTTCCACATCACCCAGAGCGGAAGAGGTCATTTGATGTATTACCTTTCTCAAAAAATTAAATGTTGATTTTGATAATTTGACAGTTTCGGGTAACTTCATGGGCGTAGCCAGCCTTAAGGTCAGGTTGGGGCATCGGACGCGTCCCCAGGTGGCGGATAGGGGAACGGCCCCCAGATATGGGGGTTACCGGTTTACCGTCGCGGACCAAAACCAGAAGTGGGGACCGCTTCGGCGGTCACGCGCGGCGGGTCGGCCACCACTCCAGGTGGCTGACGTGACCCGAACTCCGGGTCACCGTCGGGCAACCCGGTCTCCTCACTGAGAGGAGCTGGGGGCCCCGTTTGCCTCCGGGCAAACGAGTGGGGCTAAGAGGAAGGACACCTCGCTAAAAAACCCTTGGCTGCTGCGTCTTCTCGCACACGAAGACGTACCCAGCCCGGCCCCTAAATGGGGTGCGTAAATGCATTCAAATAGGGTCAAAAAAAAAAAAACAGTCAACCCATGCCTCCTCCTGGATTTTTTTCTTTAATTAGGTACCTTATAGATCAGAGCCAGGGTGGGACAAGCCCCCAGCTTGCCCCAGTGTGGCTACGCCCATGGGTAGCTTGACTTGTACATTTGTTTTGTGGAATGTCACTTGAAATGTATTTAAAATAAAAGATGGCGGCGTTACTTCCATATTTACTCACGTACCATAAAAAGAAGCGTTATAAGTACCTTTGTAATGGTTTAATTACGCAACGAATCGTTGACGACAATCGACACAATACTTTAAACATTAAAAAGCAAAGAAAGTACGCAAGAAATACCAAATTAAATCAATGACGCTGTGTGCTAAAATTTACCAAATTTATTAATTAAGGGTATGCGAGGAGTTGCCGACGTCTTCGTCGAGATGTTCAATTTGCGTTTCCGGCACTTCGACATTTTAAAATTAAGATATAACTTAATTAAGCGTATGTCTAATTCAAATTAGAGAATAAGATTGCTATAAAGCGATCGACTGCTGAGCTGCGTATTGTGGGTTCTATTCCTGCATTGACCAAATATTTGGATGGCTTACAAGTAATTGTTCCGGGTCTGGCTGTTTGTCTAAGTGAGTTTAAGTGTAGACGCACCCACGTTATAGGAGTAATTAGTTTGAGGCAAAGAATAAAAAAACAGATATAAATACATAAACAGAAATATATTCCCTTGCTTTCTTAATTGCTTTTGTTAATCCAACAAGAATATTAATACCTTCGTTACTCAGACTAGAGCAATACGATGTTACTTAATTTTTATTGATGAGGCAAAAAATACTAATCCATTTGACTCTTTACTTTTTTTTTTCAAGTGATTTTCCAGCAGATTTGCCGCATTTGAGAAGCTTTGTAAAAAGCAAATTATCGTGCGCTCATTACCGAGCATGGCCATTTTCTTTACTGTACTACAACGAGTTTCAGTTTAAAAAACCAGCTATCTAACAGTTCTCTTTAGGGAAAAGTTACGTAGAAACCGTTAGTCTGAATACCTCTAAAGGAAAATTAGGAGTCGTTTCGAAACAAAAAAAGGACGATTGCTAATCGGTGTGAGTTCACATTGTTCAAAACGATACGATCAGTTCGAGCGTTCAAGTCGAAACCATGTAACAAATTCTCGACGCTTTAAACAGACACGTAACAAAACAGCGGAATTAGCCACCAAGAACCCTCTGACTTTATCTATCGCCATATTTTTAAGTAAATTACAAATAGGTATAGGGCGTACCGTGCCATCAGTTGTGCCGTGCGTGTTATCGCGACGGGGGGATCGCGAGCCGGGCACCTTACACATAAATGCTACTGCTGAGTGCCACAGAGCAGTAGGTTCAGTTGACCGAAAAAAATATAAAAATATTTTCTTGCTATGTAGAAAGCAGTGAAAATGCAGAGAAAACATTGTGAAGAAACATGTTCTCGAACTAAAAATTCGAATACTTCTGACATCTACCATTGAGCCCGCGTCTTGGGTTATAATCCCAGTTCCTCTCGAGGAGAGGAGGCCTATGCTAGAAGTTGTGGGGTCTGACCACGACAGTTGCTGGCAGATCCTCTGTGAATAATGTTGATATTAGTTTTGCGTAACTGAGTTACACTATAAGAAAATGTATCCAAACCCATTTTCTCTTTTCTTTTATACATATAAAACGACTAATTGAATACATACAAACAACGATTATAATTTTAGACAAAAAACCGAAATTTTTGAAACATAAATTGCAATAAAAATGTTAACGCTAAAAATATCCTAATATTAGATACAGTCCTTAAAATTATCGATTCGTTATTGTATGGTGGGTAATTGACAATAATCGTTGCAAAAACAGTAAAGTTGTTTTTCTCGTTTTCACAATTAAAGTTCAAGGTCTGGACTCTATAATCGGCATGGCTATAATAAAATAAACAAAACGATTTTAATAGTTTTGTTAACCTGTCTTTTTAATTGTTCAACTGTTTTTTTAGTCTGCGGTTGTATTTATTACGGTTAGTGGTAGTATAGTCTGTACGAGGAGTGGTCGGAAACGTATTTTTTCGTCTAGTCTCCCCGCTACATTTTCAGGCTTTCCAAGCTGACGGTTTTTCCTTTCCGACAATGATAACGTCGTTAGTGGGGGACTTTGAGCTCCTAAAGACGTGATAGTTTGTTGATGGCTTCAAACTTCCCCGTTTATTTTAGTTTTAAACTTTTTCACAATATCGTTCAAGAGGTGGGAAAATTGTCGCTGTCGATATTTATTACCACTGGTTTGAACATAACAACATAAAATATCAATCACTAAACTTATAACAACGCAAGTATTTTAGATAAACTCTGGCACCCAATTTAAGATTTAACTTGTATTTAGGGTGCCTAGAATGGTCCCTAGAATTGATTTCCTCTTTTTACTATAATTATCATGCAAATAATGCAACAAATATGTAAATCAAACTGTATTTATAGATCGAATTCAAAATAACGTTTTCTTTTGGCAAATAAAAGAGAATGGACCATTCCAGCAAAGATAATGTGAAGCTCTCACGACATTAAAAGGTGAAGAATAAAAAAGGTTGCAAAAAGGCACTGGAGCGTCTCTTTGTGTTAAATCGTTAACTGCTTTTTCCTATTGAGACTAAAAGAAATAAAAATCAAATGCGACCGCTTTCCCCGATCGAGTGTTTGTTTGTCTTGTTCTGTTTGCTCTGAGGCAAACCAACTGCTGTTGGCACAAAACGGATCCACCGACTGTATGCCCTCATACACCGCCGGGTGGTCTTTATCATTTTCAATGTAAACATGCCGCGCAAACACTATATAATATTATACTAAAAACCAACAACGACTCCGAAAATTTTGAATGAAGCTTTCTTTCACCACTTAACAGTTAATTACTTCAGAATTATTATTTTAGAATGGATTAAATATTGGGAAAAAAGGGTGTTAGGCCAAATAGTAAACAAAGCAACTTGCTTATCTCCTTTTTTTTGTTAATCCGTTTCCAACACGAGTACTTTTGCGTAATGTGATTTTTATATACCAATACTTGTTCGATCAGTCGGCCATGTACTTCAACTGTGTGTAAGCCATGTCTTTGAAGTGGTATACAAAGCTGAGCTATCAAACGATTGCACACACATCAGATCAAATAAATCACAAACTTAACGAGTTTCTGACAAACATTGTGGACGGAGCCAACATTTTGATTATTTTACAAATACTCGACGTGTAATGGTCCATGGGAGTTCTGTTTACTGTTTTACGGTACGTCAGAACAGATAGCTGTCGATTGTTGGGTAACCATACAAGTATTTGTCTAGCGGTGTGCTTGCGGTGCCGTGACACTATGGTAATAATCATCTAAAATATGCACATCAATATTTTAGTCTATAAAAGTTGCGCTTGAATATACCGTAAGGTGTAGGTGGCAGTTCGTTTTATTATACAATACTTTATTGAACGATGACATGCAAAATGAATTGCTGTCACGGTTTAAACACTACGCAATGAATCGTAGATTATGGCCTTTAGAGGCGTAATTCAAAAGCTCATAGCTGTTTTGCTTCGGTGCGATTACGGCAGTGTTTCGTGTCAGCCACAATGAAGGGGGCAGGTTGTTCCACCAGGGGTCTGTCGGGACCTCAGAGAGACGGCACCCTGCGGCGGCGTGGAGCGAAAACCTGCGCGTCGATATTAACCATCGCTATTACTCGATGATGTATTGACGTATTAACTCATTAAAATACAAACCAGTTTTAGAGTTAAAGGTTAAAGACTTCATAAAAAAGGCACTTACTTTCGTTCCCCGCTGTGTCAAAGAATTCATATGAAGCGTGAACGCCTAACAACAAAAGACTTAGGTTAACTATTGTATGAAGATTTCGAGGCAGAGTGTGTTTAGTACATACACGGCACACGTTCAACGATTACGCGATTATATCTGGTATATTCTCGAAACAAGCAAGCGTTGCTAATAGGACCGTATCTAGTGCCACGGTTATCTTAGAAACAGTTAATTCTGTTAGTATAGCTAGCTTCTGTTCCAAGTTTATCTTAAGCTTTTAAATTAATAGAAACTATACATATGGCATGCAGATAAGTAGATCCTAATGTAATCTGTATGGATGAAGCAATTACTAAGTTATGGTAATTTCGATACTTGTCGGTATCATGAGGCTATGTTATAAATTTCTATATTAAGTGGTAGCCAACATCTGAGTGGGATACATACCATTTGGAATTTCTGCTACATTTCTTCTATATATTAGTTAATTAACTAGTGGAATTTCTAGTACCTAACTGCTCCCCGTGCTTCAGCCATTGGTCAAAATATTCCTCGATCTTAAACAGTCATTACAGTTAATCAGAAGGTCAGAATCCCGTAAGTCTGACAACCCATCTTAACGGGGTTATCGTTCCATCAAGTAGATCGGTTGTGGAGTTCAAGTAGGCCTTCATTCCTTATAAAATACCTGCATTCAGCTGAATCCAAATAGACTAACCGATCCCAATAGTATAGATGGGAAATGGCTAGGCAATTGACCAATTTTGGCACCACTCAGTGTTCTGAGTGGTGTTTGACTGTATTCTTTATTTTATTTAACCACATATTGTTATATGTGGTTAAATAAAATAAAGAATACAGTCAAATTCAGATCCTCCTCCTTTTTTGAAGTCGATTACAAATAAAAATCGTTAAAAACTTTTGGTCGCCACATACGCGGGATGTTTCGACAGTTGGATTCATCAAAATATGGCGCCGGTCCACAAAACTTTTTCATTCGCTGCGGCTGTATTTAATAATAGTCAAAATTGAACAGAGTTCGTCTGTAATCCAAACGTCGTCGTTGTTAAATAAAATGATGATGTCACAGTAATGTAAAAATTGGGTACTTATTTTTCTCGTCTAGGATCTTAACGTGTCAATGGCAGTCTTAATATAGTTAGCTTAGAATTTGGCTCTTTTAGTACCTTCCACCAGTTCCTTTAACACATTGGACGCGATATTAAGAGCACCATTTGTTTGAAGAACAGCACCTAAACTCCAGGTTAGAGTCATGTTAGAACTGAGCCATGTTGGCCAAAGCCTGAAGCACATGTCTTCACGACAAACAGACCAGACAGTTCCAAAGACCAAAGATGGAAGTATGATTTACAATTAGAAGTAATCGATTTTTAATTAACTTAAAGTTTTTACTTACTTCTTTACTGCCAGCCTAATAGAGCATTATTTTTACGTAATGTTTGTATTGGTATACAAGATTTGTGGTATGAAAATCTACTAAAATTAGGAAGATTTTTGCCTCATTTTTATTATTCCCGGCTATAAGAGTTTTATACATATATTTACAGCCTAGAATCTGATTACCTTGTTTACTTAGATACAAGTAAAAAAAATCGATAAAACCATTGTCTCCAAGCCTATATTCATGCTCGCACTGCGTTCGCAACCCTATTTTTCTGACAAAAAAGAAGAGAGAAGTGGCTTGAAGTAAAGTAACAATTTATCAGTGTTGTTAGGAAAATAGTGGCACAAACAAAACTGTTAGCCCGTATTTGCGTCGCCATTGGCGTTAAGCACTCTTTATGAGTGTCAAGCCTCTGCCGGTGATAACCCCGAAGTAAAACGAGATGAGTACATAAATAGCACCTTAGTACCAGATTGTGATCAGAGAATATACTCCTTTTGTACTAAAGCAAGTTTTACGACATCAGGCCTATAAAATTTGATATTAACTTTCCGCCCTTGTAAAGTGTCCTTTGGTGAGTACATTTTTTTTTATTTTTATGTAAATACGTGCTTAATATAGATAATTCTTTTGAACACGGTGTTAATTTCTTGGTTGAGGTTGAGTGATTTAAGTGTTTTGTCAATAAAATGGAGAATCATAAATTCGAATATGTAAATATATTTGCTTAATCCGTGTTAGTTCATGCGTGGGCAAATAAAAGGTCGAGTAGACGTTCATTCAATTGGTTAATCAATAAGTAAATACAGATTTAGTCTTCAAGCACTAAAAATACAGCAAACTTACAAAAACTTCTCGTTATTTTAAGGATGTTCACATTAGTCGATGTCAGTCTCAATATGGTGAAAAAATACTTAAAATTTTCTTACATTTTCGGCATTGATTGTCGATTAGTTGAGATTGCAAATAAGGGCAGAATATTGTATTTACAGGAATTGACCTTCTGTTCCTTACAATGCTGCTGCAGATAAGTAATTAAAATGCAATGAATGAAAATGGTTCTAACAATGGAGGATAAGAAGTTTTAGCTTTTCTTTATATGAAAGATCGGCGTCTTTCCATAAATTATATTGAAACTAAAAAAGCACTCGAAGTCATAATTAATTAAAATGTCCCCGAGCGAGGACCATTATCAGGGATGAAAAAGCGATTTCTCCAACAGTGGGTTTTAAAGGAAACGACAGTCTTCAAGTCCATTCTAGTGAATAAGAGGGTGCCCGACAGTGGCTTATAGAGTTTTGAAAGGTTCTTTGAGAAATGCTCCAAAGATTTTATTGACGTATTCCATCTGGTAATGCCTTTGTTTCCATTGTCGGGAAAACTTTGCCGAGTCCTTTTTGAAAACTGTATCAAAAGCGTCTTCGTTTTCTGCGAAATCAGTTATTCTCCGCTGATTAATTTTTTTAGATAAACGTGGAGGTATGTAATTAAAATGGAAAATGAATATACCATTTAAGTAAAATATTACCTAACTTTTACGATCCAGTCGGTTTAACCCTTGCTTTCCACCGTTTTTACGATTTTCGGCATTATAAGTAGGGACAAGATTATACTTTGGTGGGTTACTCTTTAATAAGTGTTGTAGTAAAATGCTTATAAAATTATTAAGTATTCCTTCAGTGTAAGGAGCGCGAAAGGGCCGCCTCCTCTTGGCTCTTATGTGATACAAGAAGTCGGATTAACATACGATGACAACCAATATTCGTCTGCTAGATAAGGCGTTGATAGCGACGTTTCAAATTAGTGCTTATGATAGAAGCAATTATTTGTTTGGGAGATTTTATATTAAGCAGTAGACATTTTTATGTATGATAGATGTTTGTGGACCAACTGTGCTCGAGTTTAGAGTTTTTATAGTTGTAAATAAGTAGGGATGTTTAAGTCGAACATCTAGAAACAGAGTCTCATGGATGTTGAAGTAGTTACGTATATTCTTGTATGTTCAACTTGCTGTTTTGTTAGCAAAGTTATGTTCACGTAAAAGTTTATAGCTAACGTATGAGGTTTCACATTGTGTTCCTTAGTCGGTATACAGTGAATTTGCTCGAAAACAGATGATATAAACACTGCAGAACTGACTTAAAGGTCATGCAAAACCATGATAATATAAACCATTCTCGGTGGTAGGCCATAACATCGGCCGCCGGCAGAAGTTACCACCCACCAGACAAAGCCTTGCCGCCAAGCGATTTGTCATGTTCATGATGTCTGGTGAAGCAGTACGGAGGACGGGTCTGAGTAGTTGTGTTGCGATGTGTGCCGGGTACGATGCGCCAAATGTTGTTTTGTTGGGAGTTTGGTCGTGGAGGGTCTTCAGATCAATCTCCCTTTGGCGCAGCATCGTTGGTCGTGTTGTTGGGTTTATCATTGCATCACCTCGCTCAACTGCCGTCTTCCTTCCTATTCGCTCAGTTTTTCTGAGTGAATAGGCTCTTAATAAACTAGCGCGTTTTACCATCAACGATCGCATCACTGCTTACCATCAGGCGGGATTGTGGTCAATCGCTAGTTTAAAATTGTTAAAAATATATATAAAGCTGAAGAGTTTGTTTGTTTGTTTGTTTGAACGCGCTAATCTGAGGGATTACTGGTCCGATTTGAATTTTTTTTTTTTGCGTTGTATAGCCCATTAATCCAGGAAGGCTTTAGGCTATATAACATCATGCTTTCACCAGTAGGAGCGAAGCATAACTAACTCCACGCGAACGAAGTCGTTGGCGGCCGCTAGTTAATGAATAAAGACGTCTTTTGACAACAATAAAATTACCTTCCTTAGGGACAATACCTATCAGAAAGGTACAAACAAATGAATATGCATTATCCGAGTATGCTATCAGATTACGTCCAAAACATAAACGAAATTGGAAAGAGGCCTTTCCGCCTTTTTCTTAATCAGCGCGTATAATGAAATTTCCTTCATCAACTGGTATTAGCAGGGAAAGTTTGGGGCATTAATGCAAAATAACGAGCGGATTGGCCCAAAGCCCGGAACCCGAGGGATCCCGGATCCTAATAAGTCCGGGATAGGTCCCTGCGCTAATCGCACTTGTAGCCAGTAGCGAGATCGTCAGATTAACGTCACTATAGTTACCGTCAGATGGGTTTTGGCAAGCGATTGGTTGAATATTATGTGCTGAAATAGGTTGATTGGGTTCGTCGATCAAAGTTTCGATCCAAAAGGGTTGACGAAATAGACCTCCCTTTATCTATATTATTCATAGTGTGTTTATAATATACTAATCAAGTATATACAATACGTAACAAAAACCCTGTTGTTCCTTCAACCTACGTTTTAAGAATCGGCATACGGACGTAATAAAGCAAGAAATTTATAAAAATTGTTCAGCAAAAATAATTAAAATAGATGTTTAATTATTAATATTTATAATCTGTAACTGATTTCTTAGCTCTGCAATTATGCATGAAGAAACTAGACATAAGTAGAACGTTCCCGCCAATTTATTTAAATAACTTATAAAATCAGATATTCTAAAAAAGAATTCGGATTTGTCGGTTTTAATAGGTATTTGATTGTGACCCCTCGACTAGACAATGATTACTGTTTTCTAATTATGACTTCAATAATGATGTGCTTGTAGGTAAAATTATATGTCCCTGAAAGGAACAACAGGGTTTTTGTTACATAGTGTATAAGTAAAAACAGCCTGACATAATCCTACGGTTGAGACACAGACCACGTTTCTCTGAGAGGAAGTGAAGACCAGTAGGCCTAGTATGAGTTTTCATTACGAAACACGATCGTTGATATCGAGCGCGTTTGACTCAGTGATTGGTCCGCTTCAAGGTCGTAAGAACTCTCAACCAATGAGAGCGCCAAACGCGCTCTATATCGACGATCGAGTTTCGTATTGAAAACTCATACTAGGCCTACAGGCCATGGATTAACGTGTGTTATGTAGCGGTGGCCTAGTGATATCGGGTCGTAGGTTCTAAGCCCGTCAGGCGTCTTTACATTGTTTAAATTATTTCATCACCGCTGCTCTCGAAATAGTAAAGGGAACCATCGTGGGGATACCGGCATGTAAAAGTTCGAAGATATACAGGATGTATCTGACATCGTAACGCAAACTTCGCAAAAAGGCTAGACCGCATGTCACTAATAAAATTTTGATAGTCATTTATGTCGTTAATGAACGGTTACAGAATTCAAAGTGTTTAAAAAAAAGTGTCGGCTCGGCCTTTGAACGTTGCAAGCGTGCCGCCGTACTAGTTTGTAGGTATGACGTTGATCCCTGATGTGAACTGTATTAAATCAGCTGATAAGATAGTTTTTCGAGTTTTGTTTTCATTGTGGTTTTTTGTGTAATTAGCGAATTAATTAGTTTTTACTTTAAAATCTAATTGGATTAAAAATATAGCAATTATGAACGGTCTAAAGTGTAAAACTACATATTTTTTTTTCAAATCATGAAAATGCCGACGCAAAATTCCACCACTGGGGGGTTCAGAATCATGTACTGGATCCATGGTACTCGTTTGTGCGTCGATGTCAGAGACACCCTTTATGACTTCTACCAACCCACACTGGGCTCGCGTGGTAGATTGCGGCCCACTCCCTTTCATCGAGAGGATGCCTGTTTCCTACGAGTTTGCAACCTGATTGCGAACCTGATACGAGTTTACAAGCTGATTATAGTAGGCTGATTATGTTGGGTAACTTAGTGACACTTTAATTGCATTGAATCACTAAATAGAAAACTCAATTATAACTTTGGTGGCACCAGTATACGAAGGCTGTCGTCTCAATTCGAATGTGTATCGAACTCCAAAGGTTTCTAAATTTTTTTAGCCGAAAATCGGAAAGTACTATCATGACCAAAAGTCGAGTTACAATCTCACAAAACTATGGCCAAGCAATACTAGTTGTAGTTACGACCTTCTATAATAAAGTTTGATACACACTCATACACTTTGACAACTTGCTGCTCGCTTAAGATTGTTAGGTGCTACTAATTTCTACACTCGCCAGAAGTGTCTCGGTAGCTAAGTGGTTTTACGCCATGATGAGTATTCACGATAGTTCGAAAATATGTAAAAATACCGATCCGCAACTTAACGATGATACTTTCTTTTAAGATTTTTTTTTTTATATTACAGTCATTATAAAAATTGAGGGTAGATTTGAAACAAAGTGAATCACTAGTTCACATAAAATATTCCACTACCTATTAGCTAAAATCCTTACTAATATTATAAATGCGAAAGTAACTCTGTCTGTCTGTTACGCTTTCACGTCTAAACCACTGAACTGATTTTATTGAAATTTGGTACAAAGATAGTGTTGACCTTGAGAAATAACATAAGATAGTTTTGTTTCCGGGCTTTTGAAGAGTTCTCTTGAAAACGTGATATAACCGAACTCCACGCGGGTAAGCCGCGGGTGAAAAGCTAGTAACTCAAATAATATTACTTAGCTGTTGTTGTTGGTGAACATATAGTTACGAGTTTGTGTTATAAGCTTTAATTTTTTAATCAATATGCAGGTATATCACGAATGGACTCAATATATCTCAAACATGTTTCATATGAAACCGGCTTTTGTGTAAGTTCTTTTTATTATTATTTGGGTAGCATGCAAACCAATCGCTTGTTGCAAGTGTCTAATAAAATTGTTATTGTTTTAGAGAAATACTGTAAGCCGTTGGGTCAATAGGTTGGAGGACGAAGGTATCTTAAAGTGTCGAGAGAAGTGGAACGAAACGACAATATTTACCGTTAAATAAACCTTTAATTCGTGCGAAGAAGGGAGGTTGCATTTGTGGTTTAAAAATAAAATGGCGAGACTAGTTGAGACTTTTCGAGCTAACCAAAAAAAAAAAAAACAATTTATAACAATCACAGTGCAAAAGTGTCCTACAGAGTGTTTTTATTTTGGTAAATTATAAAATCAATAATTTCGGAATTCGAAAAGAAATAAGTTCGTTAATCTCATGCCATCAAACTCCGAAAAAAGTCACTGCAAGATGGCAGCACTAGTAACATGCTATACACGCAAAAAAAAAAAGGTTACTGTAAAAAGTAGTGTTTTGTGTTCTATAGATTATTTTATGATTGTAATAATATTCATGTTAAGCTTCAATCCTCTTTCCTTTAAGAAAATGAATAATTAAGTTATAACCTCTTTAATGATAACATATAAAAAAATCATTTTCATATCTAAAAATTAAAAAGATTTTTTATATTTTTTTTCCATAACAATATCATAAGTTTGTCAGGGATTACTTTTATACAATATGTAAAGAAAACCCTGTTCGATCCATGAAGGTATTGTAGGTATCGATAACTGATTCTACTAATGGATACAAAACCGGGCCAAACTGAAAAAAAAATCCTCCTAAAAAAATAAATATTATTTCGCAAAAAGAGGTAACTTAATACATGTGCGGTAAGCAACCCTTCCGCGGGCGGCGAACGGCAGGGCACGAGGCACATGGTCGCATCGCTATTCGCTCATAATAATACCGGTGTTGTCACTTTTTTAAAAATTACCGAATTTCGGGGAAGTTGAAGAAGAAATTAATTCGTGGGAAAATAAAGATTATTTCAAAATTCATTAGTATTGTTTCTATGATGATTACGTAATAGTAGTTTATGAAACTGTTACATAATGAGGGATATTATGCACGAGTGTGAGTTTAAAAAACGAGCGAAGCGAGTTTTTTAATAGTATCACACGAGTGTGTAATACCTAATTATGTACAGTTTCACACACTACTTTATCTAATCTCATACATTTTAAGAAACAATAATAATCAATTATGTGTCCAGCGAAACACAACAACAACTCGCAATGCAAAAAAACGTATTTGGCGCCAAAATTCTTCACCCCGCATCAAAGCGCACTCGCCAAAGCGCGCGCAGCCACAGATAAAAAAATGAAATAGTGCTATCTATGGTTTGTAATCTGTACGGTAATGAAAAAAAAAAAATATTATAACATTATTTTGTTAGAGAAATAATGTTATAATTTAATTTTTTAATTTCCTTTCGATATACTATGGGTAAAGTACGTCAATTATAAACTCCTTTTTAGTTTTATATTTTTAATTTTTTGTTATGAGAGTAGATAAAATTTTATATTATATTAAGTGTTTACCTAACCTTTATTATCCTTATGGGTCGAACAGAGTTTTCGTTACATATTGTATAAAATATTACAATGCTGCCATATCAACGTTTGTTTTATTTATTAGTATAAGTATATCTACACCTAATAATATATAACTTTATAATATATTGCATTTGTTATTATATTACATCTATAGTATTCTAAAACATATAATAAAAACTTTTTTTGGTATAAATATTCAATACATATTCCTATTCGTTTTCCTATTATATTTGCAAACATTTTTACTTTAAAATACAAATCAATTATCATAATTTTAAATTATATGATATTGTTTTAATTAGGGTTCCCAATCCACAATCCCACAATCGCACGCATTTGATAGCACCATTATAAAGTGCGAAAACTAACTTAACTTCAACTGAAGTAACGAAATTTTGCATTACTTTAAAGAAAGTATTACTTTAAGAAACGGTTTGCTAATATCTTTTTCCTTATCTAGTATATACTACATCTTTAATTCTTCGTAGAGATACTACACAGCATGCGTTTGATTGGTTGGAATATGACGTTAGTGTGTGGCCGGTTTAGTGCAGGCGACAGTACTCTTTAAGGTGGAAGTGGACTTCTACGTGTGATAGTACCTATTTGTATTTGCATAGGCCTTTACACACCTAAATAGAAGTTTATGTTTATAGTAAAATGGGTTCATTGGGTAAAACGGTTACCTAATGGGCTACGCTTTATTACAATGTATAGCCTCCATAATTGTTACTTTTTGTTTATCTTTTTTTGGCTAATATAACGCTATTGCTTTTACCTTTATCTATTATTATTACGGGATCGTTAAAGGTAGAGCTCTTTTCGCCGCTTTTTTTTTCGCATTGTGTCGGAAATCATCAAAATTACTTCTTTCGTTCTGGGTGGAGCGGGAGGGCGTGTCAGAAATTTAATGCCTAAAACCCACCCGTGTTCCTTCAGTTGCCTGTGCCTGGACTGTATGTCTATTGACTAGGTCTTTTTGCCCCTTGTTTCTATAGCAAGTGGTGGCTCATGACTTAGTTATCAGTATTTATGAGTTCATACAGGGATATTAATATTTATATCCCTTTTTGAATTCATAAATATTGAATAGCGATTTTCAATAAATCAGTGATCAAATAATAATTCTAGGTTATGCCGCTTTCGCCACGATATTTCTTTCCGTCATCGCTTGGGAGTAGTGGTGATAAAATCACAAATTTAAGTACTGAGTTCGAACCTACAAGCTCGAACAAGTACAAATAACAATAATAGGGTATTTGACTAAAAAAAACTAATTAGTCCGCCAGTCAGATTTCCAAAAAATACTAGACACATATTTTTTGTTTTATTAAAACAATAAAAATTGACAAAGGCAACAAAGATCTGGAGTGGTGGCTGGTGACGTCACTGGTCGCTAAAAAAGTATAGCGTGCAGTGACGTCACACGAGTTTTCAAAGCATTGTGACGTTTTAATTTTTTGTTTATATGAAAAAAGAAAAAATACGCGTCTAGTATTTTTAGGAAATTTGACTGACGGACTAATTAGTTTTTTGTAGTTAAATACCCTATTGTAATTAGAGATGCAGCCTTTGTCCTCAAAGTCTCCTTGTTTATTCCATGGGCAAACAGTTTAGAACGGCCATTAACATAACAAAGTGATCAAATTATTATCTGGAATGACAAATTTCATCCTCAACCGTAACATACGAGTATAACTAATCCCCGAATAGGCAGGCTGTTCCCTTAATGATAGCAGTAAGTCCCGATGTGACGAGGGGCAAGCTGCTCGCCTGTTATCGGATCCAATCCTAGAATGGGACAAAAAATGTTGCAAGTTTCCAACAACCCGAATTACTCTTGTCCAACTTAAGGACTTGACACTGGGGCCTAAAAACGGTCAAGCCCTGACAAAATGATTCATAGATAACCTCATTTGTAGCAAAATTGTAAGTTGTGGTACACCAACATAAAAAACGACACCAAAACTTAAGCGTTCAGATTTTAACTTATATTATGTACCTATTGCCTGCAGATAATAGAAGAGAGATTAAATACTATTAAAAAAAAATCTATTTAGTCCGCCATTTAGATTATAGATACGTATATTTTGTTTTTTTTTTTATTGGGAGTGGTGGCTGGTGACGTCATTCCTCGCTAAAAAGTGCAACGTGCAGTGACGTCAAATGAGTTTTCAACGCACTGTGTCGTCTTCATTTTTCGTTTATATGAAAAAAGAAAAAATACGTGTCTAGTATTTTTTGGAAATCTGACTGACGGACTAATTAGTTTTTTTTAGTCAACTACCCTATTACATTAAGTATATTTCAACAAGTAACATACATTTTGTTGCAAATAAGTTCAGAAACATATCTATAAAGACATAGCGGAATTTCTAACGCATAACTTAAGCTTCTGTGTCATCATCAACCCAGTCTTTTCTTAATAATGTTGAAATGTGTTTCCAGTCTCACCAGTAGCGTTTAAGTATCAATAATTTATGCTAATTTACTGTCTGACCTCCTTGTTGTGTGGTCTTGACTTCTAATAAACCATTCCATAATTAATATGAATATCTAGAAATGCGGGCACCAATGAAGAGGTAATAGGAAATCGCAATTGCAAGATCATGAATGTGACAAATAGTAATTTCTGTTTAAGAGAATCGTCTTTAATAATATTCCACTATACAACAGGCCTAAAACGCAATGCAGCAGAGAGATTTTCTCTCAAAAAAAATGGAATGTCAAGTTCTTACAATACTAAATTCTACATATATTTAGTGTGCAAAGCAAAAGAATTTGGAGATTCTAGTCTAAATTCTTTCACTGAATACTAAGTATATTTTTAAAGTGAAAACTTCTTTATCGATGTTGGCAGCCACCACAAACTTGGGGTTATCGCAAAGGTCCGGCAATACTTCACACCAGGCCAGCTTCTATTGTAATACAATGCACAGGTCCGTTCTTTTATGGAATACTGCAGTCACATTTGGGCTGGTGCTGCAAAATGCCATTTGGCTAAATTGGATTCAATGGAGAGGCGTACGAAGAGGCTAATTGGCAACCCAGATTTAGCTCAAAACGGTCTCCAAAGCACAGGCTACTTTTCGTAGCCAGCCAGTGTGCGAAGGAATTGCATAATTTAGTTCCATATCCGTTCCATCATCGGGCAACCCGCCATACGTTGTTGACAGCACTACGATCCGGACGAAGCGTTTCGCCTCTCCTTTTATACCACGTACATCGAGGGACCATCAACGATTGCGTCACTGCTTACCGTCAGGCGGGATTGCGGTCAAGCACTAGTTTATAATTTGTATAAAAATGAGTACTTTTGTTAGATGGGGAACAACCATTGAATTCACATGAGAATGTATTCGTGCTACCCGACACCGGGATCGTTTTTTGTTTTCCAATTTTTGTATATTACGTGTTTTTTAATGCCCTATCTGCTATTTTGTTTCTTCAAAAAAGCATGTGAAACCATGTTTTCTTTCATCTTCTACTTGGCCGAGCTCAAATTTGCCATTGATATCAACATACGTCACAACATTATTGCAATGACCCGAAGCAGTTATCAGTCTACAAACGATCCTATTATTCTCATCCGTCGGGTAACACCGTCGTAATCAATTACATTCATTATGTCATCTCCTAGACACGGACGCTATCTATTCCGTACTAATTGTGTAATAATTATTCTATTTTAGTGGTTTCATCGTAAATGGAAATTTATGATCGTTTGCTTTGACATTGTTTCCGACTGGACTGGCTTTGAAGCGAATAGAATTGTTAAGACATAAGACTTGGTTTGAGAATAATAATTAATTTAATTTTACTATTTCAATCAATTCATCCCGAGCCTTTCCGTACGCTTGGTGTGTCTATCTATGATATTAGCCATGGGAAGAGGACTCCTGAAACAAATCATTATCGCTAAAGTGCGTTATTCCCGTAAAGAGACAGGTAGTCTGTGTTCCAATATTAGAAATATTATGGGCTTATTCAATCAGCATACAGTGTATTAAATTACTCAAGTCAAAAATCAAAGCTTTTATTTCAATTACAGGCACTTTTGAATTGTCAAAGGGTCATCACCATTAACTTTTTTTATCGTCCCACTGCTGGGCACAGGTCTCCTCTCATACAGAGAAGGATTGAGCGTAATCGCTTGCTCAACGCGGGTTGGCGATTTCAGACTTAAAGTCCAGGCCGCTAATCGGCGAACACAGTTTTTTCAAATGATTGCGACTAGTTGGGATCGTTTGGATTGAACGGACCAATGGGTGGTTCGAACGATCCCAACTGATCCCAACTAGTCGCAATCATTTGACAAAAATGTGTTCGCCGATTAGGGGCAGGTTTCCTCAAGATGTTTTGCTTTACCTTATAATCAGTCATCTGTGTCCAAGATATATTTAGAAGGTACATATAACTTAGAAAAGTTACAAGTCACAGTAGTCAGTTACTTGCCTGACCTGGGATCGGACCCGCACACTCATACTTGAGCCGATGCGCTGGTGTCAAAGGGTCGGTCAGTCAGTAAGATGAAGTTAGTAGTCTATTCCAAAGCGTTGGTCTCTATGGAAAAGAACGGACGAGGAACGCCATATTTTTTTAAAATATTTAATTACATTATTCATGTTGAAATTAACATGAGCCGGAGCCGGTTATAGAAAACAAGTCAGAAATTAAAATAAGCCGTGGCAGCTAAGAGATGACTTATTTGTTTGTTATTTACTTGTCTAGTATGCAGTGAAGTACCTATATATATAACGGCACCTGACCATCATCAGGGGAAGTTAAAGGTACAAAAGCATCATCTGGGGGACCAGATGATGCTTTTGTACCTTTAAATTTTTGTACCTTTAACTCCGTATTTGTCTAGCGAAGTTAACGGGCAAGGAGATAATCAATTATAACGAAAAACTCTAAATCGCACTTTAATCACTCCAATTTACAATAATGTTCCTAAGTAATGACGTTCCTAAGAATTAAGTTGACCGTTCACGTGCTGTCATCAGTGTGTCCGTTATCTCCTTTTTGGCGCCAGTGTCGGGTGTTACGTTTAGAAATCACTACTCGATTACATTACATTTCGATCAGAAATTAGAATCGATTCGATTAATCGGATAACTTAAAACTATATTGATATCAAAGATGTTTGGCTCCGTCATATAAGATTCCTAAAAACGTATGACTTTTGTTAGCCATTTCACGGCCAACACTGGACGCATCAATTCTATGATTATGACCCTTCAAACTATATCAATCCATTTGCCTCAAATGCATCCTCGAACATGATTGAAGTTAATTAAATCGCCGTGGCAAATGGGATTAGCACAATGCAATCAACATATCAAACATTAGTGTAATGTATAATTAATTGTTTAATGATCCTTGAATCTTGTGATGAGCTTATCCAATTGAAACCATGACAACGTGTTTATAACACAACTGAACTGTGCACAATTGTTTAAAATCTTGTTCGTATACAGAGTGGTGCTGACAATACGACAATAAATTAAACATCGTGTACCTCAACACATTCTCAGTCTACCCATAATTTTTTTATAAATATGTCCATTAGTATAGTCACAGCAAATTATTTTTAATTTTTCACATTTTCTACATGATGTACATGTTGATAAGGAAGCGCTTGCAGGTTAATGACCGCCGCATCCTGCGGTACCAAACTTTAATAATAGTAGCGCAAAAAAAGCCGATCGGAGGTCAGTGAACCAATATTTTTAAAGGATGTTCTATTCTGTTTACAATTTTATGCGATTTAGTTTGTTTAACATTTTCATTTTGTTATTTTTGATGCTAAGTTTTTTTTCTATTGTTTACGATTATAGCTATGAACCAGCACTGTTCGTGTTTTCATTTATTGTCGTTTTGTCAGCAGTACACTGTATACCGCTTTTAATATTAAATTATTAATATTGTCAAGTTACTGTTTCCTAGAAGAGTGCATGGGGCCCACTATGCCACATTATTTTTTGTTTTTGCGAAACCCGAAATACGTGTCCAGTATTTTTAAGTAAAGAATCTATTTACATAATATCAAAAAGATATAATATAAAACCACAAAGTTATGAGCTTGTTATCCTACTGGACTGTCCCAACAAAAATATGGTCCACGCTCCGCACGGGTAGGCAAGCGATGCAATGACCTCTGGCGTCAGCTCTTGCGCGGCGATGATCTACCATAAGCTGCGTAGCGCGCTCAGTAATCACACTGCAACTATTTCTAAATGTATTTGGGAAAAAATATAACATGGTGTAAAAGTTATTGGAATCGATTCAGTTGCTTATTCTGAACAAACTATATTCAGGTTTCGCATAAACAAAAAATTACGTTGTATAGTGCCCGTGTTAAGTTATCGGTGAATGACGTCACTGAAATGAAAATTTAGGAAAGTAAGTTTTTGTTTTACTAGGGAGTGTTTTTGACACCGTGAAAGTGAAAACCCCGATACCTCCATTTTCATGATTACAGACGCTACTGTGGCTACAGTATTCCGACCACCGGTCTTCTTGATAACCGTAGTTTTAGTAGGTATTTGTAAAGACATGATGATTAGAAGATTTATGATGTCAGACTGATGTGGAATATCACTAATCTACTTGTAAGTTAGGGTTTCGAGATGCATCAGGACTAGTAATAATAATATTCCTTCAGAATTAGGCTATCAAATTAAATAACATTTGTTGAAATCTGACCGGTAGTCCTGAAGATTCATCATCATCATCATCATCATCATCAACAACCTTTTTATCATTCCACTGCTGGGCACAGGTCTCCTCTCATACAGAGAAGGATTGAGCGTAATCACCACGCTTGCTCAATGCGGCGATTTCAGACTTATAAAGTCCAGGTTTCCTCAAGATGTTTTCCTTCACCTTCAGTCATTGGTGTCCAAGATATACGTAGAAAGTACATATAACTTTAGAAAAGTTACATTGGTATTTGCCTGACCTGGAATCGAACCCGTGCACTCATACTTGAGAGGCTGGTGTTTTAACCACTAGGCCACCACGACTTTGGAGACTCTGGAGATTTTTTTTTTTAAATGATTTAGGATGATTTTTTTTAAAAAGTCATAAAAGCTAATGCTTGACCGCGATACCGCTAGATGGTAAGCAGTGATGCAATCGTTAATGGTAATTAACTTAAGCTAGTTTATTAAGAGCCTGTTCATTCTAGCCTTGAAGACACTTAAATTGTAATCAGATGGGACATATGACATCTACAAACTTGAACTGGGCACGCGTAATAGATTACTGTCAACTCATTCTCACCTAGAGCACGCCTGTGTTATAAAAGTGGGCATATTAGATACATGCTGATTATGTTTTTTTTAATAATAATTATAAACTAGCGCTTGACCGCAATCCCGCCTGTATACGCGCCCCAGTACAGCGCGTACATCTACCGCGCATTTGTCACGGCTTATTCAACAAACAAGGTCGGCCTACACCACAAGTAAATTAATCTCCGACCACACTCTGGTAAATCTACGGGACTTACCTTGGGATCCAGTGTGTTCCGTCGTGGAGTGAAGTCTCGGAGAAGTCGACGCGCGCGCCGACTTTACAATGACGTCCGAAGTCTTCAAATACACTGACTGTCCCATACCAGTCGACACACCAAGTTCCCTTAATAGGGCACCAAAGCTCACCAACGTAAGAAGTTATTTAGCAGTGTCAATCACGCCCGACAAAGATCGCCAATTAAACCACGTTTCCGATTCAAATTCAACTCAATTTACAGACGTCACTGTTACGTTTTATAGTTCAAGTAAATACTCCAAAACACGGGCAACAATCGCGACAAACTATATAAAACGCGGCCGGTGGTATTTATTTCTCGAAATTCACTCGTCCGAACGTGCCACGCACGCGAGCTTTTCGTCAAGATTCTAGCAACGGACCCTTTCGCGGCGAGGTAGCAAAACGTTGTGTTTTAATTTAAAGTTCAAACAACGGACCCCGTACGCGACGGGGTCTCAAGACGTTGTCTGTTCAAGAATGGCGGCCGCGCGTCGCCATAGACAATACTAATTACGCTAGCCCGTACCGGTCGGGGATCTAACAACTCGACTAACTAACAATCGGACCCGATCGATAAACTAGCGTAAACACCCCCCCGCCCCGGACAGTAACAAACGGTCCGACAATTCAATCTAAGGGCAGGCGAGAGAGTGTGGCGATCGCGCGCTTCAAGACAGAGTCCCCCACCAGGACCTCGGCAAACCTGGGAACACCATCCGACCCCGGATACAATTTAACAATGCGTCCACGACGCCATCGGAGGGGTGGCAGGTTTGGGTCCTTTAACAAAACGAGGTCTCCGACTCTTGGTGGGTTCTTCTTGTCCGACCACTTAACGCGCTGTTGTAAAATGTGCAAATACTCCAGATACCAACGGCGCCAAAAACTCTGCGTAAGCTGTTGAAGCAATTCAAATCGCGAGAGCCGTCCGGAGTTAATGTCCAAATAAGGATATTCCGGCAGGGCGTTAAGTGGTCTCCCTATCAAGAAATGGCCCGGCGTGAGGGCCTCCAAATCATTCGCGTCGGATGACAAAGGGCATAACGGACGCGAGTTGAGGACCGCCTCAACCTTACAAAATACGGTCGCGAGCTCCTCAAAAGTTAGGATACTATCTCCAATAACGCGACGAAGGTGAGTCTTGGCGGCCTTTACAGTTGCTTTAAATATACCTCCCCAGTGGGGGCAGGACGGCGGTGAGTACTGCCATCGTACCCCTCTGCGGGAGAGTGTGGATCCGATCTCAACATTATGCTTATCTAAAAATTCACAAACTTCCTTCAAATAACGATCGATACCCTTAAAGTTGGTCCCACAGTCGGATCGAATTAAGGACGGCAGTCCGCGACGCGAAACAAATCTGCCAAGAGCAGCGACGAACGCCTCTGTCGTGAGAGCACTAACCACCTCGAGGTGGACCGCTTTAGTAGCTAAACACACAAAAACGCACAAGTAAGCCTTCTCGGTCTTAGCGTTACGGAGACGCGAAGCTTTTACAATGAATGGTCCGGCAAAATCCGTACCAACTCCAGCAAAGGGCATCGATTCGGTGACTCGAATGGCAGGCAAATCCCCCATTTGGGGCTGCACGATGTCCGCTTTCAAGCGGTAGCACGGGAGACAACGAAAGATAACATATCGGATCACTCTCCGCGCAGACAAAATCCAAAATTCACGTTGGAGGATCGCAGAAAGAGCATTGCATCCGGCATGTGCATTTTTCACATGGCGGTCTGCGATCAACAACTTCACCAAGGGGCCGTTCTTGGGGAGCAACAATGGATGACGAGCCCCATAGGGGAGCTTAGCATTTCTAAGCCGACCTCCGACACGCATCAAACCCTGATCATCCAAGAAGGGATTCAAGGGTCCCTTCAGATTGGATGTGCGTTGACGGAGGGTTTTCAACTCCGATGCAAATTCTCTCTCTTGAACTATCCGCACCCAATACAGCAGAGCGTCATGGCGCTCTTGCGGTGAGAGGACCGGAGACTCAAATTTGCCACGAGGGTTACGACAGTTGTGGATGAAACGCCGTATCCAGGCGGTGACGCCGAGCAATTTATCCAAAGAGCTGTAGCGCTCAAGCAAAAACTCCGGATCTGGAGCCGCTACAGTCTCGGTGGCGTGAACATGCACCCCTGGCGTAGATGCCCTGACCACTGCGGGGGTATGGGGCCAAGAACCCTCCAGCTGTAACAACCATGGTGGACCCCACCACAGCTGGTGATTCACAAGTTCGGGCGCCTCGCAGCCGCGGGAAGCGCAGTCTGCGGGGTTCAATTCGCCAGGCACGTGGCGCCAAATCAACTGGGCTTTCGATGTCTGAATTTGAGACACCCGGTTGGCCACGAATACCTCGAGGGTATGGACTGAACTTTTCAGCCAACAAAGGACGACTTGGCTGTCAGACCATGCAAAGATCGACCTAAAGTCGAAAAGAATAAAAACCTCCCGAAAGTGTTGGAGGATGTCCGACAAGGCAGAACCAACAGCGAGGTCGCTGTCTGCCGAAGGGGGGTCTGGGACGGCCCTAAACGATCCCATTACTACATGACCCAAAGAGGTGGATATGGCTACAAAACCGGCTGCCTGCAAAACTCGTTTACTTCCACCCAGCAAACGACCTAAAACATTCACACCGATCAATAAATGGATCGGGCCAGGTCGGTGGAAGTGAGGATCAGCCAGAGCCAATCCAGCCGACAATTCAACGGCGGCGTGTGGGGCTCGCACTTGCGGAAGCGGCCCGACCACCGTTTCAAAAACAATTGCCGAAGTACCGAGTTTCGGCGTTGAGGAGGAGTGGGGGGAGAAGGAGAACGAAACCCGACCGATCGGATCCGAAATCCGCAGGTCTCCAACGCCCCGTACCGATTCCCTATGCGGTACGATATTTAGGCCCAACTGTCGGACGAGCCAAGTAGAAATTATGCAACCCCGAGCACCTGAATCCAAGAGGGCACGCACTGTGACAAAATCACCTTTGGGGCCCCAAACACGCACGGAGGCTGTTGGCAACAGCACAAACTCCGGTGGGGGGGTTGCGCCCGACAGTGGCATTAATGAAAACCCGGGGGGGGTGATTGCCCCCCTGGACCCCGGTTGGACTGAGTCGAAAAGATGGGAGGGGGTCGCCGACAGTAGGCGAGAGGGTCCCACTCCGCAACATCGGGACTCCTTCCAACACTACTCCGGGGTGTGGGCCAATAACCGTGGGCCGCGTACGGGGGAACGTAACGCCCCAATCGAGGGTAATCAATCAAGGGGGGGGAGCAGCGTACCGCCCGCCTCCCCGAGCCCCCGACGGCCACTGCTACATCCTGCGGGGGGCCCCCGCCCGTGGGGCCCCCGCCCTTGGGGCCCCCGCCCGTGCGGGGGGAATCTGGGTCCCTTTCGGACCCGCCACCATTGCGGTTCAAGCACAGGAGAGCGTGATGTCTCCCGCCGCAATGTGGGCAAGCCTTAGCCTGGGGACACCCTGACTGGAGGTGGTCTCCCAGGCACATGTAACACCAGGCGCGTTGCTTGGCGAGGGCTCTTCGTCCCGCAGTCCGGAGGCCCCCGAACTTCGCGCAAGCACGCACATCATGTCCGTCCCCCCGGCAATACCGGCACCGTTTACCTGGTGCGGGGGGGGGAGTCCCTTCGGACAGCCGAGTATTGTTTGGTCGGACGGCGGGGTTGTGCCCTCGCCGCCACCGGACGACCTGTGCTCGTTCCCGGTGTGGGGTCGCTCAGCTGGTCCACCACTCTGCACTCGTCCTCCAAAAAACGAAGCAAGTCCGAGAAGGGGGGGAGATACGAGGCGCTATTGCCCCGTACCTTTGCTCAAATCGCCCCTTTACCTCTGCGGGCAATTTCGTGAGGACAATGTGCAGAAGAAGAAAGGACCACTGGTCGACCGGCAAATCCAGCCGGCGCAACGAGTGGATAGCGGTCAAGAGCGGGTTGACCAAATCCTTTCGCAAGGAGGAAACCCGCGTTGCCTTCGGTAAGGCCAAAATGGCTGCCACATGGGTGTCCGCTAGCAAGCGGACGTTTTGGTAGCGGTCCAGCAACAACTGCCGCACGACCTGGTAGTTAGCATCGCTAACTATTAGGTGCTGGACCACTGCACTGGCTTCTCCGCGGAGGGCGGAGCGCAAATAAGCCAGTTTCTGGCTGGGGGACAAATCTTCCCTGGAGTCCACCAAGCTGTCGAACAGGTTGATGAAGCCCATCCAAGCCGTGAGGTCCCCGTCAAAGTGGGGAATCTCCAATGTGGGCAGTCTCCCTAACAAAACCGGCGGGGTCGGTTTAACCTCCCCGCTCAAAGTCGGCTCTCCCCTACGGGCAGCCAGGAGCCCTTCTGCCGACTCCGTAATTTGGTTGGCCAGTTCGTACGCCTGGTCGACATCCCTTTTAAAGGTCTCCACTATGGCGTCATCCGCTGGAGGGTGTTCCAAAACGTAGGCATGGAAGTCGACAACGTGTCGCTCCAACCCTTGCATGCGCGCAGGCAACCCTTCGTAATTGGTCAACAATGCCTGAACCCGATCCGGCCGAACAATCAGGGCAGCCGCACCCGCGAGCCAACGCAATGCGGCTTGAACTTCTGCTTTAGTCTTAGTAAGCGGATTGGGAGCCATTTCAAATGAAAGCTACAAATTCAAATCAACAAATTAAATTCAATTAAAGAACGCGCGGAAAGCAACAAAAACAAGCGTAAATAACTCAATAAATTCCGCGAGACCGTGTGGGGACCAAAGCTAAGGGCAACCGTTACAAACAAAACACTAACATGTACAAATAAAAAGTATTACAAAGTATACATACAAAATATCAGTGTGCAAACGGCCTAACTTAACTGCGACACAGATCCAAACTTATTACCAAAACAAAATTATTACTACCAATTACACAATAAATCAACAAACAAACAGAATAAAATTATTACTGTGAATTATGTAATAAATCAACAACAAACCGAACAAAATTACGACTGTGAATTACGAGCTAAATCAACAAAATTACGACTATGAATCACGAGCTAAATCAACAAAATTACGACTGTGAATTACGAGTTAAATCAACAAAATTACGACTGTGAATTACGAGCTAAATCAAAACATTCAATCACGAACTATCCGGTTCGTACAAATACACGAGTTGACTAGTTCGACAATAACAAAACATTAGTCATAAAAATAACTCGTAATTATTGATAACCGTAGCTCAATATTCAACAATGTACCTACTGGTAACTGTGGCTCAACAACAAAACGAACTATTTGGTTCGTACAAATACACAAGATAATCGAGTCAACAATAACAAAACATTACTCGTAAACATAACTGGCTGTATGGCGTATCATGCCTTAGCCTACTCCGTTCCTCTGAACGGAAAGAAATGAACCAAAAATAAAAAACAATCTACCTACAATTGTTTTTACATTTCTTACTTTGTAAAATATCGGATCCACACAATGATGGAGGTGGTCAGAGATATAATTTTACGAGTACCGACAACAACAAATAAAAATAAAAATTTTTGCAAATTAGCCTCTGAAGGCTACCAAAATACTGGAATGATACTCTAATTAATCAAATTAGTAATTAGAAACCACGCTCTGCTACCAAACGATGTATACGCGCCCCAGTACAGCGCGTACATGTAGCAGCGCGTTTAGCGCGGCTTATTCAACAAACAAGGTCGGCCTACACCACAAGTAAATTAATCTCCGACCACACTCTGGTAAATCTACGGGACTTACCTTGGGATCCAGTGTGTTCCGTCGTGGAGTGAAGTCTCGGAGAAGTCGACGCGCGCGCCGACTTTACAATGACGTCCGAAGTCTTCAAATACACTGACTGTCCCATACCAGTCGACACACCAAGTTCCCTTAATAGGGCACCAAAGCTCACCAACGTAAGAAGTTATTTAGCAGTGTCAATCACGCCCAACAAAGATCGCCAATGAAACCACGTTTCCGATTCAAATTCAACTCAATTTACAGACGTCACTGTTACGTTTTATAGTTCAAGTAAATACTCCAAAACACGGGCAACAATCGCGACAAACTATACAAAACGCGGCCGGTGGTATTTATTTCTCGAAATTCACTCGTCCGAACGTGCCACGCACGCGAGCTTTTCGTCAAGATTCTAGCAACGGACCCTTTCGCGGCGAGGTCGCAAAACGTTGTGTTTTAATTTAAAGTTCAAACAACGGACCCCGTACGCGACGGGGTCTCAAGACGTTGTCTGTTCAAGAATGGCGGCCGCGCGTCGCCATAGACAATACTAATTACGCTAGCCCGTACCGGTCGGGGATCTAACAACTCGACTAACTAACAATCGGACCCGATCGATAAACTAGCGTAAACACCGCCTGATGGTAAGTAGTGATGCGATCGTTGATGGTAAAGCGCGCTAGTTTATTAAGAGCCTATTCACTCAGAAAAACTGAGCGAATAGGAAGGAAGACGGCAGTTGAGCGAGGTGATGCAATGTTAAACCCAACATTACGACCAACGATGCTGTGCCAAAGGGAAATTGATCTGTAGACCCTCCACGACCAAACTCACAACACAACAACATTAGGTGCATCGTACCCGGCACACATCGCAACACAACTGCTCAGACCCGTCCTCCGTACGGCTTCACCAGACATCATGCCGGAACACGACAAATAGCTTGGCGGCAAGGCTTTGTCTGGTGGGTGGTAACTTCTGCCGGCGGCCGATGTTATGGCCTACCACCGAGAAATTCAATCCGAATGTTGTTACATTTATAGGATCAAAGATCGAATTCCAAGGAATATACCTGAAATACTTACTGCCGGTTCGGTGCACTAAATATATCATATCGACTAGTAGCTTAATAAAAAGAAAAACAAACAACATTATACAAAAAAGCTACACACTTCAGAAATAAAATATATACCAAACGACCGGAATCAGTTGTTTATCTTACACCAAGTAACATAAATTCAAAGTTGAAAGATAAAACATCCCAATCCCGAACCTAATTTATAGCTGAAAGAAAAAATCTGATGCGTCTCATCGAGTTTCCTTGTTGAGAAAAATCGGGCCATTGCAAGAGAGGAAGCTGTATAACGGTCATATTTCAAAACAACACCATTAATGCTCCTCTATTGTTTTGATAACGGGTTATTTTAAAGGAGGTTTGTTATTTTCTTCCCTTTTTTATTTATTGTAACATCTATTTCGGTGGAGTTTTTAATAAATTATGTGGACATTACAGTAGCATTAGGTTTTGGACTTAGTTAATTGGATTGCACTGTTAGTATTAATTTATCGTAAGTAGGTACTTAGCTAGTGACAATGCTATTTATTACTAAAAACGCAACTGTTTATGTTTGTGTACTTTTAGTCAGGTAATCCTTGTTTAACTTTAAGGGGAGTGCGGAAAGTTTTTTTTTTTTAATAATTATAAACTAGAGCTTGACCGCAATCCCGCCTGATGGTAAGCAGTGATGCGATCGTTGATGGTAAAGCGCGCTAGTTTATTAAGAGTGAATAGGTCACTCAGCAAAACTGAACGAATAGGAAGGAAGATGGCAGTTGAGCGAGGTGATGCTATGTTAAACCCAACAACACGACCAACGATGCTGTACCAAAGGGAGATTGATCTGAAGACCCTCCACGAGCAAACTCCCAACACAACAACATTAGGCGCATCGTACCCGGTACACATCGCAACACAACTGTATGCCTAGTATGAGTTTTCATTACGAAATTCGTTCGTCGATATCGAGCGCGTTTGACTCAGCGATTGGCACGCTTCAAGGTCGTAAGAACTTTCAACCAATGAGAGCGCCAAACGCGCTCGATATCGACGAACGAGTTTCGTATTGGAAACTCATACTAGGCCTACAGCTCAGACCCGTCCTCCGTATGGCTTATGCGAACTTACATTTACTTACGTTTTTTCAATAGTCAAACCACTTTTATATGACCATTTAATATTTCGTATTGACAGCTTTTGCATATAAAATGTCATGGCTTTAAAAAAAAAAACAGCCATTTGACAGTAAGTATTGATGTTCTTATTGCGTATAATAAAGTCGTTTCTTGATTAGGCTCGCGAATAATATTTTAATGAATATCAAAACCAAACGTCAAATTTAGAAAAGACTACACGCACGCACTAGCACGACGGCGCTAGCTTTCGTTGGGAAAAAGAAATGGTGCAATAAACTCCCCAGCTGCACAGCTGTCTGTTCAGTTAGAAGATAACCTACAAATTGCAAAAAACGTAAAGAAAATTGAATTACGCTAGTACACTACACTGGCCCATTAAGAATACAAAGTTAGAGTTGCATCAACCAAACAAGACGTAGGTAGGTACGATATGAAGTTGGAAGTGGGACGATATCAATTCTTATCTCGATAACTTGAAAAACAGCCATGAAACAAGATACTTAAAAAATAACCTCAAATTCCAGATAACAATCAAGAATATAATACAACATTAATGAATCTTGAACATTCGCAAACGAAAACAATATAATTACACCGATTACACGCAAAAATGAGGTTAAAATATTTTATATAAAAATAATTATCGTCGCCGCTGCTTTTGAGAGTAGAGTGGTAAGTGTACCAGTTATTCGCCGGTTTAATTTCGCTGCGCAGTATCCGCCTGTGTACAAAGTTTAACAAAGTTTTGTATCCGACGTCGGACATGGCTAATACTGAAAATGAAGCCCTCGTGGGAAATTTACCATTAGCGGTCACATTAAATTCTGTTTTGTTCCTTATTCACGTGAAAACGCTTCTGCGATGAAGAATTTCTTTGTTTTTTACTCAGTTTGTATATTTTATTACGGGTACGACAAGCGACGTTGTTTGTAAATTAAAGTAAAATGTGTCACTGTTTGTTTGTAACATTTTTGAACTGCCAAACTTGCCAGAGTTTTAATTAAAAAAAAATTGTGTAAAAATAATCTTGGTTCAAAATGACGTTCAAAAGGTTGAATTATGGCTTCTACCATATTGTCTGAACAAAGGGTCATTCTAATAAGTAAAGGTTTTTGTTAAGTTGCACATTATCGCGGATAGTTCAAGTAACTGTTCTTATAAAATTCGCACTTCTATCCCATTATTCATATAAAATTTCTCTGGTAAAGTTTAATGATGCGTTATGAAGTAGCACATCTCTGGATATATGTACATAAACACACTCAAGTATTCACTTAAATGAGAAAATTCAACTTTTACATTAGCATAATAATATGCAACTTTCTCCCCTTCACAATAGTTTAGAATATCTCTCTAAGTAACAGAACTATTCAACGTTTAAATTTTTATCACGTTCACCAATAAGTGCCCACATCCGTATTTATACCTAATTAACACTAAACTGCTGTCGTAAATGAAAAATGTCCTTTTAACCGTTATTGTGATGCGCTCGACGTTGAAATAATGCATCCGTATGGTCGAACATGCTTCGATTTCTTAAACCCTGTGACAGGGACCACAACATGGATTGTTACAGAAGGCTTACTCCATACAGTTAATGTAAATGCCCACAAAAATAGGTGTTTAATTATGTTCTGGTCCACTGCTGGACAAAGGCCTCCCCCAAGGCTTTGCAATGGGGGGGTTTGCCATAATCCCCACTTTTACCATTAGGAATCGCAGTGATTTGATATTCCACAGGAGAAGCACTGCTGCCCGCTCCCTGGTGAGAGTTCCCTTAGTCGCCTCTTACGACACCCACCGGAGGATATGGGTTGGTAGTATTTTAAGTCAACTGTTGGACATATGCCTCCTCCAGGCTGCGTCACATTACAATGTCCTCTCACTTCCGCAATCAGTCTCTCCCTCAGCTATCTACTAGGGGTACGTGAGATCTACTCTAGGATTCGTCTGCTACGTCAGTCATTGGTGATTCGACAAATATTTACAACCAGTCAACAGACACTTCAGTTTGCTATAAAGCGCTATTAAGCGCTGGGTGCCCTAGAATTTGTGAAACACCTGACTGTCCTCATTTTGGCACCGCATGTCATTACGGATGCATTGATTGAAGATTGCTTAGTTCTCAAACAATTGAAAATTGCGAGTGTGTTCCCTTTATATGAAGCGCCTCTGTGAGCGTGCTTATTCGCTCATTATATAAAGCCGGCTTTCTGAATTAACCTTTTCTGTGCTATACCTGTAACTATGGTTGATGTGGCAGGCATGGTAATTACAGCAATTAAAATAATTCCGCTTGTTACGTCTACTGAGGCCTTCGCTTGTCTATAAGACTGTGCCTGTTAATGCTAGATTAGAGCGATTCAAATATCAGATTGTGGAATTATTAATATTTGTTAGTGCTTTGTTAACAAGATTATTTATGAGTGTAGAAGTTTTATAAGGCAATTTGGGTAAGTTACAAAATTATGAACAACTATGGTATTAAATTACGAATCGATTTAGGGAATATATGTATTTCTTATTAGAATCGAATATGCATATTTAAATCAAATATCATAAACCGCCACCTACACCATTCTCACTCGCAAGAAATAACGTCTATTATATATTATGAGAATGAACCCATAACAATACAATAGCATGAAACTAATAAATAACAGAAAGAGACGTCAGTATTTCATAGTAGCGTTGAACTTTAAACTCAATCTCTCTAAATCAAAACTGATTTTATTATGCCTGTTGGCCTACGCAGCTTATATAGATAAAGTAATACTTAATAACCAGAACTAAACGTATCATCTCCGATAACGCGCTAAAACATCCATAAAAAAAACTTTAATCCCTCTCCCGCCAAAGTAATTTAATACTAAGTTTCAATCGTAAATTAAATTCTACGCATACGTAGGCAGTTCAATCAGCCTTCTAGCACCAAAAGAAAATAAAATTAAAAGTAAAGCAGAGTGTACAAATGAGGCGGGTAAAATTATTTTTACGATTCTCTCTCTCAATTAGGAGAAGCACCGACAGTAAAGTGTCAGTGTTATTTAAATTTACTGCACCAATTAGACTCGCTATCATCACAGGAGTGATGAAACCATACCGTGTCGTGAGTAGCTTCCCTTATTAAGAGTTCTATAATTAAAATTTACAGCGCCGAGTGGACGATTCGAATAACTAAGGGAATAAGTACAAATGATTCCATTAACTAGTTTAAGCATGTCGGGCATGAAGCTTACACTTTATATTGGGAACAACGAAGAAACAGTGAAGAAAAATGCGGGTCAGTTTAGATTCTGTTATTATGAAATTTTATGAGCGACTGGAGTTGTAAAGTGAAGTCTGCGTGTTGATGAATAGCATGGAGATAAAAGAAACATGACAACGGACGCGAAGAATCTTAAAACAAGTTATTAATCTAATGGTGGCACCATTAGATATAAAAACTACTTACTTTAAAGCTTAGTGTACAGCATATTCACAATTATTCGAAAGGCTTCTGAGTCGAAAAGGATTTATTTTCGTTTCTCGATTTACCCTGTCCCCAACAACCTGTTAAGTCTGTTTAGTTTAAAATGTACATGAACAATGAACAGTAATATTGTTTAAAAATCCGTTTTTTTACCCGAAATACTGTTATAATATTTCAGGGACTTTCTTCGATAACATTTATTCCTTTATTTTTTTTAACTGCGACATGGAAGCGTATAAAATAGTTGTATGTAGTTGAATAGTAGAGTGTGGTAATTGGGACAGAACAAGATATCAGAGCTGTGATATAAACTATGAAAAACGTGGAAAAACAACAATTCGAAACGATATTAAAAACATTCTACTTGAATCACAAAACAAACTGACAGCTACGACGAATCTGCACAATGAGCCATAACGACGCCAAGGCGACATGATGAAGAAAAATAAACAATAATTTAAGCCAACAGATACGTACCGCGTATAAAAGGATTGCACCAAAACACATATCTCATAAAGTTAGTTGGCGAGCAAAACATCCTGGCATATACCAAGTAGCACATTTTGGCATCCAAGGCGAGAACAATCTATGTAATAGAATTTACTTGTTTCTTCTCTGCGTCGCTAAAGTGACAGTTCGGGGGTCGGCGACTTTGTGGCGGATGCCGGTTGCTCTCCTGAATATAGATAGGTCTTTACCTTTGTCCTAGTTGATAATTAAGGACAAATGAGGCTGGTTTACTGGCTGTGGTTTGGATAGTTAAGACAGTGTTCATCATTAACGGTATTCCGTCTTTCTCGTGAGCAATTTACACTTCGCTTTTTTGTATAAACTGTTGAAGCTCTTAAGGCATGGTCTGTTGTTTTTTGCCTATATTTGTTTCTATTGAACTGTCTGTTTCGAATCTGTTTGATTTTATCTTTTAGTTTCAATAAGAAGAAATGCAACATAGTGCCTTCTCTTACTAGACGCCCTCTCGGTAGACCCCGACGAAACTGGTGTGACGATCTTATTATATTTGTGGGGGCAATATGGCTATTAATAACAAAAAAAAATAGAGGCGTTTGGAAGAAAAATGGAATGGCATTGCCAGAACTGGGTTACACTATAGGCTATATATTTTTCCTGTTCTTTTTGTCTAGTTCAAATTATCTACCTACTACATCATCGGATGATTGCCCTCAATTCGAGATTAAGACATAAATATCAAGGCGAAATACATTCGTACTATTTCGTCTGGTTCCTAATGTAAATCAAACATATAATTAAAAACTCTTGATTTATTATATCTATTAACATAAAAAATATCCATAAAAGCATTGCCTCATCGAAATCAATATCCCATTACTCAAGCGAATGTCGAGATGATGACTATAAATATATATTAGCTTAGGTATAGAGTGTATATGTGTGCGTGTCATTTGTACAAATGAGAGACATCATATAGGAAACAATATCATAAATAGTCCTCATTTGTTTGTATGTGGGTACGCTCCATCACAAAAACGTTTCGTCAATTTTCATCATTTAAGTTCTATTCTATTTTTAATTATGGCACTTAAAAACGATGGCGACCATCCTGCCAATGTCAAAAGTGAATTGGAAAAGAAAGTGTGCTAAAGTTGACCTTAATCTCGTGGGATTAAGTACAGGACAGAAACAAACAAAAAGATAAATCTACATAATATATTATGATTGTTAGAACACAAATATACACGTACCACATCCAAACATAGAATAACTGAGGAAGCAAATTAATCACAAATTAGAACGCTGTCAGTCAAAATGACAGATTGACAACATTTTAACTAATTTGATGGCGGTATTTGATTGGTTTATGTGTGACATTACTGAGTGTGAATAATTTGAGCTCTCACACGATAAATAATTGTTAGTTACATAGCAAATACATAAATGCATCCAGAAAGTTTATTTTGCCACGCCATGAAGAAATTGTTGTATCATACATCACTACTCTGTAGTCGAGTAACTAATACCATCTCTATGTATTAGTGTCTATGAATATAGTCTATTGTCTTGTCATTGTAACTTAGGATCTGACCTAGAAGAGGTCGTTTCCAATAATATAATTCTACAAGTGTAATAAACCAGTCTAATTATCTAAAGTCTTTAATATTTACCAAACGAACAATCATACATGGTGTCAGAAGAGTGAAAAAACCCAATACGAAGAAAGAAAATTCATAAAATGCAAAAGTCGGATGGCGTCGGTGGCGGCCATGACACCGGAGCTGCAATGAACAGTGGCTTGAAGGCGCTTAAAATATCGTCAGATGCAACAAACAACAATTACGAAACCTGGAAGCGCTGGTGGCAACAGTTCGAATTATACTTGTTGGCAACGGGTTTAGACAAGTCCGGTGAGAAACGCAAGATCGCCATTTTATTACATCACATTGGTGAAAAATGCTTAAATATTTTTAACACATTCAACATAAATATTGGAGAAAGCACATTACATGACGTCAAAGCCAAATTCGACGAATTTTTTCAACCCAGAAAAAATATTACCATGTATCGTTACATGTTTTTTACCACACGTCAACAGAAATCGGAAAGCATCGAGGATTTCTTAACCGATCTCGAAAATAAGAGCCAAGATTGCGAATTTGGAACGCTCAGAGAATCTCTTATCAGAGATATTTTTATCGCCAACTTGAGTTTGGACTTAGCACATGTACGTCAGAGACTGCTGCAGGAACCTGATCTGACATATCAGAGGATGCGAGAGCTAGCTAGGACACTCATCGTCGCACAGCAGGATGCAGACCAAATTGTCAAGAGGTCCACTAGTCAAGAGTCTGAAAAAGTCATGCATCTGCGTCGGAGGAGCCGTGGTCGAGCGGAGCGTCAGCGACGGCGAGCTTCACCAGTCAGTCAGCAGCGATCCAGCGCAGGGAGGTCAAAGTCAAGTCCCAGTACTGAGAAGCGCTCGAAGACGTGTAGCCGCTGTGGACAACACCACCGCTACAAATGTCCAGCGCAGGGAGCTAAATGCAGGTCATGTAACTCTTATGGTCATTTTGCAAAATTTTGTTACTCCAATAATAAAAAAGTCAGTCATTTAGAGTCTTTTAGTTCAACTGGTAGTCAAGATAATTTTGTTGGAATTTTAAATTGTCATAACATCAGTCATAGTCATAAGTCTAGTCAATATAATTGTCATTTAGAGTCACAAAGTCATCACAATCAAAATCATTACAGACATAGCAGGTTGTCATACACACAGTCAAATCCTAAGTTACAATCAACGGTCAGGTCGCACATAGGCCAGTCGCAGTCAATGTCTAAGAGATCTCATGTGGACTCATCTTATCATAAAAAATATCCTGTGTCATATTTCTGTGATGAAAGTGGTGATAATGTCATATCTGAGAGGTCTAATAAAAAATGCCTCAGTGATGAAAAAAGACTGGTGACTGATAAGTCTGAGAGATCCAATGAAGACTCTTGTCATATGTCATATCTCAGTGATGAAAACACGGAACAGTCTGAGAGATTCAGAGTCAAGTCAAAAAAGTCAAAAAGTCTTAGTCGAGATTCATATCTTAATGATGAGTACAGACACAAGTCTGAGGAATCTCACACAACAAACACTTGTAGAATTATTACAGCAAAGTCAACACATAGTAAACAGGTCAATACAGTCGAGTCAAAAGAAAACAAATACTATTCTAAACAGTCATGGAACATAAACATTTTAGTTGGTCATACACAAATTAATTGCATTATTGATTCAGGAGCTGATATTAATATTTTGTCAAAGAAAACTTTTCAATCTTTGAAATGTCAAAGTCAAATGTCACTTGAGAAATGTCAAATAAACGTTAGTGGGTTTGGTGGTATATCAATACCCATTATGGGTAAAGTTAATGTAAAATGTAGTTTATCTTTAAATAATAGCACTATTAGTGTAAATATAGTGTTTATAGTCGCAGATTTAGTTTGTCCGAATGTTTTAGGTCTACCAACTTGTGAAAAATTAGGTATAATTCAAAGAGTTTTCTCTGTGTCTCAACAAAATTTTAGTGAACAAATTCTTACACAATACAATGATGTATTTCAGGGTCTTGGATGTCTACCTCAAGTCTGTCGCCTGAAACTCAAACCGGAAGCAGTGCCATGCGTGGATGCTCCGAGAAGAGTACCCTTCGCTTTACTGAACAAACTGCGCGATGAATTGGATCGCATGGAGAAAATGCAGGTCATTGAAAAGGTTTTTAAACCTACAGAATGGGTGAACAGTATAGTGATAACAGTCAAAAGCACGGGTCAGTTACGAATTTGTTTAGATCCTAGAAATTTGAATAAGAATATTATAAGGGAAATTTATCCACTTAAGTCAATAGATGAGATCAGATCTCAACTAGCAGGAGCTGTTTGTTTTTCTCATTTAGATGCATTTTCAGGATTTTGGATGCTTAAACTAGATGAATATAGTTCTGATTTATGTACATTTCAAACACCTTTCGGTAGATATAAATATTTAAGGTTACCTTTAGGTATTAATGCATCGTCTGAAATTTTTCAAAGAGTCATGATGAATTTGTTCGGTGATTTAGAAGGAGTTCTAATATTCATCGATGATATTTTGGTATATGGACCAAACGAGTCAGTACATAATGAGAGAGTACATAAAGTCATGCAACGAGCACGTGAAGTCAATTTAAAGTTCAATAAGTCAAAATGTAAATTTTTAGTATCAGAAGTCTGTTTTTTAGGGTATGTTTTTAGTAAAGATGGTGCTAGGGTTGATGAAGAGAAAGTAAAAGCAATTGTCAATATGCCCACACCAAAAAATGTCAAAGAATTGCAAAGAATATTAGGTATGATCAATTATTTAGGTCCCTTTATTAGCAATTTGTCTCAAAAAACTCAAATTTTAAGAAATCTTTTGAAGAAAGATTCAGTCTGGACTTGGGATGAAAATCATAGTCAATGTCTTAAGAGTTTAATCGATGAAATTACAAAGTCACCAGTTTTAGCTCATTATAATCCCAATGTACCATTAGTCTTGTCAGTCGATTCGTCAAAGTCAGCATTAGGAGCAGTCATTATGCAGAATAATAAACCTATTGCTTATAGTTCAAAAACATTAACTCAAACTCAGTCAAGGTATGCTCAAATTGAGAAAGAATTGTTAGCCATTCAGTTTGGTTGTGAAAAATTTCACCAGTATGTGTACGGTCATAAAGTAACTGTTCATACTGATCATAAACCTTTAGTCTATCTTTTTAAAAAGCCATTACATGATGTACCAGCAAGATTGCAACGTATGATGTTAACTTTACAAAAATATGATTTGGAAGTTATACATGTTCCAGGTAAAGAAATGTTTATATCTGACACTCTGTCTAGAGCAGCATTGAAAGAACATTATATACCTGAGAATGAGTCAGAAATATCTTGTCATGTCAATTTAATGCATTCAAGTCTAGCAGTCACAAAGGAGTACTGTACAAAATTTGTTACAGCACACTATGAAAGATGATACTTTGCAATTGTTAAAAAAGTATTATTATGAAGGTTGGCCAAAAAATAAAAATAATGTCAGTCTGTCAATAAAACCATTTTGGAATATACAAGCTGAAATTCATGTAGTCAAAGATTTGTTGTTCAAAGGGTCAAAATTAATAGTACCACAGTCAATGTATAAGGAAATGTTAGGTAAAATTCATGAAGGTCACCAAGGTATAAATAAATGCTTAAAACTGGCTAGAGAGTCTTTGTACTGGCCAAGCATGTCAGCTGATATTAAAAACTTGGTAGAACAATGTTATGTATGTGCACAATTTAAACCTAATAATCCAAAGGAACCACTAAAAAATTTTGAAATTAATAAATATCCATGGCAACAAGTAGGTGTTGATTTAATGTATTTTGATAACCTTACTTATTTAATTGTCACAGATTATTATTCTAAATTTATAGAAATAGCTTTGTTAAATAAAAACAGTACAGCAAAGAATGTAATAACACATTTAAAGTCCATTTTTGCTCGTCATGGAATACCTTTATCTTTAGTGTCTGATGGTGGTCCTCCTTTTCAGTCATTAGAATTTAAGAATTTTATGCATGAATGGGACATAGAACACAATGTAACTAGCCCATATCATCCACAGTCAAATGGTCAAGCAGAGAGTTCAGTCAAAATTATCAAAAATATGTTAAAAAAATGTAAAAGAAACTCATCTGATCCATACATAGCTTTATTACAGTATAGAAACACACCTAAGAATAATTTACCATCTCCAGCTCAATTGTTAATGTCCAGGAATTTAAGAAATAACATTCCTATGTCTTATAAGAAATTAAAACCTAAAGTGGTTACATTCAAAAATTATAAAGAATGTGTCAAGCAAAATAATAAAAATAAGTCTAAATATTATAATATAAATACAAAGTCATTGTCATTATTGTATCCCAATGATCATGTATACTTTAAAAGAAAGCCAGATAGCAATTGGGAACAAGCCATTGTCAAGCTAAGGTTGGCTAATAATAGGTCATATGTCGTTGAGGATGTCAATGGAGTTAGGTATAGGAGGAATAGGGTTCATTTAAGACACAAATATTCTCCTATGCTATCCAATTCGTCGCAGGGGAGAGAGGAAGGTAACAGGCAGGAGTCTAGACCTCAAGAGCTCTCATCTCAATCCTCAGTCAGTCAACATGTAACTCGTTCTGGAAGAGTTGTAAAGCCAACCAGAAGGCTAATTGATGAAATAGATTAAGTAGAACATTGTATCCTAGATTAAGACCTAACTATAGTCTTAAGTCATTGTCTAAATTGTAACTAAGTCAGGTTTCTATAATATTGTTTGTCAAGGGTTAATTTAAACTTAAACAGGGGGGATGTTGTATCATACATCACTACTCTGTAGTCGAGTAACTAATACCATCTCTATGTATTAGTGTCTATGAATATAGTCTATAGTCTTGTCATTGTAACTTAGGATCTGACCGAGAAGATGTCGTTTCCAATGTAATAATTCTACAAGTGTAATAAACCAGTCTAATTATCTAAAGTCTTTAATATTTACCAACGGGACAATCATACAGAAATATAGTTTGAATTTATAATAATTTAATATTCACTTAGCAACACAAGTATAGATTACAATATCCTGCATTACATTGCGACTTTTTGCTTTCTAAAAGAGGCCTTTTAGCTTAATGAATTCTAAAAGCAAGTTCATAGCGAGCCCCTCGTAGATAATAACCAAGAATCTAATATTGAAAAAGGGTTAAGTGTATCAAAATTATTTTCTTCAGAGTGGCTAAAATAATAAATTGAGCTTGGTTATAATACAAAAAAAAATGTACGTAATTGTTTGCGTCAAAATTATAAAGTCGCTTATATAACAATATCTGTATCTCTCTCTCGTTTACATTATCCACTTTTCTTCCGTAGTTGCAAATACAATCCTTTTTTGGTTTAATCAATTAGCCAGGTCAACATTTTTAGGTTTTACTTACCACATCTATGGTTTAGTTTCTGATAAATATAGTACTTTATGGAACTATGTGTGGTCAAAAGTACGTTAGTGCAACCCACTGAACGTTCGTTATGGCGGAAGTTTCGAAAGCTCACAACTTGATGCTGTCATTGTTGAAGTTGGATTTATGCCAAACGTGCAAAGACGCATTGCAGAGTAATATTCAGGATTTTTGTACCAAAGGTTGTTTGTACGCGAGAATCTGGGATATGTCGCCCGTTTGTCATTTGAAGGAAATTTATTGTGAAAGCAGATTTTAGCGTTATCCAAACTTATGTAAGGAGACATTTGCAAATATCGTGGTTAAGAATAGTTTCGATTAATATTTCAAACATAAAAAACAGAAAACAACTATTCTTAAACCAAGATATTTACAAATTTCCCTTATGAAACAAAGTTGTGACATATTAAATTTGAACCCAAATTTATTTGTAATTTCCAGATGACTGAAAATATTACCAACAACTACTCGTACAATACGAACTACGTGATTTAAATTAACAGTACCGACCTTTTCGTCAATGTCCTCCTCAAACTATACGAAAAACTATGTCAAAACCAAGTCAGTAACTCCAATTCTAGTCACGTCACATTTACCTTGAGTTCCACCTACCCCTTAAAGCCGAGTCCTCGGCGCGTGCACTCACACACTTAAGATCACACAGCCGTGATTTGCATACTACTCGTTGACATACTTTATTCCTCACAGCTACATAACTTCCCTTATCTGCGGTAATAGATCGGTGTGAGCCGTTAAACTAGAATTGCAATAGTGTTTGCCTAGCACGTCATTAAATCTTATCATGTCCGTGTCTGTTTCATCAGAGTGACAAGCTACTTTATTATCGTGGTACTACATGTCTTCTTGTTAGTTTGTTTCTTTTGCTAAATTCTTAGAAGCATTTTCTTGAGTATTCTCTTCAAAATAAAGAGGTTCTGTATTCGAACACACACGTCAAAAGCGCCTCAGAGATCAAGCATATTTTTGCTATTAAAAAAAAAAAAAAAATGTATATTGCTTTTAAATTCGAGTTTGTGTAACTAATATGGATACTTTTGAATATCGGTCAAAAGATGAACATCTTTGGTCAAGTCCTATTCTTAGATAATTCAGCAATAGGTCTGACGGCAATTCAGTAAAATTTCAACAATTTTTCTGAGTGGAATCAATACAAAACAACGTTATTATGGTTTGATATGTCATTTGAGTCGAAAAAAATTATCAGAGCTGTGGAAATTGGATGCTGGTTCTCATATGTCTGTGTGTGTATGTATGTATACTCTACTTACGTAGTCATACATACGAATAATACGTGCCTTGGAAAGAACGTTAAGCCGTGGATCAGTACTGTCATATGTAAATCTTTGACAGTCACTACGGGGAAGCCTAAAAAGCTGACAGCCAGTCTTATCATGGGGTATCATATAACCCATTAACTATATTGTAGGTTGTCGAATCCAACACGGCTGGGCTGCTTTCGGGAAGCTACGTAGAATCTTCTCGTCCGAAATACCGCAGTGTCTCAAGACAAAAGTCTTCGACCAGTGTGTGTTGCCAGTGATGACTGATGGAATTGAGACGTGGTCGCTAACAATGGGCCTTATTAGAAGACTCAAAGTCACTCAAAGGGCAATGGAATGGAGCTATGCTTAGGGTTTCACTGCGCGATCGATTCAGGAATGAGGAGATCCGCAGAAGAATGAGAATAACCGACATAGCCCGAAGAATTGCAACACGAAAGTGGCAGTGGGCTGGACACATTGCCCGTAGGACCGATGCCCGATGGGGCTGACGGGTTCTCGAGTGGCGACCACGCACCGGATGACGTAGCGTGGGTAGGCCCCCGACAAGGTGGACCGACGACGTGGTGAAGATCGCGGGAAACCGCTGGATGCGGGAGGCGCAGGACTGGTCGTCGTGGAGAACATTGGGGGAGGTCTATCTCCAGCAGTGGACGCCTTTCGGCTGAAATGATGATGAATGAATGATGAGGGGTTAGATAGGTAATTGCTTCACGGAAAATACTGGTATTCAGTTTAACCCGGTTAGACTAGAAGCCGATCCTGAAATAGTTGGGATGAGGCTAGACAGAAGATAATGACACAGGAGCGATATGCGTCGGCAGAAGCAACTTCAGACGTCAAAAACGTGCGGCTCGTGTGTACGGGCACCAAGAAATCGAAAAGACCAAATGTTAAAGCCGTTAAAAAAAAACCGTTGCAGAATGAAATTTCATAAGGTCGTAATCGCCAAAATTTCCTTTCTGAATAAGTAATCTCTTCCATTAGTAGTCTCCTCAGGCCACTGTAAGATGCAATAGTCGGTAAATTGGCTAACTAACTGTCACTCCTGCAGCTTTTATAATATTTTACACACGCGGAGCAGCCCTATTAAAAGTTTCTAACTGTAATAATCATAATAGCGAACTTGGTATTTAAACGAAGGAATTCTGCGGCGAAAAAAAAGAGTAATACCGTGATTATTTAATAAATTTACGTCGACAATACATTGATGTGCCTTTCCATTAAAGGCTGGACCTCACAAAATAAACAATAAATCTTGAAACAACAATACAGTTTCTTTGTCTCAAAACGAGCATCTTTTGTTAAGTTTTTGGTATGAAATCTGTGTTATACCAGCACTGTTCATTTAAGTCTCGAGTAATATCATTTTCCACGTTTTCGTTTCCTTTGTCGATGTAGACACAATAAAAGCAAGCCGGCTCGTTAATCGCACAGAGTAGTCCTGGAGCGTAATTAACTTTGCAGCCAGAGAGAGTAGAGATTTACGTGGACCTCGGGTACAATTAAATTTGCATAGGAAATTGCACAGAATGAGCTAAGAATAAGTTACCCGAGTATGAAGTTAAATTTTATGATTGTCGTCGCCTAGAAGAGTCTTATTTATTTACCTGGTTCTTAGTTTCGTAATTGTTAACTCGGAACATTATGGTAACTTTATCTTTCGCGTTGATGCACCAGTTTTGACCCTGCAATGTTCAACAAAATGACCAAAGATTTACAATTTCTGCGACAGCTTTGTAGGGTAGTCAACTAGGAATCCTTAAGTGGCGTCCTAATTGGGAGTGATCGTACGATGGCGCGATGCGTTTTTCATCTCAAGATCAAAGTAGTCATGCGATGACCAAATAGGTATCCTAATAGATCGCGCGATGTCCATCGTGTGATGCCGTCGCGCCCCTCGCGCGTCGACGCATCCCGCAGGTAACCAATTAGGTCGCTCAAAAGAGATCTGTTGCTTTGATTACATGATCGCACGATCAAACACATCGTACGATCGTTATTCAGCCTTTCATGTGGTCTCATGATTAGTGTCGAGGTTCAAATAGGACACTCTGATGAAATCTGTATGTTTGCACGACGAGAACGCATCGTGCCATCGTGCGATCTCCGCCCATTAGGACAACGCCTTATAGTTTCGCCAAATCTGCTTACCTGTCTGTCTCTCCGTCTGCGGATAATCTCAACCTCAACCTTTAAATAAGTTCAAAAATTATGAAAAATGTGAAATGTAGAACATTATAACGACTTTCTAGGAAAATTATTTTGAACTTGTTAGGTTGAACGATTTTTGAAAAATTAAACAAAATAATTTCTGAACTAAGTTTGTAATTATATTTGTATATGCAAGCATTTTTTTTTTATCTTAGTTTAAATATTTTAGTATCCTTAAGAATTAATTAAGTATTAAAATCGGTTTACTCAATCCAAAATTACCTCCGAAAATCAAGCATGCGTAACCCGTCTACTTTGTGTAAAATGGTAACACAATTTCCTGGTAGATGACGCTATAGGTACTTTGGGCTAGTTTGCACTGTTAAGATTTTTAGTAGTTGGAATTTATAACTCTTTCTTTAGTTATCACCATCCTTTATGGGCCTCTTTTTGGGATTCCATATTTAGTATGTTACCTTAATGTAACAAATACCCAATCTTTTATATCTTATTAAATTCTTAAGTGGAGTCACGGACTATTGTGACGGACAGGAAACTACGGAGTCCTACATTGAGCGTGGCCTGATACGCTCTTGGCAGATTTTTATTTTAACCTCTGCCATAATTCAATATTTAAAAAAATATATTTTTAATATCTCCTTCGAAAAGCCTGTTCTTTTTTTTAAAGTTCCCCCCATCCTATTCCTCCATAATTTGGCAACACTAATCGCCAAACCTACGCACCGCTTGCGCCACCTATTGCGCAAGAGGAGAAACACCAGTTCAAACAAAGCGACAGCATGGCCGGCATCAAATCTGCGCGCGCGATGTAAAAAACTTAAAAATACTGTGAATTAGGTACGACTGCTTGTGGCCTGGTGTGGTGACCCCCTAGTTCCTGGCATTCCGTGAGTACCTAACATTCCATCTTATCTTATAGCTTGATCCCGGTTAGAAGGAAAAACATAAATTGGTCTTTCCAGTCGGATACACTCCTGAAACTGATTAGTTTGTAGTCCACATTATATTGTCCGAAGTAAATTATATGCTTTTCATCAGCTAGAGAAGTCTTATTTATTGCCCCTTAACTTCGTAATTAATACCAAGAAGCAATATGGCGATGTGTTTGTTCCGCATTCATGTAACGGAGTTGATCGCATTCTTCCTGACAGAATGTCCAAAGAATTTCATTTTTGACTACACCATTTTATTCCAACGTCTACTGGTTACTATTTTAAATATCTCCGAAAAGTTATTAGTTTGTAGCCCATAATATGCAATATAAATGTTATGTTTGTCGTCGACTAGGGTAGACTTATTTATTTACCTGGTTTGTAGCTTCTTAATATAGCAATGTTTATGTTCCGTATTCAGGGCACAAAGCTGATACTATTATTGCCGACAGAATGTCCAAAGATTTTCAAATACTACGCCAGGTTTTTATTCATATCTAAAATTTATTCCGACATCTACAGCATCCAATATTCATGATTTATTTGACAGCTTACTATTTTTAATATCTCCTGAAAACTTATTAGTTCGTGGCCTATAATGTTAAAATTGTATCTTTTTTGTTTTAGTAAACCCATTTAACAGAAAAGCAATGATTCGTAAAACCGAGGCTACTTGTAGCGCAGTGGTGTAATTGGCTATCAGAGCATGTTGAAAAATGGACAGATGTTTATTTTAATGCAGTCCATCCATCAAGACTACTAGCGGCGCTACCTCGAAGACAGACCACGGCGATGTAATTAATGATATTAAAAAACAAATAATTATTTTTGAATCATGTATCGTGTTCTAGTGGAGCACCCTATAATTTGAGTGATGAATAACTCCCCAGTGCTGGTAAATTCGTAAACCTTCTATATGTTAATGGGTTCTTAAGTATCTACTTCCTTTTGCTACCAGGTAATATTTTAACTAGATAATTGATACACATAGTTAATAGAGTAAGAAAATTACAGTTGCTGGATATCATAACTAGAAAGCATCATTTCTAAACCATCATTTGATTATTTACTTTTAAATTATTTCATTTTTCACAAACAAAGCGTAAAGGCTGCTTTAAATATTGCACAAGAGTTCCTTCTTTAGTGAATGTGTGAATTGCTGAAAACTCGTCAACTATAGAGGTTAAATATGGAAGGTCATAATTCTTGCCGATAGGTTATCCTATCCTACAAGAGGGATCATTTTATGAGCGAAAATTAACAATAAAATTGTTAGTAATCCCCTACTGTAGTAATATTATAAATCGCAAATAATTTTATCTTTGTAAAATCTTTTTATACCATCACGGAACGGATTTCAATAAAATTTGGCAAGGATAGATGACATCCTAAGGAAGAACTTTAGCAATTCTTTTGTACAGGTTATACGTTCCCGTGGGATAATTTCTGAGCTCAACGTAGGCGAAGCATATTTTAAATATTTCATTTACGAGTACCTTCACATGCTTAATACTAGTATATTTATTGCACAATACTTTGCAGTTTCCCCACAAATTGTCTGCAGTGTAACTTTTATTGCAGCACCCGTCCGAATATTTCCACGATATTTTTCATATTTACGACGTTCAGAATTTACGCCTCTTGTGAGCGAAGGCAGACATTCAGACGACTCGCTGCTTCCTGACTATTCTTGTATGCACCATTTGGTCTTCACACGTGTGCCTCTAATGTGTTGTAAAACGGTAGGAGTGGCAAATTTTATATTTTCGTTCTGAGTTACCCAGACGTTGAGAAAATTACTTGAAATAGTTTTTGTATTCTGTAAAATTTGAATTCCTTTTATTTATTGCTAACAATACTACGACTTAATGCTCGTATCTACTATTTTGACACAATTGTCGTGAATGTGATGCAATGATGTATCAATAGAGGGTCAAATCAAATTATCTAGCTAAATTTCGCAGACCATGTGGGATCATTTGTGATAAATTATTTTATCGTTATGTAAACACGAAAATATAAATTAAAAAAGTTATTAAGAAGTATAAATTAAAAAAAAACGTAAAAATAATAATTATAATAGGTACTTAACACCATTGCAACAATATTTTCTTCAAAATAAATATTTTGAATTTGATTATTTTATCTAAGTACACACACACACACACTCACATTGTATTTATTTATAATTATAATAATTGTTAATAAGTTTCTAGAAATAAGAGAGGATATTGTACACGCGAAGTTAAAAAAAAAAAATTCTTCAAGATAGTTCTAAATCCCAATAAAAATTATAATATTTATTGGTTTACCATGAGACATCAATGCAAACGCCCGTTTTGTTAGTTAATTTAATTTGACCTCGGATTTGATTTCCTATTCAAGACAATTAAAAAAAAATGATACGAGAGATTAATTATTTAACATTAATATACAGTATGTTAAGAAAACCCTGTCCGACCCGTGAAGGTGTTGTTAGGTATCGATAACTGATTCTACTAATGGATACAAAACCGGGCTAAACTTAAAAAAAATCCCCCAAAAAAAAATAAATATTATTTCGCAAAAAGTGGTAACTTAATAAATGTGCGTTCACCCTTCCGCGGGCGACGGGCGGCAGGGCACGCGGCACGTGGTCGCATCGCTATTCGTTCATAATAATACCGGTGTTGTCACTTTTTTAAAAATTACCAAATTTCGGGGAAGTTGGAATTAATTCGCGGGAAAAAAAGATTATTTCAAAATTCATTTGTTTTGGTACTATGATGATTACGTAAAATTTTATATTATATTTGGTCATGTGTTTACCTAACCTTTATTATCCTTATGGGTCGGACAGGGTTTTCTTAACATACTGTATTATATATTATAAATAGTACCGGGCGACCGAGCTTTGCTCGGCAACTTTTTTTTTGTTAGGTACATCGTGTGTCTCTATATATTCAAAACCAAAAATTAAAAACCAGCGAATTTTTTTAATTATATTTTTTGACTAATGTTTTTCGATCATACCGACATAATAATAAAAAATATTATTAACTGTTATTTAAATATTAAATTACGAGTGCAATTTAGTTTAACATTTTATTATAAATAAGTACTTATAGTTTAACAATCAGTTACATCAGTTATATATTATCATCAATACATACTCGTAGTTTAAGGTCTTAACCTAATACTTCCTTCCATACTATATCATGCCGGGTACGATGCGCCAAATGTTGTTGTGTTGGGAGTTTTGTCGTGGAGGTTCTCCAGATCAATCTCCCTTTGGGGCAGCATTGTTGGTCGTGCTGTTGGGTTTAACATTGTATCACCTTTCTCAACTGCCGTCTTCCTTCCTATTCGCTCAGTTTTCCGGAGTGAATAGGCTCTTAATAACTTTTTTTTTGTACCCTGTGGGAATGCTTTGTTTACGCACCATACCCCGAAGGGCGCGTGTGGGACTCGCCCAGCCGAAGCCGGGAATACCCACTAAACCCGAACAGCGGCACACCGACATCGCCTTAGTGGCGGGGTCATGGGAAATAGCAAGCCTGCCGGCCAATCCCCCGCCGATTCCCGCCCGAAGGCAGGCCCACAGTGGGCCCTCCATGGGGAGGGGCCCGGCTGGGTACGTCTTCTTGTGCGAGAAGACGCAGCAGCCAAGGGTTTTTTAGCGAGGTGTCCTTCCTCTTAGCCCCACTCGTTTGCCCGGAAGCAAACGGGGCCCCCAGCTCCTCTCAGTGAGGAGACCGGGTTGCCCGACGGTGACCCGGAGTTCGGGTCACGCCAGCAACATGGAGTGGTGGCCGACCCGCCGCACGTGACCGCCGAAGCGACCCCACTTCTGGTTTTGGTCCGCGCCGGTAAACCGGTAACCCCCATATCTGGGGGCCGTTCCCCTGTCCGCCACCTGGGGACGCGTCCGATGGCAGGCCAGAAACTGCACACGGAAGGCTCTTAATAACCTAGCGCGCTTTACCATCAACGATCGCATCACTGCTTACCATCAGGCGGGATTGCGGTCAAGCGCTAGTTTATAATTATTAAAAAAAAAAAGCAAATCCGAGCAAAGCTCGGTCGCCCAGGTACTTCATCATTATTAAATCATATTATATGGATGAATTTTGTATTGCCTACTTTGAGGAGGTGCAAGGTATCATAATGTTAGCAATAATAATAATAATAAAGATATATTATGAAGGACGGGACGATTGACGTTATCTCTGGTTGCTCTCGTTTGGCTAATGGCGAGTATTTGCACAGGCATAACCAAGTAGCTAGGATTATCCACCAGCAACTTGCTTTGAAATATAAACTTGTGGATTCTGAGGTACCGTATTATAAGTATGTGCCAGAGATTCCAGTTCTTGAAAATGGCCATGTCACGTTATACTGGGATCGGTCTATCATTACTGACAGGACTATTGTTGCAAACAAGCCTGATATAGTAGTGATAGATCGATTAGCGCGCCTCGCAATGATTGTCGATGTTACCATTCCACATGACGGGAATCTCGTGAAAGCTGAGAAAGAGAAACAAATTAAATATAAATATCTCGATTTGGCGCACGAGGTTGTTGACATGTGGAATGTGAACTCGGCTGTCATTGTACCGATTGTCGTATCGGCCAATGGTTTGATAGCCAAGAGCCTCGACTATTGAGCCTCTCGTTAGGCAGTTGGATCAAAGGCCTGATTCAAAAGGCAGTACTCCTCGATACGGCCCGCATCGTGAGGAGGTTCCTGTCTCTGGAGCCCTAACCACCGGTAGCTTGGACCCAGCTCCCGCCATCGCTGGAACACTACTTTTTATATTTTTAAATGTTTTTTTATATAAATATTTAAAAATGTAGAATAATATGTATGTATAAAGAAATAAAGGGAATAATAATAATATTTCAGTTCGTGTTGTGGCAAGTCTGAAATATTGACACTGTTGAGAAATTCTGTTGTAAATTCGACTGCTCCTTCAGGCTGATCTTTAAAATGAATGAGCTTCATTGTTTCGACTTCTCCTACACTTTTGTGCGACCCTGGTACCTTGCATCTCCACAAATTAGACAAAACAAAATTTCTTCCATTGATTTAATAAACGAAAAAGAAAATTCGTTGACGCAGTTTCCAATTATATAAAAAAAAGAAAAAAATAATAAAATAAAATTAAATAAATTAAATTAAATTTTTATTAAATAAAAAAAAAGCGTTAGACAACGCCATCATTCTTTTTTTTTAAACTTCAAAAAAAAAAAAAGGAAAAACACTATATCGTCAGGGATTTGAACCCGAAGTCTACGAGCTCTGAATCAGAGGCCGAAGCCCCTCGGCTATTCGTATCATTAAGGACAGCGGCGAAATTTAGCTTCTTATGAGAAGTTTAGCAATTGTTCAGTGCCTCAAAACACGGAAAAAAGACATTTTCTGAAAATTAAACCTAGCTAGATCGACTTATCGTCCCCGAAGCCCCCTGCACACAAAATTTCATGAAAATCGTAGGAGCCGTTTCCGAGATTCCAATTACATATATATATATATATATATATATACAAGAATTGCTCGTTTAAAGGTATAAGATTAACATAATACGTAAGGTAAATTTTATACTTAAATGTCAATCTTCGTTTTAATTGGCCTAATTTTGCATTCCTGTAGATGTTAATTTTAACTTAGGTACACACACACACACACTCATCTTGTATTTTTTTTATGAATTATAAACTAGCGCTTGACCACAATTCCGCCTGATGATAAGCAGTGACGCAATCGTTGATGGTAAAGCGCACTAGTTTATTAAGAGCCTATTTACTCTAGCCTTGCAGACAGTCAAATTGTAGTCCGACGGAAACACCGTCGCTGGCAAATGGTACCAGTATCGTAGTTATCAGAATAAAATAATTTTCGTTATTATTCTTATTTGCAGCCCATAACTACCAAATAGAGTATCTTATTAAGGTCCAGGCCACTCCTTTTCTTCTACATTCAAACCCGTGCCGTTATAATGTAGGTAGGTATGGGACTTTCACTTCATAAACTTAACTACGTTATTTTATACCTTTACGGTTGTTTTATAGATTTCTGACAGAGGTACTTAACTTACCATTAAACCTAGTAAAGTATTGCCTACATACTAAAGAACGTTGCAAACTTTGTTGGTGGTATTCAAATATGGGAAAGACAGTTCACATTTACTTCAAGAATGTATTTATTTGTCTTACTTGGTACATTGATTTTTAATAAATTTATTTATTTTTAATGAATTTAATTATTTTTAATGAATTTAATTATTTTTAATGAATTTAATTATTTTTAATGATTTTAATTATGTTTAATTAAATTTACGTACCTAAATCATAAATCAGTTTCCACTTGTTGCGTCTGTCTGTTAATGCGTTCATTACATACTTGAAAAAAACTTATCCGAATAGCGTGGTTTCATAGACAAATGATCTTTGGGTAGGTAGGTCTTATGTCTACTCCACAAATATATGACCCAAAAGGTACTCACTCTACCTGCGCTTTTGAATTCTCACCAGCACTCAGTTGGACAGCTTAAAAGTGACGGCATAGAGCTGAATCTTATTATTTTATGCTTTTATATCATCCTATATACGTCACCTGGTGGTTCATATGACCCATCCATTTTTGGACATGGGCCTGTAGTCTATCAAACAAAATTTTGTATGTACCTACATATGTTGACTTAATAACAAAACAAATCATAATCCCCATAAACGCTGTTTAAATTTAATTAGTGATTAGCGATTCTTTAACCATTAAATTTTGATCTTTTAACGTCACTTAACTTAAATCATCCTTTATGAATAAACACCACAGTTTTTATGGGGTTTATTCATAAACGAATATTAAAGTTAAGTGACGTGCAAACGTCTAAAATGTATGGTTAAAGAATCGCTAATCACTAGTTAACTTTAAACATCTTTTATGAATAAGGGGGATTAACTTTAGTCCTGCTTGTTAAATTCTTAAAATTTCATAAGTTGAGGTTGGGCTTTAGGATGAAAATTCCTTTAGAAAGCTCACCGTGGAGATCTCATTTTATCGTAAATATTTTGATGGTAGAGTTTGGCGTGAAATTGGCAAAATTTATGTCTACGAAACATTACAATGAATGTGTATTTTGTGTATTAGTTCCGGACAATCAAACGGACTTGATTAAAAACTAGTTTTATACATGGTTATTAAATACTGTTAGAATTTATTTATTAAGAGTCATAATTTTATAACAATTCCATAAAACATTTTGAGAATTGCATACTTTAGTGTTACTTTGCAGAAGACGATACAAAACCGTATCAATAATAACATAAAAAAAAAAAAAATATTTAGATCAATGTTGATCAATGTCGTCCTCCGTGGCGCAGCGGTCAACACGCCTGCCTGCGACGTGGAGGCCCCGGGTTCGATCCACGGCCAGGTCATGATGGAAAACGATCTTTTCCCGATTGGCCTGGGTCTTGGATGTTTATCTATATATGTATCTATTATAAATATAGTATCGTTGAGTTAGTATCCCATAACACAAGTCTCGAACTTACTTTGGGGCTAGCTCAATCTGTGTGATTTATCCGTATATATTTATATTTATTTATTTATAATAATCCTTACTAATATAATAAATCGGAAAGTGAGTTTTTGTTTGTTCCGTTTTCACGCCGTAACTACTGAACCGATTACTTTGAAATTTTAAAAATAATAGGATATTTTTATCGCGGAAAAAATTTATATTCCCGAGAGAAACCTAAAAAGCGCGATATAACCGAATTCCATGCTGGCGAAGCCGCTGCCGGAAAGCTAGTAATTAATAAACAATAAATAGCTCCAGTAGAACACTGACTCCTAAGTCACAGGGTCCCTTAACAAAAGTACCCGTAGTTTAGGAGTCAGGATTTTTCATTATTAATACAGCATTTTATTGTCCCAAAATTTACTCTGCCTATATGAAATGTTGCCAGTGATGACTTAAGGAATTGAGACGTGGTCGCTAACAATGGGCCTTATAAGAAGGCTCAAAGTCACTCAAAGGGCAATGGAGAGGTCTATGCTTGGGGTTTCACTGCGTAATCGAATCAGGAATGAGGAGTTCCGCAGAATAACGAGAATAACCGACATAGCCCGAAGAATTGAAACACTAAAGTGGCAGTGGGCTGGGCACATTGCCCGTAGGACCGATGCCCGATGGGGCCGACAGATTCTCGAGTGGCGACCACGCACCGGAAGACGTAGAGTGGGTATCCCCCCGACAAGGTGGACCGACGACCTGGTGAAGGTCGCGGGAAGCCGCTGAATGCGGGAGGCGCAGGACCGGTCGTCGTGGAGAACCTTGGGGGAGGCCTATGTCCAGCAGTGGACGTCTTTCGGCTGAAATGATGATGATATGAAATGTGCCTATGTATTTGCTATTATTGCCAAAATAAATAAATAAATTCTTATAAAGTAATAAAGTTATGTTAATAAACCTACCCCCATTTTCTAGAACATTCACCTCACACCTAACTATCCATACCTGTATGTATTACCAACATAACCCGGACATAACCAGCATAGCATTACCATACGTGATCACAACCACTCGACCGTGTAATCAGTGCAAAATTTAAAAACTGCTTTATTGCACTATAAAAACAAAGTTCATTCTCCAGTGGAAGTGGTATTTTATACTGGCTTATCAGAGGTTAAGGCAAACACTGCTTTTGTTATACAATTAAGTTTTAATTTACAGCGTCGGCTTATCGGAGCTAGAACATTTTCTTCGTTATTTTCAGGAAATTGAATCGTTAAATGAAAATTGCGGCGGTGTTAGATAGTTTCTTTTGATTTTATTAGAAAATAGGAAATTAGGTAGAGAAATAAAGTAACGTGGTATGTATGGATAACTAGCTGAACCCGAGGTTTCATCCGCATAAATTTAGATCTCGTGAAAATTTTCGGATTAAACTAGAATTTGTACTTAGTAGATTTTGCGTAAACGAGTTACAATGGGGTATTTGACTAAAAAAAACTAATTAGTCCGTCATTCAAATTATAGAAAAATATTGGCTACCTTTATTTTGATTTATCAAATCAATAAAGATTGACAAATATAAAAGGCATCAAACAACAGGAGTGACGTCACTGCTCGCTAAAAAGTGTAGCGTCCAGTGACGGCACACGAGTTTTCAACGCACTGTGTCGTCTTAATTTTTTGTTTATATGAAAAAAGAAAAAATACGTGTCTAGTATTTTTTGGAAATCTGACTGACGGTCTAATTAGTTTTTTTTAGTCAAATAGCCTATTCTAATTTAATTTCTAAGTAGGTATATCTTAGACATCAATAACTGATTAAAGGGTGACGGAAAACATTTTGAGGAAACCTGGACTTAGATCTGAAATGGCCATTGAGCAAGCTTGGTGATTACGCTCAATCCTTCTCTGTATGAGAGGAGACTTGTGCCCAGCAGTGGGACGGTAAAAAGGTTCATGATGACGATGATGATGAGTAACAAATGTATAGCTATACAAACTTTTACGGTTATAATATTAATGGGATTACAATTTATTTGATAAGAATATCTTTTGTTTTTTAACTCATTTAAAGCTAGCATAAAAGTCTTTAGGACCTTATTTAAATAAATGTATTATATCTTGCATCTTTATTTTGCATTTTCAGTCAGGCACTTTAGTTTGAGTAAATTATTTCATCACCTCACCACTACTTTCAAACCGGTAAAGGAAAACATCGAGAGGTAACCGGCATCTCCTAGAGGCAAAACTTCGAAGACATGTAATATCTACCAACCCACACTGGGCCCACATGGTAGATTATGGCCCACTCCCTTACACTGAGAGTAGGCCTGTGTGTTCCAGGAGTGGCAACTTTATAAATTGATTATGTCATCTTTATGTTCATAAAGACGTAGACAATTTTTGAAGTGAAACTTCTTTACGCACGCTTGACTAGGGGGCGTGACGTAAGCGTTACGAAAAGTGATCGGGCAAGGCGAACGGAAGTTAAGTGGGGGATATAAGCACAGAGGCGCCCGTGGCGCGAGCTTGGTACTACAAGGTCTACAACGAAAATTTTTTTTTTTTTTTTAAATAAAAATAGAAGATCTATGCAAAAATATTAATTTACCAATGAAACCATGAAATAAATTTAAATATTTATAGAAAATAAATATATTTATATGTGTATACATGTATATATTGTACACACAAATATATATATATACATACAGATGGAGCGAAAGAAGTTTCACTTCAGTCGTGTCATAAGCACACTCGTTTTTTTTTGTCTTCTACTTCATTAAATATTCATTTTTAAATACTTACGTGACAAAACTGCAAGTACATACATAATTATAAATTTTTCATATTAGTATGTAAATATGTATGTAGCCATACGAGCGACAACGGGGCATACAATATGACTGCTTAGCAAAGTATTATAAAAAAAAGGCCGTTATATATTTTTATAATTATAAACTGCTGCTTGACCGCAATCCCGCCTGGTGTAAGCAGTGATGCAATCGTTGATGGTAAAGCACGCTAGTTTATAAGTGTTTTAATTATAATATCTAATGATACTACACACACTATCCTTATTCAATTTTTTTTTTGCGATATTAACACTTTCCTTAATTATAATCGTGTTACTATGGAACAAAGTTAAAAGAAAATACTGAATTTAACAAAAATAAAGTCATGCCTATATTTTGCCGAAGAGTTAGATATCAAACAGATGAGCAGCACTTTGATGTCGACAGAGTCAACTTCAGTTGTCGATAAAAGCAACTGCTGCAATACTCGAATCTCCGATTGCTGCCCACCATGTCGACAACATTGTTATATTGTGCCGTGAACGTTATTGTAGTTGGGGAGATTAACAAAATGAATTTAGGGATCACTGTTGCTTCTTCTGCTCCGTAGACGTCAACTTAAAAGACGAAAGTGTTTATCAAGGGTTGAAAATAAAATATTATCATACAATAAACAAAGTATTGACACAATTTTCTTGCTAATATCTGATATTTAGTAATTCCAGATAGAATCATATATCTTGATTGATGCAATGAGCAAGACAATATTAATATTATTGTTGTTGGGAGACGTCATTTTTACGCGTGTGATCGCTTGGTCTATATGAATTCGGCTAATAAGGCAGGGCACGCGCTTCGCTCATACTAAGCTGTCATTATAGGTTGGCGTTTGCTGTCCATGTGTAGCCGGCAAACGCCGACCAAATGGCGACAACTGCAATTAGCTTTGTCCACAGTTGAAGTCGGCTCTAACGACAGCAAACTGCTGCTCGTTTGTACGAGGCCTTAGATAAAAGCGTGCCTATAGTTCTGACGCCACCACATCAGCTTCTGCAATATCGTCTCAGGTCTTTCTTTAATATATGTATATGTAATATTACGGTCCAAATATTTTGACCCATCCATGTTGTATATTCGGATAGCATACAGACGACTTGGGAACTACTGTTAGTGCTTAGTTACATGTACGTCAGCAAAAAAACACAAACTATAGATGATACGCAACCAAAATAGCAAAAACGACAACATTACAATAATTCAACTATAGATATAATATTATACCAGTAGCGTAAGCTAAAACAAAACAACATACTTAAATATTGTGCATTTATTTCTTTACATTGATATCCTATTTGAATAATTTATATCCATCATTTTAGAGAACATTTCCCACAAATGGCCCGCACTTCAACCAAATGGGACGATTCCTCATAAACCAAAAGCCATAATATCTAGACTAAACATCGGAAGTCAAAACGCAAAATATGCCAATAACGAACCAAAGGGCTGCAATTACGGGGCTTAACGTCCAATGTGAAGATGTCATTTCACCCGTTCCACCAAATTGGAGGTCATTCAATTTGCATATAAAGCATGTTGAAGCGTCAATGGGACGACACTACGAGAGGGCTCGATATAAGTCCCATTCGGGTGAATTCAGCCCTGGACCGGCTATTGTTGAGTGCGGCCCTGTAGTGTTTACATTTTGTGAAATGTATACAACACAGTCGCTGTCAGGGCGTGTTTCATGTTTGCTAGGCTCATAATTTTGTTCAAGGTGGATTGAAAACGAATTGAAGCCAAGATCAATATTCCATCACAGACCACGCAGCTTATCCAACCCTGTCAGAAATATAGTTTCAGACGTAGACCAATTTTTATGAGCATTACCTATCTCATCATTTGTCTAGCCTTTTTTCAGTCATGTATGTTCGAGTCTGGTTGTAGTATTCGAGTACTTTAAATGAGGTGACTGCTTATCTGACCTCCAGAACCCTGTTGATATGACACCTCTTGAAACGACTGGCTCTCAGACATTTAGTGTTCTGACGCCCCGTAATGACTGTCAATAATAATTAACGTATGACGGCCAGCTCGATATAAAAGGATTGCGGAATAATCACCTATCTATGAAATAACCGCGGCATACTGAACTTAACCAGGTTGAGTGAAAAACAAGCCCCTCTAGTCCAAGCTTTATCTATAAAATTAATAGTTAATTTAGCTAAAGGGGTTTGTTTTTGAATGTTTTTTAATACCTGAGCTGGAACTAAATCGGCTTTGAAAAATCATTTGCATTTGATAATCCATTATTGAGGCAGATTTTACACTACGTAACATCACACTAGGAGCTTTTGGAGTCGAGCAAAACGTAGGAAAGAACGCTAAGCGAAAACGAAGTATCAATCAACACGCAGGCAGGTGAGACGATGGGCCGGGGGAAAAAGAAATTATACGTGGGTAAAGTCGCGAGATTTTTTATTTTATTTTTAATAAAAACGTTGCCCACACTAAACTCCTGTATCGTGAATGCGTTTCATCATCATCATTTCAGCCGAAAGTCGCCCACTGCTGGACATAGGCCTGCCCCAAGGGTCTCCACGACGACCGGTCCTGCGCCTCCCGCATCCAGCGGTTTCCCGCGACCTTCATCAGGTCGCCGGTCCACCTTTTCAGGGGCCTACCCACGCTACGTCTTCCGGTGCGTGGTCGTCGCTCGAGAATCCGTCGGCTCCATCGGGCATCGTTTACAAAAATTTAAACTCCCGACCGATTAAAGGCCCGAAACAACTACATGTAAGCAATACAAATATTTATTGCGTGCGGGAATCGAACTTATTTCGCGAATTTGAGGCGTGCCCGGTCGAACGCTGAGGCATGCGCCCGCGGCTGCGCCCGCGGCTGCGCCCGCGGCTGCGCCCGCATGGAGTTCGGTTATATCGCGCTTTTCAGGAATAAAAAGTACCATATTATTTAATCCGGACATCTAACTATACGTCTGCAAAATTTCAAAGGAATCGGTTCAGTAGTTATGGCGTGAAAGCGGAACAAACAAATAAACTCACATTCGGATTTATAATATTAGTAAAGATAAGGATGTGTAACCTTGCCAGCCTTTTTTTGGGCGGAAAATCATCAAATGACCTCTCTTGGGTCATGTGATTAGACTTTTACTGACGAAAACCCACCAGTATTCCTACATTTTCCTGCTTGCCAGGGGCCTCGGTAACCCTTTTGAATAATTTCCTAATAAACAGTCTAATCCTTAGATGCAAGCAGACGATTCTTTAGGTTTAAAGTAAACTCGTAAAGCTAGACAAACGTTTTGTAGCTAACAGTGTCTATTTCCAGCACCAGCGCGATAAAACTACGAAGACGGAAGCGCTTTGAAGGCACTCAAATACTTACTATACTGTATGTCTCGTTTTGAAATTACAGGCATGTGTAACTTTTGCTGTTACTGTCCTTACAAAGGAAACTTTTTATAAGGGTGTTTTAGCAGCGGGTTCGTTTTAAACTAGAAGAGTAATTCACATTATTTTAATAAACTTCATAGGCTGATCTCAAAAACGTTCGAAATGTAGTCTGAGACTCAAATCAGCTACAGTAAAATGTCAAAAACTTGTCAATATGTAGGGAAATTAGAGTAATTTATGACAGATTGACACTAAAATCAAACTGTGAACGTTCTTAAAATAGAGAGAATAGCCCCTCTGATCTGTCAAAAACCACCTTTAATTTTCATCTATTTTGACAAGTTAGGCTGTCGCTGATTTGAGATGACTAGATTTTCAACGATTACGTTTTGACTTCTGGTGAGAAGTTACCCTGCGAGGTATTTCCCTAAGGTAGTTATAATTCCAATGCTATTTATTTTGATAAATCAACAATATTCATCGCCTTATTAGAGTTGTGGAGGCATGAGGAACAGGGGGTAAAGCTCACTCATCCTCCATAGAAAAGGGAGGATCCTCCAACCAGACGGGTGTTATGTCTGGCGGGCACTTGCCCGATGGTTGAAATTGGCAAGTTGTATGTATGCGAATTGCACGGTAAACTCTGATTGAGAGATGTAGATATCGTGTGACGTCAGTATGACGCGTCGTTCATTTTTGTGGCGTTTGTAGGTACCGCTACAGAGTTATCGATCAGAGGAACTTTTCAAACCTAGCATAATCTTTCTTTTGTAATCTTTCCCCTCCTGGAACATAGGCCTACTCTCAGTAAAACGAAGTGGGCCGTGGGCCCAGTGCGGTTTGGTAGATGTTACATGTTTTCTAATGTTTGGGTCTAGAAAATCATAATCTGCTTAGCCTTTACGTAACTTTGTTGGGGTTGGCTACCAGTCTAACCGTACTGAATACCAGCATTATTGTACCAGTAGCACTGAATACCGCATAGAGTCCCATCAGACCTATGTTTGGTCCTAGAACATGACGATTTATATTCCTTCACCATTTAGAGAGCAAGTGATGACATAATTTACACAGAGTAAAGCTGGCTACCGGCAATGTGTGCAAATTCTTCGGGTTATGTGGTTACTCTCTTTCGGTCGTCTGGAGATCCTCGGGGGAGGCCCATGTGCAGTAATGGAGGTCTTTCGACTGAAATAATGATGCTGAAAGCTGGCTGCCTATATTAGGACCTGTGGATTATCTTCAAAATTCTTTGGATTGCATGTTGTACAATGAGGTACTTACTGACTGCATACCTCATAAAATCACAAACTAACCTTGATGCCTAACAGTATGATATAGGTCCCAACCTATGCTCAAAGATCTTTTTCAGATAGAGTAATACGCGAGGTTCCAAAAGTCATAAATCTGTATGTAATAAAACAGGAACAAAGTATGGCACGTGACTTCAGTTTCACGTTTAGATGTAAATATTTACTGCTTCATTTTATACCCAGGTTTAGTTGGAGCTATAAATCTTTTGTATGATTTGGGGGCAAAACATTTTATTCTTTTGGGCAGTAAAACGGATGTGGTGGAAGCACTTGTACTGGCAATCGTTATAGGTAACGTTGTGTAAGACATTTTATATCCACGTTTATTTAGTTCCTTTAATAAATCTCAATATTGATATTGTTTTGGAATATTGGATTTTGGATTGGATTTTTCAAATAAAGAGATTGTCAAATACAGGGTGTCTCAGAACGGTCCAACTATTTTACAAGTGAACGAGACGCTAAATACGTGGAGCGGAGGTGGGGGAGGGGTAACGCTAGCAAGCTCAGTTCTTATATTTTCCCCCATTTATTAGATTTAACCCCACTTGATTTTTTCTTGTGGGGTTATCTCAAGAGTATTGTTTACGAGAATAATCCACGAACTTTGCAAGATCTGAAGAAAAATATTAAAGAGAAGATCAAATTGATTCCTCAACAACTTCTTGGTAAAGTCTTCAATAACGTCCGCACAAGGTTCGAAGAGTGTCGTCAAACAAACGGGCGTCATTTAAGTAATGTCATATTTAAAAAGTAAAATTTCCCTCATTGTCTATATTTTGGTATAAATAAATAACTAATTAGTAATAGCATTTTTTTTTAACTGATGTTCGAAATAGTTGGATCGTTCTGAGACACCCTGTATAATGCAACAATGTACTCTATACGTTATTGTTCAGTTGAAAATAAAAGCAAGAGGTGACTCTTGTAGTAGATAGGCTAGAGTGAGTAGGTTCATAATAAACTAGTGTGCTTTACCATCAACGATTGCATCAGTGCTGCCATGAGACGAGGTCCCAGTCAAGCACTAAATTACTGCTCAACATAAAAAGAATCTTCTTCTTCTTCAACCTATAGACGTCCACTACTGGACAAAGACCTCCCCCAAGGCTTTCCACAATGACCGGTCTTGTGCTACCCACATCCATCGGCTTCCCGCGACCTTCACCAGGTCATCAGTCCACCTTGTTAGGGGCCTCCCTACGCTGCGTCTTCCGGTACGTGGCGGCCACTCCAGAATCTTAATTACCATCCGTCCGTTCTACGAGCAAAAAGAAAATATCTTAATTAACATGACAATAATTTTATTTTAATGTGGAAAAACGTTCTAACAATGTTAGAAAATATATAGGTTGGACAAATAATGATGAAGCAATCCACCTTTCTCGCATTGAAACTCTGGAGATTTTCCAGCTGTTCCGGACTCTGCTGTAGCGACGGGGTACGTTTACGTCGGATCGCTGCAAAGTCATAAGGGTGCTCCTCAGCAAACATTCCCGACGCCCTGCAGGAGCGACACCCTGAATCATCATCATCATCTTAGCGTTTACCCCGGTTGCATCCTCGGTAAGACGTGACCGTACCAACGTAGGTGGCGACCCTCCTGCAGTTTGTCCTTTATGTCACGGACATGAAGACTGCCACGGATGCGGGGGTTCCTGATGCGGTTCATCCGCGTTACTCCACACGTCCACCGCAGCATATTCATCTCCGTGACACGCAGCTCCTGCTTGTGTAGCTCAAGCACAGGCCACGCCTCACTGCCGTACAGGAGAACAGGTCTAATGATGGTCTTATAGACTTGTCCCTTAAGCTTAACCGGCATTTTGGGGTCACAAATGACACCTGTCACCTCACTCCATTTTGCCCAAGCTGCGGAAATACGTGCTCTGACGTCGCAATCAATGTCGCCGGACGCGTGGAGTACAGACCCCAAGTATTTAAACTGGTCTGTGCACTCGACCATGTCTCCGACTATGCGCACAGACATGGGGTCTGTCGTGTTGCTAGCCATATACACGGTCTTCGCCACATTGAGTTTCAGACCTCCGTTCTCAAGCGAGTCCTTCCACACATTCACACGCCGCACCAACCGATACCTGTCCGCGTCCGCCAGGCCGATATCGTCGATACCATACATAAGCAACCAAGGAGGTTGCTCATGTGAATCCCTGATGCCATCCGACAAGACGGAACCTTAGTGGACTCCGACGGTGAAACCCTTCCCGGTTTAGTGTCACCAACAGCGGTTCACAGTCAAGACAGTCCACAAGAAAGAGCATATGCAGAGGCCTGTTCTTCGATCTGTATCTCTTCATGGCGATCCTTAGTGCGAAGGTAGGATCCATGGTTCCGTACCCTGGACGAAACCTATATTGACACTCCGAGACAGCACACTCCTGCCGGATCCGGGAGTCTATAATCCTCTCTAAGATCTTCATGGTGTGGGACATGGCCTTTATGAACGCGATAGTTGTCACACTCATTTACAGAGCCTTTGCATTTGAAGACTGGTGTAATATTTCCCAAAAAGCTGGGATCTGCTGCCTTTCCACCGCGTCTCCTGCAGGAACGCCACGGCCACCCTCCGCCTATGGAGAGTCTCAGCAAGTTCTCTCGCGCGTCCAGTTAGCATGCCAACGTTCTACAACGCAAAATGGATTTTCTTTGTTTGGGCTCGTTTCTTCAGCCGTGTCCGCCTTTGACACGGTAGCCCTAACCCACAGGTCACAGGAGTCGGGCGAGGCTCCTGCGTGCCGTTTTACGGAATGTGCATCTCCTATATTCCTGTCCATTGTTGTTGATTGGCTTGTTTGGCTATTACGAGTGCGACTGCCGTCTGACCACTCAACCCCGGCCAAGGCTCAAGGAAAAGCCGGCGTCAGCGCCCCGTTCGTTAGTTAGCAGGTGCACCGTCTGGCAGGTGGAGTTGACTTGGGTCCCAAAGATGGTGGTGGGACCCCAGAGCACCCAGACACCCTGCGACACCCTGAATGCATATTGTATTTGACTCAAAGAGCATTGATATATTATTTTTAAATAAGACATGGATTTTAAAATAATAAAATAGCTTACATTTTTTTTATTACCTATACAGGAATGAAATCCAGGAGCATTGCAAAACATGGCACCCAGTCAAAAAAGGAAATAATAAAATATCTTTATTATTCTTCTTTTTGAGTATTAAATATCCTTTAGTACAAACGATCATCATCATTATCAACCTTTTTATCGACCCACTGCTGGGCACAGGTCTCCTCTCATACAGAGAAGGGCACAAACGATACTAAAAGTTAATCATTTCATATGGGTACATTCAGTCAGTCATAATGGGTATAGTAGTAATGCTGGCAATATATCAGAAAATATTTAGTAATAGGCTGCAAAGCTCTTGGTAGTTACGATAAATAAATCAAAGTAATATAGCCCAGGGATTAGCTCAAATTACCATTCAAACAGGCCATTCGAACGATTCGAGGTACAATCCGATCTCTAGCAACGATTACCGTGAACCTGTATGCCTAGTATGTCATTACGAGACTCGATCATCGATATCGAGTGCATTTAGCACTCTCATTGGTTGAGAATTCTTACAATCTTGAAGCGGGCCAATCGATGAGCCAAACGCGCTCGATATCGACGATCGAGTTTCGTAACGAAACTCGTACTGGGCCTACTGCTCCCAGCTTAATCGTGGATAGTATACTAGCTATTTCGTCAGTTTTAACCATTTTAATAGTTAATTTAGGCGCTATTTAATTGATGTGAGTGCGACACACTAACATTGGTACAGGTGTTAATTGATTTTACTTTATTTGGTCTGAAATGTAATTAACTAGCTGGGCCCCCGGTTTCACCCGCGTAAGTATATCTTTGTCACGTTGTCAGCCACATTCTTACCAATTTCTTCAAAATGGGAAAATCTTAATAATAATTAAAATTTCTGTGCTCACAACCTTTAGCTTTTATAATAGATACTTTATTAATAAGTTTCTTTAGAGTACTTACAGTAAAAATAACTATTACAATTTAATATGAACATTTATTTAGGATTGCCTTCGGAATAATAACCGTAACAAACCCCGCGGACCCCGTGTGGATTGGTAGATTTCACATGTCATCGAAGTTTAGCCGCTAGGATATGTCGGCTTCCTCACGATGTTTTAAAAAAATAAAATAAATTACAGTAATTAAAGCGTCTGATGGGGTTCGAACCTACGACTTAGAACTTGTAAGTCGCGGTCGATATCGCTGAGCCTATCTCGGCTCTCTAACATACAGTATGTTAAGAAAACCCTGTCCGACCCGTGAAGGTGTTGTTAGGTATCGATAACTGATTCTACTAATGGATACAAAACCGGGCTAAACTTTAAAACAAAAATCCCCCTAAAAATAAATATTATTCCGCAAAAAGAGGTAACTTAATAAATGTGCGTTGAGCATCCTTCCGCGGGCGGCGGGCGGCAGGGCACGCGGCACGTGGTCGCATCGCTATTCGCTCATAATAATACCGGTGTTGTCACTTTTTTAAAAATTACCAAATTTCGGGGAAGTTGGAATTAATTCGCGGGAAAAAAAGATTATTTCAAAATTCATTTGTATTGGTACTATGATGATTACGTAAAATTGTATATTATATTTGGTCATGTGTTTACCTAACCTTTATTATCCTTATAGGTCGGACAGGGTTTTCTTAACATACTGTATATTCATACAAGAAAAAAACTGTTTCTTAACTGTCAGCCTACATATAGAGATTTTGCATTTGCCACATTTTCACAGTAGGTATAATGCACCAACCCTAACATATGGACCTATAGCCATTTCCTATATCCACTCGCTATCAGCAGGACGCGTCGAAAATATTACGTCTAGACTGCAGCCGTGGATGTTGGCTAAAGATGGGAAGCATGAACGAAAGTGAACGAAACGACTATGAGCTATTTTGTATTAACAGGGCACATAGGAACTTTTGGGTTTACGATCAATTTAGTCACACGCTACGTAAGTTCTTTTAAACCAGAATTTGTATGTTAAAGCAATTAAAAAAAATGTTTTAACACACAAATTCTTTAAAAGTACTTTAACAAACATTACCAAAATAATGAAATTATTGTTATTGCTTCCACAGGAATTGAATTACATGAACCCACTTAAAACCTACTGAGAACCACTTAATCTTACAGAATAAGCAGCACGGCAACAGTACGTTGGAATAAGTACCTAGTAGACATTTCTACACCACCAACTTATAAAGAATCCGAGCTTAGAACAAAAAGTGAAGCAAGAAGGTACATAATTGAATGGGACTTTATTTACTAAGACTGTATAAATTTTCGTTGTAGAACAAGGAACGATAAATTTTCACGAAGCTTTGCAAAGCAGCCTTATATTAACGAGGCTGGGTTTCAACACGGATTTAAGTGAAACTGGAGTATTAACATGCATGGTTCCTTTAATTAACACAATGAGTGGGACGGGGGCACTTGGTCTGAAAATCAGACAGAAGATTTAGATTTCAAGAAGATATTTAGTTTCCTCAATAGACGGTTGGTAGACCGTAGGAAATGTATTTTATAACACGATCAACGTTACGCAGTAACACGATCGCAACATTCTACAAAAAACCTTTTTACAAAAAAAAAAAAAACAACCGACTTCCAAAAACCACTACAAAGTGAAAAATAACTATTTTCGGAAGTCGGTGTCAAAAACGAATATACAAAAACCAAAGACACCGACTAAAAGTTTTTGGAAGTCGGTTGTTTTTTTTTTTTTTTGTAAAACGTTTTTATTTTACACTTTTTAGCTGTGAAAAGTGTATGTAAAAAATGTATTCAGTTGCATCTGGTAAGACGCTGATGCAAATATAGTTGGAAAGCGATGTAATTTTGTTTACTTTAATTTTTACCCGTAATTTTGAAGAATTCCCTCGACTGCCTATGGTCTTCATCATTAGATTTACTGCAGACCATTATTTTAAACCAATGGGTGCAAAGTTCTCATCAATAGAAATGAAAATTAAGTCCAAACATAAAGTAGCTACTGTAACCGTTGAGGAGTTCCCGGAACTGGCCTTTGTCTTCATCATCAGAGCTCTTATGACAGTCACAACCTATCTATGTTTAAAGTTCTTATCAATACAAATTAATCAAGCCCAAACACAAGGTACCTGCTGTGAATTGTTGTGGAGTTCCTTCGACTGTCTCCCGGCTCCATCATCTGATCTACTCCAGACCTTTATTACATTGTAGTGCTTTAAAATACTTAATGAAAATATTAAGAAATGCACTAGTCGCCCCCACGATTTTTGAAAGTTCCCCTTGATTTTTCTGGTCTTCCATCATCAAATCCTGATGTCCTTATCATGGGACCACCTTGGAAATATCTTCTTTCCAACAAAAAAATAGTTATCAAAATCTGTTTATAAACGACGAAGTTATTCGCGAACAACATAAAAAAAGCATATATACGGTCGAATTGAGGAACCTCTTACTTGAAGTCGGTTAATAAAATAACTGATGATAAATTAAAAAAAAAAATGTTTTAACCCACAAATTCTTTAAAAGTACTTTAACAAACATTACCAAAATAATGAAATCATTGTTATTGCTTCCACAGGAATTGAATTACATGAACCCACTTAAAACCTACTGAGAATCACTTAATCTTACAGAACAAGCAGCACGGCAACAGTACGTTGGAATAAGTACCTAGTAGACATTTCTACACCACCAACTTATAAAGAATCCGAGCTTAGAACAAAAAGTGAAGCAAGAAGGTACATAATTGAATGGGACTTTATTTACTAGGACTGTATAAATTTTTGTTGTAGAACAAGGAACGATAAATTTAAATTTAAAAAATAATTATCAAAATCTGTTTATAAACGACGAAGTTATTCGCGAACAACATAAAAAAAGCATATATACGGTCGAATTGAGTAACCACTTACTTGAAGTCGGTTAATAAAATAACTGATGATGTCTACAAAAATATCACTATTACAGGGTGTGTGATGGCCTACTAGCTAATTACGTAGAAAGCATATAATGTGGATTGCCTAAATAGTATTTAATTTAACGGTCCAATCATTGCACTTTAGATTTTTTGACAACTAGATCAACGCATTGTGGGTATATTTGTTTACTCACTTGCCGCTTCTTAGCGCTCCATTTTATATTACATCTTTGTTACAAACTTAAATAATTAGGCAATTAATTTTATTTATTGAATGAAAACGTTATGTTAGTTATGGTCAGGGAACACGTATTATGTTGATTACACTATTGAAATATTATTATTGTTGTGATGATTTACGTGACATGTGTTAACTGATGAAAGTTTGTTTCACGAAAGTTTTTCCTATGTGAATAATTTTGAAACTATAGTTTATATTCTATCATATATACATGATACTGTTAGCTAATTACGTACAGTATGGCCCATGTTGTACCGGGCTTAGGGTGCTTTCATAAAGAAACAGGTTTCCGGGACAGACAAATCTGTGCGGGTCAGTACCGACCGGTGCAGGGTCAATTTGCATAAAGAAACAGGTAAGTCTGTCCTTATTTTATTATTATAAATAATTCCATTATAAAAAAAAAAAAAATATTATAGATTATAAATGCAATGTTTTTAATAATGTTTTAAGTAATTCCATAATATTATAATTCCATTTTCATCAACAAACACACCCTACACTGGCAAATGTTTGAACCCGTATGAGTCGGTCCAGGTTGTCGGCACGAACAAGTTTAAATCTGTTTCTTTATAAGTGAACGCATAAGCAAACAAGTAAATATTATACCTGCACCGGTCGGTACTGACCCTCACAGATTTATCTGTCCCGGAAATATATTTCTTTTTGTAAGCATCCTTAGAATAGGACCAACCCATAACCTCCCGTGGGTATTATAAGAGACGTAGTAATTCGACTTAGGGAACTCTCACAAGGGAAGCAGGCAGCACCGCTTCTGCTGTGGAATATCAAATTACTGCGGTCCCCAACCCGCCTGTCATGCGTGAAGATTATGCCAAACCCCCCAAAGCTATGAAAGCCTTAGCGGAGGCCTTTATCTAGCAGTGGTTAGACAAAGGTCTCCGCTATCGCATCTATAGGCTGGAGAAGAAGAAGAAAAATAATTACGTTATGTAAAGTAATTAATTAGTTACGTGAAAATATAAAACAATCTTGCCACAAAAGATTGACTTCAATGGTGAACTTTACTCATTAAGTTTGGAAAAAAACCTAGAAATAAATGTGAACTCTACTTTTAAATTCAATCAATCAAAGCAGTCTAATGCCACCAATTAGTATATTTTTCTAATATGTACCACAATTCAAATTTTTTCATAAACATTTGTAGCCAATCAAAAATAATAACCTCAATTAAAGCTAATTTTAAGCGTTTATTCCTTTAATGATAATTAAAAAGAATAAACGTTGCTTTAAAATTCTTTTAACTAGGTTTCATTCACTTATTTAAGTAAGTTAGAAAGTTCTTCCCAAGTTTGGTCAAATGTTTTGCAAATAGCCACTCGAGTCTGTTTAGCGCGTAGTTAAAGTGTTGGTTTATTAATTCTGTGTTCGTTAGTTATTTTTAAACGGTTTCAATTCAGCAGAGTAATTGCTCAAAAACAATAATAAGGTTTCGTTTTGACAAATCAACGATATTCATTGCGCTATTTTTCTTATTGAGCTGACATACTTTTTAACTAAATAAAAAGAATAAACGTTTCGTTTCACGTTTTAAACATGGAGCAACGAATCAGCAATATGCTTCAAAATGATTTAAATTGATAGGAATAGTCTGTTACATAATTTGGGAGCAGTTTGCTTTCATTTATGTAATATTTTATTTATTAACACATGGATTATTTTATCGATTATCTTTAACAAACTTCCCGACGTAATAAAAAATGAGTCATTTTCATTATTAAAAAAGAAATTGACAATTTGGGATGTATCCAAGGTATGAAAACCAAAAAAATAATTAGTCCATCTTATAGATATTAAAAAAAATTAAGACCCGTATTTTTTATTTTGTCGAAATTACCAAAAACTACTGAGATATAGCGTATTAAAGTTACGGAGCGGGGGCTAATTACGTCACGCCGTGGTATATTTTGTACCACGGCGTGACGTCATGCGACATTTCAAATCAATATATCTTCTAAGTATTTGAATGAAAGAAAAAATAAAAAATACGTGTTCAATATTTTTTATAAATCTATCTGATGTACCTTAAATTATTTTTTAGGATACAACCCAATTATACCTACTAATAGACAAATGTTAATACTCATTTAGAGAATTTCTGTCAGATGAGAAGTTATATTGATAATGTGACATCTCTGTATTACTGACTTGTAGATCTGAACTGTATTGACCATAAACCGGACATATATTTTTGACTTGACGTGATGAATTGTGTTGTTTTTAATTTCATTTGACATGGTTAATTTATATTTATTTGATTTGACGATGTGTATTCATAATATGCATCGAATGAGATGTTCTATTATTATCGAAGACTTATTTATTTAAGCTTTTGTTTGCATGCCTTAGTTAAGGTAGTCAGTATAAGGATCTACTAAAACTTAATATCTGTATTTTGTACCTACTTTCTATGCAAATAAAGAACTATTTCTATTCTATTCTAATTATGTAATAATATCAACGGAGGGAGGAGGCCAATTCCTAATAATTTGTGCCGGTGGGCAGGATATATTGCTCGCAGAACAGACGACCCATGTGTGGCTGAAAGGTTCTGGAGTAGCGACTGCGTATTGGAAGGCGTAGCTTTAGAAGGTCTAACAAACAAGGTGGGTCGACGGTCTTGTGAAGGATGCAGGAAACCCGTTGGAAGCAAGAAGCACAGAACTTGGAGACCATGTCCAGCAGCGTTCGTGAGTTGGCAATGATGATGTTAATGGCTATCATGCTTTTAGGTGAAAGAAATAAAGAAAAATTTGTTTATTGACATTAAAGTAAAAAAAAAACAATCTTCATGCTTTTGCAGCAAATTCTAACCCGCTAAGCCCTTGGACGACCGACACTTGGTATTCCACTTCCATAGTCCCAATTATTTACAATGACCAAAATAAGTGTTATTTTACCTATAGCCGCATAGTAAGACCCCGAACTCCGACTTCGTGTGAAGCTCAAGTAGTTACCAATTCGCCTTCACCGGAATGCTCATATTCTTTTGTGGGACGATAAAAAGGTTGATGATGGCTTTCAATTTCTTTGTAACTCAAATACTAAATCTTTAAGGTTTACATATTTGCGCCAATGACAGTCCCATTTATAGTTCAGAAAAATCTCTATCCATTCTTTGTTGCCTGGAAGAGATTGAATTAGCGATAAGGCCGACCATTGTATATTTTGTAGCGTTAAGTAATTATATTTTTATATTAATATATAAATATTAATATATTAATATATGTTTTGGTGTACAGTAAAATATAAATAACAGATCACAAGGTAACCAAATTGTAAGAAAATACTTCGAGCTATAACAAATAAACCATCTTGCTGTTGTGAGCTTTTGATAGACCTGAGTGTCACTGTTATAACATCATATTGTACGTCCGCCTCGTAACCGTTTAACGTTTAATATCATTGTGGGTTTTACGAGGACTTCTCTGTAGTTACGGAACACATCAAACAATACGATTTCTTCGAATAAACACAGTATTCCGAAATTATTGTGGCTTTTCTTAAAGTTGACTCCATTTGAACTAACGATGCGAATAAATAAGGGGAGCACGCGAAGGAAAATGAATAAGAAATACAGAACAGTTGCATTCCGTTTCACGGCTGAAAATTTATTCTGTAAAACGAAATCGTGCGGAAAATTGCAATTTAGAAGTAAAAGGGGGAATGCCAATAAGCCATCGATTATGTAGATGCAAGGCTTTTGTGCAGAGCTGCAGAGTTATCATTGCATTCAGTTCGCCGTTTCGCAACGATTTGTCAGGATATTTTCAAAGGGAATTTTCGTTTACGGTGTTTTCAGCGTTGAAACTTGTGGGTTAGTTCGACTTTATGACGCTACCTATGAAATTTATTGGGCTCTGGCTTCACTAAGAGCCTATAACTTTTGGATACTCTCGCGGTTATTCGGCCAAGCGTCAGTTCACGTTCACGGTAGGTATATAGCTAGCTGAATCATCACTGAGTTTTGGATTCTTTATAATGCCCTGTTGTAAAAAATATGTATTAAGTAACACAAAAAAAAAAACCATACAACCACCAAGTCATACCGATTTATTGTTTTTTACAGGTCAGGAATGAAAAACTAAAAAAAAAAAACTGTAGGAATGAATGAAAGTCATCTACAGAATCATTCATCATCATTATCGACCTTTTTATCGTCCCACTGCTGGGCACAGGTCTCCTCTCATACAGAGAAGGGTTGAGTGTAATCACTACGCTTGCTCAATGCGGGTTGGCGATTTCAGACTTAAAGTCCAGGTTTCCTCAAGATGTTTTCCTTCACCTTCAGTCATTGGTGTCCAAGATATACATAGAAAGTACATATAACTTTAGAAAAGTTACATTGGTACTTGCCTGACCCGGAATCGAACCCGCGCACTCATACTTGAGAAGCTGGTGTTTTAACCACTAGGCCATCACGACTTTTTTTGAATCGAACTTTTTCGATCTACAGAATAGAATCTCTTTAATATGCACACCATATAATTCACAGAACATACATATGAAGATTTTACAATGGACGGTATTTTCCTATTCCTTGTACTCCACACCTAGTCTTTAAACTTGTACATATGTCTGTAATGTTATTTATTTATTTATTTATTCTTTATTGTACACCAATCAAACATCGAACAAAATACATGGAACATAAAACATACCTACAATGGGCGGCCTTATCGCTAATGCGATTTCTTCCAGGCAACCAAAGAATGGACAGATTCTCCTGAACCACATATGGGACTGTCGTTGGTGCCAAATATCATGGTTACAATTTACTAAAGTAGATACACAAATACATACATAAATACATAGATACTTTAATAGTATAAATAGCCATTAACCCCCTTATTCATAAACGCTGCTTAAAGTTAACTAGTGATTAGCGATTTTTTAAACATACATTTTAGACGCTTGCACGTCACTTAACTTTAATAATCCATTATGAATAAACCCCTTAAACACTGTGGTGTTTATTAATAAAGGATGATTTAAGTTAAGTGACGTTACAAGGTCAAAAATGTATGATTAAAGAATCGCTAATCACTAGTTAACTTTAAGCAGTTTTTATGAATAAGGGGAAAAGTGTTTATTTAACAAGATCATAACGACAAGGAGTGTTCCCTCACAAGTCTCTTGAATTCCTGTAACGATTGTGCGCGTTTAATTTCAATTGGCAATGCATTCCACAAACGAGGGGCCTGAACAGTGAAAGATTTATCTAGGAACGTGTTGTTGTTAAAAAAAGACTCACCTGTCGTATTCTATCCGCATGACGTGCTCCATACTGCTAGAGTTCCTTCTAATGTGGAAAGGAATTAGCTACCACCGCGTAGGAAACATATTATTGTACTCAACTGCCGTCTTCCTTTCTATTCGTTTTTCTGAGTGAATAGGCTCTTAATAAACTAGCGCGCTTTACCATCACCGATCGCTTCACTGCTGACCATCAGGCGGGATTGCGGTCAAGCGCTAGTTTATAATTATTAAAAAAAAAACTTCAAGGTTGATTGGGAATATCTGACAGTTTCGTTAATGCTTTAGAGATAAAGTTGAAAATCAGATAAAGGAATCTTAGAGATTGTAGTAGTACATCATTTGAAAGAACGTTGCTTTTACACTTTGTTTGTGCACAAACTTAATTCCTGTATCTTATTAATGGACATTCAGCATAATATTAGAAGCATATATATTTTATTTTAATCAGGAATCTTACAGAATGCCATTTAAAAGTTTTCAGCCCCCTAATCGGCGAACACATTTTTGTCAAATGATTGCGACTAGTTGGGATTGTTTGGACCACCCATTGGTCCGTTCGGTCCAAACGATCCCAAACTAGTGGCAATCATTTTTTTTTAAATACTTATAAACTAGCACTTGACCGCATTCCCGCCTGATGGTAAGCAGTGATGCGATCGTTGATGGTAAAGCGCGCTAGTTTATTAAGAGCCTATTCACTCAGAAAAACTGAGCGAATAGGAAGGAAGACGTCAGTTGAGCGAGGTGATGCAATGTTAAACCCAACAACACGACCAACGATGCTGCGCCAAAGGGAGCTTGATCTGAAGACCCTCCACGACCAACCTCCCAACACAACAACATTTGGCGCATTGTACCCGGCACACATCGCAACACAACTGCTCAGACCCGTCCTCCGAACGGCTTCACCAGACATCATGCCGGAACACGACAAATCGCTTGGCGGCAAGGCTTTGTCTGGTGGATGGTAACTTCTGCCGGCGGCCGATGTTATGGCCTACCACCGAGTGCCAAAAATGTGTTCGCTGATTAGTTGGCAGTTTCCTATATCATTTTTATAATGACAACCAGCACTCTTATGATAAATGAGTATTTAGAGTACGTTGGGACTGACATACGCATTGCGATTATAAATTTCCCTAAACAAAAAAAAAGAATAAAAAAACATTGAGCACTCTAATAATAACTTAAGTGGCAGTGGGCAGGGCACATTGCTCGTAGAACCAATGGCCGATGGGGCAGTAAGGTTCTGGAGTGGCGACCACGTACTGGAAGGCGCAGCGTGGGGAGGCCCCCAACAAGGTGGACCGATGACCTGGTGAAGGTCGCGGGAAGCCGATGGATGCGGGCAGCACAAGACCGGTCAGCGTGGAAAGCCTTGGGGGAGGCCTTTGTCCAGCAGTGGACATCCATAGGCTGAAGAAGAAGAAGAAGAGCACTCTAATTGCATAACACACTTTTACTACTAGTTGGAATCATTTTAAGGCGTGTTGCTAATCCATTGCTCCGTATATTCGGAAAACGTGTTTGCTCCATAACGTAAATAACGCAATGAATATTGTTAAACTGTCAAAATTAAACCCTTTGCTACTGATGTGTTACGCAATTACCCGGCTGATATTGAATTGTTGAATAGCTAAATCAGCGTTAATATTGCCATTCCTGGAACACTGGTCTCTTCTCTGTGAGAAGGAGTGGGCGGTAATCCACCTCACGAACCCAATGTAATGTGTTCCATTGTTTTCAAATTTTTCGTGTTAGGACATGTTATGCATCGATACACACGGGCCAATTAAAAATGTACATAATTCATTCGTAATGTAAGTAAAGCACTTGTTTGGGTTCAAACCCGCGACATAAAACTTACCGCTGGGCCACTACTGCTCTGCACTGAAGTGTTGAGTGAAAAACTTAAAATTCTTCCTCATTGCACTATTTATGGAGCATTCTGAGTGTCGTCCCTCTTCATCTACTTTTTCTTGTTTTTCCAAGTTATACAGAACGCCAGCCCATCATTAGAGAATTGGGGCGATTCTAAACCGTCCTGGGTTGATAATTTTCGTCGGTTATGAAAAAAATGTATTGTCTCATAGTACAGCGCAATACCTACGCGACCAAAAAAAAAATATGGAACGGTTTTTTAGGAATCTTATTTTTTTGGTAATAAGTCGGTAATATGGTGATAAGTCGTGGTGGTCTAGTGGTTAAAACACCAGCCTCTCAAGTATGAGTGCGCGGGTTCGATTCCAGGTCAGGCAAGTGCCAATGTAACTTTTCTAAAGTTATATATACTTTCTAAGTATATCTTGGACACCAATGACTGAAGGTGAAGGAAAACATCTTGAGGAAAGTGAAGCGTGGTGATTACGCTCAATCCATCTCTGTATGAGAGGAGACCTGTGCCCGGCAGTGGGACGATAAAAAGGTTGATAATGATAAATTTTTTTTGGTGCGTTAATTTTTGACACTCTTTAAACTGCACACTATGTATGTAAAACACTAAACTTATCCCGCCTATATCGGAGCAAATTTACCAGAAAAAGCTTACTAAATCTTTGTAAATACAATGTTCACTCGTGAATAATGGAAAAAAGGAAATAACAATTGCTGCATTGTGGGCTGAATGACGAACGTCGTAGGCGTCGACTGACGAAGATGGATTACAGTAATATGTAAAGATTTATTGTTAGGTACTCCGGGTAATTCTCTGAAAGTAAGATAAATATGTAGATTGTAGATATATAAATAAAATAAGGGTTTCTAGACGCATTTGTTTAATCATGTTCTTGAAAATCTCCAATGTTTTGTGGCACACTGATGACATGTCTCGAAAGTAGCAGCAGTTCACTCTGTAGGGTAATACTTGCGTAATATACTATCAGTAGCAATGGGTTTGATTTTGACAATTCAACAACATTCATTGCGTTATTTACGATGTTGAGCAAACATATTTTCTGAACATATGGAGCAATGGTTTAGCAATTGGTTTCAGAATGATTTCAAGTGATAGTAGTAGAGTTCTACGCAATTAGGGTGCTGGTTTGTCGTCAGACTGGCGAGCGGTCGGAAGTTCAAGTCTAGTCCTCCTTTGACCTCTTTTACTTAAGAGTTCTTATAGCGATTGTGAATACCAATACAAACCATTTCTCGTTTAATGGTACAAAACGAAGAAACCTGTAATAAGACTGTACATAATGCATAAAGAAAAAAATAATAATAGTCATTGCCAGCTACTGATGTAAACTTACTTCTGACTTTCAACTATGTTGGGGTCAGCTTCCAGTTTAACCACATGCAGCCGCATACCAGTATTTTACTTGGAGCGACTGCCTATCTGACCTCCATAACCTAGTTACTCGGATTTGGAGGTAGGCAGGCAGTCCTACCAAGGGGCATCGTGACTGCTGGTCAGACTTTCCGGTTTCTGACGCCGCCAATCAACGGCTTAACGTGATTTCCGAGGCACGGCCCTTTTTTTTTTTTGTTTGGGATGGCAAATCATCAAATGACCTCTCCTGCTCTGGGCGAAGAGGAAGCGCGTGTCAGACTGACTAAAACCTACTCTGTTTCTTCACTTGCCTGTGCGCCAGGGCCATGGTTTAGGCATGGCCCCTCTGTGTAAAGTTCGGTATGTAAAGATGGTCATCCATCCACAGACTGACCGCGGCACGCGAAGCCTAACCTTACCGATTGACCTAAGCTGCAGTTGTTATTTAGTCACGAGACCCTCACTTCTGTTATTGACTCATCATCATCATCTCAGCGTTAATGCCAGTCGCATCCGAAGCTTTTTTTACTTACTACTACGGAGTCTGGGGTCCGCTTTACCAGTCCAACTGCTGATTTTGGCTTAACTTAGATATTTTCCGTGAAGCGACTGCCGTCTGACCTTCACAACCCAAAGGCGATATCGCAGCATTGCAGTTAGAACAATTGTTGAACTTTTGAGGGCTTCAACAACCCGTAACGACTGCCATTAGACGTTCGTATGGCAACCGGGGCCAACAGCTTAACGTGCTTTCCGAGGCACGACCAGACCAGTGCAAATATTCATATTCGTGCATACAAATATTTGCGCTGCGCGGGGATCGAACCCGCGCCTCTTTGCAGCGGCCGCGTTCGCTACCGCTACGCCACGGAGGCTGTCCAACTTCTGTTATTGACTAAATTATTTAATTTAGTATGTAGTGACATCTGACGAGCTAGTCTTAATGTGTACCGCCGGTATCGTGGCCAGCTACGTGACACCAGTCAGCGGAACACGACGCCGACACTTCGTGTACTATTAGGTGTAGTTAATTATATTATACAGGGTGTATCTGACATCGTAACGCAAACTTCGCGAAAAGGCTAGACCGCATGCCACTAATAAAATTATAATAATCATTTATGTCGTTATTGAAAGGTTACAGAATTCACAATGTTTGAAAAAGTGTCGGCTCGGCCTTTGAACGCTGCAAGCGTGCCGCCGTGAGGGTTTGTAGGTATGACGTTTATCTCTGATGTGAACTCTATTAAATCAGCTGATAAGATAGTTCTACGAGTTTTGTTTTCATTGCGCTTTTTTGTGTAATTAGCGAATTAATTAATTTTTACTTTAAAATCTTATTAGGTTATTAAAGTATAGCAATTATGAATGGTCTAAAGTGAAAAAACTACATTATTTTTTTCAAATCATGAAAAAGCCGACGAAAAATTCCACCACTGGGGGGTTCAGGATCATGTACTTGATCCATGGTACTCGTTTGTGCGTCGACGTCAGATACACTCTTTATGTATTTATAGTATTTTAAGTTTTTATGTTAATATACACACATCAAAAGTGTCTAGGGATCAAGCATTTTTATGCGGATTTCTTGAGATTGAGATGTGGCTTTGTAATAAATTTATGATTTTATAAATTTATATGGATCCTTTTTGGTGCATTTCATAATTTGAATCAGGAACTGTGAATCAAATTCGAGTAAAAGATGAAAATCAGCTGTCAATATTTTCCCTATAAAAACATATAACGCATTGAAGACATTATTAGTGCTACTGTTTCCCTACTACTGATTAAAACCAACGTTATTATGGAGCAGCGACGTCATTTAAGCAGGGAAGAAATGCTCAGAGCCGTGGGAATGATAGAAGCTGGTTCCCGGCAACGTACTGTGGCTTTAGCTCTGAATACAAGTCAGAGTGTTATCAGTCGACTTTGGACACGTTACCGAAGCACTGGTACCGTGGCTGAGCGCCATGGAGGACGGTATCGCTGTACCACACGGAGACAAGACCGATACATTCAAATCTTAACTCGAAGAGCTCCAACAATAACCGCCATGATGTTAGCCGTGAGGCTTCATCACTCTTCAGGGAACTTAATTAGCGACCAAACAGTCAGAAACCGCTTGCATGAAGTGAACCTTCATTCCCGAAGACCGCTACGGGTACCACCTATAGCAATGCACAATCGTAGGATTCGATATCAATGGGCTCTTGAACACAGAAATTGGGCAGAAGAACAATGGCGTTTCGTGTGCTTTTCTGATGAGTCTCGTTTTGGTATGAGACCGGATACAAGACGTATACGACACTGGAGAACCCCTGGACGCCAACAGCGATTAAAATCCTGCCAGGAAGTCCATCCTTATAGTGGTGGAACCATCATGGTATGGGCGGGTATTTGGATCGGCGGAAGAACTGAGTTGATTTGGATCAGAGGCAACCTCAACGCTCAAATTTATGCTGAGACGATTGTATCAGACGTCATCGTTCCTCTACAAGTGCAAATCGGTCCCTTATTTCGGTTAATGCATGATAATGCACGACCGCACACCGCAAGAGTTGTAAGACAGACTCTCGCCGCAGCTAACATCAATGTCCTGCCCTGGCCTGCTCAGTCGCCAGACTTGAACCCGATTGAGCATGCATGGGATATGCTACAGAGAAGAGCTCTGCCGAATATGGAGGGTATCCAGTCGCAAGAAGACCTTTTTTTGTTGTTGCAACGAACATGGGCGGCCATTCCACAGCGTGATTTGGATGAACTCATTTTGAGTATGCCAAACCGATGTTCTTGTGTTGTTAGTGTTCGCGGTAGAAACACGGATTATTAATTGTTTAAGTTACCCAATAAAATTTTAGAGAAAACTGTTATTTCAGTCTTTTTTTCGAACTTTTGTGTTAGTGGTTCAAATGTCAAATATCCCTTTATTAGGAAAATGGCAAATTTCTTTATTAATGCAAAGGTGACTTGGTTTATCGTTACTGTGACAAACGAAAACACTTTATTTGATGAATCCTTAAAGAAAATTTTAATTAATATCAACCAGGAGAAAAGTTATTGCAAAAATATATGTTGATCCCTAGACACTTTTGATGTGTGTAGTATTGTACAGGGTTTTTCATTAAGAGCGCTCGAACTTTGAAATGAAATAAAACAATCTGTTTAAGTTTACCACAATTTTTATTACATTTTAAAGAATATTCAATGACATTATGTGTGGAAAATAATATCAGCCAAATGGCCACCGCGACTCCGCTGTAGATGGTTTATTCTAGTGGACAAATTTTGAAGGACGTCTTCGCATAAATGGGGCTCAATTTCACGAAGAACGCGAGTTATGTTGGTCTTTAGGGCAGCAATTGACTGTGGTTTATCTGCATACACTAGATATTTTACGCAGCCCCACAGAAAATAATCGAGCGGTGTTAAGTTACATGATCTCGGGGGCCAGTTGATGTCGCCACCACGCGAGATGACGAAGCCCTCGATCTTCTCTTTCAAAAAATTTAATATTTCCCGTGCTGTATGGCAAGTGGCGCCGTCCTGTTGGAACAACATGTTTGTAAGATCTATACCACCTACCCTAGGCCAAAAAAAATTGTTATCATCGTTCGATATCGGTCGCCATTGACAGTGAGCTCGGCTCCTTGCGCATCTTCGAAGAAATAAGGGCCGATAATACCGCCGGACCAAAATTCACACCAAACAGTTACTTTTTCGGAGTGTAAAAGCACCTGATGAATCTCTTGCGGATTTTTATTGCACCAAATCCGGCAATTTTGTTTATTAACAAAGCCGCTTAAGAAAATGAGTCTCATCAGTGAAGATGTTTTTTTTTTGCATAAGCAGGATCAGCTGCCAGATGCTCTAACGCCCAATCAGTGAATACACGGCGCTGCCTGTGGTTATTGGGTTTTAGCTCTTGAGTTAATTGAACTTTACATGGATGAGAACCCAAATCTCGGCGCAAAATTCGCCATGTTGATGTCGCAGAAAGACCCAGTTCTTGCGCACGACGCGGAATGGATTGTCTGGGGTTTTCTCGCACACTGTCTCGAATGGCAACAATATTCTCCAACAATCTTGCGTTTCTTTGACGTGCAGGAACTGCTTCATCGATCACCGACCCGGTTGTCTCAAATTTTTTTATCAAAAGACTGATTGTGGACTCTGCAGGACGGCCATGAACGCCACAAATTGGACGCAACGCGCGGAACGTAAGACGAATAGAGCATTGATTTTGATAATAAATTTTAATAATTTCTACGCGTTGTTGAAGCGTGTAGCGTTCCATGGTGAAATGTCATGACTAAATATGTATTCATGCCAAATTTGACAGCTATCGCATTATAAAGATGGCCGCTATGCGCTGTTAAAGTTCGAGCGTCCCTATTGAAAAACCCTTTATATGTTTATATTGGTCTTGATGCCCGAAATAAATGGAATAAATAAATAAATTAGCCCTGTGCATATAATATCACTTTTTGGATTTTTGGTAGTCTGCGCGTTGTCAGTATCCCTAGTCTAACAAACAGTCTCACTAAGGAGTATGGTATCATTTGATCAGATTAGAAGCCGACGTAGTCTTCCTTCCTATTCACTCAGTTTTTTGAGTGAATCATCATCATTATCAACCTTTTATCGTCCCACTGCTGGGCACAAGTCTCCTCTCATACAGAGAAGGATTGAGCGTAATCACGACGCATGCTCATTGTGGGTTGCTGATTTCAGACTGATACGCCTGTGGTTGACTGGTAGACAATGCCTAAGGCATTAAGTCCGCCTCTGTACAATTCATCTGTGAAAGAATAAATAAATAAAGTCCAGGTTTCCACATGATGTTTTCCTTCAGCTTGTAATCAACTATGTCCAAGATATAGTTAAAAGTAGTAAACTTAGAAAAGTTACACTGGTACTGGCCTGACCTTGAATCGAACACGTACACTCATACTTGAGAGGCTAGTGTTTTAACCACTAGGCCACCACGATTCACGAGTGAATAGGCTCTATAAACTAGCGTGCTTTACCACCAGCGATTGCAGTCAAGCACTAGTTTAAAGTATAAAAAAAATAGTTGAGATAAAGCTAGGCCGAAGAATAGGAGTATTATTTATAACAACACACAAGAATGTTGTACCCAAGACGTTTGCTCAAGAAAAAAACATCACATTTATACCAGCCACCACGTATTTTCATATCGCTGCCGACTGTACAAACACTGGTGTCTATTCATGACCTTTTGGCAGCATGTGTTTAGTAATCTGACACTAGGGCGCGCTGTTTGCGCTGCAACCCAATACGGCGCATTAAACTGGCTTGTTTTGTCTCCATTATCTTAACTTTGATGCTGCCAACTAGCCACATGTGTTGAATTAAAGTGGGACATTGTATGAAAGATTTCGTTGCAGGAATAATATTTTTTTTTGTTTGTGTTTTTCTTCATGGGATATTTGTTTTTACAGTTGTCAGACGGAGGCAATCCAAAAAAAATTAAATAGATATGAATAATTCGTACTATCCCTAGAATTACCTAAAGTCTGACATTCCTAGATAACCGTAAAATATTACATACCTATGTAAAGTTTTAAACTTTAATATTCTTCTAAAAACTTGTCGCCTTCATGTAATGTTATAATCATAATCTTTATTAATTATTGGGGCATTATTTTTAGATAGGATTATTCATATCAAATTTAAATAAGTATTATTTCGTTTCTTGATTGGTTTGTTAAAATAATTACTCGTATAAATCCAAACATATATCTTACTAGCTGAGCCCCGAGGTTTCACCCGCGTAAGTTGTCCATTAGCTTAGTCACAGGAAATTATTTTTTAATTTTTCACATTATCTACATGATTTACATGTTGCGCTTACAGGTTAATGACCGCCGCATCCTGCGGTATCAAACTTTAATAATAAAGGCGCAAAAAAAGCAAGTCGATACAGGATCGCGCTGTCGCAAATCGGAGGTCAGTGAACCAATATTTTAAAGGGATGTTCTATTTCGTTTGCAATTTTATGCGATTTAGTTTGTTTGAATTTTTTTTATTTTTTTATTTTCTATACTATTTTTTTCCATGATTTAGGATTATTCCTATGAACCAGCATTGTTCGTGTTTTCATTTATTGTCGTATTGTCAGCCCCAGTCTAGGAATTTCTCCTGTGTCGTGGGTGCATTTACAAATACACACATCAAAAGTGTCTAGGGATCAATATATATTTTTGCAATAACTTTTCTCCTGATTGATATTAATTAAAATTTTCTTTAAGGATTCATCAAATAAAGTGTTTTCGTTTGTCACAGTAACGATAAACCAAGTCACCTTTGCATTAATAAAGAAATTTGCCATTTTCCTAATAAAGGGATATTTGACATTTGAACCACTAATACAAAAGTTCGAAAAAAAGACTGAAATAACAGGTTTCTCTAAAATTTTATTGGGTAACTTAAACAATTAATAATCCGTATTTCTACCGCGAACACTAACAACACAAGACCATCGGTTTGGCATACTCAAAATGAGTTCATCCAAATCACGCTGTGGAATGGCCGCCCATGTTCGTTGCAACAACAAAAAAAGGTCTTCTTGCGACTGGATACCCCCCATATTCGGCAGAGCTCTTCTCTGTAGCATATCCCATGCATGCTCAATCGGGTTCAAGTCTGGCGACTGAGCAGGCCAGGGCAGGACATTGATGTTAGCTGCGGCGAGAGTCTGTCTTACAACTCTTGCGGTGTGCGGCCGTGCATTATCATGCATTAACTGAAATAAGGGACCGATTTGCACTTGTAGAGGAACGATGACGTCTGATACAATCGTCTCAGCATAAATTTGAGCGTTGAGGTTGCCTCTGATCCAAATCAACTCAGTTCTTCCGCCGATCCAAATACCCGCCCATACCATGATGGTTCCACCACTATAAGGATGGACTTCCTGGCAGGATTTTAATCGCTGTTGGCATCCAGGGGTTCTCCAGTGTCGTATACGTCTTGTATCCGGTCTCATACCAAAACGAGACTCATCAGAAAAGCACACGAAACGCCATTGTTCTTCTGCCCAATTTCTGTGTTCAAGAGCCTATTGATATCGAATCCTACGATTGTGCATTGCTATAGGTGGTACCCGTAGCGGTCTTTGGGAATGAAGGTTCACTTCATGCAAGCGGTTTCTGATTGTTTGGTCGCTAATTAAGTTCCCTGAAGAGTGATGAAGCCTCACGGCTAACATCATGGTGGTTATTGTTGGAGCTCTTCGAGTTAAGATTTGAATGTATCGGTCTTGTCTCCGTGTGGTGCAGCGATACCGTCCTCCATGGCGCTCAGCCACGGTACCAGTGCTTCGGTAACGTGTCCAAAGTCGACTGATAACACTCTGACTTGTATTCAGAGCTAAAGCCACAGTATACGTTGCCGGGAACCAGCTTCTATCATTCCCACGGCTCTGAGCATTTCTTCCCTGCTTAAATGACGTCGCCGCTCCATAATAACGTTGGTTTTAATCAGTAGTAGGGAAACAGTAGCACTAATAATGTCTTCAATGCGTTGTATGTTTTTATAGGGAAAATATTGACAGCTGATTTTCATCTTTTACTCGAATTTGATTCACAGTTCCTGATTCAAATTATGAAATGCACCAAAAAGGATCCATATAAATTTATAAAATCATAAATTTATTACAAAGCCACACCTCAATCTCAAGGAATCCGCATAAAAATGCTTGATCCCTAGACACTTTTGATGTGTGTATATAAACTCATATTCACAAACAACCAGACCCGGAACAATCACTTGTAGGTCCTACAAATATTTGTTTCATGCGGGAATCATCTTCGCGACACGCAGCGCAGCAGTCAATAGCTTAACCACTGCGCTAACCGTGCAGTTGTATTAATATTAGTTAGGATGTTTTCGAAACAAGGACATTTTGTTTTATTTTTACTTAAGAATAAACCCTAGAGTTATGATATACCTACCCATCAACAAAAAAAGCGTTGAATTACGATATACAGTATGTTAAGAAAACCCTGTCCGACCCGTGAAGGTGTTGTTAGGTATGGATAACTGATTCTACTAATGCATACAAAACCGGGCTAAACTTAAAACAAAAATCCCCCTAAAAAAATAAATATTATTTCGCAAAAAGAGGTAACTTAATAAATGTGCGTTATGCACCATTCCGCGTCCACGTGGCACGTGGTCGCATCGCTATTCGCTCATAATAATACCGGTGTTGACACTTTTTTAATAATTACCAAATTTCGGGGAAGTTGGAAATAATTCGCGGGAAAAAAAGATTATTTCAAAATTCATTTGTATTGGTATCTACTATGATGATTACGTAAAATTTTATATTATATTTGGTCATGTGTTTACCTGACCTTTATTATCCTTAAGGGTCGGACAGGGTTTTCTTAACATACTGTATATAATCAAGGTATCTTAAAAAACGCCTTATAAATCAAACGACTATAAACGAGAACGATACATTTTTATATTTATGTTCTGTAATTTATATGGTGTACATAATAAAGAGTATTCTGTTCTATTCTATTCTATAAAGACGCTTTTAAAACTTTGTTTACATAAATTCACATGGCCACGTATCCGATAGACGCAACAAAATCATCGAAAATCAAAAACGACATGATTATTAAACAAAATGCCTTATCATCGTAATTAAAAAACTTTATAACCTCAAAACCTATTAAAAAGCCCATTATATACGTGACACGTAACTTTTATGAGTGCATATCTAATATTAAAAAAAGCCTGAGACATTTTTTACGTCGAAGAAAATTGCGTTGTAAATCATTAATCATGGCACAATGCGTGTCAGGAGTCGACGCATGCTTTAAGGGGGTCCGAAAGTCCCCATATAATGGGGGAAATGAAAACCTTTTTCGGGACCGGAGCTGGCTTTAGTAAACTTTGTGGTTTCGTTTGTTCCGAGCCAGTTTTATGAAGATAAACCGATGAGTTGTGAAGGTCCTTGGTGATCGTTATGGAGATGTTGTGGGAGTGCCTAAAATATGGGTATGATTGTCTGTATTAAGTGAAAATATGCTTGGCTACGTAATCTTGATATCTTTTGCGTTTCATGTGTTTTATTTCTGCGATTTTTTGCATTGGTGAAATTCGTCACATTCCTAATACCGCGTCTTTCCGTCAATTTAATTCAATTTAAGACTTAAAACAATTTAAGTGACAACAAAGATCGCATCACTGCTTACTATCAGGAGGGATCGGGGTCAAACACTAGTTTATAACATTTAAAAAAGTTTTTACTGTCAGTGTGTGATAATGAAACGTTTTTACAATTAATTAAGAAAACAATCAAAAAGAGTTACCAAAAATTCAACTTGTCAAGCACAACTATTTCTCTATTATCACTTTATGCAAACAAACGTCTATAAAATTACCATGCTAATTAACTAACAAAATTTTATGGGCTCGCATTCAAAATGACTATTCTGGGAAACATTCCCCTCGATATAGCGGCATAATAAAAATAAATTACCAATATTCGCCAAAATGCAACAGAGCAGGGGCTGCTCTGGACATTGTCCGACAATTACCGAGTGTTTCCGATTTTCCCGATATAACCTCGGTAATTGATATTTACGCTACACCAAATCCGAGAATTGGTGCTGCTACCCGATTTATTTATCAGTCAGTTAGTCAATTGGAGGAGTAACTTGATTAATTGATCCGTAACGCTTATTTCAATTTTACGATGAAATGAAAGAAAGAAGAAAGAGAATACATTTATTCAGTACAGACTTAAAGACATACAATACATCTAGCATAAACATACAACAAAAAAAAAAACCTAAATAATAAAAAAAAGCAAAAACCCTTAGGTATGTACAAAATAGCAGCAAAGTAGATAAAAACAGTAATTCGGTGGTAGGCCATAACGTCGGCCGCCGGCAGAAGTTACCACTTACCAGACAAAGCCTTGCCGCCAAGCGATTTGTCGTGTTCCGGCATGATGTCTGGTGAAGCCGTACGGAGGACGGGTCTGAGCAGTTCTGTTGCGATGTGTGCCGGGTATGATGCGCCTAATGTTGTTGTTTTGGGAGTTTGGTCGTGGAGGGTCTTCAGATCAATCTCCCTTTGGCGCAGCATCGTTGGTCGTGTTGTTGGGTTTAACATTGCATCACCTCGCTCTACTGCCGTCTTCCTTCCTATTCGCTCAGTTTTTCTGAGTGAATAAGCTCTTAATAAACTAGCGCGCTTTACCGTCAACGATCGCACCACTGCTTACCATCAGGCGGGATTGCGGTCAAGCGCTAGTTTATAATTATAAAAAAAAGAATCTGCGGTAACAGTCTGTGTGTCAATGTTCCTGAAAGAAAGAAGAAAAGAAAAAGACATTTAATTAAAAAAATGTCCAAATAATGTGTGTAAAATCCGATATAAAGTACTAAAGAGAAAGTATACCATTGGACCTTTTTTCATCAAATGACCTGTCCCGCTCTGGTTGGTTCAAGGTTGCCAAACGTGCCACTAAAAGAGCTGTAGCCAGAGCCAGACGAGACCACTTAGAACCGCTCTACCAGAAGTTGGAATCGTCTGAGGGGCAGAAGCTCATTTACAAGTTGGCACGTTCTAGGGTGAAAGCGGCACAGGATATATCCAAGTGCCGTTGTGTAAAAGACCCTACTGGCAACCTGCTTTGCGAGGATCGCGCGGTGAAGGAGAGATGGCGTACGTACTTCCACGAGCTGCTGAATAAGCAGCACCAAGAGGTGCAGACACCGGAACTCCCTCCGAACCTTGGATTAGTGCCCCCGATAACGCCTGAGGAAGTCCACACGGCTCTTCGTCGCATGGCGAATCGGAAAGCTGTCGGCGCTGACGGAGTCCCCATTGAGGCCTGGAAGGCGATGGGTCCTTGCGGTGTGGGCATGTTAACTAACTTTCTGAACCGCGTGCTCCTGTCCAGGAAAATCCCGAGCCAATGGAGGCTGAGTATTATCACTCCAGTCTTTAAAGGCAAGGGCTCCGTACAGGAGTGTGGTAACTACCGCGGTATAAAGGTCATGTCCCACACCATGAAGATCTTTGAGAGGATTTTAGACTCCCGGATCCGGCAGGAGTGTGCTGTCTCGACGTGTCAATATGGGTTCCGTCCAGGGTACGGAACCATGGACCCTATCTTCGCCCTAAGGATCACCATGGAGAGATATAGATCGAAGAACACGCCTCTGCATATGCTCTTTTTAGACATGCAGAAGGCCTTCGACTGTGTCCCTCGGGGGGTGATCTGGTGGGCACTGAGGTCCAAAGGGGTACCAGAAGCCTATGTTGACATAATTCGAGACATGTACCTCAATTCCGATTCCGTTGTTAAGACCGCTGTTGGCGACACTAAACCCTTCCCGATCACCGTCGGTGTACACCAGGGATCCGTCCTTAGTCCGTTCCTGTTCAGCGTGATATTAGACGTCTTGTCAGACAGCATCAAGAATTCACATGAGCAACCACCCTGGTTGCTCATGTATGCTGATGATATCGCGCTGGCAGACGCGGACAGGGAACGATTGGTGCGGCGGGTAAATGCGTGGAAGAACTCGCTTGAGAGCGGTGGTCTTAAACTCAATGTGGCGAAGACTGTGTACATGGCCAGCAACACCACAGACCCTATGCCTGTGTGCATAGGCGGAGACAAGGTCGAGTGCACAGACCAATTTAAATACTTGGGGTCTGTGCTCCACGCGTCCGGCGACATTGATTGCGACGTTAAAGCACGCATTTCCGCAGCTTGGGCAAAATGGCGTGAGATGACAGGTGTCATTTGTGACCCCAAAATGCCGGTTAAGCTTAAGGGACAGGTCTATAAGACCATCATTAGACCTGTCCTTCTGTATGGCAGTGAGGCGTGGCCTGTGCTTGAGCGACACAAGCAGGAGCTGCGTGTCACGGAGATGAGTATGCTGCGGTGGATGTGTGGAGTTACGCGGAAAGACCGCATCAGGAACTCCCGCATTCGTGGCAGTCTCCATGTCCGTGACATAGCAGACAAACTGCAAGAGAGTCGCCTACGATGGTACGGCCACGTCTTACGTAAACCGGCATGTTACGTGGGTAACAAATGTCTTGCCATGGCGCCTCCGCCGGGCCGGAACAAGCGAGGCAGGCCAAAGAAGTGCTGGCTTGACGTTGTAAGAGATGACATGCGTGCCAACAATCTCACACCACAGGATGCCAGAGATCGTGCGAAATGGAGGCGTAATAGTAGGAAAGCGGACCCCGGGCTCCAACGCGAAGGCCGCGGATGCGACCGGGATTATACGCTGAGATGATGATGATGATGATGATGATGACCTGTCCCGCTCTGGACGAAGCGGACGGGCGTATCACACTTTTACTAACACCCATCCCGTTCCTTTACTTGCCTGTGCGCCAGAGCCAAGATATCTCTTTCGTAGACTCCGCAGCCCCTCGCAGGCATCGGTCTTCGTGGACGCCGTCACGATGTGCTGACATCTCTTTGAGGTATACCTACGTGGAATAAAACGCGCCGTCAACACGGGCCTGCTCCTTACGGGGCGGCGAGCAGAGGGCAAGCCCGCGCCTGCGGTAGCCGGGAGTTCGATGTTGTGTCCCGACTAGGACATCTCTTGCGGCGGCTAGAGGCTCCTTTGCCAGCATCACTGCCTCGCAGCAGGAGGTCAGGGTGATTCCCACAGAAGTTACAACCTGGCATTTCCTCTTGCCTTATCCGGAACAGGAACCTCCCGAAACAGAGAAAGTTTGCCTTATGGCTGTTCCAAAAAGTAATGTATGAGACAGAGATAATTTTAATTATTTTTCTATTGTCAACTCTAGATTATTTATAAATTTAAAAAAAATGTCTCTTCTCGTCTATAGGTAACACGACTACCTAGTTTAGGCACATAATCTTAGGAATATCCAGATACTTAACTTCACCTCTGTTACCATTATTCATGTTCATGAAAATAGAATGTTATTGGCGTTGGATTAGCAAATCTATTCTTCAACAATACATGTGATGATTTCACAGCACCCAAGCTTGATGAACATAAATCAGGAATTCCCCGTTAAGTTCTATTGCCTGTAATGAATTCAATGAGAACCATTTTTTTCATTTACATATGTATTGCATCTGCAGCTAATAACGATTCCGGATTAGAGCACTCACTGGTCGCGCATAACGGTCTTAAAAACAGCGATTAGACTTTTATGTATAACTTTAAAGGATAGCTCACACCAACCAAAATCATTAGATTCCCGCACGGAATAAATATTTGTATCGCCTAGAGCTAGTTACTGCTACCGGTACCAACAGCCGTGTCCCAGCAGTAAGACATTATAGGTTGATTATGCTGATAGCTGCTATCGTAGAGTCAAACAAGAAAAGAAGAAGTCTGACAAATTTTTAGAACCGAAGCAAGGCATTTTTTTTTTTGTTGGGATGGGAAATCGTCAAATGATTTCTCCTGCTCTGGGCGAAGCGAAAGCGTGTCAGACTTTTACTGACTAAAATCCACCCGTGTTTCTTCACTTGCCTGTGCGACGGCCAGGGCCACGGTTACTTTTTAACCAACACGCAACCCTGACCCAGGAGGCATCGGTCTTCGTGGACCCTGTCACGATGTGCTGACATCTCTTAACGGCGCACATGAAACTCAACGGGCCATCGACTCGGGCCTCGTCCTTACCGGGCGGCGAGCTGCCGAAGCAAGGCTGACGACATGGTTGGCACATTGGCTGGGCGATTGACAGCTGTGTTGCGTGTCGCGGGTTTGATTCCCGCATACATTAAAAAAAAGGGGAAAAGAGTTTGAATTTGACTCTAACTTGGCATGTTTTTAATACATTCTGAACGTAATTCACACAATACACCGCTGTTGCTCATAGGCCATAGTCGACTGATTTAGTTCAGTGTGAACGATACTTAAAGGGCTTGGTATTAGCTGGTCTTGTGAGAAAGTCATAATCATCCAATTTATGAACTCGGCGTAATTGGATTAATAAACCGGTGATGTAAGCTTCGTATTATACGGATGACGGTGTTATGAACCTTTAGCAATAAGGTGGGCCTTATAAACGTCATCGTATTTTTTACAACTGAATATTGATGCCGTTTCTTCAGTAGTATTTTAGAGTTTAATGATCAAATTTATCTCGAGCCATTGAATATGATCACGTAAAATTAAATTTCGTTGAAGTGTTTCCCATGGGCAAATAAATTTTTGGTACTTTAAAATATTTCAATACAACATTTTTTTATATATCTAATTTTTTTTCATTAAAAACATCATTATTCTGTGAACTTTCAACTCATTGATTACTTTATGATATAGTTGTTGTTGATTTAAGATAAACACCACAGAATTAATAGTAAACAAACTAACAAGATCCACATTCAAACTGGACGTTTAGTCCAAACAATAAACAGAACATTCAAAACAACTATAGACGAAACATACTTTGCAAAGTTAACAATAATGCGAATAGTTGGCGATCCTCATTTGTTAGTCCGTAACCACAGAGCTTGGAGACGCCACGGCGGTCGCTGCTAGAGGTGGCTTCATAAACACTTTCCTTATAAACCAAACAATAGTTGGTGATCCTCATTTGTTAATCTATAATTATCGAGCACATGCTTCAGTGACCGCTGTTGGAGGTCACATCGTTAACATTCTTCATACAAACCAACCGATGGCTAGCGATCCTCATTTGTTAGTCCGTAACCACAGATCACGGAGATGCGAACTCTGCTAGAGGCGGCGTCTCAAACACTTCCCATACAAAACCAAACGTGTTACCGTTTTCGCACTATTCTTAACATAATAGCTGTATAGGAACTGACGCTTTGAAGGCGATTCGTGGCAGAAATGGGGCTCAATGCACTTTTGGCCCCATAAATTTTATAATTATATTAGCTGTACTTCCGAGTTCCCTACATCTGTTTTCTGTGGTGATTCATGCTCTATGGTCGTACGTAACTGACGTAACTATCTCAGGACAGTAACCACTGACAAATCTGCGGCGTCCGAACGTTTTGTTTGCGATAGTTTAAGACAAGTTAGGCAACTGCGGGCATTATTCAACAATACCGTCCCCATTTAGCAGTGTCAGCCGCACATTTGTACCAATCGGCGGGAAAATTATGCACCCTCCATCCTGTGTAGTGGGATGGCTTTTGATCAGTTTAAGTTGAGAAAGTATTTTACTGGGCTGCAATTAAATACAAAAATTCGTTTGTTTATTAGGGAAAGTAAGTTATGATTTTGGGAAGCTTAACAATTGTAAAGTATTTGTCTGTTTCCCATTAGGTTTCAACCAATATTGAAATCATTACGCAATGGTGATAATTTCATTATTCACATTGTTACAAAAATATCTGATGGGGTCTGTGAGTCAAAATTACTATACGTAGTTTGACATAGTGACTTAGACGGTGCCCCGGTAAACGACGGACGATCTTGAGAAAACAAACAACCAGTATTCCATCATAGGTCTGAATAGAGAATATTTGCACTGGTCTAGTCGTGCTTCTGAAAGATCTAATGGCAGTCGTTACGGGTTGTTAGAGCCCTTAAAAAGTCCAACAATTGGTCTAACTGCAATGCTTCGATACCGCCTTCGGATTGTGGAGATCGGACGGCAGTAGTTTGACGGAAAATATCGAAGTTTAGCCAAAAGTCAGCAGTTAGATTAGTAAAGCGGACCCCAGACTCCAAACCTGAAAAAAGCTGCGGATGCGACTGGGATTAACGCTGAGATGATAATGATGATGACTGGCTGACAATACCAGTATTAACAAAAGGAGCTTCTTTCATTAAATATTCTAATTGATTGATTGGAGTGGCTTGAACTATATGTAATCTTAATACTAAACTATGTATATGTAATCTTATGTAATTATATGTAATACTAGTAGTTATATGTAGGATAATATAATTTTATCAGCCATTTACTCAGTTACTGCACTAATACCTCCAGACTCAAGTTACAATAATTATGTGGTGTCGTATGTCTAATTCTCACAGATTGTGCCAGAGTTCATTGCCCCAATGACAGGCTGAGAACAGTTTCTTCACAGCTATAATAAATTAAACAAAGTTTAGGAAAGATTAATGATGGTACTGAATATTCGATTCTATTTCATTTGAACTCGATTCTAATAGTCGATGATCAATCAACAGTCCAATAGCACTTTCAACATTAAGGTACGTTATTAAAATAAATAGCGGTCAAGTGTGGGAACGACTTTATGACAGGGTTCAGTAAAAAAAGTAGTTTTTCCTGTTCGTATTTGTTCAATTATTTTGTAAGATTCTATTTTATAATTAACACAACTTCTAGTAAGTTCTTTACAAGTTCCTTATAAATTTGACAACAAAACTTCCATTTTCAAAATTCGTTTCCTACATGGATACGTTCAACAATTTTTGTTTGTGTTTAGTTTATGATTTTCCTAGACGAGTCATAATAAACACTTTATCTTTATTTCGTTCTATAGAACCATTCTTATCATACACTTTCAAAGTATTCATCAAAGAACGTTTAGCTTTTGGTCCCGGCATCCATTCGTAGTCCGCAGACCATTGACAGTTAATATTTCTTTTAATAATTCGTTATTATAATTATGATAGAAAATATTAAGCATTCATGAACAACACAGAAGGCTGTTCACATTGTACACCTAATTTACCGTACATTGAGAAACAAACACTAGTGTAGTAACAACAACCCGTAAAAACTTGTTAATTTTGCATGCAGCCACAAATGCTACCGGCCGTTACGTGTTATGCTAAGAGCACAGTAAACCGTTCGTTAGCGTAACTTTCTATTATGTGTATGTTTTAACTCTATTCATGGAATTTTTAAATTGAATTTTTCTAACTTTTTTTAAAGGCTGAGGCAGGAGGCGCAAATAGACGACTCATATGTGGGAAAAAACATAATCATTTGTACTGTACATAAACACTCATAATTATTAAACTATATTGATTTATTATTATTCTTGAGGAAAGACCGCGGATCGGTAAAAGCAAATTAAGGTGTCTGAAAGCGGGTGAATGAGTGTTGCTAAAAACCGAGTTGAATGGTGTGCAATAGGAGAGGCCTGTATCCAGCAGACCTAAAGCAGTCTGATGAAGTATATGCTATAATCATCATTTTGGGGACAGCAGTGGCAGCCCAGTAGTAACGGTCCTGATTTAAGAGTAAGTGCTAGTTGCAACCATCCAGGAAACTACATAGGTGTAAATAATTACATCTCAAAAATGTTCTCAAAAATGGTCAAAGAAATCATCACGTTTTACAACCAAAAATTTGAAGACATGTGTTATATGTTTCTACATTTAATAAATCGTGGAAAGACAGCCCACTTTAACTATTAACTATAATAATTATTTATTTATTTAAAGACAACAATGGTCCAATGGTTAGTAACTTATCTACTAAGGATTAGTAACACTTAAAAACTAATCATGCCTGCCGCACAAGCAATGCTAACCAGTGCCTAAGCACCGGCGCATCGTACTTGTCGGCCATGGCTTGTAGAATACTGTTAGCGCTGGTCCTAGTTCTGCAACGAGGCCGCCTTTTTCCTCATGATGGCATGAAAGTCATTATCCCGCGCCATAGCCAACATGCCGGACGCACTGCAGTAACTACAGACTAGACTATAAAGAACTACTAAACGTTAGTATAAAAAATCTTTTAAATAATTAACAAAATAAAAATATCATGCATTATTATGATACATGACTTCGCTTGAAACACCCTATATTGCGACTGTAGTCTGAGTCGCGGAGAGGAGTGGCAATATCTTTACCAGAGTTCATTTAATCCATACTAAATTAGTATGGATTACTAAATTACTAAATTAGTATGGATTAAATGAACTCTGGTACTAATATTATAAACGTGGTCGCTCACAATGGGCCTCATACGAAGGCTCAGAGTCACACAAAGGGAAATGGGAAGAGCTATGCTCCGAGTTTCTCTGCGAGATCGAATCAGAAATGAGGAGATCCGCAGAAGAACCAAAGTCACCGACATAGCTCTGCGAGTCGCTAAACTTAGGTGGCAGTGGGCAGGGCACATTGCTCGTAGTACCGATGGCCGATGGTGCAGTAAGGTTCTGGAGTGGCGGCCACGTACTGGAAGACGCAGCGTAGGGAGGCCCCCAAAAAGGTGAACCGATGACCTGGTGAACGTCGCGGGAAACCAATGGATGCGGGAAGCACAGGACTGGTCAGCGTGGAAAGCCTCGGGAGAGGCCTTTGTCCAGCAGTGGACATCCATAGGCTGAAGAATAAGAAGATCAATATTATAAATGCGAAAGTAACTCTGTCTGTCTGTTACGCTTTCCCGCTTAAACCTCTCAATCGATTTTGATGAAATTTGGCACAGACTATCTTTAGACTCTGAGAAAGGACATAGGCTACCTTTTAAGGAAAAAAAAATTATATTCCCGAGGGAAATCTAAAAAGCGCGATATAACCGAATTTCACGCGGACGAAGCCGCGGGTGGAAAGCTAGTAAAGTATATTTTTCAAAAATCGTTTCTTTTTTCACTTTATTACAAATGTTTAGTAGTCAATGAATAGATTAAGAAGTCTGTGTCTCAACAGCGCGAACACATAGGTTCATTATATCATAATCCATAATAGAAAACTATTTCGAATTTGAATACGGAACCTTAAAATCGTTGTGGGCGGAAGGAACATGAACTATTGTCGGATCGACACGTGCTCTATCCGGCACACCTGTCTAGCACTCAGTGACAAATGGACGGTAATCGGGACGTCTACTTTCATAGGATGTTTGATATCAAAGAGTCTTGCTTTTATTGTACATTTTTTTTTTAATGTGAAATTAATTCATAGGCACTTAGATCGAATCCCAGCAATGAAATTATTTCACCAGTTTCATTGATGAATTTCACCATTTGTGCTATGCCAATGTTTAAACATAAGCTACCAAAGTTTTTACCACAAATTATAAAGTAGTTGTATATAAGTGTGTACTCATAATTTTATCATTTAGAATATTCGAATTGATTATACGAAAATCAGTTGACTTTTACCTTTTTATATGTTGCTGTCATTTCAAAATATTTATTCTCCGATTAAAGTTATCTGACTATTGAAAACCGGCATACAGACTCAAAAGATAGCTAATTAAAACCGTGTACTCAATTGGACAACCGTCAAAAATACTTAATAAATCCTCTAAGTCTAAAATTAGATCCGGATCTCGTTTAGAAACAGGCTATATCGGTCTGTTGTATAAAAGGCTAATATGAGAGGAACAAAGCGTAATTACAGGCATCCATTATCATTAATGAACCCTTACCGGCGTAGAAGAATACTTGTTTAGGTTTGTTTGTTTTTCATGATTCCGACCTTACTCTTACCCAACAGAAACTGGTTCTCTTTTGTTGGTTTAATAATCATACTTTGTCTTTAAGACTGTGTTGTGTTGATGCGATGTTGTTGGCTACAAGTACACTTTGTATTCTTGTTAATCAAAACTTGAGAAATAGTTGCAAAACAATGTTTTCCTTTATACCAAATATGCCTGAGAACAATGTTACACAACTTATGTTCCTCATGAATATGAGATTTGTTTCTCTGCATATAAGTAGTAGAAAAATTACGACATTTAACAATAAATAGTCTAGATCGTGGCTTAATGGAAAATTTCGAAGTTTAGCCAAAACAGCAGTTAGACTGGTAAAGCGGACCCCAGACTCCAAAAGCTGATAAAGCTTCGGATGGGACCCGGATTAACGCTGAGATGATGATGATGAGTCTAGATGGTGGTAAGTTAGGCCTTAATAAAAAGCAGCATTAAGTATTTCATCAGTTTTCAAAGCGCCCTAACCAAATTCCATTAAAATTGTTGTACAAACATAACGAAATTGAAAATATTTTTCGTTACACCTAAGCAGTTTAGTACATGGGTAAATATTTTTATATGCATTTAGTTAAAACCGAGTTTAGTTAAGCCGAGACGTGAACACTAACGGTCAGACTAGTCCATAAGTTTAAAGCCGCTCAGCGAGCTATGGAGCGGACTATGTTGGGCGTCTCTCTGAAGGACCGCACCAGAAATGAGGTGATCCGACAGAGGACCAAAGTCACAGACATAGCTGAGAGGATTAGCAAGCTGAAGTGGCAATGGGCTGGTCACCTATGCCGCCGGGCCGACAACCGTTGGGGTAAACGAGTCCTCGAGTGGAGACCGCGTCTCGGCAAACGTAGCGTAGGACGCATTTGGGCGAGATGGAGCGACGACATCAAAAAGGTGGCTGGTAGCGGCTGGCGTAGAACTGCTCAGGATCGAGCTTGTTGGCGTGCCATGAAAGAGGCCTATGTCCAGCAGTGGACGAGTAGAAGCTAATGATGATGATGATGATGTTGACTTTACAAAAAGCCACTTCAATTTAATCTATATAGATATGTATATATATACATAAACACATATCATATAAAATGGACGTGAAGACTGCGAAGTCTGCGAACCGTTGAACGTAAGGTGGGACACCGTCAGCCTAGGTGGAGCAAAGATCTTCGTAGGACGGCTAGTAGTAACTGAATGAGTGATGCCGAAAATCGAGTTAAATGGCGTGAAATTGGAGAGGCCTTTATCCAGCAGTGGACTTCTATGGGCTGATAATGATGACGATGATGATATAAAAATATAAAGAAATGTAAACTATTACTAAAAGTCTGAATGTTCGCAATTACATCGTTTCTAATTATCTGGCCAGTAATAGTACCCACCCGAAAGCGCTGTACGCGACTTATATTCGTAGGTTTGCTCATGGGCAGCGTTTAAAATTATACAGAGTACCTTACTTATCGGCACAAGTCCGTAGCATGTGTTCGTTTTTAGAGGGTGATTGGCGACCCAGATTTAACTCAAAATGGTCTCCAAAGCCACAGGCGTAGAGTAGCCAGCCTTTCGGTATTCTATAAAAAGCATTTTGGTGAATGTGCGACGGAATTGCATGATTTAATTCCCCCATCTCCATTCCACCATCGGACGACCCGTCGTACGGCGAGTTACCACTCTTTCGCTGTTAACACAACTACTATCCGGATTTAGTGTTTCGCCTCCTCTTTTATACCGCGTACATCGAGGGACTGGAACAATTTGCCAGCGGCGGTGTTTCCGTCGGACTACAATTTGAAGAATAAAGAGGCTCTTGATAAACTAGTTCGCTTTACCATGAAAGATTGCGTCACTGATTACCATCAGGCGGGATTGCGGTCAAGCGCTAGTTTATAATTTATAAAAAATAAAAAAAAAACAAAATTATCAAGTCGAATATTTTTAGAAGATGACATCTAGACCAACTACATGATACATTACATAGCTCCTAACCTTTATATCGGTAAGATTTGTAATAAAACTGCCAAAGCTTCAGACTTTCTAGATCCATATAGAAATTAGTCAAGCTAATTAACTTAGTTGCCTTTTTAGAGACTTCATTTGTCTGTCAGCGCGCAGAAGAGCGTTTAATTAGATCCTGTGTTATAATTAAACTGTTTCTTTGGTATTACAATGTATTTTCCTACTTGTTTGTCTGTAGTATTCAGTATTAAAATAATGTGAGTAATTCTACTCTACAGTCATAATCATTCCAAAATGAATTTCAGCCCGCAAACGTTCTTACAAGGTATTTCTTACAGGAAGTTGTTTGCTTCCGATTTTCTTTCACTTTCTGGCGTTAAAAATATTCGTAAAAAATAATGGTAGGTATAATGTTACCGAAAACCATCCGACCTGGCTCGATAGCTCATTGCGTTAAGGCTATATCTTACTCTCTTAATAGTGCCCTGGATTTAATTAGATCTTTACCAAGGGCTGTGCAGTTTTATATTTGAATAAATTATGAAAATGTGAGCTTATTTGAATAATTTGCAACTATACCGAGTCAAATTAAAATTATCTTCATCGCGTCGGAGGTTATATATATATATATTGTGTTCGTCCATTGTCATGTAAAAACGTCCGCATTTTACTGTCGGGCTTACAGTATTAAAATGCTTTTACGAAGGAGGTCGCAAATTAAAAAAAAAAAGTTATCACGGCCGATAATCTTATCTTGCTCTTTTTGACGTCGCTACATCGTCGGCCCTCATTTAGCGTGCTTCTAAGGATTTCGGACGGGCCTCCATTAACTAAAGAGGATCCGGCGAGCTTAATTAAGAATTCCCTCCGAAATCTCGTCTCAGTCGCCACCCTCGGACAGAATAGCAGCGATTGATTTTAAATGAGCAGCCAACAAAGAGACGCTGAAGTGGGTACAGCTTTGAACTTGCCTATAAAAACTTTGCGGTGAAAAAAGTGTGCAACAAGAGGGAATAAAGTCCAACGGTAACTGACCCAAACAAGCCGAGTGAATATGGGAATTTAATTAAGGCGACACGAGACTGCAATAAAAGTAAGACGGGACTACTTTTTAATTTGTAAAGCCATCACCGTTGATGTGATTTCGACTGCGGATTGGACAGAGATTTACATGATTATGATTATGCAGGGTTTGCCTGTTAATTAATATAAAGCAGGAGGGAAGGTTTGAAACTGATTTGACAGATTTTTTTATTAATTTATACGTCTGCAGCATCCTAATTGAGTAACACACTATTGCTATTAGTTGGAATATATTATGTCTGCTCAACAACAATGACGCAATGAACTTTGTTGAATTGTCAAAATGATACACATTGCTACAAATTGTGTTACGCAATTACCCTGCAGCAGCAGGTCTCATTACTACAGGGGTTTTTGAATTCATCTCTCAAAAGTTTTAAAATATATTTCGTATTATTAGCACCCGTACTTATATTAAGAGCTCCAAGGTTTCGTATCCAATTTGCAGACTATAATTCTGTTCTCGAGTAATATTTAATTTTAATAGCTGACACTTACTGGCTATGACGATGACAAAGTCACCCTGTCTCAATCTTATCTCGACGTAATGAAATTGCCTCGGTTTTACCTTAAAGGCTTGAAATTAATTAAGTCACAAGTAAGCAAACAAAGTAAATGTAACTTGAACCTTTCTAAGAATACTAATTATAGACTTTGTCTCTAAGATGTTTGTTAAAGATAAATATTAACTTAGTTTATCTGCCGTTTACGATTCAACTTGAAACGTTAACCCGGTCTTTGCGACGTTGATTTTATGATCGCACTTAAAATTTATTAAGATCGGAATTCAAATCGGTATTTTAAGTTTGAAGAGAGTAGTTACTTGTTTTATCAAGTAGATAGGATGTCATTGAGAGGGCTTTGTTGGTCAATATTTTCAAAATTGTAACATCAAGATGGTAGCGTAAGATGGGCCAATAAACCTTGTATTTGTAACCTGACTTTCAGCAAAAAGTTTTAGCGAAAAAACAATGTTCAACCAATCTTGTTTTCAGACCATTCTAGTCATTGTTGTGGCAATTTATACACGAATGCTGATAGGTCGAATTATTTATTGATATAAAAATATCCTGTTTTTGCTTTCAGTGGTTACTTTCCTGAAATTATGATAATCTGCAAAATCGCGCACGAGTTGTGAAAATTAACAATCTCATCTTTAACTTTCGTCATATTTTTTTATGAGTTTCTATTCCACATATACAAAGTCTAGGAACTATGTAACCAGTTCAATATTAAAATAAACCTGAAAGTACTACGATACATACGAGCCTAACGATTTAATATTTACAGCAACATTATAAATGCCGCCGGCCGTCTAATGCCTAGCATATCGCTTAGACGCTCACTTGAAAACATCCGCGTCTCTCAAATTCTGCTGGAGTATTACTTACCGTGCAGCTTGAGACGACAGCTCGTTCTCAGGCCCCGACTAAACTTACCCCAACATAAATAAGAAGACAGAAAATTTTGTCGTAAGTGAGAAAATATTACAGAAGCTTAATGTTAGTAGGGGACCCAACGTAGCCCACCTCACGGAAGGCTGCCTCGTTATGCTGATTTATGATGCACCCCTGAAAAGGTATTTCAAAGAAAGACCCACCTTATGAATTCCTTCAGCGGAATTTACCTGAAGCTTTTCATTGTCTACACTGGTTATGCCTACAACGTTTATTATTTGAGTTGTTTTAATTTATTGGTCCAGTTTTTGGGACATAATATTCTGTTTGTACTGACCCTTTTATGTCTTGTACTTTAGATGGGATCGTTACTGTTTCATTAAAACTTTATGAGTAAATTATCAATGTATAAAGGAACATTGAAATGAGGAGATCTATATTCTATAGATCTCCTCATTTCAATGTTCCAAGAACCAAAGTCATCGACATGGCTCTTCGAGTCGCTCAATTTAAGTGGCAGTGGGCGCGGGACATTCTACGTAGAACCGATGGTCGATGGGGCAGTAAGGTTCTGGACTGGCGGCCATGTGCCGGAAGACCCAGCGTAGGGAGTCGCCCAATAAGGTGGACCGATGACCTGGTGAAGGTCGCGGGAAACCGATGAAAGCGGGCAGCACAAGACCGGTCAAAGTGGAAAGCCTTGGGAGAGGTCTTTGTACAGCTGAGGATACGCCCTCTATAGGCTGAAAAGTAGAGAGAAGCATTAAGAACATTGTTAAAATAAAATAAAGTAATGCAATAATAATGTATAATGTAAATACTGCTTCATTGGTCTAGTGATCGCAATTGCCTACTTGCTGAGCATGAGATCCAGGAATCGATTGGTAGTTTCAAGTTATTGTGTTTTTACTTCACTAATTTTGTTAGTCCAAGTTTATGCCTGTTTGATAGGCTCACTTCCTAGCACATACGACTAGGCTTCTTCTTAGCGTGCCATTAACAATCTTAATAAACTTCGCTTGGAACTCGGTCACGCACTTAGTGCCTGTAACGTGCAGATAAAAGATCACGCAGACATGTTATTAAGTGTCCCATTGTTTGAGATACAGCCAGGTAGCACTTCCAAGTACCACTGTCTAACCTGACGGGGATTAAAAAGGTGATGCTATTATTATTACATTTTTTTCATAAGTAGAGAACTTTAGGAAAGCATAAGGATCCTACAAGTCAAGATGGTGTTATGTATTGACACCGTAACGTCCTTTGGACCTGATCAAAATATCAATTTAGATTAATATTCCTTTATTTTGAATAGGGATATTTAAGTATTATATAAGTTATTGTTATAGGAAACACCAGAATAGACGAACACGTAAATACTTATTAATCCTCATACAAATTCAGGTCGAGGCCTGACACGCCCGAATCCCCTGAATAACTTCAGAGCAATATCCTAGTGAATAGTAATCAACTAGTCATTAATTACTCTGACCGTGCGAATGAGTGTTATTTTATATGACGCTACTGCGACGGGGAACCGTTCCCCTTCGACCGCCTGCTGGTTGAGTACGGATTTATGGAAAATGGATAAGATACTAGTATAATCCGTCTGTATTATTCCCACGGATGGGACTTTTTCACTGACAGGTTTTGTCTTTTTGAGATGGAGTGGGCAATAATCTACTACACACTGTGGGCTTAGGTGTCATATGATTTTTGAAGTGAAAACTTTTTTAGCGGTATTGTTTATTTTTTCGGATAAGATACTGTGAACTTTAGTGTTGGAAAAGACGCACACATGAGGGTATTTATGCGCAGTGCTCGCACTTTATTGGTCACTTAATTGTTTGGTCACACGCGTCTTTGGAGCTCATAGTGCGTCAGGACCTCATGACCCTGAGTTCGATTGCCAGGTTGGTCAGTGTTATTGCCATTTTCCATCAGCAATTTCTCAGTAACACCCTGGCGTTCGGAGAGTTGACGGTATGGTCCCCGTGCCGTTGGTCCTTTGTCTGATCTTTCTCAGGTTGTATCGGATTGCGTGACATTCAATCAGCTTGTGAGTGTGAAGGAGGAGAGAGTGCACCTGTATCTTGTATAATACTGTATTACTGTGGTCTTTTTATTCTATCTGCTCGGTTAGTTTTTGACATGGTCTGGCAGTTTGAGTAAATATGCGGCCTACTTAAATGTTCTTTCTTAGGTATTGTTGGTCTAGTACGTAGTTGAGCTCCTTTAGTTTTTAGTACATCATAAAGATTAGAGAACATAAATATTAAGATACGTTGTTATGTATCTTAATATGTATGTTTATACGTATAATCTGTACCATGCCGAAAGTTCGGCTAAATACGCTCGCAGTGTATTTCAAGTACTCTATGACACATCAGCCGCAATTACGCCGCGTTCGGCGTAGGGCCTAACCTTTCTTCGGGCGGAGCGATGCGTTGCGCGACCGAAAGTTCGGCGGGCGTAGCTGAACGTTCGGCGTGTGTTGTGCATCGCGCGCGTGGCGGCAACGACTTCTAAGCCCTCTATAATAGCTAATATTCTAATTAAATCCATTTTTCTGGGCGATTCAAGTACGTCACAAAAACCGCACTCCATAAAGTGTCGACACAGACAGACTGAAGATGACGCCACATAACTTTCATCATAACAACTGAATATTGCGACTGACACTTCAGCCGCTGAGCTTTCGTCGACGTACGTTATAGATGTGTCACTACACTAAGGATCTAAACTTTTTTTTATAAGGTAAAAAGTACTGCTTGACAGTAATCCCACCTGATGGCAAGCAGTGATGCAATCGTTGATGATAAAGCACGCTAGTTTATTGAGAGCGTATTCACTCTAACCTTGAAGATACTCAAATTGTAGTCAGACGGCAACACCGCCGCTGGTATACTGTTCCAGTACCTCGATGGACGCGGTATAAAAGAGGAGGCGAAACGCTTCGTCCGGATCGTAGTATAATACCATGCTCAGTGAAATCATCTGACACATTAATTTCTTTAACTTCCACAGAAGGCGCAAGGTCAAAACATGTTAATATCTCTTCGGAGTAAATCAAGCGTTAATCACTGCGGTGAAAGATTAGCTTTCAACGTGTCCATGTTCCGCTGACACTAAATATGCATACAGACAGGTTTATGAAACACGGTATGCCATATCCATAACTCGTTTATCCATGTCGCATTCATCAATAAGGTAATTAATGTTAACCACGGTTTATGGTAATTTCCTCATGTCCTACAGCGGACTCCTGGTTTTGTACAAAAATAATAAAGATGTCATTGCAGTGTTGAATTAAGTCCACTTGTATATGACTGCCTAATGCTGGGAAATATAATTAAAGAGCGCAAGGTAGTTTTTTCAGGGTCATAATATTAACCATTTTACTTTGTGCAATGACAAGCTTGTGTTGGAGTAAGATAGTGAAACCTAATCGCATCACATCGCCTGCTCGGGCTATTACCTACCTTCCTCTTGTTCGTCTCATAAGAGTAGGTACTAACATGATATTATACAGCCTATAACCATCCTCAAGAATTGGGTAATCAAATGTTTTTTTTAAATTTTATATGCTGCTCGTAGCCGCGAATATTAGCGTATTCAAGCAACAAAGCTTCTCTTCAACGTTATAAGATAATAATATGTAAGTACCTACTTAAGGTAATTATACTTACCAAAACTGCTACCAAGAGCAGAAAATTGTGTATGAATAATAGGATAGTTGACTAAAAAAACGAATTAGTCAGTCAGATTTCCAAAAAAAAAAACTAGATACGTATTTTTTCTTTTTTCATATAAACAAAAAATGAAGACGATACAGTGAGTTGAAAACTCGTGTGACGTCACCAGCCTCCACTCCTGATCTTTGATGCCTTTTGTATTTGTCAATTTTTATTAATTTGATAAAACAAAATATACGTATCCAATATTTTTCTATAATCTCAATGATGGACTAAATAGAATATTTTTTTTTCCCGGGAAACATGCCTATTTTAATGAGGGAGTCGCCTGTCTGTAACACAGTTTATATTAAGACGGACACAGACGGTCACTCTGTCTCAAAATGCACAGAGTTGTACTTAATTGTTTTATTTCTCTTTTATGTATGATTGAGGTGGAATAAATTTGTATTTAGTTTTTTAAATAAAAATTATTATTATTATTGTTGAGGTGATATTCCCAACGCCCAACGCATAAGTATCTACTTTGGTATATACATTATGTATGTAAATTAAGTTGGAGTGTCTTTTTGTAATATTGAAAAAACCATCATTTTTTTACTACATGCACAATACAGTACATACCCCAAAATAACAATTTTTTGGCTGTCTTTTTGTTTCGGCTAATATCTGAAATGGCTGGACCGATTTTGACAGGACTTTTATTGGCAGATGTAATAAGGAGTAATTTATGTTTGCTTTGTATTTTTATCCCGATATTCCCATGGGATTAAAGCTTACGCGGGTGGAACCGTGGAGCGCAGCTAGTATTATTTAAATCCTTATGTGGGATAGGGTTGTAATGTCTTGTTTTCATAATTCCTTAGTACCCATTTCAACACCTATAAATTCAATTGATTTATTTTAATTACCTTGCTCAGTTAGTTTCTTCTGCCACATTCAACGTAGCCTTAAATTAATTGCAAGACTCCATGACATCATGAACTAAAATGAAAAATTTATCCAAATGAGAATAAATACGGATCACTACATTGTCTTTTGAAAATATAACCAGTTAATGTTGTTGAAAAATAAAATGTGTTCGTGTATTAATTTCATTTTAATATTTTATTGAGTTGACGCCGACAGCACTCATGTTCATAATAAGCACCGCGCTGCATAAATCAGATGTTTTATGAGCAATGATGCCAAATAAATTTCGCACGAGTATCATACGTATAATCTGTAGCAAAAGTATGCGATGTAGATGTAAACAAACCGTGTTTAAATTCAATTCTTAACATTAAAGCCAACTTAGTAACACATTTATATACTTCGTAAAGAAGGTTTCCATTTTATACATAAGTATGTATACACTCTTTCTAACAATTAGTTTTTCCATAACATTATTAAACAGGAATTGAAAAAAAACATAGAATAAGATTAAGGTTATAAAATGACCCTGCGTTGTCAATTTAAAAACTTATATATAATGACAATGATCATAATGATGACTTAAATTGACACACACGCTCACACACACACACACAACTTACGTATATAAGTAAAACATATAATACACACACATCGCTTCGTCGTCTTCTTATAAATCGATTCGAGAAGAGAACACTAAGCAAAAAGAGCCGTTTTATGATTTTGTTTACATTTTCGTCGGATACTTTTGAGAGTGACCATAAGTAAGACTGCACTGGCGAAAGCTTGCCATGCTATTTCAACTTTTAATTCAGTGAGTTTCTTTTTTAATTCGTCTGTAATTACTGAGTTTTTAAATGGAAAACTTCTCTCGGTCTGCAATTATAAGTTATTCTGATATGAAACCGGCCAAGAAGAAACTTAAAGTGGAAGAAAATACAATACGAACGTTCAACGATTAAACTAATTAGATAATGATTTATTACGTGATATTTTGCTTTAAATATATCATTACAGAATCGCGTTTAGAAAGAGTATCCAATTATTTTAATCAAGTTTCTCGATTTTCGAATATAGGTACATTTAATTTAAATATAAATTCTAAAATGTATGACGGACAACGCATTATTGTAAATCATACGACAGTGTTAAATAATATCTACCAATATAGCAAACAATGACTTAGAAAATACTGAAAGCTTTTTGACTTGTTATTGACCCACAAAGGTGTTTTTTTAAACATTATAAACCAGCGCTTGACCGCGATCCCGGCCGATGGTGAGCAGTGATATAACAATTGTTGATGGTAAGGCGCGCTAGTTTATTAAGAGCCTATTCACTCTAGTTTTCTTTTTCACCTTCTTTAGCCTATAAAAGTCCACTGCTGGGCAAAGGCCTCCCCCAAGGCTTTCCACCATCATCATCCATCGGTTTCCCGCGACCTTCACCAGGTCATCAGTCTACTTTTTTGGGGGCCTCCCTACGCTGCGTCTTTTGGTACGTGGCCGCCACTCCAGCACCTTACTGCCCCATCGGCCATCGGTACTTTAGTAGTGAAGATGCTTAAAATGTATTCAGACGATAACACCATCGCTAGCAAATTGTTCCAGTCCTTTAATACTCGCACGTCGTATAAAAGACCTAACGCTATAAGCTAACTGAAAACACAAAATCCGAACAGAGACGCAGACGAAGCCAGCAAATCCTACGATTGAAGAGTTAAATAGTAGCAACATTTTACTATGAATGATCAAAAATAATCCTAGTCAACATTTCCGATTTCCCTAAACGATTCATTACGAGTACCTATTCGGCAGCAATCGCGGCCCCTCGATAATAATTTGGCTTGATGTCATACTTTTTGCGGATGAGTGAAGCCGAATGGATTTTCCGATAGAATTGCTGTGTTCCATTCGGCATATATTGTTATGAGATTCAACGGAACAATCGGGAATCCACCCCATTTATTTCGTTTTTGTTAATATCTATGTGGAGTGCAGCATGAATTTTGAAACGTTCATCAATTTTGTTGGTAAATTGAGTTCGGTTATTACAAATGTAATTATCGGTGCTGTTGAGAGTAATGTATTGAAAGTAACAGAATACAATACAATGAAACCTTTGGGAAGCGATATTGCTTTAAAAGCGGTCTATTACAATATTTTTTTTTTTAATAATTATAAACTAGCGCTTGACCGCAATCCCGCCTGATGGTAAGCAGTGATGCGATCGTTGATGGTAAAGCGCGCTAGTTTATTAAGAGCCTATTCACTCAAAAAAACTGAGCGCATAGGAAGGAAGATGTTAGTTGAGCGAGATGATGCAATGTTAAACCCAATAACACGACCAACGATGCTGCGCCAAAGGGAGATTGATCTGAAGACCCGCCACGACCAAACTCCCAACACAACAACATTTGGCGCATCGTACCCGGCACACATCGCAACGCAACTGCTCAGACCCGTCCTCCGTACTGCTTCATCAGACATCATGCCGGAACACGACAAATCGCTTGGCGGCAAGACTTTGTCTGGTGGGTGGTAACTTCAGCCGGCGGTCGATGTTATGGCCTACCACCGAGAAAATAATATCTAAATGACTACTGACGAAATAAACACGAGCACAACATATTTAAAAAAAAAACGCGACGTATGATCAATTCCGATGTGCATTACATAAAAAAATACTTATTTCAAAATTGGCAACATCATAAATAAAAAAAAGAACTACGTTAAAACACCAAGTTTCGAAACACACACGGATATAAAATAATATAACCTAAAATGGAACGGTAATGGAGAGGTTAAAAGTGTCGACAATAAATTTTATACAATGACAAATGAGATGAACGTGTCATGACTAAACAGGCTCACTGCTCTAGAGATATTAAAAATTGAATTAATTTTAATGAAGATAGCTGGTATCAAAGTCTCGCATAGAATCTTTTGTTGTGACTGCTAGGGGCGGGGTGAATGGGGGTGAATTCTTAATTAAGTGTTGGCGAAGCCCTCTTCGCTTAATGCAATGACTTCACGGCTCGTTTAACTTTCATAAAATTCTCTTAAACTCAGCGATTTTTCTTAACTAGCGGAATAAAATTTCCATGTGCAAGTAACTCTTTAGGGTTGTGATATAAAATTTACAGCTCAAATTCATGCATCTTCAGGTTAGTTTTGCTTATGCTGAACATTTCCAAGTGGTGTTGAAGTTTAATGTATCTCACACCCTTGAAGCTAATAAAATTAGTCTTTAAAACTTGCGCAATAGGGTAGTTGACTAAAAAAATAAAAACTAATTAGTCCGTCAGTCAGATCTCCAAAAAATACTAGACACGTATTTTTTTCTTTTGTCATATATGCAAAAAATGAAGACGATACAGTGCGTTGAAAACTCGTGTAACGTCACTGCACGCTACATTTTTTAGTGAGCAGTGACGTCATCAGCCACCACTCCTGATCTTTGATGCCCTTTATATTTGTAAATTGTTATTGATTTGATAAAAAAAAAATATACGTATCCAATATTTTTCTACAATCTGAATGACGGACTAAATAGAATCATTTTTTTACCCAAGAAAAATCCCTATTACTCAATAGATTCGAGCATACATACACCTCAGAATCCGTCTAAATTCTCAGATCTATCGTGTGGATACCGTATGTACCTATCTTTTTTTTTTAATAATTATAAACTAGCGCTTGACCGCAATCCCGCCTGATGGTAAGCAGTGATGCGATCGTTGATGGTAAAGCGCGCTAGTTTATTAAGAGCCTATTCACTCAAAAAAACTGAGCGAATAGGAAGGAAGACGTTAGTTGAGCGAGATGATGCAATGTTAAACCCAATAACACGACCAACGATGCTGCGCCAAAGGGAGATTGATCTGAAGACCCTCCACGACCAAACTCCCAACACAACAACATTTGGCGCATCGTACCCGGCACACATCGCAACACAACTGCTTAGACCCGTCCTCCGTACGGCTTCACCAGACATCATGCCGGAACACGACAAATCGCTTGGCGGCAAGACTTTGTCTGGTGGGTGGTAACTTCTGCCGGCAGCCGATGTTATGGCCTAACACCTATCGTGCTGAGGCAGTTTCATAACATTCCTCCACCACTGAGTGTCCCACTCCTGGAACACAGGCCTTCTCACAGGGAGAGGTAGTAGGCAGTAATCTTCCACGCGGGCCCAGAGCGGGTTGGTAGATGTCATGTTTTCGAAGTTTTTCCTCCAGGACATGCCGGTTTTCTCACGATGTTCTCCTTCACTGTTTTGAGAGCAGTGGTGATTAAATATTTACACAAAATAAAGCGTCTGACGGGGTTTGAACCTACGACCTACAACTTGAAGTCGCTGCCGATAGGTACCACTTGGCCACCACTACAGTACACTACAGTTTCATAACTTTCACAGGTCTCCCAAAGTGATAATGCGCATAGATATCTTCGTCACTGTTCGGCAACGGTCGTATTCCCCGAGCGTTCAAAAGAAGATATGTATATAGAGTGGTTAAGTGCATAAAAAGTGTTTAAGTGCATAAAAAGTGGTTAAGTGCACCACTCTATATACATATCTTCTTCCGAACGCTCGGGGAATACGACCGTTGCCGAACAGTGACGAAGATTTCTATGCGCATTATCACTTTGGGAGACCTGTACATTAATTTCAAAAGACGCTTAGGTAAAATACATTTAATGGTTAGTTAAACTAGTCTACAAATTGGTGATCTTGTATTTTATGAAACATTAATATTTCTTACCATAATTAATTTAGAGTAGGTTGTCAAGTAATTTTATATTATTTTTATTACATTAATTTTATATAAGCGAATGAGCTATATTTTAGAGAGAGCTGTTATTACCCTATAACTCTTTCTGAGTCTGACCGTATTTTCATTACCGTTATGGCCGTTTTAACAGAATTCGCTGCATGAAAAATCAGTAAAAATAAGCGTGTTTGCTATCAATCAACATTATATACCGATTACCGTCGAGTCCAGAGCTTTTATAATAGGCGGAAATTAATATGAGGCAACGGGCTGATATAAATTATATGAATAATTAAAAAAATCACTGCCGTTATTTTGTGGGGCTTAATTATTACACTACACATCAATTGTAATTGGGTGTCCCAATATATTTAACTAGTATCTAATTATGTGTTGCGAGATTTTTATGTAGTTTTGATGGGAATTAACTAGGTATTTTTTATTGGGAAATAATGGTAAATGAATGAGGTAGACCCCATCTATTTATTCAATTTGACTCTATAATGCCATCAATTTACAACCAACAAACGTGGTAGTCATTTTTTCCTTAGTATAACTTTGCTCCATGCTAGGAATGGTGGCCTAGTGGTTAAAACACCAGCTTCTCAAGTATGAGTATGCGGGTTCGATTCCAGGTCAGGCAAGTATCAATGTAACTTTTCAAAGTTATATGTACTTTCTAGGTATATCTTGGATATCAATGACTGATTAAAAGGCGAAGGAAAAGGTCTTGCGGAAACCTGGACTTTAAGTCTGAAATCGCCAACCCGCATTGAGCAAGCATGGTGATTACGCTCAATCCTTCTCTGTATGAGAGGTGATCTGTGCCCAGCAGTGGGACGATAAAAGGTTGATGATGATGACACTAGGAATTGCTCCTGTATCGTGGGTGGTTTTACAAATATTTAGACTTACATACACAAACAGCCACACTGTCAATTAAATTTTCGATATTTTTTTGTTAATATTGTTGATTACATTCCAGATGATCACTCCTCACAATATCTACCATTTTCAAACCTCCTTTACAATATACTTAATACTCAATACTTTTATCTTTTTCGATATGTATTCTTAGATGGTAATACTTAAAATTAGTTCATGTGGACCCTGTCGGGCACAACGAAATAAGTGAAGTTAGGAGAGAGGAAGCACTTTTTTACACTCTAGTACGTTGCTTGCTAAAGGGTGCGTGTGTGGGTACGTGTGTGTGTGTGTGTGTGTGCGCGAATGTGTGTATGTCTATTTAAGTTTGTGTCTTTATATTTTTATCATTGAGGTATTCGTTGACAGCGTAGTAGCATTTATTTATAAGAAATTGTCTAAGTTTTTTTTTGAGAAATATGTTTATTTGATCTTACCCAGCGCTGAGTTTGGGGTAATCAACTTGTGAAAAAGGTTACTTCGATTCTGGTATACGGCAAGGAGTCGACAACCGGCCCATTTCTTGGTAAATTATGTTTACCACCACCCCGACCTGTATCAAACATGATATTTAGGGATATATTTTTCAAATCTTTTTATAAATTTTAAGATGATATTGAACTTTATTAAAAGAAGTATGTTTACTATATGAGAATGATTTTTTTTTATATTACTGCCTTTTTAAGATTATATTTCAGCTTGATTTTAGCTACAGAATATGAATTACCTATATGCTGGAAAGATTTTTTTTCAAAGAATCGTGTTCCTTTAACGTAGATATAGAACTTTATTAAGAGAACTATGTTTACTATATGAGAATGTTTTTTTATAGATTACTGCCTTTTTAAGATTAAATACTTATCAGCTTGATTTTACCTACAGAATATTAATTACCTATATGCTGGAAAGATTTTTTTTCAAACAATCGTGTTCCTTAAAAAAAAACATTTTGTTCATTGTCTTCCAAATTTCTATGGGCCCATCCCTGAGGTACGCATACTACATCCATTAAAAAGGAATTCGCCAGAGATATCGCGAAACACATTAAAATAATACAATCGAATTCAGAACGTCCTTTCTTTTTGAGATCGGTTAAAAGAAACTTTCTGTCTTTTAGGCTATTCGTTGGTGGAATTTAAAATTATTTCTTGGTGGAATAGAAAATAGTTAGAATAAAACTTGTCTATGATATCGTGTTTAGTGGAAAAATAGAATTACCACGATACGTGGATACCAATTTAGAAATTGCATACCTAGTGCATGAACAAAGCGAGGTCGTTACCAATTCAATTATATCAATTGTCAGGGAATACGTTCCCACTATTTATGTGAGTGAATTGCTCTGGAAATGTATTATTATATTTTTCCTTTATGCAGTGAGTACAGTTTAATTCATTATGTACATACCTTAGGTACCTAAGGTATGTACTTAAGTATTGCACTAACTGAATATTTTTTTTATTACCCGTAAGTATATTTAAATATTGATATTCAAGTTTTTATCGACCTGAGAAAATGACACAATATAAGAAACACTATGAAATTACATAAAACCTCATGAACCAAGATAGGCAGAAAATTTAAATTTTCACATATGATAAATTCATGTTTGCATCTATAAGAAAAAATAGATACTACAAACAGTTTTTAGTATAGATAAGGGTGGAAGTGAACTCGCACTTGGACAGTTTTTTAAAGACAACTTGCTAAGATAAAGTTAAAATAAATAAATATATACGGACAAATCACACAGATTGAGCTAGCCCCAAAGTAAGTTCCAGACTTGTGTTATGGGATACTAACTCAAGGCTACTATATTTATAATAGATACATATATAGATAAACATCCAAGACCCAGGCCAACAGGAAAAGCGGCTGCGCCACGGAGGTCGTCAAAATGAGCTTTGAAGGTCTTATTTCAGCCCAATGATAAAACGATTGATCATTTATTCACAGCGAAAACTTTATGAAGAGGGAGTTTAGCCCAAAAATTCATCTTCGATGCAACCCTCTTTTTCGGATCGATTACTATGATCTCTCTTCATAATTCACATAATCCCATAATTGATATATAAAAGCCCCGTTGGCTTTGTACAATTAGGCCCCCCTCAGATTTATTCACGATTGTTAGATTTGAATGATTAATTGTGTGTACATGAAGAAATATTTCCAACGTCCCACGTTAAGACGGAACAATCTTTATTAATTAATGTTGGTTTACATTAAATAGATAACTCTACCTGGTAGATAATCCTGAAATATAGAATTAAAATGTATAAACAAATACATACTTTGAAAATACTAACAATAGAACAGACTAAATTTACAAAAGGGCTTAAAATAGAACTGGGAAGTAAATTATAATTGGAAAAAAAGTAGTTTATTTTTTTTTTATTTTGGAGCATCATACTGGGAAAGGAGCCTTTTGAAGTCCTATGTTTTTATTCTTGTAATTATTTTTCATCGTGTTTAGTTTATAGTGTGTGCTCAATGTTTTAGGTATTGATAAAGTTGAAAATCCATAGAAAAAATCTGACAGGTTGTAGAGTAGCTTGTTGTCGTCTGTACAAGTCGCAATAAATATTTATTCTTTTTTTTTTCAAAAGAATATAACCAGATTATCCTTGTTTACTTAAATTCTGCCCTAAAAACCTTGATGTAGAACCTCTTGTTACTCCCTCAAGGCACCCTTCTTGACAATTTGGCAGCTTTAATTCCACAACCGCACTAAATGTAGCGTAAACTGATACAACACAAACATACGCGAAACACTCAAGACTCTGTGTTATCTAACATGAAGGAACATGGCAGAGAGAGAGGTTATAAATTATGAGTACGGTGTTCTCTTTCTCGCATAGGACAATAATGTGAAATGTAGTACGTAACGGTGTGTAGGGTGTCATCGTGTGAGGGTGGATGTCTAATCGACCCGCCGCGATAAACAGCCGCGTGCACGCCGATTTAGTTACGCACTGTAATGAATCTGCGCGGTTGCATTTTAGGGTTAACAGTAATATTATCACCATTAGTTAATAGTTCGTTTGCTGCGGAGGGGGTTGAAAAATAGAAGGATGTATATGTACTCGGTAATTTGATTTAAATTCGAACAATTTGTTATAACTGAATGAACATAGAAGAATTCTATATGTAGAACATACAGTAGATAACTAGAAATACCTCATCTACATTTATGATGGAGCAATGAATTCAGTGATCTTAAACATCTATATATCTATACATATAATAAAACAGTAGGACCCGGTGTGTCTGTACATTGAAGATAATTGACAAAAATGGAGTCAGAGCGATAAAAGAAAACCAATGAAACACTAAAAATTTTTTTTTGAATTTTTTGTCTGTCTGTCTGTCTGTCTGTCTGTCTGTTTGTTCGAGCACATCTTCGTAAATACTGAATGGATTTTTATGCGGTTTTCACTAATGAAGAATGCACACTCCCGGGCAGTGTATAGGCTTTGTTTCATCAAAATCGGACAACAGACAAAAAAGTCAGTCTAAGTAACAATATTTGGAAAATCACTTAACTACCATTTGCTTATCGATCAACTCAGTTCAAGTATAAGTACTTAATGCACATATGAATTTACTAACAAACAAACAAACAAACTAACTAACAAAAACTGGCCTCATTGCATTTTTATCATCAACATAAAGTTTTAAGCAAAAAGTTTTAACGATCACTTATCATTTCTAATTCGTATCCATCAATCGAAATATAGTTTCAAAATTAATTTTATATTTGTGCTTTTTAATAGGTAAAAAATCTCAAAAAAAATTTATTGATTATCGAAAATTTCAAGTAACAAAAAGAAACAAAAGAAACTATTAGGTGCGCTGCTCACGTTTTTTAGTACATATAAAATCCAATAGATGTCACTGTGCGATTTTATCATGATTTTAAAACGCGCTATCGTTATGTTTTCGCCAGTCTACTTAAGTATCACATCGCGGCTGACATACGTACTTAAAAGTTAAAAAAGGAAAAGAATTATTGGTGTGGATTTAAATATAACAACTTACCTGCTACGAATACGGATATTTAGAGATTGCTTTGCGATTTGGATTACTTGGTTTAGAGGATATAAATAGGATTGTGTTTAACGTTTTTATTTGGCTTTCTTCTTCGAAATTTTTATTTTGTTAAAAATAATAATACAATACTTAGGAAATGACCCGAAAAAGGTCTAATCTATCTACCTACACCAGAGCATCGAAAAGAATGAGAATGACTAGATCTCAAGAGTCTAATGAAGAGAGGCAAGAACGACTTAGGGCAAGTCGTGAACGTATGTCATTGCATCGCGCGTCAGAAACACCTGTTGAAAGGGATTCTCGATTGACGGCTGATTCTGAACGCCATAGATTGTCTCGCGTCTCAGAAACCTACACTCAAACAGAATATAGATTAAGTGCTGATCGTGAGCGCCATAGGTTATCTCGCGCATCAGAGACGTTCACAGTACGGGAAGTTCGTTTGACTGCTGATCGTGAACGCCATACAATATCGCGCGCACCAGAGACGTTCACAGAACAGGAACTTCGTTTAACTGCTGATCGTGAGCGCCATTCAGTATCGCGCGCATCAGAGACTTTCACAGAACGGGAACTTCGTTTGACTGCTGATCGTGAGCGCCATACAGTATCGCGCGCATCAGAGACTCTCACAGAACGGGAACTTCGTTTGACTGCTGATCGTGAGCGCCATACAGTATCGCGCGCATCAGAGACGTTCACAGAACGGGAACTTCGTTTGACTGCTGATCGTGAGCGCCATACAATATCTCGCACCTCAGAATCCTTTTCGGAACGAGAATCTCGATTGACATCCGACAGGGACCGCCACGAACTGTCTCGCGCTTCGGAAACATTTACTCAGTATGTTGACCGCTTAAGTAATGATCGAGAACGACACAGTATTGCTCGAGCTTTAGAAAGCGATGACCAACATCAACGACGATTAGAAGTAGCTAGAGAAAATTATGAACGCTTGCGTGAAACTCATAACACTTCACTAGAAATGGAAAGGGAGAGAGTAGATGCTTTACGGCGTGCAGAGACAGAAGAACAACGTGAGGACCGCTTACATGCTGATAGACTGCGACACGCACTGAGCAGGATGTCAGTTTCTTCTGAAGATTCTGATGATCCCGAAGAAACAGTAATGGGACATGAAATCCTTTCTTGGATAAATAAAGAAAAGAGTGCTTTCGTTTATACACACATGATAGATTATGCATCATTTTCTTCCATCGGGGGAATGGTAGTTCAGTGTCAGTTTTGCGATGCTATGAAGTGGCCAAAAGAGACAAGTGGAATGTGTTGCTCAAACGAAAAGGTGCATATTTCTATTTTTAATAACATTCCCGAGATTTTAAAAGCATTGTTGGATGGGGATCATCCACAATCACATCACTTTTTGGAAAATATTCGACAATATAATATCGCCTTTCAAATGACGTCTTTTGGTGCTAATCAGGTAACGGAAGGATATTTCATGCCTACTTTTAAAATTCAGGGTCAAGTGTATCACCTAATAGGGTCTCTGTTACCCGAAAACGAGCCGAAGTTTCTACAAATTTATTTTGTTTCTGATTATCAAGAACAGGCAAATATAAGAAACCAAAACTTTCCTCAACTGAATGGTAATCTTATAAGGATTCTTCAAAATATGCTGCACGAAGTAAATCCCTATATTCAAAGTTTCAAAACATCATTTCCTCCACAACAAAACAATGAATACAAATTTGTCATTTACGCAGATAAAAGACCCGCAGCTGAACACCGTGGCAGATACAATGCTCCTGTAGCAAACGAAGTTGCAGTGGTATTGTTAGATCAGGAATGTGAGCGCCGTGATATAGTCTTGCGAACTCGAGATGACCGATTGCAACGTATCTGCGAAACCCATCGGGCTTACGACACTTCAATATCATGCAATATCCATTAATATTCTGCCGTGGTGAAGATGGGTACCATTTTGGCTTAAATCAAATCAACCCCATTACAAGACAGCCTAATTTAAATTAAACAGTATCAGCGCAACAATTTTATGCATATCTTCTGCAAATAAGACGCAACAATTTTATTTACTTGCAAAGATTTCGAGGTTTATTCAATCAGTTCATTGTAGATATGTATGCCAAAATTGAAACAGAACGCTTGGTGTACATACGCACCAATCAAAGACGCTTACGAGCAGAAGAATATGTGCATTTACGAGATGCCTTGCAGCAAGATGCAGATTCAGAAAATCTCGGTCGTTTGGTGATTCTTCCATCCAGCTTTACCGGCGGGCCACGTTATATGCACGAGCGTACGCAAGATGCTTTTTGTTATGTACGAAAGTATGGACGGCCGGATCTTTTCATTACATTTACTACGAATCCAAAATGGGATGAAATAAAACAAGAACTTTTGGCAGGTCAGGCCTCTTATGATCGGCACGATGTAGTCGCAAGAGTCTTTCACTTGAAATTAAAATTGTTGATGGACTTGCTGACTAAAGAGAATGTTTTTGGTTCTTCATTATGCTTCATGTACAGTGTCGAATGGCAAAAGCGCGGCCTTCCGCACGCACATATCCTTCTATGGCTGCAGGAAAAAATTCGTCCCAACGATGTAGACACGTTGATAAGCGCTGAATTCCCGAATCCCAACGAAGATCCAGTACTTTATGAAGTTGTCAAAACGCATATGGTGCATGGCCCCTGTGGTACCATAAATAGAAATTCTCCCTGCATGAAAGATGGACGTTGCACGAAAAGGTATCCCCGTGCGCTGACAGAGCACACAGTAACAGGCGAGAACGGATATCCGCTGTACCGACGTCGTTCCCCAGAGCTTGGAGGGTTCACTGCACAAAGTAGAGTACAAGGACAAGAAATAATAATTAGTAATATGTGGGTTGTTCCTTATTCGCCCTTACTTTCCAAAACCTTTGGTGCACATATAAATGTCGAAGTGTGTAATAGTGTATCGGCAATAAAATACATTTGTAAATATGTTAACAAAGGGAGTGACCAAGCGACATTTGCTCTACAGGGAACCAACCGAGATGAAGTCACCAGATACCAAACTGGACGCTACATAAGTACTTCTGAAGCTATATGGCGAATATTAGGATTTTCTATCCACGAACGTCATCCCACGGTCACACACTTGGATGTTCATTTAGAAAACGGCCAGCGAGTGTATTTTGATCCTGAAAATGTAAGAGAACGTGTAGAAAATCCTCGGCAAACTAAACTTTTGGCATTTTTTAAGCTTTGTCAAGAAGATGATTTTGCTAAAACGCTAACCTACGATGAAGTACCGTCCTATTACACTTTTGACATGCAAAGACGTGTTTTTAATCGACGAAGACGCGGTCAACCAGTGGAAGGATTTCCAGGAGTTTATAGAGATGCTGCACTAGGGCGAGTATATACTGTTCATCCTAACGATAGCGAATGCTATTATTTACGCATGTTGTTGCATACAGTTCGGGGGCCAACTTCTTTTGCCTATTTAAAAACAGTTAATGGCGTCCAATACGCAACATTTCAAGCGGCTTGCCGGGCACTTAATCTTCTTGAAGGAGATCAACACTGGGATAACACCCTCGAAGAAGCCTGTGTCAGTGATAGTCCCAAACGTTTACGTCATTTGTTTGCAGTGATGTTAGTGTTCTGTGGTCTATCGGATGCTCTAGCGCTGTGGCAAAAATATAAGACACAATTATCCGAGGACTTTCTACGCTTGCTTCAACGCAATTCAGACCAGCAAATAGATCCAACTGACGATAGAGTTATAAATAGTTCACTTTTATGTATACAAGACATAGTATTTTCGATTGGGGGTAATTCCTTGACCGACTACGGCCTGCCTAATCCTCAAACTCTACCCAATCAACCACGGGTAAATCGTGAATATAATTCCGAGACGAACTACAATATTGCTGCGTTAACCACCACTGTAAATGATCAGATTGGTTGTTTTACTGTAGAACAAAGAAATATATTCGATGTAGTCATCCAAAGCGTAAATAATAATGAAGGGAATTTATTTTTCTTGGACGCTCCAGGTGGAACGGGAAAGACTTTTTGATAACAGCAATACTGGCTGAGATTAGGCGGCAAGGTAAGATTGCACTAGCAGTGGCTTCCTCGGGAATCGCAGCCACATTACTTCCTGGCGGAAAGACGGCCCACACGATCTTTAAAATCCCAATCGATTTAGACAGTAATGAGTCACCAACATGCTCTATCACAAGGAACTGTGATAAGGCGAAAGTGTTACAAGATTGCTGTCTGATCGTTTGGGATGAGTGTACAATGGCAAATAAAAAAGCCGTCGAAGCTGTGGACAGAACCCTACGTGATATTCGGCGAGATGAAAGGCCAATGGGCAACGTCACACTGCTTTTTACTGGTGATTTTAGGCAAACACTTCCAGTTATAAGTCGAGGAACTAGAGCCGATGAAATTAGAGCTTCATTAAAGCGTTCCCACCTCTGGCCTCTAATGAAAAAGCTGCAATTGACGATCAATATGCGAGCACAACTAGGTGGTAATTTACATGCCCAAGAATTCTCAGACATTCTTTTGAAACTTGGAGAAGGTACTCTTTCTGAAGAACATGGTAAGGTGACGCTTCCAGAAACAGTTTGCCGAATAGTTTCTTCAGAAGATGAACTTATAAATTCTGTATTCGGTGACCTATCACATATAACATATCAGGAAAATTCTTGGTTATGTGAACGTGCGATACTCACTCCCAGAAATGACCAAGCTGCTGCAATAAATCAAAAAATTTTATCTGAAGTGATTGGGGATGACGTCGTTTATACGTCTTATAATAGCGTTCTCAACCACGACGATGCTACACATTATCCTGTTGAGTTTCTGAGTTCGCTTTCTGCAAGTGGTCTTCCTGCGCACATAATTGTGCTTAAAATAGGTGTACCAATAATGCTGCTGCGTAACCTTACTCCTCCAAAATTATGCAATGGTACACGACTAAAAGTAACTGCTCTACAAAGAAATTTAATCCAAGCTCAGATTCTTACTGGATGTGGCTCAGGGGAAACTGTATTTATTCCACGAATCCCACTCATCCCTAATAACTTTCCATTTGAATTTAAGCGCACACAGTTTCCAGTAGCCGTTTGCTTCGCCATGACTATAAACAAATCCCAAGGTCAGACTCTCAGGACTGCTGGTGTCGACTTAAGATCTGATTGTTTTTCCCATGGTCAACTGTATGTGGCTTGCTCACGAGTAAGCAGCCCAGACAACCTTTTTATTCTAGCACAAGGCGGTAAAACGGTTAATGTCGTTTATAAAGAAATTCTTTAAAGTATCTCCATTATTTAACTTTTTTTTTAATTTGCTAAATTCAAACAAGTAATTAAAAATCCTAAAAAAAAAACATTTTTACTTTATGCATATATCATAAACAAGTCGAAAACTAATAACGGTTTTTAGATGTAAGTTTTATCTCTATGAAGAGCTCTTCCAGCCATGAAAAAGGTGAAAAAAGTTGCAAAAGTATACTTACTCAATATAAAACTCAATATACTTCAAGCCCTGCCAATTTAGGTAGTTTCCCAAAAGTTCTAAATTCAGAATATCATAAAGCAATTTTTAACCAACAAAAGAGAAGAGAAAGCTTAGGAAAATCAAAATTCCACGCGGACGAAGTCGCGGGCAACAGCTATAAATACTTTTTACTGATTAAAACGCAATACTTTTGTTGTATGACTACCGGTCGCCCGCGGCTTCGCCTGCGTGGTATTGCGTTTGTCACAAAAAGTGACTAGCATGACTTAAATTTTCCCCGTTTTTTCCAGGTTTTTTCCACATTTTTCGCCGTATTTCTGCTCCTATGGGTTACAGACTAATGTTATACAGCTTAAAGCTTTCCTCTATAAACTAATAAAAAAATATTCAGTTTGCTCCCTTTACCTACCATGCCAAGGATTATATCTACTTTATAAAAATAAATAAATAAATAAATATATACGGACAAATCACACAGATTGAGCTAGCCCCAAAGTAAGTTCGAGACTTGTGTTATGGGATACTAACTCAACGATACTATATTTTATAATAGATACATATATAGATAAACATCCAAGACCCAGGCCAATCAGGAAAAGATCGTTTCCCATCATGACCTGGCCGGGGATCGAACCCGGGGCCTCCACGTCGCAGTCAGGCGTGGTGACCGCTGCGCCACGGAGACCGACGAAGTAAGTCCGGAAATAAGTCCGGTTTTCCTCCCTGACGCTATAACTCCAGAACGCACGAACCGGTTTCCACGGTTTTGCATTCGTTGGAAAGGTCTCGGGCTCCGTGAGGTTTATAGCAAAGAAAATTCAGGAAAAATTCAACAGAAAAGTGGGGAAATCGTTTTTCACATACTTCATTCAAGCTCCGGCGACGGGGACGGGGACGGGGACGGGGACGGGGACGGGGACGAGGACGGGGACGGGGACGGGGACGGCGATGGCGACAGCGACTAGCCTGAAAAAATCAGTAGTTCCCGAGGGGATAACGCGCGATAAACACTTTCTGTGAAAAAACGAAAACCACGCGGGCGAAGCCGCGGGCGGCCGCTAGTTAATTCATATAGGTGAACGTGAAACGTCACGCTCAGGTGAACATGTGATTAGGTAATCGTGATTCATATAGGTAGGTAGGAATGACATTCACTTCAAGTTCTTAAATGGTACCTAATGAAACCTTACTTAGAATAGAATAGAATAGAATACTCTTTATTATGTACACCATATAGATTACAGAACATAAATATATAGATTTTACAAAGGATGACACAATGGGCGGTCTTATCGCTAAGAGCGATCTTTTACAGACAACCTTAGGATGGAATACTAAGGGGAAGGAGAGAGAAATAGTGTAAGTAGTCTACATTGTACTATTTACATAGAGTATACAATAAATATGTACGTGAAATGTATCATACTAGTTTAACTAAATATATACAGTCATCTAATTAATAAACAATATACAAGAGCAGACAAAATATAATGACATGATCTTGGGATCATTTAGGAGGCTGAAATATTTTTTTATGGTATTGGAGCAGCACTCTGATTGCGTAATTCACTTTCTATCACAATTAAAATTACCTATCTATCACAATTTTAAAGTATTTCATTGATCAATTCAGATGAGTTTGAATGAAATTATATCATTAAAACAACTGGTTTATTCTATGAACAATGACAGTTAGTTTATGCCATTCAATACTATAGATTAACCGACTATATTCAACTCATTGAGTCATATTTATGAATGTTTAAAAAAATCATCTACTCAAAAACAATGAATGGTCAAAATGAATGACATTGCCATTGTAAACTGTGTAGTATATGTTACGTAATTAACCGGTGACTTTAACAGATTATGACAGTCTCCGTGGCGTAGCGGTAGCGAACGCGGCCGCTGCGCAAGGAGGCGCGGGTTCAAAATATTTGTATGCATGAATATGAATATTTGCACCAGTCTGATTGTGCCTCGGAAAGCACGTTAAGCCTTTGATTCTGGTTGCCATACGAACTACTATCATCTTCGGGTTATGGAGATCAGACAGTCGCTTCAAAATATCGAAGTTTAGCTAAAATCAGCAGTTAGACTGGTAAAAGCGGACCCCAGACTCCAAAGCTGAAAAAGCTTTGGATGCGACTGGGATTAACGCTGAGATGATGATGACTCTCACAGATTATGAATAGAAATACTGTTTTTAGCAACAAACAGTCAAAAAAAAAAAACGAGTCTGACGACATTTTCGTCTAAACGCGTAAGCTAATCGATTTCACAGCAAAACCTTTTATCACCTAGATAAATTGAATTAGGAACTGTAAATACCAGCCATAATGCGTACCTATGTAGACCGCGCTATTACGTACTTCCCTATGAAAATGAAACGTGCGCCAGGTGCTAATTAACCCAGTATGTTATTGCACGTCAAAGTAAATAAAGAGATAGATGCCACGTGACCGGGGCAGGCGTGCAGAATACCATAACCTTAAATCAGGGATGGGGCACTAATTGCTTAGAAAACATTAACGCAGCTGTAAGCGATGGGGCCAAGTTATGACATTATGACGTCATTTATTTTATTACAGGTGCTCTTAAATCTTATTTACTTTCTTTCTTTTATAAGGTAAATGTTAATCTGAAGAGCATGTGTTACCAACCAACTTTTTTTGGGTTCGTATATATTGAGAAAATTGAGGCTACGAGGGGTTTTCGAGTGGCGACCACGCAGCGGAAGACGCAGTGAAGGTAGCGGAAAACCGCTGGATGCGCACGACCAGTCGTCGTGGAGATCTTTGGGGAGGCTTATGTCCAGCAGTGGACGTCTTGCGGCTGAAATTATGAATGATGATGATTAGGATCTTACTAGCATAGAAAAGGATTTAGTCTAAGCAGCAGTGACTTCATTTTAGAAAAATTGCGTATTCGTACGGAGGACGGGTCTGAGCAGTTGTGTTGCGAGTGTGCCGGGTACGATGCGCCTATTGTTGTTGTGTCGGGAGTTTGGTCGTGGAGAGTCTCCACATCAATCTCCCTCTGGCGCAGCATCGTTGGTCGTGTTGGTCTTGGGTTTAACATGGGGTCACCTCGCTCAACTGCCGTCGTCCTTCCCATTCCTAAGTTTTTTAAGTGAATAGACTTAATAAACTAGTGCACTTTACCATCAACGATAGCATCACTGCTTACCATCAGGCGGGATTGCAGTCAAGCATTAGTTTCTAATTATTAAAAACAAAATTACCTGGTCTTAGTTTTTATAAAGAACGGAAAGCTCCTATATTTTATTTATTAGTTTACATTTTGTTTCTAGTTTAATGATCCTATAGCTTTTGTTCGATATTTTATATTGTACTAGCGGCCCGATACGCGCTTCGCTACGTATAAAGTGAAATAATAAAAACTAATTTATTCGATCATCAAAATTATTTATTCAAACATAAACTATTTTTTGCTAGCAATTTTATAACTTAATCCAAAACATTTAGATTATTAAACAAACGACTGGGGGTACCGACTCTCGAACAGGCAACATAAAGTTGGCCATTTGAAAAAACATGATTTCTCCGAATTCAGACCACAAACGTGAAATAATTGCCCTTGGGTTTTGTTTATGGACATAGCAAATGATAAACGCACAGGCACAGGCAGTTGGGATCATAGGGATACGCGGTATCAAACAAACTTTTGATTTACTAGTTAAGATCGTAGCTTCAATTAAATTTGGCAATAAGTTTTACACTGCCAATCTGGTGCAATTACACAGTTTTGGTGGATTATAAAATTACAAAGAAAGCGGAATTGATTTTTAAATCTATAGATGAGATGAATATCCACCGTTCATTGAATTTATTTGATACAAAAAATGTGATAAATGAAGAACCGCTCGATCGATTCTGTTCAAACTTCACCCAAACCATCTACTAATTATTTAAAACAAAGCCTAAACATTTAGTTTGGATAGGTGAGTCCGTTCTTGAGCTATGAAATTACAAAGAAAGTGGCACTGATTTTTATATACATAGATGAGATGATGATCCAACGTTCATAGAATTCATTTGTTACAAAAAATGTGATAAATGAAGAACCGCTGGACCGATTCTTTTCGAACTTCATATAAACCATCTACTAATTAGTCAAAACAAAGCCTGAATAGATGGTTTGGATAAGTGAGTCCGTTCTTGAGTTATAAAATTACAAAGAAAGTGGCATTGATTTTTATATATATATATATAGATTGGGCATTCAAACGCAATGGCAAAGTTTTAGATTTCAAAGAATCTAGAATATTACCTACGCTACAAAGTTACTAGTTTTTCATGGACATATATGTATATTTTTTGCGTAACACACTATCAGGGGCTATAGTCTGCTATCACGATAGCGTCAAAATGGTCGATCAGTAAGATTACTAAAAATCAGAATTTATGAGATCATAAAGATCGATTTTGACAGGTTTCATAATCTACTAACAAAATGGCGTCATTATGACTTTCCAGTGATAAATCACAAACATTCATATATAATCATCATAAGCGATTTGCCGTGATCCGGCATGATGTCTGGTGAAGCCGTACGGACGCGTACGGAGCCGTACGGACGGGTCTGAGCAGTTGTGTTGCGATGTGTCTCGGGTACGATGCGCCTAATGTTGTTGTGTTGGGAGTTTGGTCGTGGAGGGTCTTCAGATCAATCTCCCTTTGGCGCAGCATCGTTGGTGGTGTTGTTGGGTTTAACATTGCATCACCTCGCTCAACCGCCGTCTTCCTTCCTATTCGCTCAGTTTTTCTGAGTGAATAGGCTCTTAATAAACTAGCGCGCTTTACCATCAACGATCGCATCACTGCTTACCATCAGGCGGAATTGCGGTCAAGCGCTAGTTTATAATTATTAAAAAAAAACACTAACACTACACTACAAACACCTAATGTTTCATGTAGGTATGCTTGCGTAGTTTGTAAGACCAAATTAGGCAGGGATGATTCGACCCTAATAACTGACCGAAACAATTCAAATGTCTCTGTTAAAAATGTGAAGTTGAAGAAAATTCATTTGAACTTGCTCGAGCTTCCAACTTACACCACAGCCGCATAGACTTGCATTCATAGGACTGCGTTTATGGGAAGGCTCAGATAATTTTATTCCCCTCTTGCATTTCTCTAGGATCGATGGGTCGAAGGGATGATAGTAGGGTCATGTTTGTTGCGTAAACGATGCTTGCCCCGGACAATTTGATTCTTAATAGATTTATGTTTTATTTCAATGTTTGGCCTTTTGATGAAGCTAATTGAAATAGATTTGAGAATATTACTTAACAAGTAATAATGTTTTGGTTTAAGGATGGTTACTTTGTAGGTTTGTAATGAAATGTACATATTCACACTTATTGAATAATGTAATGTAATGAGTCCTGGTGTCGTGAAAGATATAATCAGAACAAAACCTAACAGAAATTAAATGCTTATTCTGGTCTGCAGGAATTAATGCTAGTAAGTGTGAATATGTAGATTTCATTACAGGTCATAACTACTTCTTTTTCTAGGCTGGGTTGTAGGTATTGTACATAAAACTTTATTTTAACTAAACTATTTATTTTCAAAACAGTATTTAGATTTTTTCTGGTAGTAAAATTAGATATTTTTAAATAAAATTCAAAATTTATCATTCAACCAATTATGACCAATAAACTTAACTTATTTCTCCTCTGAGATATGCAAAACGATCTACAATCAGACCGCAATAAATATAATCGCATGGCATAACCTACTAACTCAGTCACATGGCAAAAAAACAATCGTCGAAATATTGCCATAAATCCCAATTGTAATGTGTTAACCGCCAGTTACACTGACGCACCTAAAAATATTATTCATAGGCATGTAAATTCACCGAAAACAAGGTGTAGTTAAAACAATATTTATCTTAATAATTAGTTTAACCCAAGTAAGTTGCGGTTCATTTGATAAAGGTGCGTGTAAACGAGCGGCCGGCGGTCGCGTGATAACAGTTCGCTGTATATAAATTAAAACATAATTGTGTTATCGTGACCCCAAGGTTTTATGTTCAGTTGACGAAACGAAAGGCTGTTGGGAAATTAAATTCGATTTTTTTCCGTAAAGGTATTAATTTTTAAGAATAATGGGAATATAAAGGTGCCTCGTTGTGTAGAGTTATTGTTTGAATGGTAATAGGAATATTTCAAATGACTTGTAATTACATAGAACTCAAAACTTTTGAGTAATAAAATTCTCATATGCGTTCGTAAACAGCAGTCCTTGTCAAACTTACAACCAGAATCTAAAGTCTCCACTGTTGGGACACAGACCTTTCTGTGAGAGGAAGGGGCCATAATCCCCACCAAAGCCCAGTACGGGTTGTTGGACGGCACATGTAATCAAATTTTTGGTTGTAAGATATGCAAGTTGTCTCATGATATTTTCTGTCATAGTTTTGAAAGCACTCTAGTAATCAGAGTGCTTGCCTGGGATCCAACTCACGATTTAAAACAGGTAAGTCGTGGTCGATAACACTACTCCTCGTACACTACTCCTCCTTTTTAACTGTACATTATTACAATGGCTAGCCAGGCTAACGACTTAGGTATATTCAATTGTATAGAAAAGTGGTCGTATATTACTTACCATACCATTACCATATCTTAGATAATAGAAATCAGACCGGGAATCTACGAATAGCTAGACCAACGTTCTAACCACCATGCAACAATTATTACACACCATTTATGAAAGCACTAAGCCCTATTTCATACCTCATACAATACACTTATTCATAAGTCACGTTTGTAAGTCGAAATTACAGGACTAAGTAATATTTATGCATATTCCGTACACCGTTTTAGCAAATGAATGGCTTGTAGACGCGAGTGCACACTGAGAATTGGTAACTGTTCGATATTTATTACAGATGTTAACAAATAATACCGAAATTATTCGAGATATCCACCGTCATTTATAAATAAATTAAATGAACTGAATTTAAAATTTATTTACGACTGTAATTCTGTTTGTATAACCAACAAAAACCACTCTGACGTATTATAATTCGTCTAAAAATATGTAGCTTAAGCGCAAGATAAATTCATTTGATCAATGGCTCAATACTGTCATAGGGTTGCCCCCAACATCGGTCACGACTCGACACTGGTGGCGCCAGAATTGGCGGGGCAATTGCCTAAGGCAGCCAATCTGCACCTGTAATAGAGCACGACATTTCACTGCCTAGAAGGAAATGCATTCACCTCTGTCCCATATTTCACGTGTAAAATCAATATGCAAATAAGTAGCGAACGGCATGTCAGACTATTGTGCGGTACAACAACTTAGCCAACTTTAACCGGTCTAAACTGGTTACGGCTAAATTTGTGGCTTTTGCATGCTATTGAAATTTACAGCTTAAACTTCGCCGCCGGCGTTGTCTACGCCTAGTTAGTTTTACAGACGTGTTCTTGAACTATGGAGAATTGAAAAAGTAGTTCCAAAGTTTCGTTGTTGCATGCAAATTATAATTTTGTGCCAGCATGATTAGAATTTCATGGAAGTTACTATGTTTATAGGTTTATTTGCTTAGAAAATGTTATCAAAAAGTAAATGAGAAAGTAAAGTAAGCAATTCGAAATATTGTTTGAATTTTATTTATGCTTTTGACTTGCTGCAAAACAAATAAATATATCATGGGGCCAAAATATAATAATAGAAAAACCGAAAATATGTCACCTATGAAAATAGAGACTGCATTAAAAGGTCAGAAGGGAGGATGAGAAAAAATGCACCCTCGACAATATTCCGTCTATTTTTGTTCGATACATCCCAAAAATATTAAAAACTACTTACAGCGCGGACGTCTCCATTAACGGTGTTCTCCCCTCAGCTGCCATTGATTGTTTTTGATTGGTTACATGTTTGTTACATTGTTTTTATTGCTCAGTTCCTAAAGCTTTTAAAATGAAATGAATGCGTCTTACTAAATGTCAGGTATCCCTATTTTTGGATACTTAGTTTGTTGTAAGCTGAAAATATAATGATTGATATAAGTGTTATCAGTTCTGATATCCTTTAATGTTCCTTTTCATCCTCATCACCTCTTTATCGTCCCACTGCTAGGCAGAGGTCTCCTCTTATACAGAGAAGGAGTGAGCGTAATCACCACGCTTGCATAATGCGGGTTGGCGATTTCAGACTTAAAGTCCAGGTTTCCTCAAGTTGTTTTCCTTTGCCTTATAATCAGTCATTGATGTCTAAGATATACTTAGAAAGTACATATAATTTAGAAAAGTTACATTGGTGCTTGCCGGAGCTGGAATCGAACCCGCACACTCATTCTTGAGAGGCTGGTATTTTAACACTAGGCCACGACGACTGTATTGTTAAATGTTGCGTTTATTCGTATTTAAATTTTACAATTACCAGCACCCTGATTGCGTAACATACTATTACATCAATTGGACGTATTTTGAAGCTTATTGCAACAGCAATAAGCATCAAAATCTATTTTGTTAAACAACGCAATGAATGTTGTTGAACTATCAAAATCAAAGCCATTGCAACTGATAATGTGTTTTGCAATTACTCTGTAGTACTGGTTAACCGACATTCTGAAATAACAAGCAACCACTTAAGCCATCATGCGTCACGCTTTTTCCCAATAATGTTCGCGTCGGCTTCCAGTCTAACCGGATTAAGCTGAATACATACATGGAGGGAGTATACCTATCTGAATTCCACAAAAGGAGCCCGTTCACCTTGGCACCTACTTTTCGAAATGTATCCTTGGAGTGTACCGACCGCCTTCAGCTTTTGGGTATTGAGATTTCCTCGAACCTAAACTTTGGGCGGTTCATTGAGTCCAAGGCTAAGGTGGCTGCCAGAAAACTTGGTGTAATCGCAAAGGTCCGGCAGTACTTCACACCAGGGCAGCTTCTAATGTTGTACAAAGCACAGGTCCGTTCGTGTGTGGAGTACTGCAGCCACATTTGGGCTGGTGCTGCTAAGTGTCACCTGGCCACTTTGGATTCAGTGGAGAGGCGTGCGAAGAGGCTGATTGGTGACCCTGATTTAACTCGAGTTGGTCTCCAAAGCCTAGAGCACAGGCGTAGAGTAGCCAGCCTTTCGGTGTTCTATAGGATACATTCTGGGGAGTGTGCGAGGGAATTGCACGATTTAATTCCCCCATCTCCGTTCCACCATCGGACGACCCGTCGTACGGCGAGTTTCCACCCTTATGTTGTTAACACCTCTACGATCCGGACGAAGCGTTTCGCCTCCTCCTTCATACCGCGTACATCGAGGGACTGGAACAATCTGCCGGCGGCGGTGTTTCCGTCGGACTACAATTTGAGTGTCTTCAAGGCTAGAGTGAATAGGCTCTTAATAAACTAGTGCGCTTTACCATCAACGATGCGTCACTGCTTACCATCAGGCAGGATTGCGGTCAAGCGCTGGTTTATACTCTAATAAAAAAAAAAAAAAATCCACAACCCAGTTACTGGGAGACTTTTGACACGTAGCGACTGTCAAAGATCTACTAATGATAGCCGGCGCCAATTGCTTAACGTGCTTTACGAGAGGCACGGGGGGGGGGGGGAGAGCGGGTCTTGGTATGTAAAGATGGCAAGCGGAGCTTAACCTGCCTTTTAGACAACCATCTAAGTAGAACAAGAGAATTCAACTCCTACATCACACCATTTTAAGTTGGTAGACTAGCCCTCATCGAGTTCACAAGGATGGCCAACATAATCCCAAATCCCGAGATACAAATTTTTTGTAACTTGAAACTTGCAATTTTTTCGCGCCGGCGTACCATGTAAATTACTTGTTTGCTTCCACAAGTTGTCACATTATTCTTGGGCGCAGCGGCGGCGACAGAGCCAAAAATAGACGCCCTAAACTTTTTAATAGATGCACCGACACTTTGAGAATGCCGAACGGGGCGGTGCCTTTTCTGTCTTGACGACGTCTTTTATGACTTTAAGCAAATTGCTGCTCTCATTTGAATATAGTCTTGAATACAATATTGTATTTTACTTTCCGGGTTGAGTCATATGGTTCAGTCAATGTGTCAAAAATCTACATTCTTCATTGATGTTTATTCATTCCGGTTACAATAGTGTCAGAATGGCCGATCAATGTTGATAAGTTTCGTATTCTACTAACTAAATGGCATCCTAATGGCTTTCCAGTGGGCAATTACTGACACACCACTCCATATTAATACGAGTAAATGTTTAAATTGAGTAGTAGTCTCTACTCACCATTCCATTACGCGATAACTGACCCAAGGATCGATCATCATGAATTTAGCAGCAGATTACGAAGTTTTTAACACAATGATAACAGGATCGTGTGGCAATGACAAACTTATAAAAATAGCAGACTAGGACGGCACGTTGTGTTTCACGCGCGCCTCAAAGGGATGTCAGCACATCCTGACGGGGCTCAGTTTTTCGGAGTGAATAGGCTCTTAATAAACTAGCGCGCTTTACCATCAACGATCGCGTCATTACTTACCATCAGGTGGGATTGCGGTCAAGCGCTAGTTTATAATTATTAAAAAAAAAGTATCTACACAAAATAAAGCCCCGGTAGAAACCTATATAACTGACGCACCACTGATTATGTAGTATTCGCTTGGAGTTTTTGTGTTGTGCTTGTGTATCTGCCAACAGTCAATACAAAATATTAGAACAGGGCTACCATAAACATCTTTGTGGGGTTTTAAACCCCGACCATAGCTGTGACGAATATTTTCCCTGTGGTGATATAAAGCAAAACCGAATTGTCATTCATTTGATGATAATGCCAGGTCTATCTATTCTATTCAATTTTGCCCTTATTCTTTTGAATAAGGAAGTAGCTAAGTATGTCAGTCACTATGCATAAATAAATGACAAATGTTAAACAATTTCAGCAGACCACGCCTTGTAAGAACGAAATTATTCTATTGTATTTATTCCCATTCAATAAATTATAACTTTACGTGTCTAGAGAGTGGGAATAATTCGCTTACCTCTACTTTTATAGGTAATAATCTCTCACATAATCAATGTTTTATGTATGAAGTCGTATAAGTTGGTATTAGGAGAGTGATAGTTCGAACTCTTCCCATACCTGTACATACTAACGCAGAAGTGGATTGGTCTGGTTTTTGAAAAAGTATTCTCTTTTCTTCAGGACAAGTTTACATTACGTTAGTACCAGCACTACGTTGTAGCAGTTCATATATTATTCAAGAACGATGTTACTTGAAAATACTTAAACTGGTTAATAAAAACTTAAATGACAGATTTTGGATCACTTTAGATTCACTCGGTGGTAGGCCATAACATCAGCCGCCGGCAGAAGTTACCATCCACCAGACAAAGTCTTGCCGCCAAGCGATTTGTCGTGTTCCGGCATGACGTCTGGTGAAGCCGTACGGAGAACAGGTCTGATCAGTTGTGTTGCGATGCGTCAAATGTTGTTGTGTTGGGAGTTTGGTCGTGGAGGGTCTTCAGATCAATCTCCATTTGGCGCAGCATCGTTGGTCGTGTTGTTGGGCTTAACATTGCATCACCTTTTTTTTTTTTTTTTTTTTTTCCCGGGGTGGAAATCCTCATAGGATGCCCGCCGCCCTGTGGTGGGCGACGGGGTATGTCAGACTTTTACTGACTAAAACCACCCCGGTTGTCTTCTATCACGAGCGCACGTGGGGCCGCGGGAGTCTAAATTCTTCCACGGCCCCACCCTCGTGCTGGCCCGGTCTGTCCGGGCCTCCTCTCCTGCACGGGGTAGTGGGGTGTTAAACTACCCCGTGCATCACCTCAAAGGCGCGCGCCGACACTCGCGCGCGCCTTCACCTCGGGGTCCATCAATAGGGGGGCGGGGACTTCCCCATGTCCCTCGCCCCTGGACCCATTCATGGGGGGCGGAAGAGGGCGTTATCCGCCCTTCTGCGGCGCCCGGTGCGTCTTCTGCGGCCCGGGAAGGGAGTTGATATCTCCCTCTCCCGTTCCGCAGCTTCCTTCTGCGACATCACGTCCTCGCAGAAGGACACCACCGCGTCCCACGACTCTGAGCTGCCGACCATCCTCCGCACTACTGCCGGCAGCGTCAGGTCGCCTCCTACTTCATTTGTGAGGACACGGCGCTGCTCCTACCAAGCTACACACTCGGAGAGCGTGTGCTGCGCCGTGTCCTCCCCGCATTGGACGCAGTGGTGGCACCGAGCGTCCGGCTCCCTGCCTAAGCGATGCAGGTACTTGCCGAAGCAGCCGTGCCCCGACAACACCTGCGTCACCCTGAACGACAGGGAGCCGTGCCTCCTCCCGAGCCAGTCGTCGAGTACTGGCCGGATCGCCTCGACGGTACCGAGGCCGGCGGTAGGGCGCATGAGCCTCTGCCGCCAGTCCACCACCAGGACCTGATGGAGCTCCTCTCGGCGCAGCTCGATCTGCCGCTGCACCGGACTGGAGCCCCGTGTCCGCTCTTCCTCGCGCCATCGGTACAATGACGCGAGTACTTTTGCCTCTAGGTCCCAGGGCGGGGATCCGGCCAGGACGCAAGCCGCCTCGTAGGATATCGTGCGATACCCGCGGACGACCCTGACGGCCATCGCCCTCTGCGGCTTGCGCAGAATGGCGAGTGTTCCGGCCGTCAGGTCCATCGCCCACACAGGGGCCCCATACAGGGCCATGGACCGCACGATTCCCACGTACAACCGCCTACAGGCGGCGCTCGGGCCCCCCATGTTGGGAAGCAACGTTGACAGCGCGCCTGCTGCACCCATCAGCTTGGGCGCCAGCCGCCGGAAGTGGGGTCCGAATTCCCACCGGCTGTCGAGCACCAATCCCAGGTACTTCATGGTGAACTCGACAGCTATCCGGGCCCCACTGACCACGATATGTGATCCCGGGGCCGGCGCACGCCGGGGGCCATGGAAAACCATGGCCTCCGACTTGTCAAGGGCCACCTCCAGGCCCAGGCGTCGGATGCGGTTCACCACCTGTGACACCGCAGCCGTGGCTATCAACGTCGCTTCCCTGTACGAGCTCCCCCGGGCAGTGACAAGCGTGTAGTCCGCATAACACGTCAAGTCGGCGCCCGAAGGGAGCTCGCCTCTCAGCACCCAGTCGTAGCCGATGTTCCACAGGAGCGGTCCCAAGACCGATCCCTGTGGAACACCGCACGACATTTGGTGCCGACCGGCACCGTCACGTCCCCGATTGATGACGCAACATTGCATCACCTCGCTCAACTGCCGTCTTTCTTCCTATTCACTCAGTTTTTCTGAGTGAATAGCCTTTTAATACACTAGCGCGCTTTACCATCAACGATCGCATCACTGTTTACTATCAGGCGGGATTGCGGTCAAGCGCTAGTTTATAATTACTAAAAAAAAAAGATATAAGTCATTTACACAAGCTTCTGCTTACATACTTTGATCTTTTGACGCGTTTCATGAATCCAACTTAGTCATCTTGATCTGTTGATATTTTTCTACAATATCAGATCTTACCAGAGTCACTTTGTCTTAAAGATCGTTGTTATATATGCAATTTTCTTCAATGGTACATTGACACGAAACAGGAAGAAAAGAAGAACGCACATAAATTCCCATCCGACTACAATATCAGCACCTGTCAGGGGTTGACAACATAATAATATACCATTGAACTTAAACCGCAAGTTAGCAGACTAACTCAAATAACTTAGCCGGCTATCGGGTGCTAAGTCAGACCAACTCCCGAACCGAACGCTTTGCGGGCGTAAACTTTGTCCTCCAGTTAATCCTATGGCGCTTTCTTGTACGTGTTTCGAGTTTCTAAATATTACGTTTATCCACTAGATTATTTTGGGTATATTTAAACTAAAGTGTACATTGAAAAGTTTTACGAGCAGATTATAAGAGTTAGCTGGGGTTAGGTTATGGACCCTGAGAAGTCTTTTTTTTTTGGAGAATGCGATGTGATTTTGACTTACGTGAGATGAGGCCGATACGATTCAATAACGCTAGGGTTAACTGTTTATTGAGTTACATTTTACATACTTCTTTCTTTAAAAATCAAACTCAAACTAGGCAAGACATTAAAGAATAGACCATATTATTCTCTTATTATCTTTGATAAAAAGAGTAGCAACCTTGATCTTTAGATTAAAGGTCAAACCTAATCAAATCTAGGTAATTGTCTGTAATAATAGCCGTAGATTAACTAGGCCTTAAGGCCTTGTAGATCCCAGCTATTATGGCCTGCGACAATACAAGCAGGGTTTAAATGGCCATTACCACAATTATTGCATAGCTACGCATTACGACTCATTGGGGTGTTAAGAAGAGTCATAACGATTTCTAAGGTGTGTCGTACTGTCACATATTGTGCCATTTTTTTTTTTTTTTTTCTCGAGTGGAAATGCCTTTACGCACCATACCCGTCGCTAGCTAGGCGACGAGCGTGTGTGGGACTCGCCCGGCCGAAGCCGGGAATACCCACTAAAACCACCCGGTTACCGTCGGGCCCTGTGTTGAGAGTGTCACGGGGCCGACCCGAAGGCCAAGTACTCCGTGACAAACTCACATATTGTGCCATAAAACAAGATATTGATAGTATTATGAAGCCAAATTGCATTCTAAGAAAAGGTGTAGTTTTATCAATAACTATCTAAATATGGATACAACAATTCATAAACAACGATGAAAAATTACCATAATACACAACTAATAACAATACCATTACTCAAAATAATCCCGAGAATGATAATAGAAAAACCTTTATTGCCATATAAAATAATTTGGACACCAAAAATCCTGATGCACAAACAGATTAGGGCAATATATCAGCTACTCTAAACAGTAATACTGTAATGTGATTTGGAACTAATGTCCACAAGGCTTACACCATTGTAATCCTCACTAATGGCTCTGGATACAGAACAGGTAGACATAATGCATATTGATAGTCCATTAAAGCATTTCATCGATCGAATCATCTTTCATTAATATAAAAGCATGAAAGGGTCGCGGATGTTAAACGTTTTAAAATTTTCGATTTATCGATCTGTAAGATTAATGGACAGGTCTCCGATCAGTTTAACCTTTGCGCTCTTTAAGTTGATTGTAGTATTTATGTGCGTAAAATGGAGTTTAATTTTATCATTGTCACTGAAGATGTTTGTAAAAGTTTTATACTCTCTCTCTTTGTAGCTTTATACGAAAGTTGGCTTTCATCGTGATATTGAAAAGTAATTATATTATTTCTTTAAATTTTTGGATACGTCATGGTTGCAGATACGTTCTGTAACTCCATATCGAGCAACAGCTTGAAGTCTTCATCACATCTTCCGTTCATCATCATTCATCTTTCGGTCTTAAAACTGCTTCTAAGTAGATTAATTAGTAATCCTACAACTAGTGTATTGGACTTGAATTCATTACAATTGGACAAGTTAATAAGTTCTCCATGTTGCACACACAACGTTATTTTTCTTTATACGATACCTGAATATAGTTAGTTCAGAATAAGCAACTGAATTGATTCTAATATTTTTTACAACAAGTTATATTTTTTTCCAAATACAGTTAATAATTGTTGCAGTATGGTTACCGAGCGTACAACTTAGCTGACCTTAGATCATAGTAACAGGCGCGTGAGACAGGCCCCACGCGCGCCGCGCCGCTAAAGGCGCGGGCGGGCTAGAGGTGCGTTGACCATATTTTTGTTGTGATAACCAGGTAAGATAACAACTTAGCTCATAACTTTGTGGTTTATCATGATATCTTTTTGGAAATTTTTACATAGATTCTTTACTTAAAAATACTGGACACGTGTTTCTGGTTTTGCATATACAAAAAAGAACGTTGCAATAGCAAATTAAAAAGATTTACAAGAGTAAAACGTTGTGTTATCCTTTAGTAAAATAATGGAGATATTATGCAGAAACTGCGCTCCAACTTGTTTACCCAAATATACAACTCGAACAAGACCATTATTATATCTTAATAACACAGAGCAGTTCATAAACAGACATAAACAACTTGTCAGCTAAGCAGATACAAATATGTAATTCAGGATATTATCAAAGGAAACACGAACAATATTCTAAACAGGAACTTCGTTATCCCTGCAACCGGTATGAGCAGCGTAGAACTCAAATACTCATCTTGAATGATACGAACTGAACTTGTGTTGAAACTTCCACCATCATGTATTCAGCACGAAGTAAATATAATTTAGCCCTCGTTAAGCTACATAACCTCTCTTTCCTTTTCCGTCTGTCTCGCTCTTGACATTGGTAACATATAGCGCGCTTAGTTTTAATTACACGTACAGTAAGGGAATTACTCGCACCAAGTTACGCTGATGGTATACTGGTTGCTATAAAATTGTGCTGATATTGTAAGGGGGAATGGTTTGTTGTTGCTTGTAGTTACAAGATTAATTTACTAGATGATTTTTGTTTTTACTAGATTATGAAATCCTTGACTGAGCCAATTCATGCTACCAGCGGCTTGATAAAAAAAACTGCATCGTTGGGCTTATCCAATATCGTCCATGGCGTACAAGAACCCATTACACACTAAACTAAACCAACCTGAGCTGTTGCAGACTTCATACAGTATTCTAAAAATTTTGGGAAGCTTTTTCTCTGATCTTTTATTTAAGCAATAACAATAGGACTGTACAATGATCGCTACACTCAAACGTTATTATCATACTTATTTTATACAGGTATACCCAGTGAATTTCCAACCGAAACTGACTCTAATATTACCTACAGCTTGCTTAAAGAACCCTTATTGTAACCATAAACGCTAACAACAAACTATAAAAGAGGCAATATACGTTTTTAGTGCACTTACGGAATTAATATTCCTTGTTAATGTTAACATTTTCGTAAAGTTATTCGACATTGTATGGCTAAATTGCTGTGTGCGATGTTGGAGGATATAGGTCCATTGCCCGAAGAGATACAGGCCCGAGCGGGCAGCGTCGCACGCTGTTTCACTACACGTTCTCTTGGGACGAACCTCGCGGTCTCTGACAACCCACTATGCGGTACATGACGAAGATATTTTCTACATGAAATGCACAATAATACGACAGTAACACCGTTAATATTAACAAGTACTGTATTTACAATCTCAGCTTTTTTCAGTAGATAATATGACCTCAAAATCTGGTGGGCTAACAACTACCGAAGGTGAGAAAACTAATGCGTGAGTGACGCCTGTCCCTGAGCACTCTGTGGTTATAGTTTGTCGGACGAAAGAAAATGTATAATAATTATTCTATTTAAAACAGTGAAATAAGAACACAAATTCTTAAAACAATGTCTTTTTGTTTTTACCCCTCAAGCTTCTTGTTCCTTCAAGTTCCAGAGTCGTCCGACGTGTCTATATGCAAGTAAAACAAAGATACCGTGTCGCCTTGAAAAACTACAAACTTGGTAGAGCTCCACGTCAAATATTCACGTTTCTAGCAACTCTAAGCTGCAAAAAAGGTAGGTTATTCAAATAATTTTACGAACGTGCTAGTTTCATCCATTTTTAAATGGTTTTAATGCAGGAATGATTTCAAGGACATGTGAATACTCCCTACTCATCGTGTTCCATTGTGCAAAATTAAAATGGCTCATTTTTAGTCAGTTCAATGCTACTATTGTTACTGCTGAGACAGGGGGATTATTCGAAATCAATAATTATTAGGAGGACAAAAAAAAACAGCCAACGGCGAAGAAATGACAAGAAACTCCTAAGTAGGTATGGAATAAATTACAGGAAGCAACATTCAGAATCTTGATTACCTGACTTTACACAAATACTAGTGTCCTACTTGAATCAAAAATGGTTGTCGCCCTGCCCAGTTACAAGATCGATCAATCTACTTTTAACAAAACTTCGATACAATACTGTCGCAATAATCGCCTATCCAGACGCAATAAATATCGCATTGATATCTTGATGAATTTATTCATATCTCTCGATTAGATATGCAATAAGAAATGCAGAAACTCATGATCTTACTGACGTAATCGTCCCACGTCGAATATCTACGGGTGTATTCTGTTATTGCAGATATCTTGACTCTAGATAACAGTATTCGTGGAGGCCTAACATTACAGATTGCCATCTTAATTTGTACAAGTATTATCGACAAATTTAGGTATATTAATAAATTAATAGCACTTAACTGTTTGATGAAATCGTTTACGAATTATTAACCAAGATTTAATTTGCCTCTTAGTGCTAAAAAATGCGTGAAGACCCCTGGGCTACCTAAGCCTTTCGCATTTAAAGAGGCGAGATAAATAAACAGCTACAAAAAAGAAAGCTGAAACTAAATAAAATTTAAGGACATTTACATGAACCGACTTTCATGACGAGAGTTTCTGGCCAAGCATATACGACCCGTGTGTCAATAAGGATCATATTTCGTTCACCAATGCAATGTCCTGTCATAAACATTAACAGAATAACCGCTAGGCTTCGCTAGGTGACTGAGCTGCTCCACCTACTTATGCCTCTGGGACGTTGCAAATCAGGTGCGTGGGTTCGACTCCCGGCTCGGGCACTTGTATGCTGAAGATTGTGTCGGCGACTTGCGAAATATATTAATGGTGTTATGTAAATTTGACAAATCGCTTCACGTAGCTTATGATGACAATTAAAATATTAGTATTATTATACCTACATAATAACTAATTCATGGATCAAATGACGTCAATTAAATAGTCATTTATGAGGAAAATTCTTGTGTACAAAACTTATATCGGTTAATCAGATGGTTACATTAAAGTCGAAATTGTATACATACAAATTAGATATATTTTTCAGTCAATCAGTCTCTAATAACAAAATTATCAGATTCCAATTCGCGTATCACTATATGTATATTATAAAACAAAATCACTTTCTTTTTCCCTATGTCCCCTTGAATGATTAGAGTTTTTTTTTAATAGATAGTGATTCAAGAGGAAGGTTTATATGTATAATAATATCCATTGAATAGGGATGTATCCAAGGTATGAAAATGAAAAATAAAAATAATAAAAAAAATTAAGACCTGTATTTTTTATTTTGTCGAAATTACCAAAAACCAACTGAGATATAGCGTATTAAAGTTACGGAGTGGGGAGCTAATTACGTCACGCCGTCGTATATTTTGTACCACTGCGTAACGTCATGGGACATTTCAAATCAACATATCTTCCTAAGTATTTGAATGAAAGACAAAATAAAAAATACGTGTTCAATATTTTTTATAAATCTATCTGATGGACATTAAATTATTTTTAGGATACAACCCAATTGTAGACAAATAGTATTATTTTTGAGATTTCTAACGTGATGTTAAATAAATAATTTCATTTTTTCCGCGTTTGCAGTGAATCGCTGGATGAACCCTACGATATTTATCAAAAGAATGTACTAAATATTCTACACACTGAAAAGGCCCACAAAAAAGTCCGCGGTGGTATATGTCTATCTCTTATGGATATCTGACAATATTTTTTTTGTCATTTACTTTTTACGACATAATCTGGCTAATGCTCGAATCGATTTTGACAAACACAGCATTAATCCTTATCCAATTTAACACCTCAAATTGTTGATTTAATATAGATCTATATCGCCCTTTACAGCATCATCATTATCAACCTTTTTATCGTCCCATTGCTGGGCACAGGTCTCTCATACAGAGAAGGATTGAGCGTAATCACCACGCTTGCTCAATGCGGGTTGGCTTTACAGCATAATATGATTTAAATGAATATTTTCGAGGATATTACAGATTTAAAAATTGCGGGACGCCGTGGGCCGCTTTTTTATGCAACGTTTTTTAAGTTTTCTGTAGTGTATTTAGTATCAGCATCGCACCGGTAATAACGGTTACGTTCTAATACTGGCGGTCCCCGACTTACGTCGTTTCGATTGACGTCGAACAATATTTTGACAATATTCCTCAAACATACCTCAATTTTTTAGATTTTCAGCATAGGAGAATTGACTTTTCAATCTCAATATCCGTAGAGCCGGCAACTAAGCACTTACTTTTGTAAACGCAGTTTTTTTTTTGTCACTGTGTGGATCTTAACTCTTGAGGTTTACATATAAACATATCGACGCTGGAAAGCGATTTTGTCGTATCTGCCGATTTAGGCGATTGTTTTTTTTTTTAATATTTATAAACTAGCGCATGACCGCAATCCCGCCTGATGGTAAGCAGTGATGCGATCGTTGATGAAAAAGCGCGCTAGTTTATTATGAGCCTATTCACTCAGAAAAACTGAGCGAATGGGAAGGAAGACGGCAGTTGAGCGAGGTGATGCAATGTTAAACGCAACAACACCACCAACGATGCTGCGCCAAAGGAAGATTGATCTGAAGACCCTCCACGACCAAACTCCCAACACAACAACATTTGGCGCGTCGTACCCGGCACACATCGCAGCACAACTGCTCAGACCCGTCCTCCGTACGGCTTCACCAGACATCATGGCGGAACACGACAAATCGCTTGGCGGCAAGGCTTTGTCTGGTGGGTGGTAACTTCTGCCGGCGGCCGATGTTATGGCCTACCACCGATAGCCGCCATTATTGTGAAATTTCTATAATTTTTTACTTGTTATTGGCAAAATTGTGGTGTCTTTTCTACGAGATCGAGAGTTGAAGTTAAACTTGAAGTCGACATTGACTGTCATTGAGACGATGTTGCAACTAGATTTTAGGGAGATATTAGTGACAGATGGGTGAAAATAAAAGCTTCTTTTTCCTAGAACTGACAATAAATAAAGCTCTGAATAATTTTCATAATTTTCTAAATAATTAAACCAATCATCTAAATAATTAAGTTACGGTAAGGACTGAATTATTTAGTCCATATATTCCCCATCAGTGAATAAAGTTACCGATAGACACAAGATTTATAATAACTACTACACAGGATTAAAGGGCTACTAGTTATCATAAATCACAATCAACAATCACGGATGGACAAAGGCGGGGCAGTATTTTATTAAGACAACGTGTTGGAATAAATTCTGCTGAAGAAAATAATAAAGTAAGCGTAACTCTAAGCACAGGAATAACCAGCCTGTAACGTTCCAATGCTGGGACGTAGGCCTCTTTTCTCCTCTTTAGGATTGCGATCAAGCACTAGTTTACAATTATAATATAAATAGAATCTATGCTTTTCTTTTCCAAAATTTCCCAATTTTCTCGGCAATTTTTGATTTTTTCTTTTCTAAAGAAAATGATTTGGATTTAAAAAAAAATAGACAATTCGGATTGGTTTTTTTTAAGTGACGCTTTCACTCTTTTTTTTTTCATAAATCTTCGTGTGATTCTCGATCAAAAGTTTAAAACTCATTGTTCTAAATTATTAATGTCTGGGTAGATACTGTAGTTAAATTAACTTGGTAACAAGTTCAAACTAGGTTCATTAGACATGACTGTGTCCTTCGGAGACCAATGTTTGAATGTTGTCTAAAGTTAAATAGTTGGTCAATGAACTGGGGTCGGCCAAACTTAGTTACCTAAACAAACAGGGGACCCTCTGTGATAGTCAACAAAAGTTCCGTTTCTGTTACAAAGTTCGAAGCTTTTGAGGCTAAAAAGTGAAAAGAATCCATGATAAATTTATATATTAGCTACATTTATATTTTGGATAGATTCTTTATTATTTCTTAGTATTTTTGATATTTCTTTGTTATTGATTAAAGTTGTAAATGCTTTTTACAAATTACATTCCTCATGAAAAATATTTCTATAAGACTTTTTAATAATAAACAACAAAACAAGAACTCAATTTTAAAAGCACAACAGAACCGCTTCCTTAAATTTTTCACAGCACTTTATTATGACGTGATTGCATAAAAATTTTCCTCTTCACAACAACAAGGCAAACTTGAGATTGGATTTTAAAATTAACAGTTTGATAGACATGTTTGCGGTGCAGTGGCAAACACTTTAAAATTCGATTGGACGTACTGACAGTAACATGAGTGTGTTCCGTGTCTGAACCTAAATTTTATTCTCCCTCTTTTTTGACAAGCCTTTGGCGAGCGGATTCAATTTATCAGGCTAGTGAAAAGACATTGTGTCCAACGCGAAATATTTTTAGGCATTAAAACGTTTATTAGCCCAATAATGGATTTAAGCAGTGGTGACTTAGTGGAGCAGTGGTGACCTAGTGGACCAGTGCTGGCCTAGTGGAGCAGTGATTGCCTAGTGGAGTAGTGGTGGCCTAGTGGAGCAGTGGTGGCCTAGTGGAGCAGTGGTGACCTGTTGGAGCAGTGGTGGCCTAGTGGAACAGTGGTGGCCTAGTGGTATTGACCGTGATTTACAAGTTGCAGGTTGTAGGTTCGAACCCTATCAGGCGCTTTACTTTGCGTAAATATTTCTTCATTACTGCTCTCAAAACGGTGAAAGAAAACATCGTGAGGATACCGGCATGTCCTAGAAGCCAAACTTCGAAGACATGTGACATCTACCAGCCCGCACAGGAATGATGAATGATGATGGATGGTAGATTACGGCCCGCTCCTTCTCATAGAGGAGGCCTGTCCCAAGTGTGGGAATATTATAGACTGATTATGTAATGGATTTAATACAAACTATTATCGTTTCAATGAATCATTAACAAGGCTATATTGTGGAACTCAGTAAATATAAGATATTTCCCAAGTATGTTTCTGATTTAACACATCGTCTTTAGTAAGAATAGCTATTATAAAAAACCGGCCAAGTGCGTGTCGGACTCACGCACAAAGGGTTTCGTACCATTGATTTATGAAATTAAAGGATTTAAGTTATTTGTATGAAAGATTACGCGATAATAAGCGGTTTACGATTTACGAGGTATTAAAAAAATACCACTTACTAGATCTCGTTCAAAACAATTTTCGTTGGTAGTTTTTATAGTAATGTACATCATATGTTTTTTTTTTTAGATTTTTCATTTTCTTATTTTAGAAGTTAGAGGGGGACCAACTATTTTCCACTTTGGAAGCGTCTGTCACGCAAACTATTCGGTTTAGAAAAAAAAAAAATTTTAGAAACTTCGTTTTCATTTTTTAAGACCTATCCATAGATATTCCACACGTATGTGTTTAATGAAAAAAAAAAAATGAGTTTCAGTTCTAAGTATGGGGAGCCCTAAATATTTATTATTATATATTTATTTTTGCATCAAAATCTTAATGCGGTTCACAGAATACATCTACCTACCAAGTTGCAACAGTATAGCTCTTATAGTTTCGGAAAAAATGGCTGTGACATACGGACGGACAGAGGGACAGACAGACATGACGAATCTATAAGGGTTCCGTTTTTTGCCATTTGGCTACGGAACCCTAAAAATGTAAATTGAACTTTATTCATTCAGGACAATACAATAAAATGACAAAGACTGTTTGGTATGTGAGTTTAAATGTTTACAAACGCACCCACGATAGTAATTTCTAGCTAAAATAATTGCAACTGTGTAAATATAGATCAGATAATAAATATGGTTAAATTTGGCTACAAATACGTGGGCATGTAATATGGACTACAGGTAGACCGTTAGGAGAACATTTATTGGAATTGTTAAAATTAATATTGTCTATTGGAATAATAATTAAAGCTTGTACATAATATAACTTATTGTATATTTACAAATTACATACATTCAGCTGGGTAATTTCAAGTCACAGCTCGCACAACCAGAATCGTATAACGCTGCTTTTAGATTAGGATTCGGCATGGGAGCTTTAGAATTCTGTTTAAAACTACTTACGTCAAAACTTATAAAAATCACAAAACGATCACATACATGTAGGTACAATGTAACAGTTGTTGCATAAACATAATGATAATGAAAAAATTGATTTTAACATATAAACGCCAAGATCTTAAACACAATTATAAATTCATTCAATGAAAATTGTTGAACAGGAAACAGTAGCAGTAGTGAATGACACAGACCAAGATTATTCGCAATAAGTCAATAGTTGCTTAAAGTAGATGTGATCAGTAACGCTGTTAAATTAATAATACGTCTGGCGATCATTAAAACATAAATCTACTATCTTAAGAACAAAAATAAATGCTTCACCTACATATGACAGACAGCTGTGCTGCTGGGGAGTTTCTTCCACCACTTCTTCTTCCCAGCGAAAGCACTAGGAAGTGTCGATGGGTGGGCGTTTTGGGGGACTGTCTTATGTAATATTGACGTTCAAAAAGTGCTGATTCTCAGCCTAATTTGAATAAATGACCTTTGATTTGATTTGATATCCTACATGTTTGGTATTCCACAATCGCATGCGGGCTCGGCAGAAAATCCTGCACACTATTACATATTAGTGTTAACACTGATTGGGAAGCTGCAAGGAAAGCACCGTAATAGCGAAACATACTATCAATTAATATCAGAGTCCAACCGGTCAGTAATGAACTGCAGCGCACCCGTCCCGTCAAGGACGCAGTTTTTTTTTTTTTTGTGAAAACCGGCAGAATGGTGTTGTAAGAACTTAGTGCCGAATTTGGAAACCATGTATTTGCTTTTGCTTGCACAAGGTTCTGGTAGCGGAATGGCGGGACAGGCTTTCACGCCCTACCATCGAGACGATTTTGCCGGTACTGGTGGACTGGCTCGGGAGAAGCCACGGCTCCCTGACGTTTCACACCATATGGACATCCATGAGGATTTTCCACCCCGGAAAAGAAAGCGCCCTGCCGCACCACACACTGCAACCTGCAGTCGCGTGCGATAGCGATAGCTAAACCATTGCTACATTGTCTGTTCAGCAACAAAAATAAAGCAATGAATGTCATTGAACGGTCAAAACGTAAGCTATTCCAACTGTCAGTGTGTTGTGTAATTAGCCTATTGCTTATACTAAATAGTTTTGTTACCACTGATATGTGGTGCCGCTTATTGTTCCATGAAGTCTTAGCCTAGTCGAGTGAAACCTGTCGGTGTCGGTAAGTGTGTAAGCTGTCCAGATTGGCGCCAACCACCCGGCAGCCTTAGCGTGTGAAAAGGCAGTAACTACCTGATAAATAAAACATTTCCTCTATTTAAATCTGTATGAATAAAACTGAAGTTTTGCAACAAACTTGGCATTTCACTCAAAGGGCAAACACCTGTGCTTTATGATACAGTACTAAACTTTGTATTTATTATGTACTTGATAGTTATCCAAGCAACACCAATAACACTACAGATACCTTTAGTTCCTCCTGCATCAGTCACAAATTCATAGCTGGTGTGGTTTCATATAAATTGTCACTTGATTATCAAATATGACTCGTAACTCGCCAGGCATAGGGTTGGTTATTGAGCAGCTTTTTCCAATACATTTTCCTTTTCGCAAGCGGCAGTACATATAAGCGGGGAGCTCTGTGAAATTCCCCACTATGAGTTCCGTTCAAGATATGAAAGCGTTTATTATACAGACAAGAAGATGTGAATCCTTAAGTAATAACAAAATATGAATATCAGATAAGATATCGATGAATGTGGCTAGGAACTTATTAGTAAACACTTCAGTGTGGTCGACGATAGAATGCGTTTTTGGCGTTAGGTTCATATAAACGGTGTGTTGACGTGCTTTGCGAAATTGATCTTTATTAGCTACTAGAAGTGTTACATTGACAGGTAACAGTAACGCATTCTCTCGTTGGCAACGACCGGACTGCAGTGTGTAAACATTTATTTCTATGAATCGCGACAGTTTACATATTCCCCCTTATTCATAAACGCTGCTTAAAGTTAACTAGTGATTAGAGACTATTTAAACATACATTTTCGACGTTTCACGTCACATAACTTGTAATCAGCGGTCATGAATAAACGCCTTAAACACGTATATTACTTATTCATAAACGATGTCTAAAGTTAAGTGACGCTAAAACGTCAAAAAGTGTTGTTAAAATTCACTAACCACTAGTTAACTTTAAGCAAACTTTATGAGTAAGGCACAATATAAATGTTAACACTCCTGGGGCACAGGCCTCCTTTCAGTGAGAAGGAGTTGGCTGTAATCTACCACACGGACCCAGTGCCGGTTGATTTTTAACCCTATTGTCCCCAAAATGAAAACCACACGAGTCTAAATGCGACCCTGTTATGACAAAACAATGCAACCCGGGTTACATCGTGTTATGGTAACACATCGTTAAATAATCTACGCGATGTTAGTTTTGTACAAGTTTGACGCCATTATTGACAGTTCAATAATGGCGTCCAGTAACAAAAAGACTCAATTTCACACTTCATTGTAACCCAGAGTTTCAATAAAATATTCTGGCAAAACGCGATATTCTAGATTGCAGCGTTTTGCCCGCGACTAGTAAATGGGTAGCGGGTAGTGCGGGGGAGCCGCGCACGTGTTTGTATTTTGGTAAAACATTGCAAGCTTAGGTTGAATCGAACAAAAATTAACAATTACTTATAACAAAACATGTTTTTGTAATATTGTGAGGTGTCTATAACATAAACGATTAAATTATGTTAAAATGAAAATAAGTAAATACCATGCCAAATTTGTCAAAAAAAAAAAAACTAAATTGCTATCTATATTGGATTAAATTTGGTAGTGAGTTAAAGATTTAAACTTTTAAATACGTTTTTCTCAAAATGACGGTTTCCAGATTGCAGCGTTTTGTCCTAACAGGGCCGAATGCACCTTCGTGACAGCATGACAAATAATAAAATATTATTTATAAAATCGAGTTCTTAACATAACTGTGCAGCCGAAAATCTCCAATGGTACATTCTATCCACAGTTATTTTAGCTTTAACACAAAACCTATGGTGAATGAAACATCAGAGAAAGGCCTGCCATGGTGGTAATGCAAAATCAGAGAAAATAACTAACCGTTGTCAGACAGTAAAGGATCTTTTGGCGCGTGGCCAAAATCGGAACTATAAATCTCGGCGTCCTATTTTTTCAATACAATTTCCGTGACAATTTTGCAAACGTCAACAACGCCCCCCTGTCAATGAGGAACGACGGTTTTTTTTTTTTGACAGGAAAGTCAAGATGGGTGTGACGCGCATTTTTCATTGGACTTTTAAAATTATTTGTAGTGTGGTTTACTAAATAAAAAATTTATTCATAAAGAACATTGAAATATCGCTGCATAGTGGACTTTGCATCAAATCTCCAAGTAGGCGGCTCACGCGGCCGTTTTTTCAACTGTCATTGGCGATATCCGCCATTATTGTGAAACAAAATTTTTAAAGAATTTCTATAATTTGTTACACGTGTTATTGGCAAAATTGTGGTATCTAACCACAATTTTGCCAATAACTCTAAGTTGAAGTAGTATTCACTCTAAAGAAAAGAAAGAAAGAAAGACATTCAGACGCCAAAAGTTGTAACACTATAGGTTACACCTTCACTTCCACCTTTCGGAACATATCCTTGGATCCGACAGCCATCAGCTTTTGGAAGTTGAGATTTCCTCAAACCTAAACATTGGGCGGTTCATTGATTCCAAAACCAATGTGGCTGCCAGAAAACTTGGCGTTATTGCAAAGGTCCGGCGGTACTTCAGATCAGGACAGCTTCAACAAAGCACAGGTCCGTTTGTGTGTGGAGTACTGCAGCTACATTTAGGCTGGTGGTGCGGCATGATATCTGGTGAAGCCGTTTGAAGGACGGGTCTGAACAGTTGTATTACGATGTGTGCCGGGTACGATGCGCCAAGTGTTGAGTTTGATTATGGAGGGTCTCCAGATCATTTTTTTTTTCCGGTGTGGAAATCCTCATAGGATGTCCGCCGCCCTGAGGTGGGCGACGGTCAGACTTTTACTGACTAAAACCACCCCAGTATCTCTTCTATCACGAGCGCGAGTGGGGCTGCGGGAGTCTAAATTCTTCCACGGCCCCACACCCTCGTGTTGGCCCGGTCTGTCCGGGCCTCGTCGCCTCCTGCACAGGGAAGTGGGGTGTTAAACTACCCCGTGCATCGCCTCAGAGGCGCGCACCGACACTTGCGTGCGCCTCCGCCTCGGGGTCCACCGAATAGGGGGCGGGGACTTCCCCATGTCCCTCGCTCCTGGACCCGTTCATGGGGGGCGGAAGAGGGCGTTATCCGCCCTTCCTCGGCGCCCGGTGCGTCTTCTGCGGCCCGGGAAGGGAGTTGAAATCTCCCTCTTCCGTTCCGCAGCTTCCTCATTCAAGCTCTTCACATCCTCGCAGAAAGACATCACCGCGTCCCACGACTCTGCGCTACCGACCAGCCTCCGCACTACTGCCGGTAGTCAAGTCAAGTCGCCTCCTACTTTATTTGTGAGGACACGGCGCTGCTCCTCCTAAGCTACACACTCGGAGAGCGTGTGCTGCGCCGTGTCGTCCCCGCATTGGACGCAGTGGTGGCACCGAGCGTCCGGCTCCCTGCCTAAGCGACACAGGTACTTACTGAAGCAGCCGTGCCCCGACAGTACCTGCGTCACCCTTAACGACAGGGACCCGCGCTCAACTGCGGTCTTCCTTCCTATTCACTCAGTTATTTTTTTGAGTGAATAGGCTCTTAATAAACTAGCGCGCTTTACCATCAACAACTGCATCACTGCTTAACATCAGGCGGGATTGCGGGCAAGCACTAGTTAGAAATAATATGTAAAAAAACTTAAAACACAGTGACTGATACTTATTGAAGTAAAATAAATCAATCCCTGTCAAAACTTGTTTGTGATGTTCAAACAAAGCACTGTGTTACGCGAAAGAGCTTTTTCAGTTTTGCTCGTATTGCAGTGTCCTGTGTTTTGACAAAATCCGACACATTGCTGATTTTTTTTCACATACAGGTCGGCTGCATCCGTCATCCGACACCTGAAAATCTGTCCAGTCAAGTATCGGAAATTGCAGTAAAGGTGATTACACTATTTTGTCTGTATAGCTTTTATGCCTCCATTTTTAAACATGTTTAGAGACTTGTAAAAGCCAAAATTGAATGTAGGTACAAACAGACGTAAGTTACACAGTCGCTAATCTAAGTTTAACTTTAACCAACGCAGAAGATACTCGCGCTTTCTACTGTAAGTAGAAATTATTAATTTAAAAGTCATTCTTTAATGATAAAGTTTATGAATAAAAAAAAAAATGTTTGGAATATATTTTTTACTTAAACCTTTTTACGCAAATAATAAAATGTCATCAAAAGTCCGTGACGTATCAATTCAAAATACGCTGTAAGTAGAATAAAAACGACCTACAAAACTAAAGCTACCGACAACAAACAGAGATTGTTCATAAAACAAGAGCAAGCTACTGGCGTTATCACGGTAGCATAGTGGAACGCCCACTTGCCACTAGTCTGTCTACTCGACTGTTTTACTGACCAGCGGATTTCAAACTGGGGAATATTTTTGATTAGTGGGTAGTCAACCCCATAGGTTGATATAGAAGGATCTGGCAATTCGTTTGCCTAATTTTAATAGCCTTCATGAAACATTTGTTTTCGTTTTTGTTTATCGTTTGGATCATTGATTTACACTCACGGGCATTTTAATTTCTGTGACGAAATGACATGTTTAATTTTTATAAGTTAAGATCTTGTATGACACTCTTACGGTAGATCAATATTTATATAGATAAAGCAATTATTCAGTTCACATTAAAGATATATCACAACACACAATAGCGCAAGTAAATGATTACAAATTACATACGTAGTTAATTATTGATCGCTTTTAGCGATAACAACGCCATTGTTGACATAATGGGCATTGTTAAAAAATTACTATATTTATATTTAAAGTATGTAATTTTATGGTGTAGATACCATACTATACATAATTGTTAAAAGTTATTTGGTAGTTTGTATTCTTTTTTGTCATTATGTTGTCTGTGGTGTTTACTCTTATATACTTCCCCTTTAGTTTTTATCCATCACCCAACAATGCTCAAATATATTACATTATTCTAATTCCATAATATATTTTAATTCAACAATAACAAACTGTATTGTGTTAATATTTCTAGATAGCGCCTGCATTTCCTAACTGACCGATCTGTGAGAAGAAATGCAGTAACAAATCCAAAATCCAATAGAGATAATATATAGGTATAATCTGTGGGGAAAAGGTTGAGAAACCCTGCCATAGATGATAACAAAACTTGCTCATGATAGAAAACTTTACACAATATTGTAAAGATACGCGCTTGACAGTTTGATATGATCAACATGTCATTTTTATGAGTATTATTTTGTTTATAATGTAAGACGGGCTTGAAGTTGTTTTTATAAAATTAAAAATATTCGTGATAGTGTCACGACTATGAAAGACAGTGTGATATGATTACGGCGCTATAATTAAATTTATATTATCTTTTGATATTAATTAACTCGTGTCAGATAATTATTGCTTCTTGTTTTACTTATCGATACAAAGTTTATAAAGAAGTAAATTACTGTAACTTTAAAACAATACACTAGCAACACAATCTGAAGGATACTGCTAATGCATTGCTTCTGACAGCCTCCGTGGCGTAGCGGCAGCGAACGCGGCTGCTGCGCAAGGAGGCGCGGGTTCGATCCCCACGCAGTCTGGTCGTACTTTGGAAAGCACGTTAAGTCGTTGCCATACGAACATCTAATGACAGTCTTTACGGGTTGTTGGAGCCCTCAAAAGTCCAACAATTGGTCTAACTGCAATGCTTCAATATCGCCTTCGGGTTGTGGAGGTCAGACGGCAGTCGCTTCACGGAAAATATCGAAGTTTAGCCAAAAGCGGACCCCTGACTCCAAAGCTGAAAAAGCTTCGGATGTGACTGGGATTATCGCTGAGGTGATAATGATGATGACTGCTAATACATTGTTCAACAACATAAATAATGCAATGAATATTGTTGAACTGTCACAATGTTAGTGTGTAGCGGAAGGTATCGACAAACGCCACATACAAAACAACGCGTCATACTGACGTCACACAGATTCTACATCTCGCAAGCAGAGATCACCGTTCAACTACAACTTCCTAACATCATCCGTTAGGCAAGTGCCTGCGAGACATAACACCCATCTGGTCGGAGGATCCTCCCTTTTCTATGGAGAATGAGTTAACCTTATTCCTTATTCCTCATGCCTCTAAAGTTTACGCAAAATAGTTGCGGTAAATGCAGGTATTTGGTATTGGTAATTGGAACATATAATTATATACTTGTTTACATTTTTCATAAACATTACACTATGTGAACAGGCTTTGATATATTTTCCATAGTCCCATCTTTTTCCTCCATAATTTGACAACACCAATCGCTTCCAAACCTACACACCGCTCTATCGCGCAACAAGAAAAACAGCAGTTTGAACTAAAGCGACAGGCCGGTCGGCATAAATAATCTCCGCGCACGGTGCAAAAACTTAAATATTTTGTAAAATACGACTGTTTGTGACATGGTGCGGTGATCTCGTAGCCTGTTTCTAGTTAGAAACGTCCCCGCTGGGCGTGAAACCCAATCACTATGTTTACATTGTTATTTACTACCAAAAACATATTACGTAATTTCAAATAAAAGCTAGGAATTTTAATCGCAGCTATTTTACAAGAGCCACGGCTAACTTATAACCGTAATTTGAACTAGATTCTTATCTACACACTGACACTTAAAACAAGTTTCTATGTTGCACAGTAAGTTCTAAGTAACGAGATAAGTGTTATTAATGCAAAAGCATTTGTCTGTATGTTTGTTTATTTTAATTACAGTCCGAATGCTTTGGAAATCTTGGAAATGATTCATCCTTTCATTTGCGTCTACATAAATATTAAGAATGGTATATTTATCAACAGCAAAAATTTTCTGGGTACCTACTGTTATTACGTGTTAATACGTGATGTACTTTAGAAACGCCAGGTGCGTAACTGTCGCAAATCGCAACAGACGTGTATGTATGACCAGCGGGTTAATTGCGTAGACACACAAGGGGACTACTGGCTTTGGGCTACTGTTAAGCCCATTTTGACAGTTCAAGAATATTCATTGAGTTATTGACGCTGTGGTACAGATTCTTTTTCAAATACATGAATCAATGGATTAGCAATATTCTTCAAAATGATTCTCGAACTGATTTATAGTATTACGCAATAAGAGTACGGATGTGGCGTGGGTATGAACGTAAACAAACCAGAAGAACTATACAATATGTAAAGAAAACCCTGTCCGATCCGTGAAGGTATTGTTAGGTATCGATTACTGATTCTACTAATGCCCTCAAAGCCGGGCTAAATAAAAAAAAAAAATCCCTCTAAAAAATAAATATTATTTGGCAAAAAAAGGTAGGTAATTTAATACTTACATGTGCGGTAGGCAATCCATGCGTAGGCGACGGGGGGCGGGACACGTGGCACGTGGTCGCATCACCTTATAATAATACCGTCAAATTGGTGTTGTCACCTGTTTAAAAATGACCAAATTTCGGGGAAGTTGGAATTCATTCCCGGAAAAAAAGATTATTTCATAATTCATTAGTTTTGTTACTATGATGATTAGGTACCTAAAATTTCATATTATATTTTGGTAATGTGTTTACCTAACCACTATTATCCTTATGGGTTGGACAGGGTTTTCTTTCCATATTGTTTAAGGTTCGTAGCATATAGATTTCAGTAGTTTCTGCTTACCCCCATGGGAGATTGGGGGTAATTTGCTATACATTTGTATCTTAAATTCGTGGACGTGTAAGTTTTTACACCAATCTACATCTACGGGGTAATTGCGTAACAAAGTACTAAAATTAATACTTAATTATGACAGTCCAACAACATTTATTGCATTATTCAGTTTGTTGTGCGAATTAATTTCTCAAATGGATCAGCATTATGCTTCAAAATGATAGCAATATTGTGATACGGAATTAAGGATTTGTCATAGACAAAGAAGGAATTTATTAGCTGTGATCATAATTTTGTCGTCAAAAATGAGCTGAACTAAGCATAAAAGTTTATGGAACATCATTAAAAATTGATAGATAGATACCTCAGTTTACGACCTTTACTGGTCCTAATTTGCTGACTTTTACAGCTTTTAAAAATTGAAAAGTAGATAGGGCATTTCACGCGAAGCGGACAGGCAAAAGAGTTTATGTACGAATGTGATCAAAATTTTTTTTTTTTTTTTTTTGTATAATATAATTATAAAATTTAGAAAAGACATAACTTGTGAAATATACATATTCTAAAGATTTGTCGAAATAGTAATATCAATTTGAGGAAACCAGTTTTTTACATTTAGCAAATTTACAATAAGTCTACTTCCGGTTTTTGACAAAAAAATTTTTTAAATTTAATTGAAATAATATAATAAATTGAGCCGGTCGTGGTAGCCTAGTGGTTAAAACTCTCAAGTATGAGTGCGCGGGTTCGATTCCAGGTCAGCCAAGTACCAATGTAACTTTTCTAAAGTTATATGTAAGTCTGAAATCGCCAACCCGCATTGAGCAAGTCTGGTGATTACGCTCAATCCTTCTCTGTATGAGAGGAGACCTGTGGAAATCTTTGTATTTATGTTTCTGTAATCTATATGGTGTACATAATAAAGAGTATTCTATTCTATTCTATTCTATTCTATGTACATACGTGTCGCAATTGCGTGTTTCTGGCGCAAGCGCAAGATTGACAAGTTATTATGCTGTTTTCGTTTGCCGCCTGAAAGCTCCAAATTCTTCCATAAGTTTATTTTCACTCCATGACATAGGTGCAATTGTTAATATCATAGTCTTTATAGACGTAGAGCGTTCATTATGTCAGTAGAGGTAGCAGAAGTGGCGCCGGCAGCAGAAACGACACACGGCAGCAGTAGAACAACGGTCACAGTTAGCAGCAGTACACTAGCGGTCATAAGTAGTAGCAGTAGGACAGCGGTCACAGTTAGCAGAGCGTGGTTACAGGAGGTTCCCCGCTCCGCGATGGAGAGGGTAGCCTGGAAGGGGCTCTGGAGAAAAAATAACACAATTAATGTAGTGCGTTTAATCTGTCAATCCTTCCGGTGCCCGGGCCTGGTGAGATTTTCCGTGTTGAGTCAAATTAAGCCGCAGGCTCCACTCCTGGTGGTACCCTTCCGTCAATTCCTTTAAGTTTCAGCTTTGCAACCATACTCCCCCCGGAGTCCAAAATCTTTGGTTTCCCGGAAGCTGCCCGCCGAGCCATTGTAGTAACGTCGGCGGATCGCTAGATGACATATTGTAGAAACCAGACCGAAAAATTGACACTGCTTTGCGAGGGTTTCCTAAGAAACCTCGCAGAACGCCTTTAAGATGAAATTAAAATATTTAAAAATTACAGAAATAAGAAAAGTATTTGAAGGAGTTCGGAAAACAAATCCGATAGAAAAATAGCAGGCTATCAAGAATTAAGAAGGAAAAGATTGTCATTAAAGACATATTCAACAGCGTTTTCGGTTTTTTAGCGGGAAAGTTAAGCTGAGCTGAGTGTCATGCTCATTTTTCATTGGACTTTTAAATTATTTATAGTGTTGTTTACTAAATAAAAGTGCGTGATTTATGCAGTAAAAAGTGCATTCAGTAAGTAATTCAATAAAAAAACATTGAGATATGCGATATCTCAATGTTTTTGCATAGTGGCCTCATCATGACATGACTTTGCCTCAAATCTCACTCGTAGATGGTTCACGTTCCGTCTTTTTCGAAAAGAATGAAAATTCATCACGTGACCTTGGCTAAATGCACAAACCGTGCGAAGCCAATGAGGAAAGAAATAAATAACAGCGTTGTCAAAAACTGTCATAACAATGAAAACATTGCAATAAAACGTAATACAGCACAGCATAAGTACAGCTTCCTACGCTAAGATGTAGCTAGGTCGCCGAAACTTAGGCTTATGAGGACTATGTCTGTAAGCTGAATAATGAGTCTTGGTGTAGTAGAATATAATCAGACCAGCGTCTCATAATACTGGAATGCGTATTATGTACCTCCAAAAATGAATCATATATAAGTATAAAGTAAGTATATATGTAGGTATATAATGTAACACTACAGCCTGTGTGTTTGAATTGTCCTAATATATGCAGGTATATAATTTATATATACGTGTGTTTGTCGCCTAACTCTTCCTTAATGGCAGGACCAGTTTAGATGGCATGTTATAATCATATTTCAATATGTTCCTGGTTGGTTTGAAAACACAATTGGACCTGGTGGATTGCGTTGCTTGTCCGGGCAGGACGGCGTTAGCTGGGTATGCTTGTATTATATTTAATAACACTTAAGTTGTCATAGATATTGGACAGGTTAAATGTACACACAACACAGAACGCGCAGTATTCTGCGGTACACTAGGCCGTTTTATTGTGTCATAACATAATAAAATAATATATACAACGCAATGTAATATATATACCACAATGACATGGATGTGTTTTCCACAAAACACTAAGAAAATAGAAAAGGACGGCTAAAAAAAAATACACCCTATTTAGAAACATGGCACATAAACATCACATTGTTTCAGTAGACCTTCCCCGTCAGTCAATTTCGGTATGAAATCCCGGTGCAGCAAAACTATATTCGGCTGTAATATCAAAGTACAAATAGGTATCGTATTCCACAAGGTATTGCGAGCGGAAAAATGCTTTATTATTTACACAACTGTGCTCATCAACCTGCAGAGCACTGTGTCCACGAGCATTAAGAGCGCTATGACAACAATTGAGGCGGGTCCGTCGATAGGCGACATCTCAGGGGAAATTACCGCTTCCTTGCCGCGCCGTGCCTACCGTAACGTGGTTAGAGACTACCAACGTGCGGTGTTAAAACTAAATTGTGGTAAGACGAACATTTTACGTGCATGTGTGTCGTGATGTCTGGTGAAGCCGTACGGAGGACGGGTCTGAGCAGTTATGTTACGATGTGTGCCGGGTACGATGAGCTAAATGTTGTCGTGTTGGAGTTTGGTCGTGGAGCGTCTTCAGATCAATCTCCCTTTGGCGCAGCATCGTTGGTCGTGTTGTTGGGTTTTAACATTGCATCACCTCGCTCAACTACCGTGTTCCTTCCTATTCGCTTAATCTGAGTGAATAGGTTCTTAATAAACTAGTGCGCTTTACCATCAACGATCGCATCACTGCTTACCATCAGGCGGGATTGCGGTCAAGCGCTAGTTTATAATTATTAAAAATAAAATAAATAAAATATATTCTGGAAATCAATATCAAAACTCATTCATTTAAATTAGGCTGGGACCAACACTTTTGGAACGTCAATCAAACATTAAACAGTAAGCAACAATGGTAGTAAGAAAGTAACAAATGGTAAGTTAACCTCTTTGATTGTTTTCATGTTCCGTGTGTGTGGTAGTGTTTTAATCTACCCACACAGCCTATAAATGTTTATCGATGAATATGGACCCATCAATGAATGCTACTATGAACGGAACAAAAGAAAAAGGGTAGTTGACTAAAAAAAAAAAAAACTAATTAGTCCGTCAGTCAGATTTCCAAAAAATAATAGACACGTATTTTTTCTTTTTTGATATAAACAAAAAATGAAGACGACACAGTGTGTTGAAAACTCGTGTGAGCAGTGACGTCACCAGCCACCACTCCTGATCTTTAATGCCTTTTATGTTCGTCAATTTTTATTGATTTTATAAAACAAAATATACGTATCCAATATTTTTCTATAATCTGAATGACGGACTAAATAGGAGCAATTTTTTTTAACCAATAAACATCCCTATTATCATACTCCATAAATCACTTATTTAAATGACTAAACAAGGCATAACATAACATAATTGGCCTATAATGTTCCCACTTCTGGGGCATAGACCTGCTCTTGGTGAAAGAGAGTGAGCCGTTATCTACCTCGTAGGCCCAGTGTGAATTAGTACAGTAAGGGTTAAAAGTGGAGTACCACGTTTGACACTTATTGTTAGTGTAATAAAGTTCAAAAGTGGTAATGCACTTTTGACCCTTACTTACTGTACATGTCACATGTCTTTGAAGTTTCGGTTGTAGAATACCTAGTATAGTTTCCTCACGATGTTTACCTTCACCGTTTTGAGAGTAGGGGTGATAAAATAAGTGACGCAAAGTAAAGCGCTTGATGAGGTTCGAACCTACAATTTGGAAATCGGCGATATCGGCTGCTGCAAAATACTACACAAAATAAAGCTCAATACAGGCGTAGAGTAGCCAGCCTTTCGGTCTTCCATAGGATGCGTTCTGGTGAGTGTGCAAGGTTCCATCATCGGACGATCCGTCGTACGGCGAGTTTCCACCCTAACGTTGTTGACACCACTGCGACCCGGACGAAGCGTTTTGCTTCCTCTTTTATACCTCGTACATCGAGGGACTGGAACAATTTGCCAGCGACGCTTTTCCGTCTCACTACAATTTGAGTGTCTTCAAGGCTAGAGTGAATAGGCTCTTAATAAACTAGCGCGTTTTACCATCAACGATCGCATCACTGCTTACCATCAGGCGGGATTGCGGTCAAGCGCTGGTTTATAATTTATAAAAAAAAAAAACAGCTAAATAATAATTTGTTCTAGCCACGTTGTCATCAAAACACACACATAAAAAACTTAGACCGTCACACAAATTCAAATACAGAACACAATCACAATTAATAGGCACACAGCACCTATTACTACGCACACTGGACTAATAAATATTTCAGAATGCGAGAGTGAAAATCCACTGTATGGTGCTGCAGCTAATTTTCAGGATTCCAATGAATTTATTCCGTCCGCCGCGCGTAGGGTTGGGCGTTGTAAAAAATGCAGCCAGTCGCAATCCCGGGTTTATCGAACGCAAATAAATCTGTCAATTTCACTCAGCCTCCCTTCGTGTGCCGGTGGTTTCTATATTCTTGTTATCTTTTGTTATAGATTGATAGAGTTAGGTTACATGTTGAATCTATGTTGGTTTTCAGCCACCCAGGCCAAGCTATTTTTAGTCAAATAATAAAATGGATTTTAAGGTGGGAGGCAAAGGTATTTTTCACAATTCATTGTTTGACTGAGTGATTAAAAAAACAATATTCAACTTAATGTAAATTACAAACTCACGCTTATTTGCATTCATTTTAGCAGATCAGAATAAGCATTTTGATTTTGGATACTAAAGACTTAGTAGTCTAAGACTACTTGTTGAAGATAATTAGAACAGCACCTAACAGTAATGGAATGCTTAACCTGAAGGAATTCATGTAAATAAATGTGAGTATGTGCATTACATTACAAACTAAAACAGCTCCTTAAGTGAAGCACATTATCAACCATAACGCTTAGGAATAAAACAAGGTGAGCGGCACAGCCAGTGTCGCCGTAGACAGGAATTAGTTGAAAAATTTTGTTGTAATACTGTAAATAAAGTGTAATAGAATAAGGATATATGTAACAAAATAACTTTAAAGATGACAAAAGAAAATAAACATGACAAAAGAAAATGACACGGGAAAAAGAGACCTAAGAAAAAAAGACAAAGCCGCAAAAAAGGCATAGCGGTAAGAAGAAAAGAATAAAAAACAAATGTCAAAAAAGAATTTATGCCACGCCAGAAGCTAAAGGACGGCTACTACAAAAAAAAAAAAAAACCATAACGCTTATTCTGACCTGCAGGAATTTATGCAAATAAGTGTGAGTATATAATTTATTTAGATACATTACAAGTTGACAATAAATTATGCTTATTCTAACCTGCAGGAATTAATGTAAATAAGAGTCACTACCTATATACATTACATTACATACTAAAACAGTACCGTAAGTGTAGCACATTATCAATCATAATCTCAATAATTTTTAACGATATTGCTCATCCATTGCTTCATATAATTGATAAAATTGTCTGCTCAACAACATAAATAACGCAATGAATGTTGTAGGACCGTCAAAATGAAAGCCATTGCTACTTCTTGGTGTGTTACACAATTACCCTGCAGGTTGAATGCGAAACTACTTCGCAGGTAATTCTACTCTGCTTGAGACACACCTGATTCATATTTCAGCTTAGTGTTGATTGACCATGGTTCTGGAAATTCCATGCCTAAGTGCTCAAATCAAATCAAAGCATTTATTTCAAATAAACCAGTTACAGGCAGTTTTGAATTATCAGAAGGTCGGTCAGTCAGTAAGGTGAAGCTAGTCGCCCATTCCAAAGAGTAGGTACCTATGGAGAAGAACGGGCAAGAAACTCCATGGACACTCTATTAAATTATCAAGCTATTGAATAAACAAATATTTGATTACATCATTCATTTTGAAATCAATCGTGTAAGAACGATGCAGAAATATATTGTACGCTAAGAGCGTCCATTATGGACACACAAACAAAACAACAACAACAAAAAAGACTAACCCAACAAATAGATGCTTTACAGCAAGTACATTGTGCTCACACGTGTTCCATGCAATTATACAATACTAAGAAATTGAATCTACACAATGCAAAGACAGTTTTGTCCAAGGTTCAGCAGCTCCAACAGTGTTGATTCAATACTAGATCAGTGATCTGCTTTGTTACAGAAGTAACCACCATTTTACAGAGTCGATCATTGGATTTCAAACCAAAAGTTGAGGAATATTCTGTTAAGTAACTAAAACGTCTGTCGATTTTGTAGCCATAGCTTGTAACTGTATAATGCTGTAAAGTGCGATAAAATCTTTGTATTCTGTTAACCGGCAATCCTGTTTTGCTTAATCTTTACCTCATGTAACAATCTCGTTAGCAACATAAAGCTGTTTACACCACAAACAAATAAACGATTCGCAAAAAGGTTTCGAACAAAAAAAACTGCAAAATGTTTTCCAACGCAGCGTTTGGTGAAAATAAAAAGTATCTACCTCATCAATACAAAACAACGACAACATCTATTGTTCGGTACAGATCAACAGATCCAATAGACATCCCCTCACGATCGAGATCGAACTCATTCATCCGTCGGTTGAATCTGTGCGACAGACTCACAAAGTAGACAGGTGCAGAAGGCCAGCTGCATACAACGAGTGAAAACGCACAGAGACTTAAACGTATACGGTGAATTATATCATCATCGGCCGAACTATCCTACTATAATAGTAGTTTATGAAACTGTTACATAATGAGGGATATTATGCACGAGTGTGAGTTTAAAAAACGAGCGAAGCGAGTTTTTTAATAGTATCACACGAGTGTGTAATACCTAATTATGTACAGTTTCATACACTACTTTATCTAATCTCATACATTTTAAGAAACAATAATAATCAATTATGTGTCCAGCGAAACACAACAACGACTCGCAATGCAAAGAAACGTATTTGGCGCCAAAATTCTGCAACCTGCATCAAAGCGCACGCGCCAAAGCGCGCGCAGCCACAGATAAAAAAATGAAATAGTGCTATCTATGATTTGTAATCTGTACGGTAATGAAAAAATATTATAACATTATTTTGTTAGAGAAATAATGTTATAATTTAATTTTTTAATTCCATTTCGATATACTATGGGTAAAGTACGTCAATATAAACTCCTTTTTAGTTTTATATTTTTAATTTTTTGTTATGAGAGTATGTATTGATTTTTGTGACTCTTTCACGCAAAAGTTACTTAACGGATTTGGGTAAAATTTGGCACACACATGGTTTAAAATCAGGAATAACATATAGTATGAAGAATATCGGGATGAAAAAATCACGGGATATAAACATATGCAGATGAAACCGAGGAGTGCAGCTAGTGCTCGTATATTTTCAGTTAGACTAGGCCGATCGAATCTCACGTCTTTAAAAGGAAATGAGTGCGTTTACTGGATTGGTGTAGCCTTGGGATCTATTGAGCTAGGACTTAAAGGTAGGCATTGATGTATTGCATTCGAGAGGTAGTTGCTGAAAATCAGCGCTGTTGACGATAGGTTCGTCTGAAGTCACAGGATTTTGCTGAGCAACGATCTGTTCTTGCATAGATGCGACGCACAGTTTAACTGTTGTTATTTTGTAACACAATTGGTTATTTCCTCAGTCTGCAATTGTCTTTTTGTATTTTGTTGTTATTGTTTGGTTTGTTGTCATCTGCCGGTGTCGCGGGCGCATCATGGAAGACAGACGGATATTTTGTAAATTATCAAAGTCAATTCTCAAATAATGTAATGTATGTTGTCTTTGACCCTGGCTGTGACATCAGGAAAAAATAGTATATATTTTTTTCGAGTTTGAGTATGAGGCTTTTGAGTGTATTATATTTTATGCCTTATTTGTTATTATTATTATTTACTTGTAATCTGCATTTTGTTTGTGCGGAATAAACAATTTTTCTTTCCTTTGTTTCTATGTATTCGGAAATGTACTTTGGTAAAGAAAAATTTCTTATCATTTTTTAAAACCATAAATCCATATGAACAGTAACGTAAAGTTATTATAGATATATATGTAATAATTTATCTTAGTTGCACTACTCATAGCGCCACTAAGACGACCCACTGACCTATTCCCTACTTCAACCAACAGCGCCCCATGACGTCTGATAATTAGGTGTAGGCACCTTCCTACGCACACACACTTTCTTTTAAAAACTGTTTATTTCTATTGACCGAGTTTGGCAACGACAACGTACAGGTATAGTTCGGCCGATTATGGATTAGGTATGTAAACTCAAATGAACAAAACTCGCGATAAGCTCAAATGTATATGCGGCTTTCTCAAAGAATTTCCAGAAGCGAGTACGCTTATTGCACTAGCTTTATTTAGGTCGGTGTTTATGTGGAAGTAGCTGTTAACTCTTTGTAAGAAGCAGTCCTTCTGTGTCTATTTGTTTTGTGACGGATTGTGCCAGACTACGAATGTACGGGGCATTTGTTTATCCGCTTCGATGGCAGTACATTGCGTCTCCTGCATGCCTGCAAATCGTATTAGAGTTATAAATGGTTCAGTGGATTAATTGAATATGAGGATTATGGCCTGTTTTGGTAACATCGACAAAATTATAATCCTCTAACAATAGTAAAATTCGCAAAAAAATAATTATCTATTCTGTTGTCGAATCTACACACACGACAGTTTTTCATAGATTTATATGCTTTATACATTTCGGAATTTGGCTAGTATATTTTACATTTTTTTTATATAAATAATGTACATTTAGAATCCATCAGGGTGTGTTTGTGCGTGAGTTAATTTAGGGTGGTGATTTTAAAGATAAGATATGAGTACCGACACCATTAAATATTTCATTTATAGAACTAAAACTTGTAAATCCTATTATGAATGGATCGGTTATCATATTAATTGAAAGATGCGAGGATTATGGTGTAATAACGAAATTCATTTAATTAATTTTGCATAATTGGAGTGATATTTGATAGTAGTGTGCGTTATAAACACATACGTCTCTATAATGTGCAATAATATATTATTTATGTATATTGAGGGCATTGCCTTATGGCTATATAAGTAATTAGAGGAGCACGGGTCGATTCAGGTTAAGCTTTGCTTGCTCCGGATGATCCGTGGATGGGTGACCATATTGACATACCATTACTCCTTCGTGCCTCGGAGAGCATGTTAAGTCGTTGGTCCTGGCTGCGATCGTGGATCTTTGACAGTTTTTAAGGATAGTCAGACACCCAACAGTCTCACAACCAGTCTTACTAAGGGGATTGTATAACCCAGTTACTGGGTTGTGGGGATGAAATATAATTTCATTTTTTTATTATTATTATTATAAACTAGTGCTTGACTGCAATCCCACCTGATTATTATCCCCGGTATTGGCGTATCCTACCCGGCACACATCGCAACACAACTGCTCAGACCCGTCCTCCGTACGGCTTCACCAGACATCATGATCACGACGAATCGCTTGGCGGCAAGAGTTTGTCTGGTGCGTGGTAACTTCTACCGGCAGCCAATTTTTCAGCTGAGTACTAGTGTTCGACGGGTTTTCGAGTGGCGACCATGGACCGAAAGACGCAGCGTAGGTAGCTTCTCGACAAGGTGGACCGACAACCTGGTCGCGGGAAACCGCTGGTTGCGGGAGGCGCAGGACCGGTCGTCGTGGAGACCCTTGGGAGAGGCCTATGTCCAACAGTAAAAGATGATGATGGTGACAAATATTTTACATGGTCCTCCACTAGGTCACTCCATGGAAAATTCTAATACCCAGCTGCATCTGGTTAGATTTGAAGCTGACCCATAGTTCAGAAAACGCTAGGCAAATGGTAATAACTTACCCACCGTGGCCATTTAGCCTGAAACAGTCTTCCCGTTTGATTTCAATTTAAGGCTAGTGTGAATAGACTCGTAATAAACTAGTGCTCTTTACCATCAACGATAGCATTACTGCTCACCATCAGGCGGGTTCGTGATCAAGCACAGGTTTACAACATCAAAAAAGATAAATATAATATATATTATTATCTCGCAATAACAAATAAATAAAAACCAGTCAATAAATCCAACAGTAATTCAACACTACAACTTTGTTACTTATTTATTACGTATGCATTAACTTATCATGTTTACTACTAAAGATTTATGTGGGTATACCGACATTATCATAATGGAATATGAACGGCGATTCGTACTGCTCTCCGAATTCATATGAGTTTTTCCAACGATTGTCCGGGATCACGGGATTCCTGATGCTCCCGATTGCTTCCCTATTTCTTGTACCGATATTTTATTGCCTGCCATATTTCTGCGAGATGACTCTACTGCCTCCCACCCGATTGGATATCGGAATCCAGTATCGAATACATATATCGGTATTTGATTGCTTTTAGATATTAGTTTTATAAAAGATTGTTCAATTTCGGTTCTGTGATTATATATATTCGTGTTCCGAACCCTAACTTTTAATTTTCCTGAAGGAACTTTTGGAACGACTTTTCTATTCTCGACAGCAGTCTAGAATATACACATTGGGGAAACGCCAGGAGGGCGGAGCCGAAGTTCCGGATAGTTGAGGTATCTTCTCATCCCATGAGCATCCATCGTGGGCGGCATTTCGAGAAAACGTTGAACAATAATAATAGTGTGATGTTCGATTCTTATTATTTTAACTGTACAGACACTAAAATCAATTTAATATTAAGGGATTACAATTATAATCTCTGATTAAAACAGTTAAGAGCTACTGGGTTTCACACTCGAACGAAGCTTGAGCAAAGACTGCCCGCGCTAACGGTCGGTCGCTCGCTATGTCAAACGCAACTTCAGTCGGGTGTTACCCACTCTCAATAAAAAATCATTATTTATCCTATTACTCACAAATTATTCGACTTCCAAAAATAGAGTAATTTACGAACTGATGCAAAACAAATCACCAACTGTGTTATTCATAAAAAACTCGTTAATCACTCATTAGCAACTATTTAGCTAACCATTTAGTTAGCTCTAAATCAATGCTTAACTTTTCTTTATTCATAAAAGCTAGTTAGCAGATGATTAGTAGCGATACGAAGTAGAGGTGAACCTATGCCTGCGGCACAGATTATAATCAAAATAGTTGACTAAAAAATTGAATTTTTAGAAAAAACTTGTCAAAACTGCGATTTTTTATCTGTCGTGTTTGGCAGAAAAATGTCAGAAATTTGATCGGACAATTTGAATATAAATAAAATGATTTATTACAATTAAATAATTGTATTTGTGATGATAGTAGTGAAAGTAATAAACTCCAATAATATTATAGTAAACAGAAAAAGGTATTTATCTCTGTATTTATATGTAATTACTAATCTTAAACTGACGAAATTAATGTTAAAGCAGTAGCCGATAGTAACTGTGTATTTTCCTGCTCTTTATGCTTGTAAACATCCATTTGATATTATACATTACTTCCTACTGCTTTTGTACTGCTTTTTACAGTATTATTATACTTGTTTACAGGCACACGTTTTATTGCTGTATACGAAGCCACTATTAGCACCTAGCGGCAATATTATTCTACCTCGCAATGACGGCGAAGGAGAAGACCATGCTGAGTGAAAAAGATGAGGAATGAGGGTCGCGTGAGTCAAGAATGGCTCTCATGCTTATGGAAGAAAACAATGAATTATTTTTATAACAAAAATGTAAACAGTTTTATTGCGTATCAAAATAAAATATTTCTAAAAAAATGTTTTATTATTTGTGTCTTGCTGCCCCAAAATGACTTTTTTTAGTCCTGTGCCTTAGATATGACATAAGATAACACAAGGAAACATAGGGCAGCATCTAAAATCACTGTCTTTTTTATTAAGTACTGCTTTTATAAACCAGTGCCTGACCGCAATCCCGCCTCATGACAAGCAGTGATGCAATCGTTGATGGTAAAGCGCGCTAGTTTATTAAGAGCCTATTCACTTAAAAAAACTGAGTGAATAAAAAGAAAGACGGCAATTGAGCGAGGTGATGCAATGTTAAACCCAACAACACGACCAACGATGCTGCGCAAGAGGGAGGGACCAAACTCCCGACACAACAACATTTGGCGCATCGTACCCGGCACATTTTGCAACACAACTGCTCAGACCCGTCCTCCGCACGGCTTCACCAGACATCATGCCGGAACACGAGGAACCGCTTGGCGGCAAGACTTTGTCTGGTGGGTGGTAACTTCTGCCGGCAGCCGATGTTATAGCCTAGTATCGAGTAAAGCTTGTAAGTCAAAAAAGTTTCAAAGCTAATACCTATAACTTTACTACGTCGCTTTGGAAATTCAAAAAGGTTTTCAACATCCATATTTCCGCACTATTCGATATTATAAACAAAATATCTTCGAAGCATAATGATCATATTAAATCAATCAGCTGATTCAAATAAAATCCGCCATATTGTTGCCTCTAACCATCCTCTTAACAGCGGTCCGGTGATGTTTAATTTTGACAGCTACTAATCAATTGCTTAGCATCCTCTTAGCGTTAAACAGCTTTTATGAATAAGAATTTTGCTAATCAGTTGCTTAGCAAATGGTTAAAGTTTTATGAATAAGACTGAATGTTCAAAACTAACCAGTCATACATAGTCGTTGTAGATAATTTTAGTTATTATGAGCTGTTGGAGTATACCATAGTTCTAGAACATTTTTAGCCTAGAAGATACTTAAATTATAGACAGATGAAGAGACCACCTAAGGCAATTTTTTCCAGTCCTTCGATGTACGAGACGACAAAGGCGAGGCGAAACGTTTCGTCCCAATCGTAGCTGTGTCAACAATGTAAGAATGAATACTCGCCGTACGACGTCCGATGATAGAATAGCGCTGGCGGGTTTATGTTACAAATATCAAGCCTCACAATAGTTATTATATAAAGGGTGTATCTGACATCGAATCATGTACTGGATTCATGGTACTCGTTTGTGCGTACAAACGAGTACCATGAATCCAGTACATGATTCTGAACCCCCAGTGGTGGAATTTATCGTTGGCTTTTTTATGATTAAAAAAAATATATATGTAGTTTTTTTCATTTGAGACCATTCGTAATTGCCATAATTTTATAACCCAATAAGATTTTTAAGTTAAAATTAATTAATTCGCTAATTACACAAAAAAGCGCAATGAAAACAGAACTCGAAAAACTATCTTATCAACTGATTTAATAGAGTTTACATCAGGAATTAACTTCATACCTACAAACCCGCACGGCGGCATGCTTGCAACGTTCAAAGGCCGAGCCGACACTTTTTTTAAACATTGTTATTTCTGTAACTGTTAATTAATGACATAAATGACTATCATAATTTTATTAGTGGCATGTGGTCTAGCTTTTTCGCGAAGTTTGCGTTACGATGTCAGATACACCCTGTATATATTGTTATATTCTGTGGTCGTGGAGGCCTAGGTAGTGGTTAAAACTTCAGCCACTCAAGTATGAGTGTACGGATTCCAGGTTGGGCAAGTACTAATGTAACTTTTCTAGAAGTCATATGTACTTTCTAAGTATATCTTGGATACTAATGAGTGATTATAAGGTGAAGGAAAACATCTTGATGAAACCTGAACTTTAAGTCTGAAATCCCCAACCCGCATTGAGCAAGCGTGGTGATTACGCTCAATCCTTCTCTGTATGAGAGGAGAGCAGCAGTGGGACGATAAAAGGTTGATGATGATAAATAGTTATTCTAAGTAGGAACTTGACATGATTAAATATAAATTCCTATACTAGAGGTGTCCTGATTCATGTTGAAATAAATTTTTGTCCAAAACTCTCGTTTATCAAACTGAAATCGATACCTACTTACAGCATATCTATGACCAAAATCGATCGATTCTGAATTAATTTTTAACATGGGTGGTAAATCTTGGCAGCCTTTAATGAATATTTATAGAGTATGTCACACTATAGACCAATTTTAATGTCAGTTACTGACAATAAAAGTTTTATAGAATGGTAAATCTTATATGGAATTTTTTAATCTTGTAGAAAATCGTCGTCGTGCTATAAATACTGGTTCCAAGATTCCATGATCAAATTAAAACATAACACAAAATATTAATAACTACATGTCTATAAAATCTATTTAGTCCGTCATTCAGATTATAGAAAACTATTGGATGGAGCCGTACGGAGGACGGGTCTGAGCAGTTGTGTTGCGATGTGTGCCGGGTACGATGCGCCAAATGTTGTTGTGTTGGGAGTTTGGTCGTGGAGGGTCTTCAGATCAATCTCCCTTTGGCGCAGCATCGTTGGTTGTCTTGTTGGGTTTTAACATTGCATCACCTCGCTCAACTGCCGTCTTCCTTCCTATTCGCTCAGTTTTTCTGAGTGAATATGAATAGGCTCTTAATAAACTAGCGCGCTTTACCATCAACGATCGCATCACTGCTTACCATCAGGCGGGATTGCGGTCAAGCGCTAGTTTATAATTATTAAAAAAAAAAAAACGTATATTTTGTTTTATGAAATCAATTAAAATTGATAAATATAAAAGGCATCAAAGATCAGGAGTGGGGTCTTGTGACGTCACTCGTTGCTAAAAAGTGTAGCAAGGAGTGACGTCACACGAGGTTTCAACGCACTTCATTTTTTGTTTATATGAAAAAAGAAAAAAAATACGCGTCAAGTTTTTTTGGAAATCTGACTGCCGGACTAATTAGTTTTTTTTAGTCAACTATCCCATTGTATAAATACATTATATAAAGGGAAACCCATCAGGTACCTACTCATGTATTTGGGTATCAGATGTTTCAAACTGTCGACCAAGAGGATCATCTTCGGATAGACACTAATATATCTTATGGAGCAGTTGGTTTGAAGTGGTTTACATTACGTACTTACTATTTAAATATTTTACACTTTATTGTTTGGCGTTGTATTTTTAACAGTCTTAAATAAGCAATTACCTACCTACAGCTTATAGGTATTGATGGTACAGACGAAAGCACATCAAGCTACTACAATCTGTTAGATTTCTTTATTAGATTTTCAACTTTATCTCTACATGTTTAAGGTTCAAGATTGGAAGGAATATTTGACAGTTTTGGGTAGCTTGTCGTCAGAACATACAGGGTGTATCTGACATCGTAAAGCAAACTTCGCGAGTTTACACCGCATGAAACTAATAAAATTATGATAGTCATTTATATCGTTAATGAGCAGTTACAGAAATAACAGTGTTTAAAAAAAAGTGTCGGCTCGGCTTTTGAACGTTGCAAGCGTGCCGCCGCGCGTGTTTGTGGGTATGACGTCAACCCCTGATGTAAACTCTATTAAATCAGCTGATAGGATAGTGTTTCGAGTTTTGTTCACATTGCGCTTTTTTGTGTAATTAGCGAATTAATTATTTTTTACTTAAAAATCTTATTGGGTTATAAAAGTATAGCAATTATGAACGGTTTAAAGGGAAAAAAACTGCATATAATTTTTTAATTATAATTTAAATCAGGAAAAAACCGACGAATAATTTCACCACTGGGTGGTTCAGAATCATGTACTGGATCCATCGTACTCGTTTGTGCGTCGATGTCAGAGACGCCCTTTATAAAAAAAATTGTTTTATGAACGACGTTGAGTAAACATATTGTTACGAATGCACCTTATGTCAATGGTATATGGTTCAATATTGCGTGACATACCTTTTAAGCCCTATATCTTGAAACCTAGGCATTGTAGAGATCTGAAATGTTCGATTAGCTGGCCTATATAAAGCGTCGTGACTCAGCGCGGCAATCAGTCTGCATTTGACTATCGAAGCGGAACAAGCGATAAGTAAGAAGCGATAATTGAGAACAGAGCGACAACTGCTACGAGCACTGCGAGCGCTAACTACATCAGATGACTTCTGTGGTGTAATTGTGTATACGATACGGACTTCGTGGACACAAGATAAGACTTCTGGGCAACATCAGCTACGTTCTGCTTGTCATTGCCTACTATCGACTGTACCATCGTTTTCAATAAACTTCGCAATATTTTTCAAATATTTATGGAACAAAGGATTAGCTGCTTTAAAAAGATATAAATTGATAGTTATTTTGATTTACGCAACTAGATGTTGTGTGCTAAGTTCAAAAATCATATTCGGAACTTTCCAGTCTGTAACATTCTCGTGATAAACAACAGTCACCCGAACTGCGATATAGACACAATACACACAAATATAAATAAACTTTCTTATACTTCGTGAATTCCGTGATGCTTATAAGAAAACAACCCTTTACATATAAAGTAGGAATCACCCTTTACCCTTTTTTACGCGAGTTAGCAGGGAATAATGCAAAGTTTTCCGTATATCCGAAAAAGTTTACGTTTTTCGTGCAAAATTTATTGGCTATAAACAGTGACGTTCGAACCACGGAAGCACAATAAAAGAAGCTCAAAGGGTCAGCACACGGTAACTTTATGGACTTAACTGGCAAACTGTGTTGCCAGTTATAATAGTTTTGTTTGGTGTAATAAAAACTTTTCTTATTATTACGTTATTATGTGACCTCCCTCAGCAGTAAAAGATGCTTAAGGTTGTAACTTAGGAAAGTTTGTATACCAGCTGGAGATTTAAAGACCCCATGCTAATATTATTGGAAAAGGGAACTGCGAACGTAAAAATGAGGCGTTTTGTAAACTGTTTCCCCTAACATGCTGTTGAGGAAGATATTGCTACAGAACAGCAAATCACTTGAAATAAATCATCTCGTATATGTATACCTGTGCATTGATATAACCATCACAAACGTACATAAGTCACCTCAAAAATGACACATACTTTTAATAAACAAAACCAAATTTACATTTATCAAATTAGCATGCGAAACGCGAAATAAATTCATCTCCTCTCATAAATAAATTATTAATCCAACGAAACGCCATGGCGGAAAAACTGTGCTCAATTAATATTTCCATTTCACACAATTTTACGCACTGAAAATAAAACTTTATACAAAACAATACATATTTTCTATAGAGCCTGTATCAGAAAATTGTAGCCTCGGTGGCAGGCCATAACATCGGCCGCCGGCAAAAGTTACCACCCACCAGACAAAGCCTTGCCGCCAAGCGGATATGTGCCGGGTACGATGCGCCTAATGATGTTGTGTTGGGAGTTTGGTCATGAAGGGTCTTCAGATTAATCTCCCTTTGGCGCAGCATCGTTGGTCGTGTGGTTGGGTTTAACATTGCATCACCTCGCTCAACAGCCGTCTTCCTTCCTATTCGCTCAGTTTTTTTGAGTGACTAGGCTCTTAATGAACTAGCACGCTTTACCATCAACGATCGCATCACTGCTTACCATCAGGCGGGATCGCGGTCAAGCGCTAGTTTATAATTATTAAAAAAAAAAAATTATAGTGTGTGGTACAGACAGTCTGACAAGATCAACATCAGACTTATTCACTTTCTTTTGGTCAATATGAACCTTATATTGGAATTTTCTTTTGTACATTTCATTATTTTTCGCGATTAGGACATAGGTCCCATGGAAAAAGTCGTTCAGTTTGACGATCCGTACCACACCCTGAAACATGACAACACATTTATGAAACATCCTATATTTATAATTTCCTCTGTTAACATGCAAACCAACGGACGGTAAATAGAATTGGAAGCTTTTAATTCTGTGAGCATTAAGGGTTAAATCCACCACCAGTTGCGAGTCGAGCCGTTGGCACAGATTCAAATTATTTTAAAAGAAACCCCCTAACGATCTCATTTCATAGGATCACGGCATATTACTTGTTAGCATTTTTAGGATTTTGTACTGGAAATTGGAAAATGGATTCCTTTTGTGCCTTTTTGTCTGCAAGTGGAATGAAAATGTTTCCACAGTCTTCATAATGCCTGTGGGTTAACTTCATTCAGCGACCTACGTGTTCAATATAATAAACGCACGGAGTGTGCTGTTGGGGCTGCCGTGGTTTTGTAGTGCGTGCGTCAGTGATGTTTGCGGATAATAATAGGGTAGTTGACTAAAAAAACTAATTAATCCGTCAGTCAGATAACAAAAAAAAAAACTAGACAAATATTTTTTCTTTTTTCATATAAACAAATAATGAAGACGATACAATGCGTTGAAAACTCGTGTGACGTCACTCCTTGCTACACTTTTTAGCAACGAGTGACATCACCAGCTCCCACTTCTGTTAATTGATGCCTTTTATATTTGTAAATTTTTATTGATTTTATAAAACAAAATATATGTATCCAATATTTTTCTATAATAAAAAAATCATTCTATTTAGTCCGTCATTCAGGACAGACTAAATATACTAACATACTAGTGGAATGACAGAACTGTGTTTTTTTTTCTATGCCTTATTTCACGCATGCGGGCTAATCCAGTGTACGTGAAGTATCCGCATGCTTTAGAAACGTTCTAACCCTCACAAAAAAAACTTGAAACGCACGAAGCGCACAAGAGTTGCTCAACTGGATAGAAAAACCCAGAAAAGCTTGAAAACAAAATCTCGCAGGTAGACTTTTAACTATCCTTTGCATTCTACAACCATGTTCCACTAGCGGTTAACTTAAACATTAAACGCATGTGGACCTCCTTAATAAACTGCTTGCTTTAATTAAGCGGAATTATTATCATCCCTATTACATTCTGTTCCTATAAATAAGTTCTTCCAACAGCTTTGTTAGTTGGTCTGTATTAGGAAGTAGATATCATCGTTGTCCGATCTGTTTTGTTTCTAGATGACCGATAATGGATTTAAACACTTGGAAGGAAGTCCTTCCGATGTTTAATCGATTTCCGTAGTGATTACTGATCATATCTAACATATCAAACATTGATTCTTATAATTGCTGCGTCAGTGTTTCTTCCAAGAAACGAAACAAACATTTTACCAGTTGACTGAGTGTTTTGGACTATTTTTTTTTAATGTTTGTGAGAATCTGTGTCATCTCATTTGATTAATGTTATCTTTTTCTTCTATTCATAATTTTGAAGACACTTCTTTCATGAAATTTTACAAAAAGCAGTATCTTTTTTATAAGAGCGACAATATTGTATTTTTTCTTTGAATTCGCTTTCATTAACAACGACAGCATGTAAGAACTTTTCAAAAACTGCACAATGTACAGGTTTAAAATTTATACTTAACCGTTGTAGTCATAGCATTGGTGTTTTAGTCGCTAGCTACAATTCGAAACCACCATTGTTCAATTGTTTTTAGGCTGTATTTTTACCCAATTGCCAGGAAGGGTTATGTTTTTAGCACGTATCTTGTATGTAATACTCTTTATTACCTTGTATCTCCAGAACCGCTAAACGGATTTTCACATTTGAGATATTGTTAGAATTTTCTTAATAGCCCAAGTGCTATTAGATTGGTGACATTAAAAAAAAACAAAATGGCGGATGTTTGACCTCATATTGTAAGGTAAAAAGAAAATACAATCTACCAGGCATATCGAGTGGGGTATCAAAATTAATATGTATATAACTTAACATCAAGTGGAACGAAAATAAGAATTAAATATTTTTTTAATCAAAATAAAGAATTTTAATCACTGACTCTAATAAACATATTTTATATATTACAACTTTAGCTACAAAATTGCAGTCTAATATGAAAAAAATTAAAGGAATTCTTTTCATGTATTTTTTATTTGTATTAATCGAAGTAATCACCCACACAATCAATGTATCTTTGCCAACTCAGTGGCAGTTTATTGTTTGCCATTGCCCTTCTTAAAGAAACCAGCTGGACGGGATGGATTTTTTCCCTCGAAGAAGTTATTCAAATTCTGGAAAAAGTAGTAGTCTATAGGTTTGGGGTCTTGTGAGTAGAGCGGATGATGGAGAGCTTCCAACTCCATTTCTTGCAACTTGGAGACCGTCTGTTGTGCAGTATGAGGTCGCATGCTGTCGTGCAAGAGCAGCGGAGAGGAGCGATTGACCAATGCTAGTTGGAGATGTGCCAGTTTCTCCATCATTGCGTTCAGTTTTTCACAGTAAACATCTGCAGTAACGCTCATCCCGTTTGGTAAGAAGCTGTGAAGAATATCACCGGCGCTAGCCCACCAAACAGTAACCATCATTTTTCTAGGAGTAAGTTTTCATTTAGGGCATTGTTCAGGTGCTGAACCAGGATCCATTCAACTTGCTGAGCGCTTGCGGTTATCAAACAGATTTTTTTTTTAATAATTATAAACTAGCACTTGACCGCAATCCCGCCTGATGGTAAGCAGTGATGCGATCGTTGATGGTAAAGCGCGCTAGTTTATTAAGAGCCTATTCACTCAGAAAAACTAAGCGAATAGGAAGGAAGACGGCAGTTGAGCGAGGTGATGCAATGTTAAACCCAACAACACGACCAACGATGCTGCGCCAAAGGGAGATTGATCTGAAGACCCTCCACGACCAAACTCCCAACACAACAACATTTGGCGCATCGTACCCGGCACACATCGCAACACAACTGCTCAGACCCGTCCTCCGTACGGCTTCACCAGACATCATGCCGGAAATTTTCATCGCAGGTAACAATGAGGTTCAAAATTATTTCATTTGTATGTCTGTTAAGCAGTGCAAGGCAGGCGTCTCGCGTACTTCTCGTTGGCGATCATTGAGTTCGTGGGGCACTCATTTGTCATGATTTTTAATCTTGCCAATTCGACGTATATGGTCCAACATTGTTTGTTTTATCGAAAACTGTTTCTAATTCAGCCGCAGATTGTGTGTTAACAGCTTCCACAATCACCTTTAATTTGTCATTGTCGACCAAAAATCTTCGGACGACCGCGAGGTTCATTTTTTTTGGTCGAAATTTCCAGAATGGAATCGAGCAAACCAATAACAGGAGGTGCGTTGATTTGAAGTGTTAGCTCCGTAAACGTCGTTGGTGTTGCGTGCCGCGTGTGCCGCGTTGTTACCACGACGGTACTCATATTCCATAATTACTCGAATTTTTAAGGTATCCATGATGACGAAAAAGATTGAAATGTGATGGAAATGTACCTCTAATCAATAAACAAAATGACTACTTTTGGAAAAAGAGTTCCATGTTTTTAAAATAAAATTTATTTGAAATTAAAATTATTAGCCAAACAGGATTTTTTTATTTGATATAACCGGCTGTTATAGATTTAACTAGAAACTTATTTGCAAAAGGTCAAGCTTACGTTGCTATGAGCAGAGTGAAGACTCTTTCCGGACTTGCCTCTTGTTCTTTGTTCTCTTGACCCTAACTTATTACTAAATCAACCACAACGCCCGATTTCCAATATATTCTGTTTACTATTTGGCGTTTGACAGGATGCGAAGTTTTTAGTAATTTCTATGTCGACTCTCAATATTGATGAAACCTGTTACCTGTAGTTAAAACATGCATGAGACTTGGCTGTCCGTCTGTCCGCCTGTCCGTCCGTCTGTCACCAGACTATATTTTCAGAGATTATATATATTTTTAATAAATAAAAAATAAAATAATATTTTTTTCTTTCAGGTATCCCCATATTTTGTTAGTAACATAAATGCCGCTATAACAACAAATAGGTACTAAAAATAAATATATAAGGGGGCTACCATACAACAAAGTTGTTTTTTTTTTTTTGCTATTTTTTGCTCCATATTAATAAAGGAAATAAATAGACGTGTGAAATGTTCACAATATATTTGGTTATATATTAAAAATAAAAATAAATAATTAAACTAAAATAAAATAAATATTGAAGGGGGCTCCCATACACAAACGTGATTTTTTTACCGATTTTAAAGATAATGGTACGGAACTCTTCGTGCGCAAGTCTCTCGCACAAGGCCGGTTTTATTAGATCGTACCTCTACAATGTCTACTTGAAAGTTACGTGGCATGACATGCCTCATGCAATATTGGAGCTTAAGCCATTGACATAAGGTGCATTTGTAACAATATGATTTGCCATTTGTTAATTAAGAGACATACAGCTATCTATTTTCCTTTCATACATACATCTTTAGAAGAAATTAAAAAACTCTGACAAAGAGACATTACATTCACGATTGATGAGAAAAAAAAACAAACTGTGCTCTTCCAACTGAAGTGAATTGCATTTCTGTGTTCTTTTAATTCAAAAGCTTTTATTACTTTGTTGTTCGTACATGAATTGTTAATTAAATTTACGTAGTTTTAACAATACCTACTGTATGAGCACCTGAATATACATATGTTGAACTATGTAAGAATAAATGAATATTATATTTTTCACTCGTATTAAGTAGTGCAGACCTGCACCATAATAGAGTAGTTTTCTGGGTTAAAAAAATGATTCTATTTAGCCCTTCATTCAGATTATATAAAAATATTGTATACGTATATTTTGTTTTATCAAATCAATAAAAATTTACAAATATAAAAGGCATCAAAGATCAGGAGTGGTGGCTGGTGACGTCACTGCTCGCTAAAAAGTATAGCGTGCAGTGACGTCACACGAGTTTTCAACGCACTGTGTCGTCTTAATTTTTTGTTTATATGAAAAAGGAAAAAATTCGTGTCTAGTATTTTTTGGAATTTTTTTTAGTCAACTACCTTATTACGTAGGTAACACACTATTACTATCATTTGGAATCATTTCGAAGCATATTGCTAATCCATAGCTCCATGTGTTCAAAAATGTACTTACTCAACTACATAAATAATGCAATGAATGTTGTTCTACTGTCAAAATGAAAACCATTGCTACTGATAGTGTGTTACGCAATTACCCTCCAGTTAATATTTTATTGTGATGCCTGTAACAAAAAAGAATCGTAATATATACAGGGTGTATCTGACATCGTAACGCAAACTTCGCGAAAAGGCTAGACCGCATGCCACTAATACAATTATGATAGTCATTTATGTCGTTAATGAGCGGTTACAGAAACCACGGTGTTTAAAAAAAAGTATCGTCCCGGCCTTTGAACGTTGCAAGCGTGCCGCCGTGCGGGTTTGTAGGTATTACGTTGATCCCTGATGTGAACTCTATTAAATCAGCTGATAAGATAGTTTTTCGAGTTTTGTTTTCATTACACTTTTTTAAGTAATTAGCGAATTGATTAATTTTTTATTTAAAATATTATAGGGTTTTAAAATTATAGCAATTATGAACGCTCTAAAGTGAAAAAAACTACATATATATATTTTTTAAATCATGAAAAAGCCGACGAAAAATTCCACCACTGGGGGATTCAGAATCATGTACTGGATCCATGGTACTCGTTTGTGCGTCGATGTCAGGTACACCCTTTATAAGTATATTGTCTAAATATATTTATTTATTTCGGTAAATTCTTAGAGGCGTAACCCCAGGATTTTTAAGAATGTCCGCATTCTCGATCTCAGTCTTCAAAAATTGGATCAGATCTGTCAAAAATTTAATTAATTTGCCTAAATTTTTGACAGTAACTGTCTTTGACACTAGATTGGGACTTGCACTTTAAGGTTTTTTGAGTACAAGTATTGGCCTATTGCATGGAAAAGCCGACAACGGCAAAATATTAATATAGATTTTTGTTTTCTTATAATTATAAACTAATGCTTGACCGCAATCCCGCCTGATGGTAAGCAGTGATGCAATCGTTGATGGTAAAGTGCGCTAGTTTATTAAGAGCCTATTCTCTCTAGCCTTGAATACACTTAAATTATAGTCAGACGGCAACACCGCCGCTGACAAATTATTCCAGTCCCTCGATGTACGCAGTATGAAAGACGAGGCGAAACGGAGGATGGATAAGTACGACGTGTCATCAGATAATGGAATGGAGATGGCCGAATTAAGTCATGTAATTCCCTCGCACGCTACAAAAATTGTCTAGTTGCAGTGCGAAGCAATAAAGAATAAATAAATAAATGATTTAATAAATAAATAAAATTTATTGAAAATTATGGTGAAGGGAAATACCCTTTACCGAAATTTTCTATTAATTTTCTTTTTTTTTTCATTTTAATAGAATCGCGTAACTTTATTGCTTCGCACTGCAACAAGACAATATTTGGACTTTGTTCTTGGGACCTGTCGATTTATTTACTCTAACAATATATCAGCGGTCTGCAAGCAGAACATACATAGGTTTTAGCAACAAAGAGAATTCATGAGTACACATACGTTTAATAGTAGCAAAATTAACAACTAAACATTTAACTTAGCCCCGTGCCCGCCTATGCCATTTATTAAAGGTAAACGTTAGAGAAATTATACTACGTCCCACTTTATCTCACTCATTATGGTAAACACGGTCTGAGCGATATAATTACGAGGTAATTTATTATTGTTGTATCACAGAACACGCCATCCATTACAATTAAGATATTTTTTATTAACAATTTTCACGCGAACAGTAATTTTGAAATATGTTCCGCCGACTTCAAGCCATTTGTTTCTGTACCAATAATTATAATCATGTTTTTGAGACATTTGTAATGGGTTGTTTGTATTTTTAATTAGCTTAACATTCAATCCACTCAGCCTACCGCATTGCTGGAGAGAGGAGAGACTCACAGGCCGATAAAACCCTCGGCCCCCGCAAAACTATGATAAAAAACCGGCCAAGTGCGAGTCGGGCTCGCGCACAAAGGGTTCCGTAGCAGCAAATATAATAAACTTATTATGTCAATTTATACACCTGGTGAATGGAGCCTAAACTCTCCCGATATTTTGCCTTGTACTTTTATGTATGAATATTAATTTTATATATGTATTTATAAATATTCCGTGCTATAGGCGTGCCCAAATCGGCTCTATCTTATAAGGTTCAGCCATCGTTTTCAGTGTAAGCACAATAACTTAACCAAAATTACAGTTAAATCAACCTATCTCAAAAACTATAAGAGATACTTTGATCAAACCAAAAGTCGTTGAAAGAGTTAATTAGCATGCATCACCTCTATTTTTTTTAGAATTTTATACCCCGTAGTTATAAAAATAGAGGGGGGGGGACATACTTTTTACGACTTTGAGAGCTGATATCTCAAAAACCGTTCACTTTAAGAAAAATGTTTTTTAGAAAACTTTATATCATTTTAAAAGACCTTTCCATTGATACCCCACACGGGTATGTACATCGAAAAAAAATTTTTCATCCCTCAGTTACATGTATGGGGGGCCCCACCCCCAATTCTTTTTTTTACTATTTAGTGTCATAATTTTGTAGCGGTTCATACAACACATATTCCCATCAAATTTCATCACTGTAGTACTTATAGTTTCCGAGTAAATCGGCTGTGACAGACGGACAGACGGACAGACGGACAGACGGACAGACGGACATGACGAAACTATAAGGGTTCCGTTTTTGCCATTTTGGCTACGGAACCCTAAAAAGCACTTCCTCTCTCTTTAAACATATCATTATATTTTATTTACTCTTGTATGATGTTTATTAATTAGATGTATGTAGTTATTTAAACTAGTACAATTCACTTTATGTACATATTTATTCTACAATCTATGAACATTTTCTCGGTGGTAGGCCATAACATCGGTCACCGGCAGAATTTATCACCCACCAGACAAAGCCTTGCCGCCAAGCGATTTGTCGTGTTCCGACATGATGTCTGGTGATGTCGTACGGAGGACGGGTCTGAGCAGTTGTGTTGCGATGTGTGCCGAGTACGATGCGCCTAATGTTGTTGTGTTGGAAGTTTGGTCGTGGAGGGTCTTCAGATCAATCTCCCTTTGGCGCAGCATCGTTGATCGTGTTGTTGGGTTTAACATTGCATCACCTCGCTCAACTGCCGTCTTTCTTCCTATTCACTCAGTTTTTCTGAGTGAATAGGCTCTTAATAAACTAGCGCTCTTTACCATCAACGATCGCATCGCTGCTTACCATCAGGCGGGATTGCGGTCAAGCGCTAGTTTATAATTATTAAAAAAAAAATAGTACACAGTACCTACATTATTTCTCTCTTCTCCCCCTTAGTATTCCATCCAAAGCTTGTTTGTAAATGATCACTCTTATCTCTATCAGACCGCCCATGTGTCACCCTTTGTAAAATCTTTATATGTAGTTATGTTTTGTAATTTTTATGGTGTACATAATAAAGAGTATTCTATTCGATTCTAAATCTGTCACAGCCACCTTCTTTACATCGTCTGTCCATCTAGCTTGAGAGCTGCCTCGTCTACTCCAGGGGCCATCGATTCTTCGAGAAACATAGCCTCTTCCGTCTGCTTACTCTGCAAGCTATGTCGGTAACTCTGATTATTTTCCGAATAATTTCTTTCCTGATTTACATTTGAGCGTAGCATTATAGGCACGTTACTAGATTTGCAATATAACTATACTAAACAACGACCCAAAAGTTTGAAATAAGAGCGGTAAAAGTCTCCATCACTAGGCTGAACTCGGTTGTCTGAATTCAGTCGTTTTTTTTAAGAAGTACAACAGAGACAGATATAGTATTCCTTTCTTCTTCAAAATCAGGTTATTTAATAGATATCTAACTTGCTGAATGTGATAACACTTCTATGAATTCAGTAACTTAGCTATTTAATAAATTTTTTTCCCGGCAAATTAAAAGAGTGTCCTATAGCAATGGTAATGGTATGGTAATGGCGTCTTCGAAAAAGCTCGGATTAGTTGAGCGTCGTCTTTGTCAGTTGCACCATTATGTGACATTTTCTTACAAAGCTCGATGTGTTGGTTCTGACAAGAACTTAAATTGTTTTATTTTATTTGATTAACATTACTTTGGATTGCTTGGATACCTAGCCATATCGACGCCCATCATCATTTTCAACCTTTTTATCGTCCCACTGCTGGGCACAGGTCTCCTCTCATACAGAGAAGGGTTGAGCGTAATCACCACGCTTGCTCAATGCGGGTTGGCGATTTCAGATTTAAAGTCCAGGTTTCCTCAAGATGTTTTCCTTCACCTTCAGTCATTGGTGTCCAAGAAATACTTAGAAAGTACATATAACTTTAGAAAGGTTACATTGGTACTGGCCTGAGCAGGAATCGAACCCGCGCACTCATACTTGAGAGGCTGGTGTTTTAACCACCAGGCCACCACGACTTTATACTACACGACTCCCATACTGTACTATAATTATTTCCTTAGTCAGGCTCTTACAACACAATTTATCAGTATCAGTTATGTATAAGTGTACATAACTGGCTTCCTAGTCACTGGAGACCACACGGCTTGCTGTAATAAACTATGTATTAAAATAATTAGTTACGTATCATTGCGTGGCAGTAGACAATCAAGAGCAATTATAATTAAATCGGGTATTAAGTAGAAACAAATTGACGGTTCGCGATATTTTAATTGTGGTATTGGCAACATTTTCCCCCACCCCTATCTTGTTTTTAATGTTGGCAGAACTCGAACGTTTAAATATTCCTTTTGATTACAACACCACTGTCCACTGGAGCTAAAATATAAACGTAATCAAATAGGTGTGGTATATATGTCAATATCAATCAAATCTCCTAGATATCAGAAATATTTCTTAAGGTCAGCATAAAAATTAATGATCAACAACAAAGAGTGGGTATTAAAAATGTACGTTAAAGTTTATGCAAATTATGGACTAAGAATTTTCATCATCATTTCAGCCAAAAGATGTCCACCGCTAAACATAGGCCTGCCCCAAGGTTCTCCACGACGACCGATCCTACGCCTCCCGCATCCAGCGGTTTCCCCCGGAGAACGACAATTACCTATATACTTTTACCAGTAAAGTTATGATTGCGTTAATGGCCTGTAATCGAATGGGCTAACCAGAAATCTTCTAGTTTTTTTTAATGCAAAAGTGTGTTTGTGGCTTTCGTCATTCAGATAGCAACCCGCGGATCGACATGACGAATTTCATAGGCTATAGAGTGATGTCATTCAATCAACTTAGCCTACGCATTGTCCATTGTTTTCCATAGGCATCTCACAGACCACGAGACAATAATCTGTCCTCCGCCTTCAGTCTGTCCCAGGAACCTTTTGAAGGTTTTCAGGCCATCGAGCTGGGGAGCGACTCACACTACGCTTGCCGACTGACTAAGGTTACCTTTCTAAGGCAGTGAAGCCATATGGAGGACGGGACTGAGCAGCTGTGTTGCGATGTGAGCCGGCTACGATGCGTCAAATGTTGTTGTGTCGGGATTTTGGTCGTGAAAGGTCTCCAGATCAATCTCCCTCTGGGGCAGCATTGTTGGTCGTGTTGCTGGGTTTAACATTGCGTCACCTCGCTCAACTGCCGTCTTCCTTCCTATTCACTAAGTATTTTAAGGAATTAGGCTCAATAAACTAGCGCGCCTTACCTGTAATTGCGGTTAAGCACTAGTTTATATCTTCTATATATATAAAAGAAAGTCGTGTTAGTTACATCATTTATAACTGAAGAACGGCTATACCAATTTGGTTAAAAATTGGTAAGGAGGTAGCTAAGGACTGGGAGAAGGACATAGGATACTTTCTATGCCGCTCCCCGTCGTTCCTGTGGGAATAAATGAACTTCTTTGTTTCGACTTCTCCCACGCTTTTATGCTACCCTGGTAACTTGAACGTCAAAAAAATATGCACAATAAACCTTCTTTCATGTATTATGATTATTTGATAATGATGAATGAATGACGTTTATTGTTTCGACTTCTCCTACAGTTTTGTGATACCCTGGTACCTTCCACGTCAAAAAAATATGCACAATAAACCTTCTTTCATGTAATTATGATTATTTGATAATGATGAATGAATGACGTTTATTGTTTCGACTTCTCCTACAGTTTTGTGATACCCTGGTACTTTGCATTTCCACAAACTATGCACAATAAAACCTCTTTCATGTATTATGGTGATTTGATAATGATGAATGAGCTTTTTTATTGTTTCGATTTCTCCTACACTTTTGTGCAACCCTGGTACCTTCCACGTCAAAAAAATATGCACAATAAACCTTCTTTCACGATTATTTGATAATGATGAACGAATGAGGTTTATTGTTTCGACTTCTCCTACAGTTTTGTGATACCCTGGTACTTTGCACGTCCACAAACTATGCACAAATAAAACCTCTTTCATGTATTATGGTGATTTGATAATGATGAATGAGCTTTTTTATTGTTTCGATTTCTCCTACACTTTTATGCTACCCTGGTACCTTCCACGTCAAAAAATATGCACAATAAACCTTCTTTCACGATTATTTGATAATGATGAACGAATGAGGTTTATTGTTTCGACTTCTCCTACACTTTTGTGCAACCCTGGTACCTTCCACGTCAAAAAATATGCACAATAAACCTTCTTTCACGATTATTTGATAATGATGAACGAAATGAGGTTTATTGTTTCGACTTCTCCTACAGTTTTGTGATACCCTGGTACTTTGCACGTCCACAAACTATGCACAATAAAACCTCTTTCATGTATTATGGTGATTTGATAATGATGAATGAGCTTTTTTATTGTTTCGATTTCTCCTACACTTTTATGCTACCCTGGTACCTTGCACGTCAAAAAATATGCACAATAAACCTTCTTTCATGTATTACGATTATTTATTTGATAATGATGAATGAATGAGGTTTATTGTTTCGACTTCTCCTAAACTTTTGTGCTACCCTGGTACCCTGCACCTCCACAAAGTAGGAAACACGTGTCCAGTATTTTTAAGTTAATAATATTATGTACAAAATTTCAAAAAGATATAATGAAAAACCACAAAGTTATAATAAGCTTGCTACGAGTATTCTACTTGGTTGTCCCAACATAAATATGGTCAAAGATCCGCGCGCGAGCGAACGCGGTGCGTTGACCTCTAGCGTCAGCTGTTGCGCGTGCACAATACTATGATGATGTATCGTAAGCTGCGTGACGCACTCGGTAACTACACTGTAACAATTTCTAAATGTATTTGGGACAAAATATAACATGGTGTCAAAATTATTGGAATCGATTCAGTTGCTTATTCACTATTTATATATAACTCAAGAACGGCTGAACCGATTTAGCTGAATATTGGTGGGAGGTAGTTAAGAACCCGTTCCCGTCGTTCCCGTGTGACGTGACATAAGACATGGTCCAACTCATTCAAAATGTAAGTCAGCAATTCATATACCAAAAATGGTAGAACAAAAAGCAAATGACAGCTGAGCATATTTAAAAAAAAGTCTAACCGGTTGAAGCAATCGTTTAAAGCAAAGAATATAAATACTCTCTGCTGGTTTAAAGTTTCTAATAAAAAACCACAAAGCCAACTTCAACTTCAAAATTTCTAATATTGTATTGCTGTGCCATTTATCATCAATAAAAATATCATGCCGTGACCAAGACCATCAAATCTTTCTCGAGCGCCGCCTTACTATGACTCGACTTCGTGCTTCTCACTCACAAGAGCAAAGGGAGGCGGCAGTCCGTGAAACTGTTCCGTTGACAATGCGAAATCGGCGAACAAACCTCAGAGATCATCATCATTATCATCAATCTTTTTATCGTCCCACTGCTGGAGACAGGTCTCCTCTCATGCAGAGAAGGATTGAGTGTAATCACCACGCTTGCTTAATGCGGGGTGGCGATTTCAGACTTATAAAGTCCAGGTTTCCTCAAGATTTTTTCCTTCACGTTCAGTCATTGGTGTCCTAGATATTATACTTAGAGAGTACATATCACTTTAGAAAAGTTACATCGATACTTGCCTGACCTGGAATCGAACCCGCGCAATCATACAAGAGAGGCTGGTGTTTTAACCACTAGGCCACCACGACATCTCAGAGATCAATAGCTAGATAATTTACGAAGCACAAGTAGAAATTCATTTCTTTCACAAGGTGCTACACTAAATAAATGACAAATAAAAAAATCATGGAATACTTTTTTTTTATTTATTTACAGTGTTCCTAATTTAAAAAGTAAAAAATGTGATCATGTGATATTTATTGCCTTTAAGGCGGAACAAAGTTCGCCGGGTCAGCTAGTATAATTATAAAAAAAATACTAAGTCAACGTTACATAGGAATTTATCCAACGCAAAATGTTTGGTTTATACCATACATCCTCGCTCAAACTGACGCCAGACAGGGAATATAAACCGCTTCGTTTGCGGATGTCACAAGAGTGATTGACGGCAGCTTCGAATATGTGATTAATGGCCAATCGTATGACGCCCAAGCCTTGTGCCGTGGGTGTGTCGTTTTACGCTTAACTTGCTATTGATAAGAGAAAGGGTTCAATTAAGGCTAAAGGCTGTTTATTTTGGGGCTGATGTAAGCGGAATTTGTAGTAAATATAGATTGGCGTGATTATTAATTATGTTCACGAGTTAGGTGTTATGACCTCAGTGCGAAAGCTCACAGTAAATTTAACGTAAATACGAACAATATTATAATTAAAAAATGATCGATCGTTTCGCATATGTACTAAGTTTTATAAATGTGAAAATATATGACGACGTCAGCGATGGCAGAGCGGTAGGCTCGTCACCATCTCGGTGTGGTGGTAAAGGTGATCCATTTCGTAGGTGAAGTTTTCAATTAAAGCACAAAGTGTAAATATACCCTCCAATCTTGGCAATAACAATTTAAATAGGCAAACCGACAGTTTCGCCCTAGATAAGTGACATGGTCCACGTCTCAATGCAAAGTCACCGTTCGATAATCCCTACTTTCCAAAATGCCTCTGACCACGTGCCGTAATTTCAAAATAACGACACAGCGTTTTCCCCACTACTACATAAATCAAATTAGCAACTTTTATTAAAATTATATCGTTATCCACGACGTATGTATGTTTGTTACTCTTTCATGAATGAATGGATTTGAATGAAATCAGGCTCACATATTGTTGATTATAACCGGAATTAATAAAGGGTGTATCTGACATCGACGCACAATCGAGTACCATGGATTCAGTACATGATTCCCCCTAGTGGTGGAATTTTTCGTCGGCTTTTCCCGATTAAAAAAAAAAATATATTCAGTTTTTTTTTTAACTTTAGACCGTTCATAATTGCTGTACTTTTATAATCCAATAGGATTTTAAAGTAAAAATTAATTAATTCGCCAATTACACAAAAAGCGCAATGGGAACAAAACGGGAAAAACTGTCCTATCAGCTGATTTAATAGAGTTCACATCGGGGGTCAACGTCATTCCTACAAAAATGCGCGGCGGCACACTTGCAACGTTCAAAGGCCGGGACGATACTTTTTTTAAACACCGTGATTTCTGTAACCGCTCATTAACGACATAAATGACTCTCATAATTTTATTAGTGGCATGCGGTCTAGCCTTTTCGCGAAGTATGCGTTACGATGTCAGATACAGCCTGTATATCTATGGGATACTTTTTAATTCGGTATTCTTACGGTATCGAAACTACTACTATGCGGGTGAAATAGTTGGACGCAGTTAGTCATGAAACGAATAAACCAAACTTTAGTTTTCAAAATCTCAATTACTGAACGAAATAGTTTATCAAAATGGAAACTGAAGTAAAATTTAATTAAAAAACAGCACTCTGATTCGCTTTCTTTTCATTAACTCCTAGCTTCTATTATTAAATTGCCATAAAGTACATTGTCAAATAATTTCGTGTCAATCTAATTTTGAAAAATATAGCTAACAAACATACACACATCAAAAGTGTCTAGGGATCAAGCATTTTTATGCGGATTTCTTGAGATTGAGATGTGGCTTTGTAATAAATTTATGATTTTATAAATTTATATGGATCCTTTTTGGTGCATTTCATAATTTGAATCAGGAACTGTGAATCAAATTCGAGTAAAAGATGAAAATCAGCTGTCAATATTTTCCCTATAAAAACATACAACGCATTGAAGACATTATTAGTACTACTGTTTCCCTACTACTGATTAAAACCAACGTTATTATGGAGCGGCGACGTCATTTAAGCAGGGAAGAAATGCTCAGAGCCGTGAGAATGATAGAAGCTGGTTCCCGGCAACGTACTGTGGCTTTAGCTCTGAATACAAGTCAGAGTGTTATCAGTCGACTTTGGACACGTTACCGAAGCACTGGTACCGTGGCTGAGCGCCATGGAGGACGGTATCGCTGCACCACACGGAGACAAGACAGATACATTCAAATCTTAACTCGAAGAGCTCCAACAATAACCGCCATGATGTTAGCCGTGAGGCTTCATCACTCTTCAGGGAACTTAATTAGCGACCAAACAGTCAGAAACCGCTTGCATGAAGTGAACCTTCATTCCCGAAGACCGCTACGGGTACCACCTATAGCAATGCACAATCGTAGGATTCGATATCAATGGGCTCTTGAACACAGAAATTGGGCAGAAGAACAATGGCGTTTCGTGTGCTTTTCTGATGAGTCTCGTTTTGGTATGAGACCGGATACAAGACGTATACGACACTGGAGAACCCCTGGACGCCAACAGCGATTAAAATCCTGCCAGGAAGTCCATCCTTATAGTGGTGGAACCATCATGGTATGGGCGGGTATTTGGATCGGCGGAAGAACTGAGTTGATTTGGATCAGAGGCAACCTCAACGCTCAAATTTATGCTGAGACGATTGTATCAGACGTCATCGTTCCTCTACAAGTGCAAATCGGTCCCTTATTTCAGTTAATGCATGATAATGCACGACCGCACACCGCAAGAGTTGTAAGACAGACTCTCGCCGCAGCTAACATCAATGTCCTGCCCTGGCCTGCTCAGTCGCCAGACTTGAACCCGATTGAGCATGCATGGGATATGCTACAGAGAAGAGCTCTGCCGAATATGGAGGGTATCCAGTCGCAAGAAGACCTTTTTTTGTTGTTGCAACGAACAAGGGCGGCCATTCCACAGCGTGATTTGGATGAACTCATTTTGAGTATGCCAAACCGATGTTCTTGTGTTGTTAGTGTTCGCGGTAGAAACACGGATTATTAATTGTTTAAGTTACCCAATAAAATTTTAGAGAAAACTGTTATTTCAGTCTTTTTTTCGAACTTTTGTGTTAGTGGTTCAAATGTCAAATATCCCTTTATTAGGAAAATGGCAAATTTCTTTATTAATGCAAAGATGACTTGGTTTATCGTTACTGTGACAAACGAAAACACTTTATTTGATGAATCCTTAAAGAAAATTTTAATTAATATCAATCAGGAGAAAAGTTATTGCAAAAATATATGTTGATCCCTAGACACTTTTGATGTGTGTATTTATTTTTCAATTCAATTTTATTCGAATTTATGTTACGTTTATATACGTCACGCGTTCGTGACGCACAGATTTATGTTATATGGCTTTAAGCAAGATATGAAGAAGGTGGCTGAACTAAATTAGTTGAATCTACCTCTTCCCTTTTTATTTACTACTTCTTTATTTGCATATTTTTATTATATTTTGTTAAGATTGAGCATTTTGCAAAAGAAAAAATATTTTATCTTTAGAATAGATTAAATCTTGTTAGGCATAATTTTATTTATGACTGTCCATAACGCTCTCTTATAATTGTATGCTGTAGCTATCTTAATATATTGTGCAACTAGTTTAGAACTTAATAATTGTAAACTGAACATTTAAGTGTTGTAAGAACTACTGGTGGTTCTAATAAATATAGATAAATAAACAGTCTTAGTAGTCGTGGTGGCCTAGTGGTTAAAACACCAGCCTCTCAAGTATGAGTGCGCGGGTTCGATTCCAGGTCAGGCAAGTACCAATGTAACTTTTCTAAAGTTATATGTACTTTCTAAATATATCTTGGACACCAATGACTGAAGGTGAAGGAAAACATCTTGAGGAAACCTGGACTTTAAGTCTGAAATCGCCAACCCGCATTGAGCAAGCGTGATTACGCTCAATCCTTCTCTGTATGAGAGGAGACCTGTGCCCAGCAGTGGGACGATAAAAGGTTCATAATGAAACAGTCTTAGCGATCTTGACTTAAAGAGACAGTTATTCTATGGACTGGTGAAGGAAAGAAGATGAGTCTCACTACTAAAAGGTGAACATGAAATCATAATAATTATTTTTTTACATTACTTCATAGAGCAAAGTTTAAATATTTATGATTTGGAAATCAATGACTATTAACCAACCTTTTTGTTGACAACGAGGTCATCTAGTAGACGGCATAAAACATACCTCCTTGTAAGAGCGTTTAGTTTAGGCATAGCATTCGATTATCAGTGCATGAAACATAAAAAGTTATCGTCAATCTATACATATATATAAAAATCAATGCCACTCTCTTTGTAATTTTATAATCTACCAAAATTGTTGAATGGCACCAGATTGGCAGTGAAAAACTTATTGCAAAACTTAATTGAAGCTATGATCACTTAACTGGTAAATCAAAAGGAGTAGTTTGTTTGATACCACGTATCCCTATGATACGAACTGATATGCCGTTTGAGTTCAAACGATTACAATATCCTGTATGTTTATCATTTGCTATGTCCATCAACAAAGCCCAAGGGCAAACATTTCACGTTTGTCAAGAATCATGTTTTTCAAATAGCCAACTTTATGTTGCCTGTTCGAGAGTCGGCACCTCCAGTCGTTTGTTTAATAATCTAAATGGTCTGGATTAAGTTTTAAAATTGCTAGCAATTAAAAAAAATATTTTATGTTTGAATAAATAATTTCGATGATCCATTAAATTTGTTTTAATTATTTCACTTTATACGTACTTTAAGTCGTGGTGGCCTAGTGGTTAAAACACCAGCCTCTCAAGTATGAGTGCGCGGGTTCGATTCCAGGTCAGGCAAGTACCAATGTAACTTTTCTAAAGTTATATGTACTTTCTAAGTATATCTTGGACACCAATGACTGAAGGTGAAGGAAAACATCTTGAGGAAACCTGGACTTTAAGTCTGAAATCGCCAACCCGCATTGAGCAAGCGTGGTGATTACGCTTAAACCTTCTCTGATGAGAGGAGACCTGTGCCCAGCAGTGGGACGATAAAAGGTTGATAATGATGATGATGATACGTAGCGAAGTACGTATCGGACCGCTAGTAACTTAATAAAACTAAGAGATGTTATGAAAACTATAACAAAACACGTGTGCGAAGTGTAGAACGAAGTTCCTCACGAAATGCTCGAACGCACACAACCTTGTAAGTACATAATAGAGAGGGAGAAAGAGAAAGTGACATATACAGACGAAAAGTATGTTTCGCGTCTTGACGATTTCTACAAAAGTTTACTCCAACCGCAAACCGTGATAAAGAACTTCGTTCCAAAATATTGCGCGCCTACCTTCGCCAACTTTAGCATAAAGATCGCACTTCAGCCGAGCTTACGCATAAAGCACACCATCCTAATACCTCCTGGATTCCACAAAGTACGCGCCCAGAACATAACTGATATTATTATTCATATTTTGCTGGTTCCGTACCTTTACGCAGTCGGATCACGGATTGAACTTTTTCAATAAAACACCCTCCGAGATAGCAGCGTTTAGAAGTGCGGTCACGCATCACGCGAAGCGATTTTATAACTTTATCACTGATAACCAATACCTGTGCCTTGAGGAACCCCAAAGATTTTACATTGAAATAGCTTTATTACTCGTTATCTATCTCTTGGGTGAGTTTCTTTTGATCTTTTGCTATATTCGGTCTTGTATTTTAATGTAGGTGGACTGTATTAGCATACGTGGAATGATAACAGCTTATTTTGGAAGGCATTTGTTATTGATAATGGTTATTTCATATGCAATACTTTTGACTTAATATAGTGTTATCGAATACACGCCACTTAAAGAATTTTGAATACAATATCGTTTTAAAGAATGTAAACAAAACATATTTTATTTTACATAATTTTAAATGTATAAATAACTCGGCTCGTTTATATTATGCAAATGCAGGTTACGAACATGAATCTTCTATTTTTATAACGTATAACATTATTCATTAGTAACGATAATGTTTGACATGTAAAGGTAGGTACTGACCTATGTTTATATGATAACCTATTGTATATTAACGTTTTCATTTAAAAAATAATATTGCAACTACATCATCTTAACATCTCATCATTGTCATCATCACCAGCCTCTACTCGTCCACTGCTGGACATAGACCTCTTCCATGGCACGCCAACAATCTGAGCAGTTCACCGCAGTTATCTTAACATCTAAATATCTCTAAACACTGCTCTAGGCGGCAATAGCTGGTATCGTTTATATTAGCAAGTAGTCTCTATTCAAAGATCTCTAACAAATAGACGCATTTGTATAGAACACAAAACGCTCATTAAAGCAGAATTATTACTATCATTCATCATGTATTACTTCCTAGGAACAAAGTATACCGCCTGTCAGCACGCTCTGAGAAGAAAATCATCTTTAGAGACCCGCCCCACCCGTTCACTCGGCTGAGATTAGCTGTTAATATTTATAAGAGCAATAATGCCTTAATATCTATTCATAAGTGAAAATCATTATGCAAATAGTGGCATGAAGGCGGATACTAAATTCAGCGGTGTCTAGTCGGAGTCCATTTTGACTTAATTGCTTGTCCAGGAGCGATGAATGTAAGGAGATTTGTTGCAAATGTTTCACACACAATTATTTACATAAACAGGGGCAATTAGTATGCTATTACAATAGTTCCTAAATCGTCGATCAGTAATCTCATAATGACTGATTTTGACAAATTTCGTAATCTACTACCAAAATGGCGTCATTGTGACTTTCCAGTGGTCAATCACTGACACTTTAGTTCACTTTAATAAATGTTCGAATTGAGTATTAGTTTCTAAAAAATCATTTCTATTAACGGGTTTTATAACAATGGCAATACGGCAATGTTATTCTATCACCATTCCATTACGAGACTATTGAGATAATTGATTGATTATTATGAATTTTGTAAATTACAAACTTTTGAGCATAATGACAATGAAATGATAATGGAATTGTGTTGGAATTACAAATTTATAAAAATAGCAGACTAGATGTCTCTAACACGTGCTGCTGGTATCAATACTATATTTCGATCAAAAGATTGTTCCGTCTTTGGAAATCCTTGTCGATTACCTTATAAATTGTTTTAGAGTAAACTTCCGTTATAATTCATTCGGAATAACATTTGAAATTTAAACAAACTTTTTTTCAGTCCGTTAAACCGTTTTTGATTTCTGTTTCGTTGGTAGCATGACAAATGGCAGTTGCAATCAATAGTTGGTAATGTAACCACTTTCTTGCTTTCAAAGTCATCCTTATGCCAGCGGAAAAGAAATCGAAATCCGCCGAAGAGACTGTAGAAAAGGTTTAGATGTCTAATTCCGATTGGAGAGGTGTCAGGGACGCGCAACTTGTTAACTTCGATTTAGGACATGATTTTGAACCTACTCTGCGTTGCCATTTACCTTCAGCTAATTAAAGTTAAGATTGCTGTTCATATATTTACGACACGGTTGGTGCGGTGACTGAGCGATCGGCTGTTGCGCTGTTTATCGCGAGTTCGATTCCAGCACGGAACAAATATTTCTATGGTTGGTGTTTGGACTCTGGCTGTTTGTGTATGTGAGTAAATGTTTGAAAACGCACCCACGATACGATACCGTCACGATTAATTCCAAACATCGCCATAACATCGGCCGCCGGCGGAAGTTGCCACCCACCAGACAAAGCCTTGCCGCCAAGCGATTTGTCGTGTTCCGGCATGATGTCTGGTGAAGCCGTACGGAGGACGGGTCTGAGCAGTTGTGCTGCGATGTGTGCCGGGTACGATGCGCCACATGTTGTTGAGCCGGGAGTTTGGTCGTGGAGGGTCTCCAGATCAATCTCCCTTTGGCGCAGCATCGTTGGTCGTGTTGTTGGGTTTAACATTGCATCACCTCGCTCAACTGCCGTCTTCCTTTCTATTCGCTCAGTTTTTTCTGAGTGACTAGGCTCTTAATAAACTAGCGCGCTTTACCATTAACGATCGCATCACTGCTTACCATCAGGCGGGATAGCGGTCAAGCGCTAGTTTGTAATTATTTAAAAAAAAAAAAACTATGAATTGCAATAATTTTTAAGCATATTGCTAATCTATTGATATTCAAAAAAGGTGTCTGCTCAAAGACGTAAATTACGCAATGAGTGTTGTGGAACTGTCAACATGATGCCCATTGCTGCTGATAGTGTGTTACGCTATTACCCTGCTGATATAAAAAAAATCACAGAAACTTTATTTCGAAGTTCCGCTAATGACATCAGTGAAGGGGACTTAACTTCACACATTACTCATTCCTTGTATTCGATTTAAATGAAAATCCTTCAGTATATAAAGTGAGTAAGTGTAAGTGTTAACTCAGGCATACGTCATCAGACATGGTTATTAAATATTCATTTTAATAACAGAACAAAAGGTAAATGTGTGAAATACGCCTGTCGACGTTTCAATGATTTGCAACGCCCGTTGGTAACTTTTATTAAGTCTTTTTATTTTGCTCGCCTAATGGAATATGGACATTATGTTACTTTCCTGGCGGATATGGAGACGTATTAACGTGTTTTGTGGAATATAAATCTCTGTTGAAATATGCGTGTTAATTATAATTTGTATTAGTCTGGCTTTAGACTTAATCAAAGTTAGTCTGGACTCTTAGAATGTGATGTAAAATAATGTTTGGATTTTAGAACTGCTGTTACTATTACTATTTAGCAAACATAACGAGCAAAACACAAGATCGGAGATTGTAACAAATTAGACACACATATTTTAAGACTAGATTGCCCCATTCCTAAGCAATTTGACATCAAAATTCCAAACGGCAGCTTAATAAGCGGCCACTTAGCAAATAATGTTTGTCTAAACACCAGCTTTTAAGACTTATTTTATTGCACTATTTAGTAAAACGAAGGCTGGCCGAGTTTAACTAAAAGTTGTTAAACCGTGCTCGTCAACCATTGGTCGATTTAGTAATTATTCAAATTTGCAACTCCGGCGCTACTAATCACTGTTTCAAACTGATACCGGGCACAACACTAATACTAAGTTTGCGCTATCAAAGTCGGCTGTGGCGCCACCGCCCACGGTCGTGTCTCGACGGCCCGCACAATTGCAGGCCCTATTACCGTACCTACCACTTGTACCTTGTACCTATATACTTTAGAACGCCTGGGAACAAACTCCGCAACCTGCCGCCGCGGCGCGCGTGGGATGACATCTAATAGCCTTTTAATTTTCAACACGCGCCCATCAACACGAAACGATGGTAATAGTCTGTAATGCTATACTTAGATCACAGCTAACACATCTAATCGTACAGGAAATTATATACATATAATATATTAAAATTGATTAGCATTTACATGTTACTATACAGAATGACATTAAAGCGAGCGGTAAGTGCTAGTCGCAGAATAATCTAACACGTACACGAATACGCATGTAGCTAGCTTTTATTGGCTGTGGTGTCAATGAATTTATGCTGTATAAATCCTCGAGTATCGTAACTGGTAACGACATTCCTGTATAAAACAATATCTAATTATTCTCTCAAGTGCCATTTTATGGCGACCATATAATGAATTATTACCTTGACGATTGAACATTTAACCGCTTAGTGGACCTTCTAAATATAAACAGGGATCGTATTCTATCTAAATAGCGCACATTAAATATCGGTTGCTCTGCTAAATCACGTTGACGTGAGTGATTAATCTTCGGAGTAGAATGCTTGTCGTTAGAAGGGCAATAAAGAGATAACAAAATAAATCAAAGACTATAAATATGGGCGGGATGAGCGATCAGTCCCAGAACTGTCGGATCCGATAGAAATTTACGGAACATTTTATGGGACTTGGATGGAACTAAACGTTGTATAAATAAATAAATAAAAAAAAACAATGCTCCGTTGTAAATAATGTTTATTGTTTTTATGGTAACCAGTTAAAACTGTTGTTAACTGGGTCTTCGAGAGTGTAGCTGGTTATAACGAACGCTATTATACCTTAAATTCAATTGAACGTAAAGGTCGAATCAGGTGAAATGGAAACCGATCTGTCTGTCGCTTGAATGCATTGCAAAGAAATGGAAAGCTCACGGATGAATTAACAAAAATTCTTCCGTCAACTCTTTCGTAACTGAACAATAAAGTTTTTAAGTGTCATATTCAATGTGGAAGCTGTCTTCGGTTATTATAACTCATAATTCAGAAGTGGGAATGCAGTGCAAAAGTGCAATATCCGAGTCGGGCTATAACTGTCAACAGAGGAATGAATCACTGGCATATAAATTGTAGCTAGGACAGCATCGTGCGCGGCACCGTGCAATCGCCGCTTGATTTTATTTTATTACTATCACTGTGGGAGAAATGCAACTGTCGATTTGTTTAACTAAATCACTTTATGATAACTGCCACCTACCTACCTACTATTGTTTATAATCGAGTGATTTAGAACACGGTAGGATTATGGGCCTCGTCTACAGACAGTGCTTGTATAGAACTCCATAAAGTGGTACAGCATCCTTTTACGTTGAAAGTAAACATTAATACGTCATATATAATTCGATCCATAAAATAACTGGGCCATAGATAGCCCACTTATTTAATGAAATATAAACACGCGTTTCTTGGGAGTGTCTATAAGAATTGAATGACCTATAATAATATTTTCATAAAGAACCTGTCGTTTCCCGTGACTTGCATCAATTTGCGTGGCTCTCCAAACTTTTTCAACTAAACAAACAGTTCGGAAATTATACAAATACGTTCCGACGACAGGAAGCGCATCTCAAACAAACGCGTCGCTGTCATACGCGCGCAGACGAGAAGATTGATGAAAAATGGCGCCCGGAGATTAGCCTGACAGGAGATCACTTTCTAATATTAACATTAGCAGCTAAGCATACAAAGATAAATTATTATAGTGTGTTAGGTCAGGTAATGTCAAATTATTTCAAAGCTTTTCAAAACAATTGTTCTCATTTTTAGGCTATTAATTAAATGTATACAAATTAAGTAGACTCTGTAACAAATACAGTGACGTCCATTAATCACAAAACTGACATCTTAGTCAGAACCATCAACGTAAAATTTCAACGAAACTACCAGGCTTCCATAAATCAAAAGAGAAAAACTGGAACACATCAATATATTACAATTAACCAATCATCTAATATTGGTTTCAAAAAAAGAACTTTAAACCGCGGAGATCCGCTTATTACAACCGTTTTTGAGCGTTCACTTGTCTATTCCCGGTGTGGGACCACCCACGGTATGGCGACTGTTATTTTAGGTGTGTAATTGAGTTGTTGCGACCGTGGCGAGCGACGACCCTGCCACGACACGCGTAATGCGATGTTTTACATGACTTCGATGCACCCTGCACGCATTAATTTAGAATGGAGACTAGAAAAACTTTGCGTGAAATTATAATTGGCTGTGAAAGAAGTTAGTTTATTTAAGAACCGTTTATTTTTAGCCAAAAGATAAATAAGTTAATGTACAATGTGAATATTTGTCACAAAAGTATCAAATGAGAACACATGCGTGTTACCAAAATTAACCGACATAATCCGAAGAGTTGCCAAATATAAGTGTTACTGGGCTGTGCCCTGGGCACAGTTCTCGTAAAACAGAAGGCTGATATGTAGGCATCCAATAAATGGACCTATGACCTGGCGAAGTGGGGTGTCTGCTGGATGAGGTAAGATCAAAAAAGAAAATCCTCTGCCTATAGAATATGCACGGACCACTTCCTTTCTTTCGGACGGTAGTTAGACGGTTAAAAAAAATTATCCACAAAGTTCAGTCTCGGTTTCCTGAGACCAAAATTCATTCTACGATTATTATTATTATTATATATTTATTTTTATTATTTATTGTTTATAGTTATATAATCTTATAAAAAAAATTGTAACTGACTAGAATATAAGAAAAATAACTGAACTACATATAACGTCGGCGTCGGCTACGATTCCTTGTTAACCTTTTCCCTTAAATATACATATTTGCGTAGGATGGTTAACTGTAAATAACAAGAAAGTTGATCTCTATGCAGGTATACATTATTCATTACCTGGCCAAAATTTGTCCAATGAGCTCCTACGGACCTATCATAAATCCAAAGTTTGGTGACATAGAACCAAAACCGTTTTGCCAACAGTTTCTAGAAATTTGAAAACTGTTAAAAGAATTCTCATTACTCTTTAAAAGAAAACTAAACTTAGATGTTAAAGAAATGCGAAATAGATTATTGTTTATACTATCACTGACAAGTGGCAGTAGTAATATTGCACATCCAGTGGGATGTGCAATATGCTGCCCTTCATGCCCTTTTGGTATGATTTGTAACGTCCTCTTCCAAAAAATGGGTTAACGTATCCTTCCAAATCGACATACGTCCTTTACCACCCATAAAACCAAACATTTTGCTGGTATAATAGCTGAAGCCTTCCTTTATTTTCTCCCCTAAACGAAACTGACGTGTATTGTGCGAAATGATTAATAACACGTCATAATGATACGTCGCTTTTTTGTTGTTGTTGCGTGTGACGATTTATCCTGTGACATTCTTTTGATAGGATATGGGTCGGATTGAAATGCCTCTAGTTTCTGGTTATTTTAAACCTTTTGTAGTCGAAAAATTTTTTGTACATACGACAGCACATCAAGCTATTACAATCTGTCAGATTTCTTTATTAGATTTTCTACTTTATCTTTAAATTATTAAGGCTCAAGGTAGATTGGGAATATTTGACAGTTTCGGATACAGTTTCGTCCATACAGAAAAATGCCAGACACTATTTTATTACTATTCTCTGCCTTTCAGATCCCGGTAAGCATACTAAACTATGTGGTCGTTTCCATTTCGAAAACTACTTATAAATATGGCCGCAGCAAATATTTGCTTTTGCTCGCAAAACCGCTCTCCACCAGCTTTGAGAGCTCTGTGTACGTACTTCTTCGCAGAGATATTATGGTTCGCTTAGAACTATAAAATATTTGCTCACTTCAAAGAATTTTATTGCTCACCACAAAAGTTTAACTTTGATGAATTGAAACTCAACTGCTCTTCGGGTAGCGCAATAAAATTTGTTTGCAAAATGGACTTACATTGCAACACAAATGCAACATTACACTGAAGAATCTTTGTCTTTGTGAAACATTTGATTTCCAATACGTGGTCTTCTTTAAAGTTTCCAAACAGTTGTCGGTCCACAACAAAGTACTAGAACTTGTAAATTATCTCAACACTCCTTACACACGTATCTACCAGCATTCGACTTTGAATACAAATGACCTGATTTTTATTTCCTGTAAATTTTAAGGCATACAAACGCTGTGCGCTGGTATATTAAACAAACTGTCCGAATGTGTGTCATAAGAATAAAAGGAAATTTTTTCCTTTTGCTACGCTGCAGCTGGGAGAAATGAGAACCTAGAAATAAATAGTAAGGTGGAAGAAAACACATTTGCTACATGGCAAAACATTCAAGAGGATTTAGTATATCCTTTATATTGTTGCGAAAAAAATCTGATAAGTACAGACGTAAGCATAATAGCAAAGCCGTTTCCTTATAAAAACATATGTTTTTCCTGTTCCAAGTTTTCTTTTCTTTTGCTTATTCGTAAGTTCTCAGGACTAACACATGTGATAAATCTCTTGCAGTAAAGTTACTTGTATCAGTGTTATATTTATAGATTTACGAAGAGATACTAAAACTTACATAGATGGTTTAAGTGTTTACCTTATTCTACAATTACTTTTTACCAGGAACTTGTTAAATGTAAACAGCATTAGCATCGTCAGAGTACAGCAAAAATTAATGTTTATTGCACTAAAGGCAAGTGCTAAGCTCTTACGGATAGAACAAACTACGCTATTAGGGACCTCGTTCGATTTTCATTGGCACTTTGCCCCAGAGTGTGAATAGAATACCTCGTCTCGAATAACGCAACCTTTCCGATAACTGTTTTTATATCTCTTTCATTAGTTTTATGTATGAAAGGGATGGGAAGATTCGAAGTCGTGTCGGTCGTGTCGTTGGAGGAATGGAATAGGTACCAAGTTGCATTTAGTTCATGTGATCGCGTTGCTTCTCGGTGCCTCGGTGTTTTATTGACTCAATCATGGCGATACCATGAAGTTGCGGCATCGGACCCAAGGGTAAAGTGCTAAGGCTTTACTCTGTTAACGTACGAGTACATGTACACTTTTCTTCCCAGTAAGTAGAGCGTGGAACGATATGAGGGCAATATTTTAGACCGGTTTTCCTGAACAGTGATAATGTAAGTTGTTTTTGTTTCAAAAATAAAAGCAACATCTTCAAAAACTTTGTGACTTATCTGAATAAAGATAAAAAGAACTACAAAAGCTTCGTATACCATTGTTTAGACGTTATCACAATGATTGAGATATCACAACGACATAAAATAATGTTATTGCTTACAGGTATATATCCGAACGTATGTAATAGAGATTAAAATATTCGAAACCCAAACCAAAGTCCCTTGTTGTCCGGCCATGTTTACAATCGGAACAAGACAAGACAAGATATTTCCGTCAACTTAATTGAAGTGACATGAGTTACAATATTGATATTAAAATTTTATTTATGAATACGGCGGCGAGTGATAAAACGGCATGTCACCGTGTGTTTGTTTGTCGACAGATTTCTGCGAATGAGTGCAATTAATTATGACCGATGTCGGTCGTCCGCGGACGCGCGCCTGCGCTCGGCTTTTGTTTTTACACACCATTTGTAGAACAATGCAGCGCGTGCGACTTTTATCTCGATACAAATAAACGAATATTCCTGTCGACTTTTTACCGGTCCCATTCGTGACTCGCCTTGTGCCTCGAAATTTTATTAAGCCTATACCGAAATGTTACTCGAGTTAAACGAATTTCTTCGAGCGGAATATTTTGATTTGCAAAATGCGAAAGCTTTTGACTTTGTTAGTCAAAAGCAAAGTTTTTTCGCGTACCAACGTTCTAGTCTTATTGAGCCTAATCATGCAGGCTTTTTTCACGCTGTCGTGATTCACAATAAAAGATAGGGAACCTACATTGTTTCAAATATCACATCATTTCGAACACAGAATTGCTCATTACTTTGTATTATTTTTATTAGTAACTTTATTTATAGTGATGCTCTAATGGAAAGATCAAACGCACTCGGCAGTTAATTTTAATGTCTCGGTGTAAACGGGCACCGATGCCCGTTAGATATAATTAGAGGGATCGGTAAAGTCTTGATGCGCATTGCACCGCCGCCAGTAGTATTTTGATCTCGCTGACATTTATTATGTCACCGACATCGGTACAGACGTACCTACCCGGTATGATGAATAAGTAACTATTTTGATCTTTAACGAGTGCGTTAACATTTATCTGGAGGGCATGATATACATGCGTCAATTATGATTGATTGAAACACAATTGGAGATTTCGCTTTGAATTTATATGAAAGCGGTATCTTCGAGGAATATTGTGGGAAATGGTGTCAAAGGCAGGGTAGTGGAACCGCCAAACTTGTTTTATATGTCAGGAAGGAAGGCGTGCTGTCAGCGGCGCCTCGCGAGGCGGCGAGGCAGCGAGGCGGAGCGAGGGCGCAAGCTCTCATCAACTTTAACGAGCCATTACCGCTGCGCCGCCACACTCTGCAAGGGGAGATTCGTATAATTTTCGGAACTCGCATAACGTGTAATTATTTCAAGAGGGGGCGTCAATAACGTAACCGCAACACATTTACATATACGTATGTATACGTCCAGGATTAAAAATTTTCATCGCCGGTAAAAGAGAACTGCATGTTTATTTATGAAAACCTCGTGAATTTTGATCAAGCCGAGTTACACATAAAATCCAATTATTTGCATAAAATATACGGCATCGAAAATGGATAATCTTGAACAACGCACCAATTTTCGTTTTGCTTAAATCGTTAACGCAAAATAAAGTCGCATAGGACGTCGTTATGAATAAGAATGGTTACTAATGAACCAATTTATGGAGACAACCGGCTGTCCGGTGAGTTATTATCGACACAAAAGCGAAGACAGTGTAAACGCTCACTGAAATGGAACGTAACAAGTCCACTGAAATAATTCACGGCGGATTCGACACGGACATTCACAGTTGCACCGCCGTGGGCGAGTGCGCGCTTGTCTTGAGACGTCGACAGTTCTTGTTGCTACTACTGTAGTTATTTCTAAACCATATCACGTCTCCGTCGACCGGATCGCTTCAACGGCCAACGCTTTGATGTCGCATTCTCTTTTTGCAAACCACATTTCAGTATAGACTGAATGCTTTCGGGAAAGATGTCTAACGACCAACGTTTCGATCCCCGCATTCTTCATTTTGATATTTTGTTTTAGTTTCACTTCGGCTAATGTAATTGCCTCTTGATGCCAACTAAGAGTTGTTGGGTGAGTTGTCAGATTTATTAGACCTTTTCTGAGATCAACAGCTTTTGTTATACTTCCGATTGAAATGTCAAACAGTCATTTAGACAAATTGAAACAATTTATCGAATATAATTTGAACAAGCGTAATACAGTACTCGACTCAACTCCTAACCTGAAATCAAAATAAATAGTTCATTTGAGAACTGGAACTCGATAAACGCAGTGAGGGGTTGTCAATGCAGTTTATTTTCAGCCTAGCCAGTGGTACAGATAATAGAATGCCGTAAAACTCGATCCTGTGTGGGCGCAGCGTAGATAACAGGCGGCTGCGACGTATCTCTTAAAGCGGTAATTTGTTAGAGTTCTTGCTACGACTCACTTGTGATAAGGAATAAAAAGTGGAAGAACCCGAGAGTTCAAGGTGATGTTTCAATGCCATCGTTAAGTTTAGATTGTGTGGATTTTATAACCTTCTTTCGCAAAGTAATTGGGATGATATTCACTGTTGTGCAAAGCGACAGTGCAGTGAAGTGAATTGCTATGAAGTGAATCTAGCAATATTTGGGTTCAAGGTTGATTGTTTGCACTTTACACACTTTTGTTAAATGCACTTATGATTTATGTCTAATATGGATGTATCCAAGGTATGAAAATCAAGAAAATAATTAGTCCGTCTTATAGATAATTAAAATCATTAAGACCCGTATTTTTTATTTTGACGTAATTACCAAAAACTACTGGGATATAGCGTATTAAAGTTACGGAGTGGGGGCTAATTACGTTACGTCGTGCTATATTTTGTACCACGGCGTGACGTCATACGACATTTCAAATCAATATATCTTCCTAAGTATTTGAAAGAAAGAAAAAATTAAAAGTACGTGTTTAATATTTTTTATAAATCTATCTGATGGACATTAAATTATTTTTTAGGATACAAGCCAATTGATCAGTTCAACTCGTGGTTGTATCACTAAAACCATCATAGTCAGCTTATAACGTTCCCACTGTTGGGACGAAGGCCTAGGCCTAAGCCAGAGGAAGTAGGTCATGATTCGGTTTCCTCACGATATTGTTCCTCCACCGTTTTGTGGTGAGTGGAATTGGAACCACAACGTAGGTATACCTAATAACTTGGGTTATAATAAACATTTATCTAAGAATGATAAGAATCACCATCATTATCATCAATCTTTTTATAGTCCCACTGCTGGACACAGGTCTCTTCTCATACAGAGAAGGATTAAGCGTAATCACCACGCTTGCTCAATGTGGGTTGGCGATTTCAGACTTAAAGTCCAGGTTTTCACAACATGTTTTCCTTCACCTTGTTCCGAATCAGTCATTTGGTTTCCAATCAGTCATACGTGTCCAAGATATACTTAGAAAGTACATATAACTTAGAAAAGTTACATTGGTACTTGCCCGAGCTGGAATCGAACCCGTACACTTATACTTGAGAGGCTGGTGTTTTAACCACTAGGCCACCATGACATACAAGAATGATAAGAATGTCTTTAATATATTAAAAAAAAAATCCAAATAATTAGAAAGGAATCCTTAAATGTGTGCCAAATAACAAAAGGTCCTGTTACAATAACAAGGAAATAAGTCACGCAAGCATGGAGTAGTGACAGAAATGGACATCACCGCCAATGTTTTATGACATCGGATGGGAATAAATGGAAATAAAGGGGAAAAAATACTTTCAAAACATTAAACGTACGGCTATGAATGTCTTTAGACAAATTAAAAAGCTGTGATTTATAACGGTAGCATTTTATTACATGCAGTAGCATTTACAAGCTGTTCGGTAGAATGTTGCCAGCCCAAAAATATACAATGTGACAAAGCGTTGAGTTAGAATTTTTTCCTTAGTTTAGTCATAAGACAGAAATACGACTATGTATGTTTAAATTCTTGGCATTAAAGGTTATTTCTTTTTAGTGATTTCCTGCTACTATTATTAACAACATTTTAATCATAATAATTGTATATTGTATTCTGTAACAAGATGCTGGAAGCTAAGAACAATAAATTGCATCGGTATCGTAATAAAATCGTAATCAAAATTAAACAAAAGCCCGAAGCAAGATGGTTGGTACTGGGGGCGCTACGTGCCACCTGTGTTGGCCGATAACAACATTTATTTTATACGTATCCTAATAGGAGCATCAGTATCAGTATCATCAGATAATGAAATAAAGTGTTGCTATTGTGTAAAACTGTTGTATTTTTACTAAAAGAAGAAATTGCAATGCAATTTTGCAAAATTACAGACTTTTGCGCGTTGTGCTTAAAGTTATTACGTGCTGTGTTCTATTTAAGCTAATTAAAATTAGGTAATGGTATGGCTCTTATGTCTACGGAGACAAATGCAATAAATAATTAAAGGTAAAGAAAAAAAAACGTAGCTTTTGTGTAAAACTGTTGTATTTTAACTAAAAGAACAAATTGCAATGCAATTTTGCAAAATTACAAACTTTTGCGCGCTCTGCGAAAAGTTATTATGTGCAGTGTTCTATTAGCCATAAGCAATGTAAGTACATACTAAGAAAATATGTTTTGTTTTATTTAATAGGTTTCTCGTATAACTCAGAAATGTTAATCTATTTTAACATACGTAGCTTTTATAGATTCGATAAAACGCGACCATTACACAAAAATGCGTCAATTTAAAGGTGTAATTTCACTTGATTATAATAACCGTATCGGGCTACGGGTAATCCAGATAATGACGGCTTAACAACAATTTACTATAGGAGGGTATATTAATAGGCAATACAGTGTTTAATCTGTCATTAATTTAGTAAAATTACTGCCCTTTTCATTTATGGGCGAGCCCTGGAGAAATTACTCTATCGGGTCAATAAACAATTTAGTTAGTAACTTTTTAGTGAGTTAACTTTTTGTCCTTTTTATAGTGTTGTATGACAGAGTTAGTAGTCTTGCCGCCAAGCGATTCGTAGTGTTCCGGCGTGATGTCTGGTGAAGCCGTACGGGTCTGAGCAGTTGTGTTGCGATGTGTGCCGGGTACGATGCACCAAATGTTGTTGTGTCGGGAGTTTGGTCATGGAGGGTCTCCAGATCAATCTCCCTCAAAAACGCAGCGTCGTTGGTCGTGCTGTGTTGGGGTTAACATTGCATCCCCTCGCTCAACTACCGTCTTCCTTCCTATTCACTAAGTTTTTTTAGTGAATAGGCTAAATAAACTTGCGCGCTTTACCATCAATGATTGCATCACTGCTTACCATCAGGCGGGATTGCAGTCAAGTACTAGTTTATAATTATTAAAAAATGTTGTATGTTGCTATATAAGACAAGACTGTGTGATCTCAGTCCCAAAATAGACTGCTCGTTCCTTTTTTGCTAACAGGGAGAAGGCGTGATCTGGTTGGGATTCACTTGCTTCTACATACTTATATACATAAGTATTTCATAGGCATTCGTTTGTTCACACACTAAACTTAAATTAGTTCAACCTATCTCTTTTTTTCTATTTCATTAATAAAAGGCTAGAAGATAAGTTTAGTTTTGTCAAATTAGTCAGCGTCTGACTTAAATTGACGTATACGGTCAATTGAATTCAGGTTGCGGTTGTGTTTTCCACCATGGATTGCTATTGATGCATTTGACATCCGCCAATTATTGGTCCACGTAACATACCACTAGTAGAAACTGGTTCAACTAAGCTATGTTGTCCACCAGGGATTGCTATTGATGCATTTGACATCCACCAATTATTGGTCCACGTAACATACCACTAGTAGAAACTGGTTCAACTAAGCTATGTTGTCCACCAGGGATTGCTATTGATGTATTTCACATCCACCAATTATTGGTCCACGTAACATACCACTAGTAGAAACTGGTACAACTAAGCTATGTTTTCCACCAGGGATTGCTATTGATGCATTTGACATCCACCAATTATTGGTCCACGTAACATACCACTAGTAGAAACTGGTACAACTAAGCTATGTTTTCCACCAGGGATTGCTATTGATGCATTTGACATCCACCAATTATTGGTCCACGTAACATACCACTAGTAGAAACTGGTACAACTAAGCTATGTTTTTATACAACGTTATTTTTTGTTTATGCGAAACCTACGATAGAATCTATTGTAACCGCTGTACTATGATCTATCGGATAGATCATAGTATTTTCGCCGCGCGCCACAGCTGACGCCAGAGGGCAACGCCCCGCGGTCACCCGCCCGTGCGGAGCTTTGACCTTATTTTTGTTGGGACAACCAAGTACAATAGCAAGCTCGTACCTTTGTGGTTTTTTATTATATTTTTTTTTAAATTTTGTACATAGATTCTTTACTTAAAAATACTGGACACGTGTTTCGGGTTTCGCATAAACATAAAATAATGTTGTAAAGAAGGATGCGTGCTATGGATTTGAGCTATGTATGCGCTAGAGGTGTAGATCTGCAGAGCAGGGTACCCAAAGCGATCGTTCAAAGAAGACATGTACTAATAACCGACATGACCTATTGCCGATGCATACATAGCTCGAGCTGGCCGCCTTCCTCACGAGTATAACGAGTAAAAAGTGCTACTTCATAGCTGCATAGCATTTCTTACTCGTTACACTTTGCTTTAGTCAAAACGGTCACATAGTTTTTTTTTTTTTATAATTATAAACTAGTACTTGACCACAATCCCGCCTGATATGAAAGCTATACAGAGGACGTACGGAGGACGGATCTGAGCAGTTGTGATGTGTGAAATGTTATTGTGTCGGAAGTTTGGTCGTGGAAGGTCTCCAGATCAATCTCCCTCTAGCGCAGCATCGTCGGTCGTGTTGTTGGGTTTAACATTGCATCACCCCACTCAACTGCCGTCTTCCTTCCTATTCACACAGTTTTTTTTTAAGAGAATATTCTCATAATAAACTAGCGCGCTTTAAAGCATCAACGATTCGTTCGAACATGGCCCTCTTTTTTCTACATCAATGGTGGTTGCTCATCTAGAAAAATAATTAATAGATAGATACTTGTTCAACTGTCTAGTCGGAACAACGAGCTAATCTTGAAATGGAGTAGACAGCTAACAAGCCAATAACAGAACCTAAGTACATATACGAGTACCTAGGAACATAAAATAATTTACTACGCTAGTCAAACACGATTCCATAGCTACAATTTCAAACGTAACGTGTTATTTGCCCGCCCCTTATACCTGACTGACTCTGACTGTACTTAACCTCTGTCGTGTACACTAGAGCTCTCTACGTAACAATTTAGTTTGATGATAATACTACGATCGAGTTACAGACAACCCTAGCTTCGATTAAGTATCGGACACATTGACCAGGTGACAGCGATAGTCAAAACTTTTGAGACACCGCAGCGCTGTACAAAAGAAACAGCTGCGGAGTATTTGCGTTACATACACTTTAATTTTGATATTTCTACCACAATTTTTACATGTTTGAGCAGACACATTTTGCTAACCTGTGCTGTAATCTAATTGCTTTCAAACCCTAGGTTTGCAAATATGTATGTGTCGGAGACAGCGATAGCGGAGCGGTAGAGTCATCAGCATCTTGGTGTGCATCTAGGTGAGTTTTGAATTATAGCTCGACGTGTGAATATACCCTCCAATCTTGACAACCACAATTTAAATAGGTAAACCGACATTTTCGCCTCGGAGATATGCCCTAGTCCGCGTCTCGATCCAAAATGACCGTTCGACAGTTCCCACTTTCCAAACCAACTCTGTTCACGTACCGCCATCACAAAATAACGTCATAGCGTCTACCCATAGTCTACCCCACTACTAATTAACTCAAATGACCAACTTTTCTTCAAATAATTTCGACGATCCACGACATATGTACGTTTCGTCATTATGCAACTCAGGTCAAGTTGTGTTTTTAATAAGCTATCTTAAGTAACCACTTTCGTCGGTAGGTACGATTTTTCTCACGTGCATATTTTTAGCGGTTCCATTTCAGACTCGAATTTTTAATTCATAAGCATTTCGCTCGAGGTGGCTAGCCAAACTACGAACATGGTTTGCATATAGATAGCGATATTTAATCTATACTAATATATGTATAAATCTGAAGAGTTTGTTTGCACGCGCTAATCTCAAGAACTGCTGGTCCGATTTGAAAAATTATTTTTGCATTGGATAGTCCCCATTAATCCAGGTAGGCTTTAGGCTACATAGCATCACGCTGCGATAATAGTAGCGGACCATAACTAACTCCACGCGAACGAAGTCGCTGGCGGCCGCTAGTTTCCAATAAATAAGATGTTGTCCCATCAAGATAATAGTTGATCTTGACACGGAGGAAACTGATAACTAAAACAAATAAATTTAAATATGTCGCTAAGGATCGTTTAAACTGAGTGAAGCCCACACGGGACTCGACTAAGCCTTAATAGTTTTTATAATAAAGTGAAAGCATGATTAGTTTATTATGCATGCACCTTATTTGGCACAATCAACACGAGCGAATCGTTTCCCGCTATCGCTTTACTAACATAACACGGCCCTTATAGAGGAATCCTATGAAAGACATGGGGAGGTGAAGCCACGCTGTTACCCTGAATTCTGTAATTAAACGCCTCGTCTAATTGTGACCTTCGACCAGCTTGCTTCACACTCCGCTACACTTTCGGGATTAAGCTCTGTTTGTAACTAAATAGGATGGTTCAAACCTAGGGCCAATTTAACGAAATAATATTATCTACCTTGAAATTAAGGTTGATTTTCTAGTTTGAACCATTCGAGCGATCTCCTTTCAGTTGTTTAGGGAAAATTATCGGTAGGTATTATTTGTTTAAATTACGAGCTCCTTTACAGTAATGCATATGTTTTGTTGAAAATAAGCTTATACAGTTTAAATATTATTAGGAAATTATGATTGAAAATATTCGGAAAATCGTGCATGGAATAAAAAAAGTTAACAAGTGAAATATTTGATTATTATTCGTGAGTAAGATATACAAGGCAAGGCGTAGGATAGGGTCCTTCGCCTTCCATATTTGCTATTGTGTGTCAGCCACTTCCTTGAGGCCGTTGGTCCATCTACCTATGCCTATGTAGGCGTCCTACGTTTGACTGGCCAGGATCAGGACCTGTATACTCCACCATCGCCCCAGGCACTTCAGCACTATATGTACATATTATAATATAATACATCATTAAAATTAAGTTTTAATTATATATGTAGCAGTCAATTGAAAAGTGAAGAGATTATGTAGGTTTTAATGACTTTAGATACTTTTTCTTGCAACGGTAGGTTCCCTCCGCCAACTATTTTACTAACAACAAAGAGATTTATTAACTGAAACAATTTCAATAGAAAACTTTATTTAAAGCTTTCTTTCTCTAATAAATAGACCAACAATAACATTTCTAAAGAGGCGAATTCCTTAAGTCGCCACTTACATATAATTACCATACAACCGGGCACGATTAAAGGATAGTATAGCCGTGGAATGACGGCGTTTATGTAAATTGCTTCCGCTAGGATTTCACCAAGATTTATGCGCTGGCGTCAAGAACAATTAAATTTAGACCACGACTCGCACTTCTGTATAAATTAACTCATTTATGTTAGAACACAGACGGTCTCTGTTCTACTAAAGATTCTTGGAACTTTGTAGCAAAGTAGATGAGCATTTTGTATGATTGTTAGAGTTTAATAGTTATATTATTTAGATTAATCATAGGAAGTATCTTCCAAAAATCTACTGAAACTAAGATGGTGTTTAATTTGGGAAATGAATTGAAAACTTTTAACCTTATTTAAGGATGCAGAGGAGAATCGGTACGAATATTTAAAATGGTTTTTAGCGTTGCAATAATATAGTTTATTAAAAACAAAATCACTTGAACTTTTATAATACAGGTAACATATTTCCAATGAAAACCCCTGCATCCCTATTGGCAACGCCTTACAAGTTATGGCAGTTCATAGGAAAAATAAAGGTCCTCAGTAGCTTAAAATACCAACCAACCACCACCACCAACTATCAAAAATGCAAGGTTATCGACAACATTCAATACTCAAATTACAGTACTCATAATTTTACAAAATAATCTTCATAAATTCTCCCTCATGGCAATCGCCATCGATAAAATACCTACTTACATAATAACGTAGACATTTACAGTAGTCCCTATAAAATTCAGTAGCTGCTGGCTAGCATAGTGCACGTGCACCCTAGGGCTGCGAGAGTGGGCAGTAATACCTGCCCGACTGTTTTTATTGGCATTTGTATCAAGTTTTCATGTTCGGCTAATGGATTAGTGCAGTGAGAAGGAGGGAGGGAGGAGCGCAGTAATAACTGTTTTTTGTATGCTCTACTGGGAGATCTGAGCTAGGATTGTTTTGATTAATAGAGAAAATAATTGGTATTTTGTTCTGATTCTGATTTTATTGAATTGAATTGAGCTTCAAAGGATCTCAGACTTTTAGTGACTAAAACCCAGCCGTGTTTCTTCACTTACCTGTGCCCAGGGCCACGGTTTCTTTTTTAATCAACCCTCAACCTTGACCCAGGAGGCATCGGTCTTCGTGGACCCCGTCACAATGTGCTGACATCTCTTTGAGGTGCGCGTGAAATACAACGCGCCGTCGACTCGGGCCTGGTCCTTACCGGGTGACGAGCTGCCCACTGCTCACCGCCTACAATACGATACCCCTAGGTAAGATTTATAGTCAGACTTTCGGGCTTCTGACCCGTAATGACTGTCAAAGATCCCTGAATGATAAACGGAAACGAATGGCTTAATATGCTTACAAGTACGTAAAGGTTTTGGTTATTACAATAGAAGAAAAAACCAGCCAAGTGCGTGTCGGACTCACGCACAAAGGGTCCCGTAGCATTGATTTACTTTGATTTTTTTTTTTTTTTTTTTTTAATAATTATAAACTAGCGCTTGACCGCAATCCCGCCTGATGGTAAGCAGTGATGCGATCGTTGATGGTAAAGCGCGCTAGTTTATTAAGAGCCTATTCACTCAGAAAAACTGATCGAATAGGAAGGAAGACGACAGTTGAGCGAGGTGATGCAATGTTAAACCCAACAACACGACCAACGATGCTGCGCCAAAGGGAGATTGATCCGAAGACCCTCCACGACCAAACTCCCAACACAACAACATTTGGCGCATCGTTCCCGGCACACATCGCAACACAACTGCTCAGACCCGTCCTCCGTACGGCTTCACCAGACATCATGCCGGAACACGACAAATCGCTTGGCGGCAAGACTTTGTCTGGTGGGTGGTAACTTCTGCCGGCGGCCGATGTTATGGCCTACCACCGAGAGATTGATGAAATTAATGGATTTAAGTTATTTGTATAAAATATTACGTGGTAATAAGCGGTTTACGATTTACGAGGTATTAAAAAAAATACGTACTAGTACTCGTTCAAAACAATTTTCGTTGGTAGTTTTTCATCATATGTGTTTTATGGCTTTTTCATTTTCTTACTTTAAAAGTTAGAGGGGGGGGGGCAACTTTTTTCCACTTTGGAAGCGTCTGTCACGCAAACTATTCGGTTTAAAAAAAAATATTTTAGAAACCTCGATATCATTTTTAAAGACCTATCCATAGATACCCCACACGTTTGTGTTTGATGAAAAAAAAAGTCTGAGTTTCAGTTCTAAAGTATGGGGAGCTCCCAATAGTTTTTTTTTTTAAATCAAAATCCTAATGCGGTACACAGAATACATCTACCTACCAAGTTTCAACGGTATAGCTCTTATAGTTTCGGAAAAAATGGCTGTGACATACGGACGGACAGACGGACAGCCAGATATGATGAATCTATTAAGGTTCCGTTTTTTGCCATTTGGCTACGGAACCCTAAAAAGGCACGCGCTCATTGAACATCGAAAATTCGTCCGCGTCGATGTCGGCGGGATAAATGCCTAAAAGGATATCAGATATTGCCGTTATAATTGTTGCGTCTTCGTGAACAGAAAACTCTTCGTAGCTATCTAGGTAAGCTTTTTTATTAGGATGGGATATCATCAAATGACCTCTCCCGGTCTGGGTGGAGCGGAAGGACGTGTCAGACTTTTACTGACTAAAACCCACCCGTGTTCCTTCACTAGCCTGTGGGCCATGGTATCTCTGTCTCTCTCTGATTCTGATTTTAATTTTTAAATCAAAAATGACAGTTAATTTCTAATTACATAACATCACATTTAAAAAAGAAATGGTAGCGGTCATTTTAATCTGTAAATTCAAATTCGGAGTTTAGTAGACGAAAGCTCGATAGCAACATGGAAGTATTTTCTTACCTAAATAATATTAACAGGAAGTATCCGAATACGAGTACATATTCAATGTTTCTATCGAAATATATTCGAATCTGATATAGGCCAGCGAGACGTCGCGTCGTCGTTCACCGCACATTTGCAAGCTAAGCTTATTTCCGATCACCATCTCCTGATAAATGTTTCCCCCATGTAAATGTACCAGAGACCGACATGTATTAACATAAAATTATACTTACAGATTAATTTCAGCGCTAAACTTTCCTGGAATATTTACATCTCTGATATATTAATAAGCAATGAGTTTGAAACAATATTATTTTGTATATTTTTGGTGGGTCAAGATGACGGCAGGGCAGGTGTTGGTTATCGTGGTTTTGGGCGGTATAAGGATAAACTTTTGCTTCATATTTTTGAGTTATGACTTTTGGCAGAATTATGCAAATTTGACTACGTGGCCTGCTTTAACGCATACCTTTTACCGTAATATTTTCTCGGAGATACCTTATTTTACACTATCTAGGTGATTAATGAAGTACCTAATGTTCCTCAGATATCATTTTAATTGGATAACAAACCATAGTAACTGTAAAACTAGTTTTCAGGTCTTTTTTATGAAGAACGCTCGTGAAATTTTATATCCAGCACCAAGTCTAAAGCTATAATCATGAATTCAGCACAAGATTCATGATTTTGATTGATAGAGTACTTTTAGTAGAGTCGAGTACTTTTTTGTCAGTTATCTTCGATCAAAACTACATTTTTGATCGAAGTCTCTTATAAAAACAGTCGGTGACCCTATAGTATAAAAGTGCTATACATACCTACACACACGGTCGATATACAGTATGTTAAGAAAACCCTGTCCGACCCATAAGGATAATAAAGGTTAGGTAAACACATGACCAAATATAATATAAAATTTTACGTAATCATCATAGTACCAATACAAATGAATTTTGAAATAATCTTTTTTTCCTGGGAATTAATTCCAACTTCCCCGAAATTTGGTAATTTTTAAAAAAAGTGATAACACCGGTATTATTATGAGCGAATAGCGATGCGATCACGTGCCGCGTGCCCTGCCGCCCGCCCCCCGCGGAAGGGTGAATAACGCACATTTATTAAGTTACCTCTTTTTGCAAGTTAACTATTTTTTTAGGGGGATTCTTTTTTTTTTAAGTTTAGCCCGGTTTTGTATGCATTAGTAGAATCAGTTATCGACACCTGACAACACCTTCACGGGTCGGACAGGGTTTTCTTAACATACTGTATATGGATCAGTTTCACCTTTTTAATAACCGATGAATTTTGAAGGCAGTGGGAACCCCACTGCCTTCAAAATTCATCGGTTGATCGCATAACATACTATCAGTAAGAATTGCTTTCATCTTGACCGTTCAACAAAATTGATTAATATCCACTTATGTTACTTAATAATTAATAATACCTACGGGCCCGGCAACTCCACATTTTAATTTCAATTTCATCATTATTTCGCAGCCGTTTCGTAGTTAACGTGACTAAAAAAACCGGTGTTTTTCATACACTTCCTGCGACTTACATACAATTAAATCTTATAGATCTGGTAGATAGGTCTGTATCATCCTTAACAGCATCAGATAATATCTACTCAGAAGCGAGTCAACACTCTTGATATATCTTTGGGGCATTGGAAAAAAAGACAAATGTTGTCGATATGGCAAGGATTTTTATGGCATTAATTAATTGGATAGTAAATACAAAATTATTTAGCATTGTGTATAGCAATAGAATAGAAACTAGTTCCAGCCTATCGAATTCAACGGTGTAAAGATTACTTTATGGATAATGTGATGACATAACAATGCTCGTTCTAAGAATTGTACACTCCTTTTGAGCGAATAATCTAAATAAAGATTTAAATTATCTAAATAAAGTAATTGAATAAAGAGAATAGTATACTTTCTACTTACAATAAGAATAAGAAATTTTATTTGCCCAAACATGTGTATACATACAGAATAAAAAAACTCGTGCATGTAGGATCTTGAGAGAAAGTGACTCACGACATGTCTGCCTTTTCTCAGGGCGTGCAAATATTTTAGGTACATACATAATTATATGAAATTTTATAATTCATATTATATTACATGACAGGTAAACTTAGATAGTTACTTTATTACTTTGTTACGCCTCCCACCCTCCCCATTGAAGAATGCAATCGTGATGGTATTTTAAAATTCACTACGTACACTTCATATTATTCAAGCGACATTTCAGTCCCCTGCACGCATTGCTATGAAACATAAAAATAACGACAATTTTATCGTGTGCGACGGACGCACAGATCATAAACCAACACAAATACCAGTCTTATGAAAGTATTTTTAATAAATCCTTATTGTCGTGGCTAAAAAGTAGCATTTTCTCGGTGGTAGGCCATAACATCGGCTGCGGTACGGAGGACGGGTCTGAGTAGTTGTGTTGCGATGTGTGCCGGTTATGATGCGTGTGTCGGGAGTTTGGTCGTGGAGGATCTCCAGATCAATCTCCCTGTGGCGCAGCATCGTTAGTCGTGTTGTTGAGTTTAACATTGCATCACCTCGCTCAACTGCCGTCTCCCTTCCTATTCACTAAGTTTTTTTAGTGAATAGGCTAAATAAACTAGCGCGCTTTACCATCACCGATTGCATCACTGCTTACCATCAGGCGGGATTGCGGTCAAGCACTAGTTTATAATTATTTAAAAAACGCCGCATGAGTCAAGCTAGCTTGCTGCGGTTTGTCTGTGGATGGGTTACCATCTTCCCTTCCAAGACGAGAGATCTTGGACATTCAGGATCCCTCAGGAGTCCTCGATTCTGCGTGTATTTGTTTTCTTGATGAAACTTTACTTTTCGATTTTTTATTATCAATTTTACGTTATTTGTAAGAAAATGATGTCATGAATAGGGTAGTTGAGTAAAAAAAACTAATTAGTCCATCAGGAAGATTTCCAAAAAATACTAGACACGTATTTTTTCTTTTTTCATATAAACAAAAAATGAAGATGCCACAGTGCGTTGAAAGCGCGCTAAAAAGTGTAGCGTGCAATGACACGCTACACTTTTTAGCGAGCAGTGACGTCACCAGCCACCACTCCTGATCTTTGATGCCTTTTATATTTATCAATTTTTATTGATTTGATAAAACAAAATATACGTGTCCAATATTTTTCTATGATCTGAATGACGGACTAAATAGTATCGATTTTTTTTACCCATGAAACATCCCAATTGAATAAAAATGGTAGCCAGCTCTCAGCTAGTCAGCCTGACAACCAGTATTAAGTGGTATCGCACTATGTAGTGACTTGATTGTGGGGGTCAGAAAGACACAAGTTCCATGTAAAATACTGATAATTAGCTGCTACAGTGGGACTAGAAACCGAGCACAATATAGTTTGGAAACAGCTAGACAGAAAAAAAAAAACAATCAATACCAAGATACCGTCCTATCGGATAATGACCAGACTGACCTATATTTGCCAATGTTGTGTTTACTTACATTATCAATTTTTTGGAACACGTGACATTTACGAGAGTCCGTTATTGAATTCTATGATGAATAGTTTGAGTGCTTGAGCCACACATAATTAGCCTAAAAGGTTCTTACTGCTGGAACACAGGCCTGCTCGTGGTGAGATCGAGTGGGCCATAATCCAACACGCGGCGCGGGCTCAGTGCGGATTGGTAGAAGTTATTGGATGTCTTCGAAGTTTTTTTGCCTCTAGGACATGCCCGTTTCCTGACAATGTTTTCCTTCATCGTTGAAAGAGCAGTGGTTATGATTAATAATTAAGCAGATCGTCAAAGTACAGTTAATAATTATGCGTCGCTTGTTTACATCCATGTAGGTTTACGAGCATTAACATTTTGTTATTAAATTTATGTATTAAATTATAGTAGGGTGCATACTGTATACTGTTTTCTACGACCAACTTCCTAACGGAAATGGCTTTACATTTCATTGCATACGATTTGTAAATTAGTATGATCTTGAAGTATTTTCTTATAATTGAATTCTATTTTGTCTTCGATTTAATAAAATCTAACTTCCTCGATCTTACGCTATGTACCTACGTTGCAGCCAATTAAGTAATTATCTGCATCAATATGTAGTAATCAATTTCAAATTGAATTTTTACTTTAGAAGTCAAATCTTATGAAAGACAGTTATTGTAACATCTACACACATCAAAAGTGTCTAGGGATCAACATATATTTTTGCAATAACTTTTCTCCTGATTGATATTAATTAAATTTTTCTTTAAGGATTCATCAAATAAAGTGTTTTCGTTTGTCACAGTAACGATAAACCAAGTCACCTTTGCATTAATAAAGAAATTTGCCATTTTCCTAATAAAGAGATATTTGACATTTGAACCACTAACACAAAAGTTCAAAAAAAGACTGAAATAACAGTATTCTCTAAAATTTTATTGGGTAACTTAAACAATTAATAATCCGTGTTTCTACCGCGAACACTAACAACACAAGAACATCGGTTTGGCATACTCAAAATGAGTTCATCCAAATCACGCTGTGGAATGGCCGCCCATGTTCGTTGCAACAACAAAAAAAGGTCTTCTTGCGACTGGATACCCTCCATATTCGGCAGAGCTCTTCTCTGTAGCATATCCCATGCATGCTCAATCGGGTTCAAGTCTGGCGACTGAGCAGGCCAGGGCAGGACATTGATGTTAGCTGCGGCGAGAGTCTGTCTTACAACTCTTGCGGTGTGCGGTCGTGCATTATCATGCATTAACTAAAATAAGGGACCGATTTGCACTTGTAGAGGAACGATGACGTCTGATACAATCGTCTCAGCATAAATTTGAGCGTTGAGGTTGCCTCTGATCCAAATCAACTCAGTTCTTCCGCCGATCCAAATATCCGCCCATACCATGATGGTTCCACCACTATAAGGATGGACTTCCTGGCAGGATTTTAATCGCTGTTGGCGTCCAGGGGTTCTCCAGTGTCGTATACGTCTTGTATCCGGTCTCATACCAAAACGAGACTCATCAGAAAGGCACACGAAACGCCATTGTTCTTCTGCCCAATTTCTGTGTTCAAGAGCCCATTGATATCGAATCCTACGATTGTGCTTTGCTATAGGTGGTACCCGTAGCGGTCTTCGGGAATGAAGGTTCACTTCATGCAAGCGGTTTCTGACTGTTTGGTCGCTAATTAAGTTCCCTGAAGAGTGATGAAGCCTCACGGCTAACATCATGGCAGTTATTGTTCGTTATTGTTGTTGTTATTGCTCTTCGAGTTAAGATTTGAATGTATCGGTCTTGTCTCCGTGTGGTGCAGCGATACCGTCCTCCATGGCGCTCAGCCACGGTACCAGTGCTTCGGTAACGTGTCCAAAGTCGACTGATAACACTCTGACTTGTATTCAGAGATAAAGCCACAGTACGTTGCCGGGAACCAGCTTCTATCATTCCCACGGCTCTGAGCATTTCTTTCCTGCTTAAATGACGTCGCCGCTCCATAATAACGTTGGTTTTAATCAGTAGTAGGGAAACAGTAGCACTAATAATGTCTTCAATGCGTTGTATGTTTTTATAGGGAAAATATTGACAGCTGATTTTCATCTTTTACTCGAATTTGATTCACAGTTCCTGATTCAAATTATGAAATGCACCAAAAAGGATCCATATAAATTTATAAAATCATAAATTTATTACAAAGCCACATCTCAATCTCAAGAAATCCGCATAAAAATGCTTGATCCCTAGACACTTTTGATGTGTGTATTTTATACGTACCTATGTATGTTTTACAAATAAAAACTTTGACTTTGATTTTGACTTTGAAGTGTATTCTTTTTAGAGAAATCAAGATTATTTAAACATAATAATAATGTCAAGTCTGGTGAAGCCGTACGGAGGACGGGTCTGAGCAGTAGTGTTGCGATGTTTGCCGGGTACGATGCGCCAAATGTTGTTGTGTTGGGAGTTTGGTCGTGGAGGGTCTTCAGATCAATCTCCCTTTGGCGCAGCATTGTTGGTCGTGTTGTTGGGTTTAACATTGCATCACCTCGCTCAACTGCCGTCTTCCTTCCTATTCGCTCAATCTGAGTGAATAGGTTCTTAATAAACTAGTGCGCTTTACCATCAACGATCGCATCACTGCTTACCATCAGGCGGGATTACGGTCAAGTGCTAGTTTATAATTAATAAAAATAAAAAAAACTATAACACGTGTAGTGAGAAATTCTTAAAAATATTTCTTCTTTTTATTAGTTCATATAAATTATTTATTAATAACGACATTTGTGATTCAGAATTTGTAAGAAATAAGATAAGTTATACCATTTTATGTGATAGATCTTTTAGAGAAATACGGTGTTAATATTTTTTAAAATACAATTTTTCTTATTAAATAAGTTTTACCCATTCTTGTAATTACACCTGTATCGTCGGTGCGTTTACAAACATATAAACTCACATACACAAACAGCCAAACCCGGAACACTTGACACAGTACCCGGAACTTTTAGGTATACAAATATTTGTTCCGCAGGGGAATCGAACCTGCGACACCCCAGGGCAACAGGCAATCGTTCAGCCACTACGCCAACCGTGCCTTTTAATACAATTTGTGACCTACTACGATCTAACTCTACTATTTTCAATAATTTAATTCTTTTATATCCTCGTTTTTATTAAATTGCGCACCCCACCAGATTTTTTTACCTTGCAGCCTCTTTAATGACAACATTACGTAATTAAAGAATCCCTTATTGCAAAGTCTTAGTAATATGCGCCAATTAAAAGCCAGTACTGATCAAACTATCTCTAATAGATTTCATCTACAACATGTGTAGGTAATGAGAGATTTCGCAAACAAGCTATAATTAAATTGGCCATATAGGCAAACAAGACAGCACTAACTCCAGCATAAACAACGTTTTACTACCAAACATTCCATAATAATCCTATTGCTGATATTGAAATGGCAAATAATCCTATATTCTTAGCGGCAAAGAGAATTGCACAGCAGAATTTTCCCTAAGTAAAATGGATATCATTTAAATCGAATAGTCCTTTGTCCGTTCCGAAAATCTGCTGATAAAGGAAAGCTCTTTCGGCACCAAAAAGGTAGCTATAAACGTAGCCGATACGTAAGCAAGACAGGAATAAATTGGACTCAAAGATTTATTGCCAAATGCTCTTAACCCGAAACCTTCTGCTCGGAGTATAAAGTCCGGGCTATTCAGTTTTTCGAAGCCGAAATGTATTACATACGATCCAGCATTGATTAATGATATTACTGATTTCTGGATATAAGCAAATTGCTACTAAATTAGGTAAGGTTAGATAACCTATATTTACCTAAATATAAAACTCAAAGACAGGATTAGGAATGCAGATATCCATAACAAGACACAAGTAACCGACGCATCAACCTTTGCTTTACAAAGAAAATGGAAGTGGGCCGGCCATTTAGCAAGATACACAGACGACAGATGGACCTTACGGTCGGTAAGATGACACGGGCCGCAAGGCACCAGAGCTAGAGGCCGCCCAAGCACCAGATGGGCCAACGATATGGTAACGATAGCTGGTCAAAGCTGGCTGAATACTGCTTTAGATAGAGAGAGAGATGGAATACCTTGGAAGAGGCTCTCACCCGAAGGGGTTTCATACAATAACGTCACATATTAATCATAGTATCTAAAATAAGTAACACTTAACCTTATTGTAAGAAATTTCAAATAAAGCTTAATTATTATTATAGATAACCTATATTTTATTTTTTATCCTTTCTTAAGCAGCACCAGTATGGCAGGTAATTGTGTAAGACACTATCAGTAGCAATGGGTTTCATTTTGACAGTTTAACAAAATTCATTGCAATATTTACGTTAAGCCGACTCATTTTTGAATTAACATCGGCCGCCGGCAGAAGTCACCACCCACCAAACAAAGTCTTGCCGCCAAGCGATTTGTCGTGTTCCGGCATGATGTCTGGTGAAGCCGTACGGAGGACGGGTCTGAGCAGTTGTGTTGCTATGTGTGCCGGGTACGATGCACCTAATGTTGTTGTGTTGGAAGTTTGGTCGTGGAGGGTCTTCAGATCAATCTCCCTTTGGCGCAGCATCGTTGGTTGTGTTGTTGGGTTGAATATTGCATCACCTCGCTCAACTGCCGTCTTGCTTCCTATTCGCTCAGTTTTTCTTGAGTGAATAGGCTGTTAATAAACTAGCGCGCTTTACCATCAACGATCGCATCACTGTTTACCATCAGGCGGGATTGTGGTCAAGCGCAAGTTTATAATTATAAAAAAAAAAAATAATATCATCATCATCACCATCAACCTTTTTTATCGTCCCACTGCTGGGCACAGGTCTCCTCTCATACAGAGAAGGATTGAGCGTAATCACCACGCTTGCTCAATGCGGGTTGGCGATTTCAGACTTAAAGTCCAGGTTTCCTCAAGATGTTTTCCTTCACCTTCAGTCATTGGTGTCCAAGATATACTTAGAAAGTACATACATGGTGTATCTGACATCGACGCACAAACGAGTGCCATGGATCCAGTACATGATTCTGAACCCCAAAAAGCAATAAGATTTTAAAGTAAAAATTAATTCATTCGCTAATTACACAAAAAAGCGCAATAAAAACAAAACTCGAAAACTATCTTATCAGTTGATTTAATAGAGTTCACACCAGGGATCAACGTCATACCTACAAAACCGCACGGCGGCACGCTTGCAAAGTTTTGAACGTTGCAAGCGTGCCGCCGTGCGGGTTTTCGGCCGACCCGATACTTTTTTTAAACACTGTGTATTCTATAACCGTTCATGAACAACATAAATGACTATCATAATTATATTCTTTGGAATCTGGGGTCCGCTTTACCAGTCTAACTGCTGATTTTAGCTAAACTTCAATATTTCCATGAAGCGACTGCCGTCTGATGTCCACGACCCGAAGGCGAAAAGTTGTAATTAACAATATACATAATCATAAAATAAATCTTTGCACGGACAAGTTGGTTACAAGCAGTTTACGACTCTATTAGAGTCTTGTAAGCCGAAGGTAACGACGTGCTTCATTACTAAAATGTATATTATTTATGTTGCCTTTTAGCATGTTTTATATTTCTGTTCCCACTATAAAGTTGTTGGGACACAATCAAATAAGGACTAAATTACCTCTTCCTTTAGTTCTTTATCGGTTGTCGAGTCCTCACACTTTTATTGTACGATTTCTTGAATCCATCACAAGTATTAGGTAAGTCGTGGTGGCCTAATGGTTAAAACACCAGTCTCTCAAGTATGAGGGTTCGATTCTAGGTCAGGCAAGTGCCAATGTAACTATTCTAAAGTTATGTGTACTTTCTAAGTATATCTTGGACACCAATGATTGATTACGAGGTGAAGGAAAACCTCTTGAGGATACCTGGAGTTTAAGTCTGAAATCGCCAACCCGCAATGAGCAAGCATGGTGGTTACGCTCAATCCTTCTCTGTATGAGAGTAGACCTGTGCCCAGCAGTGGGATAATAAAAAGGTTGATGATGATGATGATTAAGTAAGTAACGGATAAGCAATAAAAGTCATACAGTTAGAGAATTTAGAGAAAAGTTGTTGACGCATTCTGAGAAATTTAAAAAGATATGTTAAAATAGATTTTTATCTACCCTCCTGAATTTTAGCCTAAGCATCATAGTGCTTAACTGTTGTAAACGGATCTCTGTCTCGTCCTGGAAGCAAGCTGAAGAATTTATTTGTTTGGGCGCACTAATCTCTGCCCGATAGCGTCGACGGGATCTTGAGTAGCGACCACGCACCGGAAGATGCAGCGTGGGTAGGCCCGCGACAAGGTGAACTGACGACCTGGTGAAGGTCGCAGGAAACCGCTGGATGTGGGAGGCGCAGAACCGGTCTTCGTGAAGATCCTAGAGGGAGGCCCATGTTCAACAGTGGACAGCAACAGTGGAGTGGGAAATTATGATGATGAAAACTAATCTCTGGAACACCTATCTGTACTACAAAAAATCTCTTAACATTTGATATTCCTATTCTTTAGGAACAGAGGTTTAGTATCACGCTAGGACCCTTATGAGCCCAGTGTCACCATCTGCCTAGCCTATTCCCAACTTTGCTAGAGTCAGCTTCCAGTCTGACTGGATGCAGCAGAATACCAGTATTTTACATGGAGTCAGTATCTATCTGACCTACACAGCCCAGTTACTGGGTAATATCCTTGGCTGACTATCCGTGACTACACGAATCACGGCTTATCGTGTTTTCCGAGACACAGAGGGGTCTAGATATATAAAGATGATCACCATTCCACAAACCAACCTTAACCTGTTAGACCAAACTGTGAGTCTATTATTATTATTATTACCCACAGAATCCTGACTTTAGGAGTCCAGCTAAACAAAAACGAAGTAATTGTGCGGATAGGCAATGCGATGCGATGAGATGGATCGAAGAAAAGTAATATCACAACCATCGAGGGCTGAAGCTACTCAAATATAATTCGAAGCCACACTGACAACAGAAAATGTGGCTGTCTTTTTCTAAACTAATAAATAAAACCCATTTACTTTTATAAAGTTGCTATATTTTAGATTTCTGTTTCGGGTACCAACACAACTGTTCTTGAAAATATTTTGAATACAGACCAAATTGCACTCTTGCGTTAGGTTAGTTCGATAATCGTTCCGGTAGATATGCGAAGTATTAAAAAGTTTTAAAGTTGAGGAAAGGTAAGTAATTAATTACACTAGGGTTACATTTATTTCTAATACACAAATTTAATATAAATATCACAGTCAAAGATTATATAACTAATATTCTAGAAATTCCTAAAGGTATGGCAGTGAAATGCAGGGCTTCGATTTTTTACGTACGCTTACAGTCAACATTGTAACAACCTCAAGTCGTGGAGTACTGTATATAGGTACCTACAAAATATTAGCTTACAAGAAAAACAGTGTTCACCAATGGCAAAACTAGTCCTATGTACTGTGACTAGAATATAGATTAGGAATAAATTACGAGATACAAATATCAAAAGTTCGGTATCTACATATAACAAGCACTACTATGGCTAATCTACAGTGGTTATGATCTTGTTTGATGAATATTACGTTATACTTTATCTACCTACACCTAATACCATCGTAATTTTTAAGTTCCACAATATGGACATCACTAACTTCAAAACATTTTTCACGTAACTTATCCTTAAAATTTGAAAAGATAATGTTGATTATTGCTTTGATTTCCTCTTCCAACACTGCACACGTCTAATTATTTGGAGTTCCATAGACGGTCTTGTTTTCCGGACTCTGTGAAAAATGCATTAAATCTAAATATCCGAATTGTCCATTACAATAAAAAACACTGATCGGGTATTGTAAACAAGATCATTTTACCTCATAGGGCGGTGGCGGCAGTATATCACACAGATTTATTTGACAGCCCTGCTCCGACCTCGCTACATTCGAATGTCTACTCGTCTGAATGGGAATTTTGAAACTGTTCTCTCTGCCTAACCAGTGCCACTGCGGATAGTCATACTCTAAATCACTCGCCGGACACACTTTGCTTTTGTCTTGTCGACTTCTTGATCCGGACCTATTTGTATGACAAGAGGCGCAGTCGTCCTCCAGGACATTAATGTCATTATGTGCGTTCTCATGCCTCGGCTCTCTATAGTCTTTAGTTGATCTGCTGGACGTGCTATGGCAACACGTCGAACATTCTCCATTCGAGTACTGAATGCTTCCATTACACGATCTAACAATGCTATTGTTATGAGATCGCCTTTCTGGGTAATTTCTCAAGTCTCCGATGTCGTTATTGTCCTGTGAGGAAAATGATATTTATTGTTACACTTATGAACATTTTGTGTGGTATTTGTTATATGATAGGAGCAACGTATGCAAATTCGTTGAAATCTTATCTACAGTCAACAATGGAATTCTCGAAAAGCTTATCAAAGCGCACCTTGAAATTGAGTTCTGTGTAAATAGCGCTGGACGCGTAAGGTTCCGGTGGTCCGCGACGCATTCTGTCGACACTCGACACATCTAATCCTTGAATGAAATTCTGTGGCAGACTATATTCTGGCTCGACACTTAGAATGCTCGTTGATTGCCCACCTGAGGATAACGTTAGATTCTATAAATGATGTCATTTAGAACATCTTTAACATAGTAGGCGATTTCTTGATAACAGATTTAGAGAGTTTGATAATAAATCGGTCCGAACACACATATGTTATCACATCACAATCGGTATCGTACTTATTTGTCAGTATCATTTTCAATGGAATTCATATCGTGAGAAATATGTCAATGAAACTCCAAAAATAAACACTCGATTTTCGGAATAGATAACAAGTGATACTCACCATGTAGCAGACTTTGGTGACAGCTGCTTACGTCTAAAGCAGGATCGGTCGGTGCGGCGAATACCGGCCGGTCTCTTAACCAAATAGTGTCTTTATTCAATAGACACTGTTGAGCCGTGACAATTGACTGACCTACAATTGGGAACAATGTTTCAATTACTAGTACTTAAGAGCTACACCAACATAACAGCACTCCTATATTACCCGCAGGGTTAGGCAGAGATGGTCCACCCTGTAGCATTAACAAATGCTACGTTTTAGTTTCATCATAGTCGACCTTTTTTGTAACAAATACAACCTCATTTTAGGGATTTCGCTAAAGCAGAAATGCGTTTTTTTATAGTAGTTTTTTTTTTTATCTGAAGTATTTTTCGTGACACGATGCAAACGGAATTTTAATTTAAACCTAATCTTAAATCATGTACATATACTAACTGTTATGGTTAACTTTTAAGTTTCATGCCCACCAAGTCACCAGCTTCATATTTGGAAATTTCTAAATTTGATTCCAGATTGGGAGTAGTCTGACGATCGACATTTTTGGAGCCCAATACCAGTGTTCAGTTTTAAGTAATTATTTTTCTGTATTGATTATTTTTAATGAATATTCTAATACATATTGATATGAAGGACTTTTTAAATTAATTATCGTACATTCAAAAAACAACAACAAATTCGATGCAATACGTTTGTATTCACGAATCCTACTCAACCCTTTTCTAACGATTTTATAATTCATTCAAACACCTAATACATTTCAATTCTCTTTTTTACACTTAGGTACAGTCGTCATGATGTGTTTTCTATTTGATACGTGTTCTTGTTTTAAAAACTATTACATTTAAAAATAAAATTAATACAAGTGTACTAGCGAAGTGTATTATCTCTTCTATTTCGCTACTAAATATTTGTAATTTTTTTCAAATTTAGTTTCCAATTTTCTGGTTTTTGGTTTACGCTCCCAGGTATAACACCCAGGATAAAACCCAACCGACCCAGTATTGAAGTCCAGAACCACATGCTCTGCAGTAGCGCTTAGGACCAACCGTGGGCTTAACTTTTACCATATAACCAAGTGTTTGTATAAAAGAATGACAATTACCAGTAGATTTCTTCCTCTGAATGTTGCTTCGTCGCTTGATGTAGTAAACGCTGAACACTCCGATTGCAATTATAGAGAACAACGTTAATCCAAGAGCTAGGAGCCACGTTTCTTGAAATATGTGCGTTATATTCGAGTCTTTTGGTGGTTCGGTCCTAAAGAACAAACATTTAAATTTTGATTTCGCATTTCTATTGTCTAAAAGAAACTGTCAAACGAAATTGAGTAGTAAATTAGAAATAACAACTGTATCTGTTAGAGAAATCGTAAAAATGACATTTGGTACCGAAATTAGCATACAATAATGGGTAATGGGCATCTGAACATGAAAGTATACAAGTTGGAATACTTTTAAGTCTGTACTTACTGTATAATTATGTATTATACATTTTCTGATTCTAAAAGGCCTTATGGCGCCAAGATCTTTAGAAACTTGAAGTTATCAACTGGATATTCTGCCAGTTGTAGGTGTAGCAGCAGTAATCCAATTAATTGGTCGGGAGAATAACTTACTGTACGTAATGTCTCTGTGACTGCGTGGGCAGCATATGTATGGGCGCGGGTGCGCTGAATGGACCGTGTCCGCGCCGCGTGACGGCGGCGGCGCGCGCGCTGTACCGCCCGCCAGCGCGCAGAGAGCTAGCGGCGGCCGCGCGCGTGCGGGCACCCAGCGACATCTGACCAACCACCCGACCTCCAGTACTACCACCCACACGGATTTCAATCTGTGTTCAAATGGTTTACTTGTAGAAATGTCATTCATGAATATTAACGTAGGAAGCGGTTGTCTTGACAGCATTGAGTTCTATATTACGTGGTATGTAAAGTCAGATAAATTTATTAATAAGCTGGTACAAGTGAGTGCCCAGCAACATCGAACAAACTACCCAATAACCCGTCGTCCAGTAAAAAAGTATAAAACAAAAAGGCCATTGTTTATTTTTAGAGGTCATTGACCCCCAATTTAGTTGGACCCAGTACCAATTTCTTAATATCATGATATAATGCAATTGACTTAACTTTGAACACTTACACCATGACCTCATGACCACAATGAATACTCATAAACGAAAGTGTCGTAAATGTAATTAATAAATCGAATACAACAAAACATTTAAACAATCCATCACAATCGGAAACAATGAAACATTGATCGTAAACACATTTTAATCCCCAGCGTAAAACTTTATCGAGCAAAACAATAATCATAATTAAACAATAATTGGAAAACTAAGCTTACCAAGTACCCTGTGAGTTCACCATTCCACGTATTCACAGGTGGCGGTTCCCAGCGTATCCATGCCGACGTTGCGTTTATTACACCCGCCGTAACGCTTTGGGGCGGCGCCGAGGGCACTAAAATATCACCAACACATAAAGTATGCAACCACATCCATTAAATAAACAAAAACCGAAAAAAGACTCCTTAGTTCCTTACCCTCCTCGTCCGTGAACCCAGTCATCAAATTCGAAGGTTTGCCCAGCAACATCTTGTAAAACGGCATGAGGAATATGTCGTATTGTGTATATGCCATCAATCCAGTGAGGATGTAGCTTGATGATCCACTATTGTCCACGTTCATCAGAGAGCCGTTTGAGCACAGGACGTCTGGATGAGCCGGATTTAGTAATGTAATTTCATCATCAGTTGCATTACGCCAATTTAGTGTAGTCCCATTGTACCAAATTTTAACACCCTCCAAGTATTCGTTGTAGTCGGTCAATACCTAAACAGACAAACGTAAATAAAGTTTGAGCCACACAATGAAAGGAACTACAAACACAAAAAAGTAATAAAAACTTACATCCCAAACAACTTTTAAGGATGTGGAAGATAATGCCTCTACCCTTCTTAGAACTAACACATTTTGTTGCAAATATTTTCTTGCTTGAACTAGCTCATATTGCGTCATATGCGTCTCACGTTCATAATCTACACTATATTCACGATCTATAGAAGGCTCTTTTAGTTCATTGTTTCCTTTTTTTAGCACTTTAAGATAAGCCTCTTGCATAATACTGCCAGCTGCGTTGACAGCTGTGCAAATCACTCTCCCACTGTGTTCAGAGCGCGCCCCGTCCAAATATAATAAGCTCGAATTACTTTTCGTACACTCAGGGAAAAGTAAAGAATCTTGAACCCCCTCGAGAATCCAAAAGGTGGTTGGTGTCGGTAAGCCTTTAGCTTCACATGGGATGGAAACCACATCGCCCTCCCATGCGGTCAGATTGGACGGTATTTGCGTGAAGTGCGGTAAGGCTGAAACAGATGGCGGCATTAAAATAGAACGGACAGTTGTTAGAATTATTGATGCAATAAAAATCATTCTAAATAAAGACAGAGCTTACAGTAAACGGTGAGTGTTGCACTGGTGATGCTGGTGCCGGCGTGGCTGTCCGCTCGGCAGGAATAGACGCCAGCGTCGGTTGCAGATACGTGCTCCAGCCTTAATAGCCCTCGGATTATAGTAGCATGGGAAGGCAACGATCCGTCCTCTTTGACCCATGTTATTTTTACGCTTGAATCATAACTCTAAAAGTAATTACGAAAGTGTTAGAACCAAAACTATTATGGCGTGACAGAAATTGTACCCTGAAGACAGTACATTGCGTTACCTGGCAGTTAAACTCTACAGTTTGGCCAACCAAGGCAGTTATGTTACTCGGTTTAACAACAAAGTGTGGTCGTCTTAAAACAATTAGTGCCGCGGCCCGGGACTGCCTTTCACCCGCTATGTTTGATGCTACACATCTAAACAGACCGCTATCTGTCGGTAATGTTTCTAAGATCTTTAAATTTCCTGTATCTGTTACTGTTACCCTGAAAGGAAATATCTTTATCACTAAACATTCTTTAATAAAAACAATACAATCGATCTTTTTATAAATTGTTGCTTTTATTCTTTTAAAATTAGATTTTCTTTTTACTATAGGTACGCGAAGCAGACTGTATACTCAAATAATCACCATGTATGTTTGGACTGTAAATGGCCCTTATTATGTTGCCTTCATTACCTGCCATTGACTTCAACGTCGTATGACTGTCCATCTTTGAGCCAGTGAACCGAAGGTTCTGGAACCCCACGAGGTGGCGAGCACTCCAACAAAGCTGGTTCACCAGCTGCTACATGCACATCTCTTGGCTCTGCTCTGAATTCATCACGAAGAACTGAAAATTACGTCTCTGTTACTAAGCTTGAATATTTCGTAATACCTACACGGACAAATATATGGAAACCGATTTTTTTTTATAATGAATTAATTCAATGCCATGAATAGCTAATAGCAGGTTGCTCGTCTCTGTCCCTACCATCCTATACATAACTCAAACAGATACTTAATTGTTACGTAGTCAAAGTATATTTTTGATTGATAAAGTGTGCCATAAACGATGGAATACTTTACAATGTCATATCCTGAGTGTTATGTCAGCCGCACGTTACGGTACCAACAATCCGTTTCTGTAACCATCTCAGCTTAGCTGTCATTTAAACTAATTTGACATAAAGGGTTAGACACTACAACTCTCACTTCACTTAACTTTTACGGTGAGATTTTCACAGAGTCGATCGATTGATGGGCGTTAGTGGTGGTGCCATATAAATAGCCGAAATCTGAGCCGAGTCCATTTAGATTACTATCGCTAAGAAGAAAAAGTATGGGAATTTGCGATAAATAAGTCCCGGATTTTCGGCCGATTTGACTTGATTGAGTTTTTTTTTCCAAAACATGTTAACTATCCAAGATTCGGAGCAACAGCTTTTGTTAACAAAGCCTTATCAATTTGAATCTATTTACTTATGGGTAATCCATTGCTCTATATGACCGATAAATGCCTCTGGTTTGTAACATAAATAACGCAATGAATATTATTGAACTGTCAAAATGAGTGTCATTGCCATTGTGGTTGGTATTGTAGCGTGGGGGAAAATGTCACAGTGTCTGGTAACGCACCTGACAAGACAGATTTTTTTCTTAAGAAGGCTACAACTCGTAGGTAGCTAGTGTTTATTTCAACTCTCCCTTCGTAAAGCATAGGTCGATTAGTATTACTGAATATTGGAAACGAAAGCTGAACAATTTATAACTCTGTTTACGATAGACAGGTTTCACTCGACTGATTGAACTAACTCGATAAACGCAGGAATTGTTGATTTACGTACCATTAAATTATTAATGTACTTTTTCATGTGAAGGTAACTGTTTGGTTAATAGAATTTGAAAATAAAACTCGGCTTATGATTTATTTTCATTATTTGCCGTTTACTAGAAACAGCTCTATATATTTCTATCATGAACGTGTACAATAATGATATTTTTGCTTTGATATGGTTCAGCTATACGCATTGGAAATACTCTCGACGCAATGTTTTTGGCTCGAAATTTAGTTTAATTCATTCTTGTACAAGTTAGTATGATATCGTTACGTTAGTGCCATATACAACAGCCATTAATCTCTCCAACAAAGGTTAAACAGTACTCCGACACACGACAAACATTTGTATGCAAATATGTACCTATTCCCCTTCTCCGCAACCCCACTTCTTACTTCTTGTACAGTCGAACAAATAGAATGGAATAGAGGGTGCTAACTTAAAATTACTAAACTTAAGTATTACACTTATGTATCTTACGCATCTGTCCCACCACGCACTCGCGGAACCACGCACTAGCTGCTAGTTGCTCGCTAACTCGTTTTGAGTGGCTAGCTTTACTTGCGTTTAATCGTGAACGGAGAGGTGGCACACCATTGCAAATTGACATTTTATTTCACACACTAATAATTTTGTATGTGGGTGCAGTTACAAACATTTAAATTCACATGCACAAACAGCAAGACCCGGAACTATTACTTGTAGGTCATAGAAATATTTATTCTATGCAGGTATCTAACCCGAGACACACACATCGCAGCAATCATTATAGTCAAATTATAGTCGATAGAAGACCATTTTTGCTTGTACACAAATTAGCTTTTCCAACTATACATGTTCTGGACTCACCGGCGACGTTAAGCGAGGCATTGTGACTGACGGCCTCGCCAGCCAGGTTGCGTGCCACGCACCAGTATACACCTTCGTCGCTCTCCTTTTTGCCCCGGTTCACCCTGGGGACATGAATCTTGTGAGCTGTCTTGATTGTACGTAAGTGGTGTTTGCTATGCCTAGATTCATGAAGAGGAAGTTTAGGATTTAAGAGCTGCATTTATAATAATTAGGTAGGAACACAACTCCCTAATTCTTCAACGTCATGTTTAAGTAACAAAATTTTTGCTATCCTTTAATTACTTTCCTTTCTTTTATTACAGTTTTACATATCATTATTTAAACATTAATAAAATAAATAGAGGCTATTAAAAATTTATCCGCATTGGTATCAATAGGAAACGTGCTCATTGTCACGTTGAAATGACAATAATAAATTGGACTCATTAACAATCGATTTAAACTGATTGACCATCTTTTATTAGGTAGGTATTCACCAAAGTGTAATGTGGTTGTCATACTATCAATCATTTCTATCTCTTATTTAGAATAAGGAGAATCTCTTTATTATTCGAACTCCTCTACTCTCCTTCATCATCATCATCATTTCAGACGAAAGACGTCCACTGCTGGACATAGGCCTCCCCCAAGGTTCTCCACGACAACGGGTCCTACGCCTCCCGCATCCAGCGGTTTCCCGCGACCTTCACTAGGTCGTCGGTCCACCTTGTCGGGGGCCTACCCACGCTACGTCTTCCGGTGCGTGGTCGCCACTCGAGAACCCGTCGGCCCCATCGGGCATCGGTCCTACGGGCAATTTGTCCAGCCCACTGCACTCTCCCCGCTCACTCTACTCTCCTTGTTATACCACAATCAAGTTTGAAGATTTAAGATGCTGAAAATTCAGTATACTGAGAGAGCAGACCTCCCAAAAATTCTACGTAGGTACCTAAAAGATCCAAAACCATGCTTCTAGTGCAAAGTAAATTGAAACTGAACCTCTTTATTCAGATTAGGATCGTTATAAAACACTTTTTGATCACACACCGTGCGCTGTTGCAGTATAATAATATCCCGGAACTGGAGTAACGGAGGACACTTTCAGGGAAATGAAATTGCCAAATTATATTACTTACACATAAGTAGTACAAGGATGTTATTTTATCAGAAGATACTGTGAGTATATTGCACTTTTTTTTAAACGATCATGGTTTTCGAAAAAAGAAGGCCAACGTGTTATTAATACGAGAAATCGTAAAGTTATCATAGTGGGTGGCTAGTAATAGATGTTGTTGCAAAGAATAGGGATGTTTTCTGGGTAAATAAATATTGATTCTATTTAGTCCATCATTCAGATTATAGAAAAATATTGGATACGTATATTTTGTTTTATCAAATCAATAAAAACTGACAAATATAAAAGGCATCAGAGATCAGGAGTGGTTGTTGGTGACGTCACTGCTCGCTAAAAAGTGTAGCGTGCAGTGACGTCACGCGAGTTTTCAACGCACTCTGTCGTCTTCATTTTTTGTTAATATGAAAAAAATAAAAAATACGTGTCTAGTATTTTTTGGAAATCTGACTGACGGACTAATTAGTTTTTTTTAGTCAACTACCCAATTCTTTTGCTAAGCTTTCGGTCCCGCAGACCTCCGGGATTCCGCGACATTTTCCAGTACCGCATGTCACGGGATTACTTACACCGGTTCTCGCGGGAATTAAGTGAAGACAAGCATACTACATGACATGTTATGTTTTCTTCGCTTAAATTTTCTACCCAAAGCTGACCAAAGTAATTAAAATCGGTTAATTTATGTATGCTCCGTGGTGATATCCCACGGGATTTAAAATTTTCAGTCCTGAGAATTTCGCGATTGAAGATATGCTGCAGCTAGTTTTGCACTTTTACTGCCGATAACTATCTCAAGGTAACCAGAAAATTTGTGGTGGAGTAGTGCACTATTCCACCACAAATTTTCAAGAGAGACACAAGAAATAAGGAGAAATCTTTTAAACTATGCATATACACCACTTTGGGGGTGATGTCTCTAAGTATAAATGAAATTTTACACTGAAACTGTAGTTTACTTTCACTTTTCCCTATCAGAATAATTACAAGCATGCGACCATACGGGGTTTCCGGAAACGACTGGTATGGTTCGCTGTCTTATGTAATATTGAAGTTCAAAAAGTGTTGAATTTGAATAATTTAAATAAAATCTAATTTGAATAAATGAATTTTGATTTTGATTTTATTTTGCCGCTGTTCGGCTAGGCCGCCGGACGATTTGCCTGAGTAGGTATTCCGCACGTCCCTACAAGAATAAACGTACCTTAAAAATAGCAGCCCGTCTTCCAAAAGAACTCTGTGTCCATCCTCGGCTTGTGGCAGAGGAGATCCATCCTTATACCACTGAACATACGGCTTGGGTCTGCCTTCTACCACACATCTCAAAGTTGCGGGTTCGCTGCGTCCCGACACTGTGTTTGATGGGTGTTCCTTGATGCGGGGCGCTCTGTTTTGTGCTGTTGAAGAGAAACGGGAATCAATAATAAGCGAACGAGTGACGACCAATTGGTGAAAACTGAAAATGAACAGTTTGAACCGACCCAAAGTAAAATTAAATAAGGGAGAAGAATAAAAGGTAGATAAAAATCTACCCCAGCTTCGGCATCTTTGATAAACGATGGTATATTTCATACCGTGCCCTGTTGTCTATTGAAAAACGTTACAGGAATTGATGGACGCCGGCAGTGGCGCCTAATAATTAGCCATATTCTGGGCCGAGAACAATTAGATTGCAATCAACATGCTATGAAGATGTTCCAAATACATGTAAGCATAATATATGAAGTAATGACATGTGTACTAGCTATTTAAATAAATAAATAAATAAATAAATAAATAATAAATAAATATATACGGACAAATCACACAGATTGAGCTAGCCCCAAAGTAAGTTCGAGACTTGTGTTATGGGATACTAACTCAACGATACTATATTTTATAATAGATACATATATAGATAAACATCCAAGACCCAGGCCAATCAGGAAAAGATCGTTTCCCATCATGACCTGGCCGGGGATCGAACCCGGGGCCTCCACGTCGCAGTCAGGCGTGTTGACCGCTGCGCCACGGAGACCGACAAAGCAGCACGTGGTTAACATGAGGTACCCATGTTTATTTTTTAGAAACATCTGTTTGCGTGTCTCTTGAACCATATGCAAATTATATGTTGTAATTCTGTATCAACTAAAACAGCTGTTCACATCTATTGACATTTGAAAACCTCAAGGATGTTATGCAAATCATAAATTATCGATTAAAAACTACTTAGTTTAATTAAAATGTTCGATGACCAATATCGACTAAGGCACGTATATCATACTAGCTGCGCCTCGCGGTTTCACTCGCGTAGGTTTCGATGTTTTTTTTTTATATGCTCAGCTCCTATTGGTCACAGCGTGATGTTATATAGCCTAAAGCCTTCCTGGATTATTGAACTATCCCACGCAAAAAGAATTTTTCAAATTGGACCAGTAATTCCTGAGATTAGCGCGTTCAAACAAACAAACTCTTCAGCTTTATATACATACAAGCGGCCGCCAGCGACTTCGTTCGCATGGTTAATTATGCTCCGCTCCTATTGGTCGCAGCGTGATGTTATATAGTCTAAAGCCTTCCTGGATTAAGTGGCTATCCAACGCAAAAAGAATATTTCGAATCGGGCCAGTAGTTCCCGAGATTAGCGCGTTCAAACAAACAAACAAATTCTTCAGCTTTATATATTAGTATAGATAGATAAATAATGGGATTCATGATTTTTTTCTCATATATTTCCATCGACACAATATAATGCACTTATCACAGACAGATAATAACGCGTAAGTAAGTGTAGCGTAGTGAAAGGACCACCATTGAAATATCTACTTGCTATAGCTCCGGCACCCACGACGATGCTACTCAACAAGATTAGCGTCATCGTGTTCTGGCCTAAGGCATGCACAATCATGGCCACTCCAATAATTTTTTTTTTTTAATATTTCTAATACCTTTAATACCACAGTTGTAAAGAAAAAATCAGAAAATTTAGGAAAAAGGCCTTTAAATGATATTAATTCAGAGAGCGTTATGTTTGTCTCTCTTTGAGATTCAGGGACTACAGTGATATAGAAGTGCAACGTGTGTAAAAATGTTTGGTCGATTATGTAAATAAAACAAAAACTACAAAATACCATAGTATAATACCAAAAAATAGTTTTAAGCTTTTATTTAAGCCAAGCAACATCTTTTAAGCACATAATAAAATTACTTTATAGACGTTGACGTAACATTGACACTATACATACGTTGACAAGGTGTTTAAGTTTTTATGGCTTAGGGATCTATTTTTGTCGGTCTCCGTGGCGCAGCGGTCAACACACCTGCCTGCGACGTGGACGCCCCGGGTTCGATCCCCGGCCAGGTCATGATAAAAAACGATCTTTTCCTGATTGACCTGGGTCTTGGACGTTTATCTATACAGTATGTTAAGAAAACCCTGTCCGACCCGTGAAGGTGTTGTTAGGTATCGATAACTGATTCTACTAATGGATACAAAACCGGGCTAAACTTAAAAAAAAATCCCCCTAAAAAAATAAATATTATTTCGCAAAAAGAGGTAACTTAATAAATCTGCGTTAAGCCCCCTTCCGCGGGCGGCGGGCGGCAGGGCACGCGGCACGTGGTCGCATCGCTATTCGCTCAAAATAATACCGGTGTTGTCACTTTTTTTAAAAATTACCAAATATCGGGGAAGTTGGAATTAATTCGCGGGAAAAAAAGATTATTTCAAAATTCATTTGTATTGTTACTATGATGATTACGTAAAATTTTATATTATATTTGGGCATGTGTTTATCTAACCTTTATTACCCTTATGGGTCGGACAGAGTTTTCTTAACATACTGTATATGTATCTGTGCGGGACGAATAGTTTTTAATAGTACATAGGAACTAATTAGGAATAGTCTTACGAACAGTGTATACAGTATAGTAGATGTTATTGTAATTACTTAGAATAGAACATTTGTGCATAAGAATTTAGAAAGCGTAAGATGGACGATCATTCATTGTGATAGGAATGGTTGTACACATCTGGCAAGGCGGCAATTATGATAGGAATGACTGGGAACATTCGGTAAAATATCAGTGACAAAAGTTAACCGTCATAAAGTGTTCCCTTGTCATAAAATGCAGCAGACATAAAATTATAAAATTAGAAATCGTTGTCCCACATTTGGCTGAACATAACAACACCAAAAAGGTGGGCGCCATAAAATCCCTTGTCCTTGGTTCCTTGGGATAGGCGCAATAAAATGACCCCTTGTAATGGACGTTATAAAGTGCAGACCCTCAGGTTTATGATGCAGCCCAGAAACGTGCGTAAGACAATGGCTGGTGAAACCCGACGATCTCGTCCCTTCCCACGGTTTGCGCCCTTGTCACAGTATAAATAGGCCCCACGTTTGAGCATCAAGATCACATTCATCTTCATCTTCGAGAAGTCAATAGCTACAGCACAGATCAACAGCAAGATCCCTACAAGATCTCTACAGAACCAACAGTCAAGAAGTAATAGTTAAAATCAATAGTAGTATAAGTTAAATAGTGACTCTGCTAATAATTTGAAGAATATAAACCAAGTAAGTCTACACACCGAAGTCTCACTTATTTCCACCAACCCAGCAACAGAGTGTGCATCAGAACGTGCAGAGTGCAACCGCATACGTCCACTAAATGGTCCTGCATGTCTGTCGTGCATAATTTGGTCCTTCGATAGCCGGATAAGTGGAAAATAAGTGAAGAACGCATCCGGATACACGCAGAATTTGGTCCTTCGATAGCCGGATAAGTGGAATATAAGTGAAGAACGCATCCGGATACACGCACAATTTGGTCCTTCGATAGCCGAATTAGTGGAAATCAAGTGAAGAACGTATCCGGATACACGCACATATTTAATGGTGCTTCGATATCCGGATAAGTGGAAAATAAGTGAAGAACGCATCCAGCTAGAAGAAACGTGAAGACTCTCAAGTCCTCGCCACAAGATAAGTTCGCGTCGTAGACTGACGGCTATCGATAAACAATATGCCGGTCACACGATCAGAGGGAAAAGCCGCTAGCAAATCAACAACGGGAACGTGCACAGAAACCGGAACAGTTACTACCGGGACGGCTACCACAGGGACAGCGACCACGAGGGAGACAACAGAAACGGGTACCACGGAATATACTGGTACCTCGACAGCCACAGGGATCTCCGCCGTATCAATGCCCGCCGCCGCCGCCGCCCCGCCCGCTGTGTCGCCCCCCGCTGTTGTCGCCGCCGCTGCTACTACTCTCTCCGTGACACAGTCAACAGCTACAACGATGAACCCGCCTACAATTGTGTGCCACAGCAACAAAGGAACACGACCCGCAACAGAAAATTCAACAGTAAAGCGGGTCAAGAATACAGATGGTCTGCCACTGCCGAGCGGACTACAAGACGCCCGCACCCCTGCTAGGAGGAGCGCGGGGGGATCGACCTACAGTAAATCAAAGGCATACAAGTTGGCGAAGGCAAAGGAAGACTTACTGCGACTGCAAGTGGAGCTAGCCGCCGCACGCTTAGCTACTTTGGAACATGAAGACTCCGACAATGAAGAAGATGATGTCTCCATCTACTCTAAGGAAGAAACAGATCGAAGAGTAGACAACTGGCTAGAGGACCAACAAAACAGAACGCCCGTGGTTGCCGTACAACAGAAACAACCTACAGCAGAACCGGTGATCACGCGCATAGAGAATAGCGTCCCAGCCAGTACAGAACAGAAGCGTCAAGTACATAACGTACTACAGTTACCGGCGGGAGGTCAATCCGACCTCGCCGCGCTCGCCGACGCAATCACAAGTGCCGTCAACGCAGCTCAACGACCGAGATCCGTAGAGCTACCGTTGTTTAGTGGATCACATCAAGAGTGGTTACCGTTCCGCGCCGCTTACTACGAAACAGAAAATATATACACGCCGATTGAAAATACAAACAGGCTACGAAGAACACTGAAAGGCAAAGCGAAAGAAGCAGTGGACTCTTTGCTGATTACCAACACGGATCCAGCAGACATAATGAAGGCTTTAGAGTCAAGATTCGGAAGACCGGAATCCATCGCCATGATGGAAATGGACGCGCTCCGTGCCCTGCCACGCCTCACCGAATCACCGCGGGACATCTGCATCTTTGCAACAAAAGTGTCCAACATTGTAGCAACATTGAAAACTCTCGGCTGTGTACACTATCTGTACAACCCAGAAGTGTCAAAGACCGTCGTAGACAAGCTGACGCCTACGCTTCGCTACAGATACTACGATTTCTCGTTCGTACAACCGAGGGAAGATCCTGACCTAGTGAAGCTAGACAAGTTCCTCAAAAGAGAAGCGGACTTGTGCGCACCGTACGCTGTACCCGAACAACTAAATACAGGAACAGCAGCCACTCAACAGAAGAGAATACAGAAGGTCCACAACGTAACAGAAAGGACGAATACGTCGAACTGTCCGGTCTGTGAACAAACCGGTCACACAGCGGTTGACTGCAATCAATTCAGGAAGTTAGATGAAAACGGCAGATGGGACGCAGCTAAGTCCAAACGCCTATGCTTCAGATGTCTTCGATACAGAAACAAGACTCACAGTTGCCGTCCTCGTGAGTGTGGTGTCAACAGCTGCAGATTTTCACATCACAAGCTGTTACATCACACTAAGAAGCAGGAGGCTAAAGAAGAGGCATCGAAGGAAGCTACAGAAATCATCAACTCAGCCTGGGCCGAGAGTAAGAAACAGTCGTTCCTGAAAATTCTACCGATCCAAATAAAGGGTCCAAAGGGTACAGTCGACACCTTCGCGTTGATGGACGACGGGTCAACAGTCACGCTAGTTGACGACAGCGTGGCAAACAGCATCGGAGCAACAGGCCCCGTCGACCCACTGAAAATAGAAACCATCAACGATCTGAAGGCGTCTGAATCAAATTCGCGTCGAGTTAGTATCAAGTTGAAAGGGCTCAACGGGTACGAAGAACAAGTACAAGCACGCACGGTGAAGAACTTGCATGTTTCTTTTCAGCGAGTACCATCAGAAACAGTAACGGGCTGCAAGCACCTGGCAGACATCCGCGACTACCTCACGTACGCCAATGCCAAGCCTGAAGTACTGATTGGGCAGGACAACTGGCATCTCCTGTTGACATCGGAGGTAAGAAGAGGCAACAAGTACCAACCAGTGGCATCTCTCACACCACTGGGTTGGGTACTCCACGGCAAACAGATACGGACCTCCAGGCACAGTATCGACTTTGTGTCTCATGTCACTGAGAAAATAGAAGACAGCCAAGAAGTACTAGGGAAGCAATACGTTGAGATGAACGCTCTTTGCATCAACCCCACGAGATCACCCGACACCTCTACATCGATAACAGAACCGTCCGGGGAAGAAAAGATATGCCACGTGTCCAATAAGAAGGGACTAAGTTTAGCAGAAGCTTTACCCGATCCTATAAGATTCTCCAATTGGGACCGCCTTAGATACACAGCAGCACGCGTCCTTCAATTTATTGAGCTCTGCAGAGTCAATAAACAGAGCGTCAATTACAGAAGGACGAAGAAGAAGGCGGAATCGGACGCCAGTTGGACGACGAGGAAGAAGCCGGCAACTCGAGAAACAGCAGCGACGAACAAAGTAAAATTACCCAAGGGCAGAAAACCGATACCCGTATCAGCCGAACTCCTCAGGTCAGCAGAAGATCTTCTCATGCGATCCTCGCAAGAGGATAGTTTTAGCAACGAGATTAAAAATCTCAAAGGAACAGAGCCCGTCAACAAAGAAAGTCGTTTGCAACAGCTGAGCGTCGAGTATGTGGATGACGCCATAAGACTCAGGAGCCGAATCCAAGCTGTCCAAGACATGACGGAAGGGTTTAAAGCGCCGCTGGTACTCGACGGGGATCACCCTACGGTCAAACTGTGGATAGAGTCAATCCACCGCAGACTACTCCACGCAGGCGTAGAGGCAACGGTAAACGAGTGCAGGCAACAGTACTGGGTGCTGCGATTGCGGCCCACTACAAGAGCGCTGCTGAAGAGATGTCTATTGTGCAGAATGAGGACACAGGCGCCTCCACACCCACGAACAGGAGACCTGCCATCGTGTCGCCTGGCGCATCACAAACGACCCTTCACTTATACAGGAGTCGATTATTTTGGGCCGCTGTCAGTGACCGTCGGACGCGCACGACAGAAGCGGTATGTGGCGCTGTTCACATGCCTCACCACGCGAGCCATACACTTGGAGATGGCCAGCTCTCTCACCGCCGACTCAGCGATCATGGCTGTCAGAAGGATGATAGCCCGACGAGGATGCCCCACGGAGATATGGTCTGATAATGGGACCAACCTCAAAGCCGCTGACAGAGAACTTCGACGGGCGATCGACGAGGCAACAGCTGAGGAAGCCGCAAAGCGAACCATCGCATGGCGCTACATTCCACCGGGCGCTCCATTCATGGGAGGAGCCTGGGAACGTATGGTCCGTTCAGTGAAGACCGCACTGGCCGCAACGCTACATGAGCGTCACCCTACAGAGGAAGTACTCACCACCTTACTCGCAGAGGTGGAATACACCATCAACAGCCGCCCTCTGACGCATGTGTCAGTCAGTGCAGAGGACCCAGAAGCCCTGACCCCGAACCACTTCTTGTTGGGAAGCTCAGGACGAGTGCCTCAACCGGGCACATTCGACGAAAAAGACGCCGCATCGAGATCCAGTTGGCGAGCAGCACAGAGGCTTGCCGACCTTTTCTGGAAGCGTTGGATCCAGGAGTACCTCCCGGAGTTGCAACACCGGCGGGAGCCGCATGGAAGAGGTCCGAAAATACAAGTCGACGACCTTGTACAAGTCGTCGACACCAACCTGCCGCGCAATATATGGCCGCGTGGCAGAGTCATAGCGACGTATCCGGGCACCGACGACATCGTGCGAACAGTGGACGTCCGAACTAAGGGAGGTGTGCTGCGACGACCGGTGAGGAAGCTAGTAGTCCTGCCTCTCCAAACGGAAGACAAACCCGCACCGGAGATAGCTGCGACGCGGTCGCACGGCGGGAGTGATGTGCGGGACGAATAGTTTTTAATAGTACATAGGAACTAATTAGGAATAGTCTTACGAACAGTGTATACAGTATAGTAGATGTTATTGTAATTACTTAGAATAGAACATTTGTGCATAAGAATTTAGAAAGCGTAAGATGGACGATCATTCATTGTGATAGGAATGGTTGTACACATCTGGCAAGGCGGCAATTATGATAGGAATGACTGGGAACATTCGGTAAAATATCAGTGACAAAAGTTAACCGTCATAAAGTGTTCCCTTGTCATAAAATGCAGCAGACATAAAATTATAAAATTAGAAATCGTTGTCCCACATTTGGCTGAACATAACAACACCAAAAAGGTGGGCGCCATAAAATCCCTTGTCCTTGGTTCCTTGGGATAGGCGCAATAAAATGACCCCTTGTAATGGACGTTATAAAGTGCAGACCCTCAGGTTTATGATGCAGCCCAGAAACGTGCGTAAGACAATGGCTGGTGAAACCCGACGATCTCGTCCCTTCCCACGGTTTGCGCCCTTGTCACAGTATAAATAGGCCCCACGTTTGAGCATCAAGATCACATTCATCTTCATCTTCGAGAAGTCAATAGCTACAGCACAGATCAACAGCAAGATCCCTACAAGATCTCTACAGAACCAACAGTCAAGAAGTAATAGTTAAAATCAATAGTAGTATAAGTTAAATAGTGACTCTGCTAATAATTTGAAGAATATAAACCAAGTAAGTCTACACACCGAAGTCTCACTTATTTCCACCAACCCAGCAACAGAGTGTGCATCAGAACGTGCAGAGTGCAACCGCATACGTCCACTAAATGGTCCTGCATGTCTGTCGTGCACAGTATCTATTATAAAACATAGTATCGTTGAGTTAGTATCCCATAACACAAGTCTCGAACTTACTCGTACTTTGGGGCTAGCTCAATCTGTGTGATTTGTCCCTATATATTTATATTTATTTATATTTATATTATATCTACAATCAGGTAACGAACCGAATCCATGATAATACTCTGATGATGTCCCTACCACCATACTTATTTATATTAGAATAAAGGTAAACATAAGTATAAATATTCGTTTCCTCTGAACTTCATTATCATTTTCTAAGAGCTATATTTAATTAAGAGATAAAGATCCCAAGATTCACAAGCCGACAAGGAGTTAATTGCTTATTGGCTTTCCTACATTTTCCTATACAACTAAATGTTAACTGTCATAGCTTATCAGCCCATAACAATCTAATTACTGGTGAACATAAAGGGGCGTCACAATGACCTCAACGATTTCATTTTAGAAGGGATATTGGGCCGCACGATTTCTAATAGAAATATATACTGTCATATATTTATTGCCTAAGTTAGAGTCAACAAAGTACTAAAAGGAACAAGAGAAATTTTGTTGGCATGTTTATTACATACCACAAGGCACAAAGTAATATTATTACTTAGACAAAGTTGTATAAGTTAGTTATTATTTGATTACAGAAAAGCTACCTGTATATCGTTTATTTCGTGAATACGATGACGACAGCAGGTCATGCTAACAGAAACTTACAAATATTCATATATTCGTCAACTCATCATCATCAGTCGCATCCGAATCTTTATCAGCTTTGTAGTCTGGGGTCCGCTTTACCAGCCTAACTGCTGATTTTTGCTTAACTTCGATATTTTCCGTGAAGAGACTGCCATCTGATCTCTACAACCCGAAGGCGATATCGAAAAGCATTGCAGTTAGACCAATTGTTGGACTTTAGAGGGCTCCAACAACCCGTAACGACTGCCATTAGATGTTCGTATGGCAACCGGGACCAACGGCTTAACGTGCTTTCCGAGGCACGACCTGACCAGTGCAAATATATTAATTCATATTCATGCATACAAATATTATCAATGCACCTCCTTGCGCAGCGGCCGCGTTCGCTACCGCTACGCCTTGAAGGCTGTCCTTTATTAATATATTCTTTAACTATAAAGTTGAAAATATAATAAAGAAATTTGACAGATTGTAGGAGCTTGATATGTTCTGCATACAAAACTTACTGAATAAAGATCATTTTCAATCCACATACAAATTCAAGGGAATTACGCCATAGCTGATCTAAGCTAAGCTAGGAACTCCCAACTTAAATATCCATTAAGCAGCAATAAGCAGTAACTTAGTCTCACTCAAGTACGCCACAGCTCTAAACAGTGACTAATAAGGTCGCACTCAACTAAAACCATAGACAAATGGGTGTTGCTTCACACATGCTTGAGGTTTTTAACCTTTTAAAACAAATGGTCCTTGTGTGTTTAATTATTGTAAACACATTGTTTTAATGTAACTATTAAACTTGTTGGACATGATTTATTTAAATATTAATGTCGATCTTTTAAATATTTACTATGAAGCAAATAAAAAAAAGTATAAATAAAATAAAGTAATTTTAACAGTTGTGAGTAGTTCAGTATGTAGGGATTATTGTATATATTCCATATTTCAAAATGTCTTTAAAATATGCAATGTATTGAAATTGATAGAATTAATTTCAGTACGTAGGCATTATTTATATTCCACGTTTTAAAATGTCTTTTTGAAATACTATGGAATATGAAATGAATCAATAAAGAGGTCTGTTCAATTTCATAAAGACTCAGTCACGTTTGTTAGAAATGTAAGGATTTTACTATTCAAAATGTAAACGTTGAATCATGTATTTTAACACTACAGTATACATATAAATATATATTATTTATTATTATAGTTTTTGCATCAACATCGCCCGTGTAGAGTTGGAACTACAGTCAGCCTTTTTTACCTAATGCACTTGAAAGTATTAACATACTTTACATCTCTGGCTTAAGACAAACCACTTCACTTTTCGTGGGAATCTTTACAGACATCACCCCATATTCGATATCATAATAATATGTGCCTACACACAACAAAACATTTATATAACTATAATCTTTGATTTAAGTAAACTTTAACCCTCTTATTCATAAACGCTGCTTAAAGTTAACTAGTGATTAGAGATTTTTTAAACATACATTTTAGACGCTTGCACGTCACTTAACTTTAATAATCGATTATGAATAAACCCCTTAAACACTGTGTTGTTTATCCATAAAGGATGATTTAAGTTAAGTGACGTCAAAAGGTCAAAAATACATGGTTATGGAATCGCTAATCACTAGTTAAGTTTAAGCAGTTTTTATGAATAAGGGGGTTGGTCTTTGGAAATTGTAAACAGGTACAAACTGGGTGAATAGATATGCAGGGCCGAATCGGGACGAAGTTCCAAAACTAGATTTATAAAATGACTTTTTCCACTTTGTATACGTAACACTAAAACCTATAGGGCACCGCACATAAAAATAGTTTGTTTATTGATTCGATTAATTTCTATACTACTGCCAATCCTTACTCCAAAACGTAATGCATGGGCACCACACTCTACTATTACACTAAATTAATGATCAATCATTAGATTCATGACTTCGTAATATAAGTGTCAATGAACTAGGTGGAGGTTTTGCAATTTTTATACTTTAAAAAATTCTCACGACGTGTTTTTGATGGATTGAATCTGTGCACAAAAAACTACAATATACCTCCGCATACTGAGTAGCACGTGACATAACTTGTTACATTAAATATGCGTATATTAAAGGGTAAAAAAAAACAGAATAAATTTAAATACACCGTATTTTTAGAAATATAAGTACACCCTATTTGCCTATTAGGTAGGTACATATTTATAAGAAACCGTGGCCCTGGCGCACAGGCACAGTGGCACCGGCAAGTGAAAGAACACGGGTGGGTCTTAGTCAGTAAAAATCTGACACGCCTTTCCGTTCCGCCCAGAGAGCGAGCGGTCAATTGATGATTTCCCATCCAAAAGAAAAGGTACGTATGTATTGTATTTATATTACAAAGAGTTCAAGGCGTAGAGGATTGCTACCATAGAATATACCATACATTGCTATATTTGAATTTGGGTGTATTAGTGAATAATCCATCTGACTATCAACTTTTTATATGCTCGAATACGAGGCTTTTGACTACGCTGTATGCGTATATTTCATGACTCTTTTATTAGTAATGTATGTTTGAGAAATATTAAATAATGTTCGTATCTTTGTTTCAAATTAAAACACAAATTAATTTCTCTTTTATTCATAATGTTGTTTATAGTCAAAACGCGATTAAAGACTTAAAAATCATCTTTTATAAATACACCTCTTTGTACGCACGTTGTTCTATTATTGCATATAAATCGAATTAAGATGTCCTTATATTAATGTACCTTAAAAATTCTCAGTCATTCTGATAAACTGAACGATTGACGCCTACTCCATCCGCAAAGCATTCCACTAGTCATAGAAGAGCCGCGTCTTTATAAAAAGCAACACACGTACGGATCTCTCAATACCGTCCGTTTGTCCGTATGTCCGTTCCACTGCATTTAGATAGACATATAGATAAAACGACACACGGGTATTGTAATAATTGTGATTTATTTTTGAAGTTTTATTTCTTTTCATAGGGCTGGCAGTTATAAAGTTTTTTTTTTTTTAATCTATGCTCCTTTTTAAGGCCATAAACATTCTCATTTTGAATCCAAGTTTGACAGTTCCAAATTTGAACGAAGACGAAGGTGTAATGCCCATACGATAATGCAACAGTCCAAGTCCTCAACAATACGCGAACGAAGCTATTATTTATTTCTTTGTACGCGTCATGTTGTTTTATAAATAAACCACATGACATAATATCACGCCTGTAGTAGACGAAGGGTATAGCAGAGGTATACCTATACCTTGTTCACCCTTATATTGCTAGTTTTGTTTTAAGTCCGATGTAATAGGCTGCCTTTGGCTATCATTACAATTATAATCAGCCTATAATAATAATAATCATTTAATTCAAGTAACACTGACTCATATACAATTAATACACACATAGTCACATTACACATACAACACTCAAATCAAAAATATCAATACATTAAAAAAATATCACAATCATCATCATCAACCTTTTTATCGTCCCACTGCTGGGCACAGGTCTCCTCTCATACAGAGAAGGACTGAGCGTAATCACCACGCTTGCTCAATGCGGGTTGGCGATTTCAGACTTAAAGTTCAGGTTTCCTCAAGATGTTTTCCTTCACCTTCAGTCATTGGTGTCCAAGATATACTTAGAAAGTACATATAACTTTAGAAAAGTTAGATTGGTACTTGCCTGAACTGGAATCGAACCCGCGCACTCATACTTGAGAGGCTGGTGTTTTAACCACTAGGCCACCACGACATAAAAGAATATCACAATATTAAATCATAAAGTCATACATACTGCCATTACCTATAACAATACTAATAATAAATTAAACAATAAAAAGACATTATTACAATGAAATTTGAGTCAGATCAGCCAACCACATGCCGCTTACAACAGTAGGAGATGATAATATAAATAGATAATGTTGGGACACAGGCCTTCTGCCAATGAAAGGGAATGGGCCGTAATCTACCACGCTGCCCCAGTGCGGGATGGTAGATGTCACATGTCTTCGCCATCAAAGGGAGCACAAGTTCAGTCTCCGGGATAGTTTTGAGAAGTTCCGTGTAGAAAAACCTAATAACTATAATGTCAATTGAGGTTGTACCGTTTTAATTAACTAGGTATGTATAAATAAATAACACTATGCTAAGAGCAAAACACGAGTCTCATCCACCCAGACCCTTATGCTTATGGGTGGATGAGACTCGTGTTTCCGTCAACCTTTTCTTTTATTTGTGTTTTTTATGACTAATAAACAAAACGTTTATTAGTTGTCTATTCTTCCTTCTTTCATTTTTTCAGTAGCGGTTGCGAGTACTGCCCCAAAGAATATCAACTAAAACCTATAAAAAATATTGCTGTAGAATATATTTTTAACCTACATCCGTCTTGTTTTTATGAAAAACGTTTGACCGCTATCAGTTTCAATAAAAAGTAAAGGAACGGTCAAAGGTGAAGTGGCTTGGATATCATTTGTAAATGCTATGCAGACAGATTGCCTATCAAACAGATTCTTTAGCAAGTAATTTATTTAAACTTTTAGTATTATCTTATCTTTATTTTTATTACCTATTTAAATTAACAAGAAATTTTTAATTAAAAAATTAAGAGCCTTCGACTGAATAAAGGACTCTCCTAATGAACGAAAAACCAGTACAAAACCAAAACAATTGTTTAGAATTATTCGAAGTATTTGATAGATGTGCATCGATCCATAAATAATTCAGTCAAAATAATATAGAACGCGCTACAGAACAGCTGCATAGTATAAAATTAAATCTCAAATAATCACTACCCGTGCTATGTAATTAACTACTTACATAATTGCAGTCTTTATACTAATTGTAGACCTTTTGTGTGCGACTAAGCGAAAAGGTAGGGGGAACCTTCTTACAAAAGAGGTTTTTAATGAAATTACAAAACAAAAAATAGGTGAATTACTCGTTCCTACGTTAATTTAACTTAAACTATATGTAAAGAAATCCCTGTCCGATCCGTGAAGGTATTGTTAGGTATCGAAAACACTGATTCTACTAACGGCACAAAGCCTACAAAGCCGGGCTAAACATAGAAAAATCCCCCTAAAAATAAATATTATTTCGCAAAAGGTGGTAACTTATACATGTGCGGTAGGCAATATATGCGCGGGCGAAAGGGGCAGGGCACGCGGCACGCGGCCGCATCGCTCATAACATATTTTGGAGAAGTTGGAATTAATTCGAGGGAATAAAGATTATTTCAAAATTCATTAGTATTGTTACTATGATGATTATGTATTTCATGTTTGATTTGGTCACGTGCTTACCTTACCTATATTATCCTTATGGGTCGGACGTGGTTTTCTTTACATACTGTATAATACGCTATAAGGCTCTAATATAGTTTTATGAACACAACTGAACTGGCCACGGGTTCTTCGCCCAGGCGCACAAGCAAAAGAAGGAACACGGGTGGGTTTTAGTCAGCAAAAGTCTGACACACCCTTGCGTTCCGCCCAAAGCGGGAGAGGTCATTTGATACATTCCCAATCGTAAAAAGAACACATCCGTACTTCACTGTTGTTGAAGTAAGTTGATCACAGGATGAAATTATAAGAGGGTTACTCTAGCTAGTTATTTAAATGGGCAGATGCCAGTATATTTTTTTGCAATGTACAGTGTGTATTTGGCAAGGAATCATCATCATCATCATCATCTAAGCATTAAGACTAGTCGCATCCGAAGCTTATTTTCAGCTTTGGAGTCCGGGGTCCGCTTTACCAGTCTAAGTGATAATTTTGGCTAAATTTCGATATTTTCAGTGAAGCGACTGCCGTCTAACCTCCACAACCAGAAGGCGATATCGAAGCATTGCAGTTAGACTAATTGTATTACTTTTAAGGGCTCCAACAACCCGTAACGACTGCCACTAGATGTATGTATGGCAACCGGGACCAATGGCTTAACGTGCTTTCTGTGGCACGATCAGACCAGTGTAAATATTCATATTCATGCATACAAATATTTGCGGCAGCGAATAAATAAGTTCTAATATCTCACCAAATATCAAAACTTAATAAACGATGTCTGATCTACCTATATAATTTCTTGAAAATAAAATTTGCTTTGGGTCAGCCCTACGGTTAACTCATGCGCAACATCGGTAGTTGTCCTTTATTAATACTTGTCACTGTCAGTGATAACGTGACACAATATAATATGACCACGAGTGTTTGTCTTTTTGCTGCAGTGTGGGTGCACCGTGCAGCCGGTTGAAATAAATCGATTAATATGTTTTATACTTTTTTTATCAGACAGCTTGATACAATGGATGTAATGTTATTATTTAGAACTGCTTCATTATAATCATTATGATGAAAAAGTACGGTTACTATGGTCACGTTATTTTTGTTTGCTTGTATGTTTATTGGCTCTTTTAATAGGGATAAGCGTTATTAGAATTCAGGAAAATAGGACAGCCTCCATGGTGTTGCGATAGCGAACGCGGCCCCGGTCGCGCAGTGCAAATATTTGTATGCATGAATATGAATATTTGCACTGGTCTGGTCGTGCCTCGGAAAGCACGTTAAGCCGTTGGTCCCGGTTGCCATACGAACATCTAATGGCAGTCGTTACGGGTTGTTGGAGCCCTCAAAAGTCCAATAATTGGTCTAACTGCAATGCTTCGATATCGCCTTCGGGTTGTGGAGGTCAGACGGCAGTCGCTTCACGGAAAATATCGAAGTTTAACCAAAATCAGCAGTTAGACTGGTAAAGCGGACCCCCGACTCCAAAACTGAAAAGCTTGGGATGCGACTGGGATTAGCGCTAAGATGATGATGATGATGATGACACGTTATTAGAATTATTATCACTCTTGGTGAACAAACCGCCCTTTCTCACTCTTTGTAAAATTTCTATACTCATGTCTGTCATTTATATGGTGTAAATAATAGTTTTTTTTTTTTTTTTTTAATTATAAACTAGCTCTTGACCGCAATCCCGCCTGATGGCAAGCAGTGATGCGTTCGTTGATGGTAAAGCGCGCTAGTTTATTACGAGCCTATTCACTCAGAAAAACTGAGCGAATAGGAAGGAAGACGGCAGTTGAGCGAAGTGATGCAATGTTAAACCCAACAACACGACCAACGATGCTGCGCTAAAGGGAGATTGATCTGAAGACCCTCCACGACCAAACTCCCAACACAACAACATTAGGCGCATCGTACCCGGCACACATCGCAACACAACTGCTCAGACCCGTCCTCCGTACGGCTTCACCAGACATCATGTCGGAACACGACAATTCGCTTGGCGGCAAGGCTTTGTCTGGTGGGTGGTAACTTCTGCCAGCGGCCGAGATAATTCTTTTAACTTATTAAGAAAACATAAACATATCTAGATTTAAAATCTATTAAAGTTAATATGAATATTATCATAACTTATGACAATCATTACGTTACTAAAGGTTATGTTATTAATGTTATTATTCATAACGTCACTTAACATCATGCCTCTATTTCTAGAAGCATTAGGCAGACGTGTATATTATTATGTACGCATACCGGTGTATGTATATAAAATCTGTTACAGTATGAATGACAATTTTCGTAAGTATATCTTGAAGATAAGTAAATCGTAAATCTGGAGTCAAAATATGATAGCTAAAGATAATAATGGTAACGTCGCACGGCTGTCAAATGTTTGAATTGATCGCATCGGTAAACAATCTACCTATCAACTCTACGGAAAAGCAAAGGTTTTTGACCTGTATGATGCGAAAAGTTTACATATCGTATAAGTAAAAAACAACCGACCAAGTGCGTGTCGGACTCATGCACAAAGGGGTCCGTACCATTTATTTATGAAATTAAAGGATTTAAGTTATTTGTATGAAAGATTACGCGGTAATAAGCCGTTTACGATTTACGAGGTATTAAAAAAACTACTTACTAGATCTTGTTCAAAACAATTTTCATTGGTAGTTTTTATAGTAATGTACTATCATTTGTTTTTTTAGATTTTTCATTTTCTTATTTTAGAAGTTAGAGGGGTTTGGGGCAACTTTTTTCCACTTTGGAAGCGTCTCTCACGTAAACTATTCGGTTTAGAAAAAAAATATTTTGGAAACCTCGATATCATTTTTAAAGACCTATCCATAGATATCCCACAAGATCCACAATCACACAGATTGAGCTAGCCCCAAAGTAAGTTCGAGACTTGTGTTATGGGATACTAACTCAACGATACTATATTTATAATAGATACATATATAGATAAACATCCAAGACCCAGGCCAATCAGGAAAAGATCGTTTTTCCATCATGACCTGGCCGGGGATCGAACCCGGGGCCTCCACGTCGCAGGCAGGCGTATTGACCGCTGCGATACGGAGAACGTCAAAACTATAATAACACTATATACTAATAATAACACTGTATATTTCCGTTGTGTCCTAGATTTTTACATACTACTTTTATTGTTAATTTATTGCAAAATAAAAATTTATAATAAGCACTTTTACGCCTGAAGCACCTACCTACCTAGTTCAGGCAAATTATACATCAGTGCTATTTAGAATTAAGAAAATCATTATAAAAATTATGTACAAAGCTGAGAAATAAACAATTTATTATTATTATAATCTGCATAATCTTTTGCCGTTGAAGTCGATATCGAGGAGCTAAAAGGATACATTCAAATATCAGTGTTTTACAAGATTTGACTGCTTATCTGACCTTTACAACTTAATAACTGGGTAACGCGATACTCCTTGGTTCTCAACCTATAGAGGTCCACTGCTGAACAAAGGCAGAAGCTTGGGGGAGCCCAAGGCTTTCATTCCATCGGGGGACATTGCCATAATCCCCACGCTTGGCAGGCTGGTTAGGGATCGCAGTAATTTGTTATTCCACAGGAGACGCGCTTCTACCCGCTTCCCTCGTCACACTACAATTTGAGTGTCTTCTCTTAATAAACTAGCGCGCTTTTCCATCAACGATCGCATCTCTGCTTACCATCAGGCGGGATTGCAGTCAAGAGCTAGTTTATAATTTATAAAAAAAAAAACTTCTCATAAACCAAATTTCGTTGTTCTTTAACTAAATGTGGCGAAGTGTCGTCTTATTATTTAACAGGAAGCGCTTTTCAGCGGACGTGATGATTACTATTTACCATTTTGAAAACAAAGGACGCGAAACGCTGTAAGCCCCACCCAGCCAGCCGCGGTTTTAAGCAAAAGTTATGCCTACTCTACAAACGAAACACGTAATTTACTACTTCTGAATCACTTGTAACATTTAATAAAAATTAAATTAATTCCAATTAAATAGAAAGTCTATAAAATTAATAGGTATATATTATCATTAAAGAAAATGTGAGAATAAGAAAGTTTTTAACGAAAATGTATTATGTTCAAATTTCCATTTTAATTATAGTAAAATAATTCTTCTATTTATTAATGAAACTACTATTACTATTTTAATTTTGAAAGCTTTAATTAATTTTACCTGATAGTTTTCAACGAGGTTTACGTTTCCTATGAATATTAAACAACTAATTAACGGTTGTAATTTAAAGATAATTGCTGCTTAAAAATATATTGTATTACAATGACTGTCTATAATACCCATTAATCCAAAATGAGGCCAAAAAGTTCCCACTAGAAACTCATAAAGGCACAACGTTCACTTATCTGGCCGTTAGCGTTAATTAAGGTAGCTTTAAAAAAGAGAAAAAAAAAAGTTAACATTGTTTTGTATCGGCTACCGAACAGCGGAACTACACTTTATTAATTGGATACTGTTTTTTAATTACCTGATGGAGAACCGATCTGATAAAAATGTAAGTCCCGCTCAATTGAAAAAAGTTATATGGTGCAGCACTTAGGACCAATAAAGTTCAGTTTTTTTGTATACGTTATTGTTATTTGGTTCATCAAGATCAAGATTAAGACTTATGTCGATCGAAAGTTTATGTCTTCCATATGTACTTACAATAACTGGTTATGTGTATCTAATTGTACACCAACTCTAGTTCGTCCTTTCGAAACTGTCAATACAAAACTTTATCCTAGCTATTTCAAAGTTCTTAAGTCTTGAAAATGTTGCGGGAATGTAAAATCATGTTGATGATTTTGAGTGTGTATGAATGTGAATATTGTGTGTAAAGATAAAAAAGACATAAATAATAAATTGTGAATCATCTTGAAGTATGTGTATGTACTTTAAATAAATCAGTAACTTAATTGTAACTTAACATATTTTAAAATTCTAAAACTCAAGTAACTCTTGCATCTATGAATTCATAATAATCTTCAACAAAGTTCAAATTAAAACAATCAAAAAACAATAGTTACCATTAGTTCCATTCAGTCCAATGAGAAGTAAATGCACAAATACAAGAAACACAAATTGGTTCCTTCCATTTATGGTGTTATCGCACTCATTAACACCAGCATCCACCATACTGCCACCAAATTATGCTTAATTTTCACACCATCGATAATTTACATGTTTACAATTTCACTATAGAGGATACACTATTTATTTTTTTCACTAGCATACTGTAATCTCCATGCATTTGAAATTCGAAGATTCAAAATGTCATTTTATTTGAATAAAAAGTTCGGTAAACAAAGTCGGCATCGCGTTCGGAGCTCGGTTCCACCGTCCCACACGACCATGCGGCTTCGAGTCTTGCGTCGTACTATCGCGTCTCCCTCCCTCATCTCTGTTTACTCTGTCCCAAATGGGGGGATAGGCGAGTGCTCCAAACTTTATGTAACTCTATTATGGTGTAAAGAACCATTATCACTTGATTTGGCCGTCACACAAGTAAAAACTGTATAAAGTATTTTGTTTTGGGCTGAGTAGCGTAAACACGTAAGTAAACAATCCCAATTTGTTCTAAGTCAGTTGCGATAGTACTAAACAGTAGAGAAACTTTTTTATGATCTGTGAAATAACCTTGTCTACTTGCTGGTTTCCACAAAAAACGTTTATTTTTTGCCTTTTTTGGTATTGCGAAAGGATCTTGTATTTCGTAACCAAAGAGATAATTTTTAATGAACACAATTTTCGTACATACGTAGGTAACATAACACGTCGTCACTGAATTCAGTCTATAAAATATATCATAGAAAATTTAATTAAAGATTTCATAATATTTTCAGTTTTCATTTCCATGTTTACCTCGTCGTGACGTCTTCCAGTTTCAGCGCTCATCAAAAATATACCGATCCTCAGATTAATAATTCATTATATTAACCTAATATTAGCAGAGGACAACATTGATAAGATCTCCGTAGAACTTTATCAGCAAAAATTGTGGGTTTTCGAATAATAACAATCCATCAGCCCACGTCAGCAGTAGGGTTAAGCTTCACAAAATCAATGTGTGTCCAATCAATCATAAATCCCGCCGATATTAAATTTCTATACAGAACTTCAACAAAAGCGGGCCCATAATCTATACTAAGTTTTTGTCCAAACAAACCCCCACGATCTAAACTTTGAAGGCCCATTCAAAAAGGAAAGGAAATAAAATACGGCTTATTTCATTTGACGCATTTGTCGAGTTAGCGCAAGCGCACCAGGCGGCCGCCGACAAAGCCAATGGGATCGTATAAAAAACGTTCTAATTTCAAACCGGTCGCCCCTCCGCCGCACGCGCTCCTGCGCATCCCTTCGCCCATTATTATGCTGAAGAGGTCATTCACAGTTCGCACAATACAACCCATACATGGGTGAGTTGCTAATAGGTGAGGCGGCTGGTCGCTCTTCAATCCTTTTTGAACTTTTTAGTATAGAATTATGTAGTGAATGTGCTATACAACGCCTTGTAATGACTGGTCCAAGGTGAAGTAACTATGTAGGACGTATGAAATTGTGCCCACACATAAGCAATGTTAATGACGCCTACGATTTTGTAATACCTAAGTCATAATTATAGTTAATTTAGCGGCGGTACAAAATCCTTGATTACGAAGTCTAAACTTTAGTCTTTAATATACATGAAGCTAAATCACCAAACATTCAACATTTAAATGTAAATAAACATTCCTTTCGTCACCGCTAATGAATTCTTGCATTCAATTTGCTAATCGATATTAAAAATTAACCATTGCTTTCCATTTTTAGAAAATATTCCATTTCATAATTTGGGTATTGATTCCGGTTTCAAAGATAAAAGGGTTTATTCATAAACGATTGTTAAATTTAAGTGACGATCAAACGTCAAAAATGAGTGGATAAAAGTCAGTAATCACTGCATAACTAGCAACGTTTATGAATAAAGGAGAAAAAATATAATGTTGCACCAACATTCAAAATAAACGATGACAAGATATGGGGTAATGGCGAGCAGACTTAACAATCTCTTTAATTAAAGAGTGGTTGCTAATTGAGCTGGTCCTGACACCCAAAGATATCAACAACGCCATGTGGTTTAATTTTTTTACGACATATATGTCAACTCAATAAAAAAACTTAAAATATTTATATTAAATACAATATCCATTAACCGGAGTCTATATACATTTTATTTTATGAAATTGCAGTATTAGCTTTTTTTTTTTGTAGCCTACTTGGTTGACCATTGTTAGACAAAGGCCTACACTATTCCCTTCCAAACCTTTCTGTCCTGTGTTATCACACTTATCACTGACCATGTTAGCCCTGCAAACATTACCAGATTGTCATATCGCCTTCATCGTGATCTATCGCGGCGGCGAATACCTCCCTCAGGCGCGGCGTCTGGTGACTAAAGATGCTCATCTCTTGAGGTGCCATAACATGTCCACTTGTAAAGCCCATATAAAAGTAAATATAAAAAGTTACACACCACGCAAAATTTGAATAGGTACGTGTTTTTTTTATAATTATAAACTAGCGCTTGACTGCAATCTCGCCTGATGGTAAGCAATGATGCAATCGTTGATGGTAAAGCGCGCTAGATTATTAAGCCCATTCACATTAAAAAAACATAGTGAATAGGAAGGAAGACGGCAGTTGAGTGAGGTGGTGCAAACGCCAAAGGGAGATTGATGTGGAGACCCTCCACGACCAAATTCCCGATACAACAACATTTGACGCATCCTACCCGGCACACATCGCAACACAACTGCTCAGACCCATCCTCCGTACGGCTTCACCAGATATCATGCCGGAACACGACGAATCGCTTGGCGGCAAGACTTTGTCTGGTAACTTCTGACGGCAGCCGATGTTATGGCCTACCACCTCACTGTTCCTGTATAGTGGAATGCGGCCCACTCCACCTAATAGAGTGGAAGCTGTCTCCCAGTAGTGAGCATTATAGACTGATTATGCTGTGACTACCATAGAGATAAATAAAAAACAGTCATGGTATTGTGGAAAAATAAATCCTTTTTAAAAATTCATGGCCATTATAATTTAACCTATTGCCATAAAAATATTCAAAACTGATGCAACTGTTTGTAAAATAACAATAGAATACTATGTTATGAAATTATGGTAGCTATAAAATTATATTCACAAAAAGAACACATAAAAACTACAGTGGGTGTTATAATATTGCAACAAAGCAGTAAATAAAATGTATTTTTTATTCCAACATTGAAAACAAGAAGTAAATTCAGTGCATTTGTAATCAGTGGGGAAAACAGTAGCCATACGGATGTCGCCTACGTCGTACGTGCATGCACTGACAATTCGAGAAAATGGCCATGCAATACTGAGCTCTGAAACTAGAAGAAAACCTCGCTTTTCATCTAAAACAGAAAGACATAGAGAGGTGTGAGAGGTCGTCTTATTCTGGTTACAATATTTTTATAGTCCACCAGTTCAAATCCATAAAAAGAACCATCTCAGCATATATTATAAGTAGCACCGTAATAAAAGACGTTATTGTTATTTATCTGGCCTAATTCCAGTGTTGTTGCCATATAAATTGCCTTTTTATTTAGACAGACAGGCCATTCTCGGTCACTAAATCATAATTCGCACGCACGCCCAATTAAGCCAAACGTTTTAGTGAATAAAAATGCATATTCATTTTCGACAAGATTAAAGTATATTATTATGACCTTTTAACTGATAGTAATTGAATATTTTGGAGTACAGTAGCCTGTCAATTGACAGCCTCCGTGGCGTAGCGATAGCGAATGCGGCTGTTGCGCAAGGAGGCGCGGGTTCGATCCCCGCACAGTGCAAATATTTGTATGCATGAATATGAATATTTGCACTGCTCTGGTCGTGCCTCGGAAAGCACGTTAAACCGTTGGTCCCGGTTGCCATACGAACATCGTGGCAGTCGTTACGGGTTGTTGGAGCCCTCAAAAGTCTAACAATTGGTCTAACCGCAATGCTTAGATATCGCCTCCGGGTTGTGGAGGTCAGACGGCAGTCGCTTCACGGAAAATATCGAAGTTTAGCCAAAATCAGCAGTTAGACTGGTAAAGCGGACCCCAGACTCCAAAGCTGAAAAGCTACGGATGCGACTGGGATTAACGCTAAGACGGTGATGATGAGTAGCCTGTCAATATTAAAAATTAAATATTTACATAAATATTTTGCGTCATCAAAGTATACGGTTGGCCAAATTATATCAAAAATATTCTTTATATATCTTTAATATATTATCAAATAATAATAATATATTAAAGATATATAAAGAATATTCAAAGATATAACAATATCTTGAATATAATAAATATTGATACAAGCTAATTCGAAAGTTTAAGTTAGATTCTATTATTTATTTTATTAGTTTATTTGAGACTTCAGTAATAGAAATATAATATTTTTAGTTAAGTACTTTCACGGCGATCTAACGTCCATTATCAGACCCGTCTGTCATCTTCATGACTATGATCCTGTCGAATTTCCACCCTCTAATCTAGCTTAATATGCAACCCGTCACATAAATTTGCATAAGTTCCTATTGTATATATCAACCAAACATTCTTTTCGTAAAGAATCTGAAAAAGAATATAAAAATACCATTCGTTTGCCACTGAACTATCTCTGTGTTACTTTGTAAACTATCTTTCAGCTACTTTGTGCTACTTTGTAGGTATACACACATTACACACCGCAAAAAATTCTCTCTTCCTAAGCATTGAGATTCTGAGAACGTCTGGAGGTGGCGGTTTCGTCATATGTCAATCGACCGTGGTGTGAGTGTGAACACTAAAATTATTGTTCTGAACACGACCGCTCGTCACCGATCTATATCTGTTATGATCCCGAGAAAGATAAATGATTCTTTCGCAGAATTAAAAACTCTTCAGAACAAACTTTTGGGAGTAACTTTGGAAGTTTGCAGCATTAAAATACAGTTTGAGGGACATAAATCTTTGATGTCAATAATAAATGGCTTATAGAAGAAATAGCTACTTCTACTGAGAGCAAATAAGACGAGATTGGCTGCAGTTTAATGTTAGCTTTGTTACAGAGGGGCGGTTGGAACGCTGTACGTAACATGAGCCAGGGAACTATGATTTTTAGTAGTTGACATTTAATTTTTCGAGTATTAGGGATAATCATAAGTACCCAGCTGAATCTGCTATATAGGATAACTTTGTAACACGTGCTACGTGGAAACCTAATTCTACAGTAGGTACACACAAGGGGCTGATAGTTGATAACAGCCCCCGCGTCAGTGTTGACATATTGATGTTTGCTGGACTGATATTGAGCTAACCTAGCGTAGTACGAAGTTTTAATAGAACGACAGGCTAGCTTACACTGGTTATGTATTTGCTACTGAACGCGTGCCGTACTTAATTTTGTTTTAATTATACCAGGTTGTAATTATCTATGTCACTGCTTAATGTCAAAACTTAAATCCGAATGAAGCTCATAAATGAGCATATTAATTAAAAGCTACATATAACACACACATTTTACATCCTAATTATTTAACCAAGATTATCGTGTCATAGCTTAAACAGAGATCAAACGCTGTTCATCGTAAAACGCTGCGTTCGGAACGCCCGAGTTACCAGAGTTTTTCCCGAACGACACCCATTGATTGATGAACAGACAACTGCCGTGTTTTGCATTCAGCTATTTACGGGTATTTCCTCCGCTTAACCCGTCTAAAGACTGATTAATGGCGACCACCGCTGTCTATTACGCGAGGTGGCTGGTGGATGTTTGCTTCACTGGATATGTAAGGAGTACCTGAAGGAAGTCTATTTAAGGACACGTCAGTTCAATTTAGAGGTTAATTCCTTTTTAGTTGTTGAAACAAAAGGTGATCAGTTTATTTTTTAGTTAGTGATGTAGCAACGTTTTAGTATAAAGGTTCTTAACAAATTAATCACTATTTCGAAAACTTCACGAAATCTTGGCGGTAGATAAGGAGTTATAAATTGTTTTAGATTTAAGCGAATAAAGATATATCATACTATCTGTTTGATACTAAAAATATTCTTACTTATAATCTACACTATATAATCTATTTGATTGTTTTATCAACACAATATATCGATTTTGATATCTGATATACTCACAGAATCGATCATGATATTATTCAATCGAGCTTATGAAGTTTCGCTAGTAAACTTGTAGTAATTTTATGTTTAGGTAGGTAGATTGATAAAAAAAAATCTTATATTTGTATATTTTATGTACAGTACGGTACATAAAATTAACGAAGGTAATTTAGATTTAAAGGGTTGTAGCAGCAAGCTAAAGATCACATGATACCTCTAAACAAGTTCAAGAAAGTGAAACGTGACGATTAAGTTATAACGATTTACAATCATGCCGATGTTCGTGAATTAATGGTAGGCCATCAGTTTTGCTGTTATTAATTTCCAATTATAATTATAGTGAAGTATAGCGGAGATCTTGCCTCGGCGCCTGCGCCTACGCCACGTTGCGCCGACGCCGGCCGAACATAATTTGCAACCTGCTAATAGCTATCGTGAAACTGCACGCTCTAGGATTTGTTGGGTAAGTAAGAGACTGAAGCGTTCTTCTGTTTCACTAATAGTAACTACGTTTTGTGAATAGTGAGTGGATATTGTGTGGTAAAAGGGTGCCTTACATCAAAATCATTTAGTGTAGTTGCTTAAGCGTCTTCCTACACGTATTGATTTATTAATATTTAAGAGTATTTTGAATTTTATAAGGGCGCTCGTGTTAAGCAATTTCTAATTATATTAATCTGTAGTGTAAAGGGATAAAGGATGAGTGAACTGATCCTCCATAGAAAAGGGAGGATCCTCCAACCAGATGGGTGTAGCGTCTGGTGGGCGCTTGTGTGACGGTTGATGTCTGAAAGTCGTACGTTTATGCTAGTTGCACGATAAAGCCTGTTTGCGAAGTGCAGGTTTTGGGTGACGTCAATGTGATGCTTTGTCGTTGAAGATGCAACGACAAAGCGTCGGTAAAATTCTTCCTACTAAAAATATGGAATGCTGCCTTGCTATGGTTCTTTTGATAGCTTGTTTGGTTCCTACATGGTCTTTCTCATATACTCATCATCATCAACATCATTTCAGCCGAAAGACGTCCACTGCGGGACATAGGCCTCCCCCAAGGCTCTCCACGACGACCGGTCCTGCTCCTCCCGCATCCAGCAATTTCCCGTGGCCTTCACCAGGTCGTCGGTCCACCTTGCCGGGGGCCTACCCACGCTACGTCTTGCCGTGCGTGGTCGCCACTCGAGAACCCGTCGGCCGCGTCGGGCATCGGTCCTACTCATATACTAAAACATAATTATTGTGTCTGTACACATGCGCGTAGTCAGCTTTGAGCTCAGGGTGGATCAGCAGTCAGCCTATCCCCCCCCCCCTCTCCCGGTATTTTTGATGATGACAGATCAGAACCAGGGTGAGGCAAGTGCCCCAGCTTGCCCCAGTGTGGCTACGTCCATGTCTGTACTGGTTAAGGTTACGATGTGCCACTTCCTGCCTACCGCTCATAAGTTACACCACTCATCAAAAACAGCGTGGGTCGTACCAAAGCTGATACCGGCCTTTCGCATCGTAAATTAACACGATTGTACCACTTTAATTTTAGTTATTTAAGCGCCAACCATCTTGCTTTTGATGTAATTGATCATTAAACGATACATAATCGTGAGTACATAGACAATAATTGTAGAAGTGAATGTTTGTGGTGCGTATAATTTGTCAATCGTTCATTTATTTGCTCATAAATCATTTTGTAGATTTTTACGTAGATAGCTATTGCGTGAGTCGTTTGTTTTATTGTTAGTATTGGGTAATGCGTATTGAATTCTGCCACGCGTTTGATATTTGATCAAAAACTAGTTGACTTGCAATTATCATGACACAATTTTTTTTTTCGCAATCCACAAACATCTTCAATCACAAATTTCTTATGTCAGCTGTACTGGAATTACCTATGTACCTATTCAATGCATTAAATTTAGCAAATAGCACTTTCGGGCTTTGACATTTAATGAACACAGAATATAAAATGAGTTCTAAAAAACAGATTATTAAAAAAAAAAAATCATTTCAAAATCACAGCACTTCAAAACTACAATACAACAAAATTCAATAATACACGCGTTCACGTCTGACGCTTTAAACAGAACAACTTTCAACTTCCCTGCACTACCCTCTATAATGAAAAGAAACAAAGGACTATTTCAAGTCCCCACCGCTCCAGTTCTTCGTTCTCGCGAATAAAAATGTCTAAAAATACGTCGACTTGTCGGAGGTACTTTTTATGAGAGTCGAGTGTTAGCAGACGTACTAAAACTTGTTCACAAGTTTAAAGCTTTATTTTAATTTTCCTTGCACACCATGCCGCTGAGTTTCCCTAAGAAAAAATGTTAAACTACCCTGCACGTGCGAGAAATAAAGTGCGATGTTTTATGAGAGCCTCCTACAAATGAGGTAGCTTAAGGCTGTTATCGTAATGTAGATTGCACAGTTGATTACGAAGAAGTATTTTAAAAACATTCGGTTTTTTTTTATCTTAATTTATGCTAATGGTAAAGCTGGGTGCGTTCAATCATTATTTTTTTGATTTATGGTCTACCTGTACGAGTAACAATACATATCTTTTCTTTCTTCCTTTAATTCTGAATCATGTAACATCATAATATCACGCCTGTATACGCCTAAAAGTTAGAGAGAGGTTAACAGTAAACGTTCAAAAGTCCAGTGGCATGAACTATGCGAGCGCGTAGCTAGTACACGTGGGTGCATAATTGAGTGATTTCTTAACATTCTACACATAACACACACTAATGAACTTTGTTTGCACTACGCGAAATAACATTATATTGTTCTATGTACTGTTGCATTTTGTCGCCCTAGGCGACCTGTTCTTACCACCAAAAAATCGCGTAAATGTATCACGTGTTATTAGATGTTAGGGCTGAGTGGGTTATAGGGAATAAGCCTATTACCACACACACACCCAGGACCAGCGGTAGGACTTGCGACCACTGATCAACGTGACAGTCTGAATTTACATCGCCTCAAAAACACATACATTTTGAGCCTAGACTCTGAACCTGATACTAGAGATGCCGATGCATTCCACTAGATTTCTAAGATAAATCCTTTACTGTACAAGCAGTTCGGCTATGGAATGAGTTGCCCGTGTCAGTAAGGCGTGCTCAAACTCAGTAGGCCTTGTATGAGTTTTCAAAACGAAACTCGATCGTCGATAACGAGCGCGTTTATGATTATGATTTTGTTTATACTCCACTCCTATGGGTCGCAGCGTGGTGTTATATAGCCTAAAGCCTTTCTGGATTAATAAGCTATCTAACGCAAAACGAATTTTTCAAATCGGACCAGTAGTTCATGAGATTAGCGCGTTCAAACAAACAAACAAACAAACTTTTCAGCTTTATATATGTTTATTATTATTAATTAGATGTAGGTATACAAAGTTATTTTTAAGCTATTGCATAGCTTCTATCGCGGGCCTTGAGCGCGGGGACCGAATCCAGAAATTCCGTAACGAAAAAACCTCACGCTCCCCCCATCGTCTAACGTCGTTTCAGTTCGGCAGTCTTCGGCACGGTATGTTTGTGTGCGTGCGACTACATCTTTTGAAAACAATTTATAGATTTTCAAAAAGAGCAAGCATATTGCAGGGCGCGAACTCAGTTCTACACACTTGCCATGTTACTGATAGTCGCGATGTGCTAAAGTTGCGATTAATTTTCTCTCTGAAATAGGTCTTCTATAGAGATATGTCATAGACGTCATCGACGTTGTCATGGCTACCTTAAAAACTTTTCATATAATTAATTATTAAGTACTTTTATTCAAATTAATTTAGTAGTGTTTTTATAAAATAGCTTTTTTTTAACGGAAAAGCTAAGATGAATGTCACGCTAATTTTTCATTGGACTTTTAAATTATTTATATTGTTGTTTACTAAATAAAAGCGCGTGATTAAATAGATAGAGATAGAGAGTAAAAAGTGCTCACGCGACCGTTTTTTCAATTGTTGCAAGAATTCAAAAGACTGTCTTTAAATAGTGTTCAGACGATTGCTCAAAGTGTATTAGATTTCATCAGTAATAGAAATGGCATTTCAATAATGACTTTCAACTGCCAAAGTCTAATAGTCATAAATACGATTTACAAGATTCAGTTACGAGACAAACAAATGTGTTACTTCTTACCGAAACTTGCATGACGCATGATAATCCAATTGAAATACCTAATTTTAATTGTATTGTTCAGTTCAAACGAGATACTGTTTCAAAAGGTGGGGTAGCTATTTACCAAAATAAAAATGATATTACTAATATTATGACTCCGAATATTGAAATAAATATTGCACACGTTAGCGATGTTAATGTTAGGCGCTCAGTTGTTGGAGATATTTGTGCGTGCTTATGCAAACTTAGAAATGGCCTACAAATAGTTATGGTAGCAATTTACATTTCTCCGAATCCAAAATTGGACGAGGTAGAGCATTTTATTCATCGCACTTTACTGGAGTACACAGAAGAAGGCTCGAAAATACTTGGTACAAATGGTAATAAATTTCCACTTATCTTGGCTGGCGATTTCAACATTAACTTCGCTGATAAAAAATCAGAGCGGTTGACAACTTTTCTATCAAAAACATTGAATTTGAAAATGAATAATGATCCACAAGAGTCCACAACAAAATATGGGACCGCCATTGACGCGGTATTTTCTAGGTATTTAGAGGATATTAAGTCGCTAACTTATGTTTCTTATTTCAGTTATCATAAACCTATAGTTTCAATGATAAATATTCCTGAATAACCAACAGCTACTCTAAGGTAATAAAACCCACATGTATTGTAAAATAATAAAAATATTTTAAATAATATTAACTTTTTATTTATTTAATAGAAGAAAAATTTGTTTTCTTATCGGTCACCACGTTCAAAAAGTGTAACTTGAATTAATATCAAAGAAAAAGAAATACTGCATAAATAAAATAAATAAATAATTATAATTGCATAAATTGATACAAAATGCTATGCAATAGCTTTACCGCGGCAGTCCCCGAGTGCCACACGTCTTTTTTTCTTTATACGAAACCTGAATATAGTTTGTTCAGAATAAACAACTGAATCGATTCTAATAATTTTTACACCATGTTATATTTTTTCCCAAATAGATACATTTAGAAATTGTTGCAGTGTGGGTGCAGTGGGCAACACAGCTGTATTGTGTGAGATAGCCCCCACCCCCCGTGCCGTGCCAATGTTGATCATATTTTTGTTGGGACAACCAAGTAAGATAACAAGCTCATAACTTTGTTTAGCTGTTGATCCCGGCTGTCAATTGTAGATCTTTTTCACTCGTTACGGGTCGTCAGAAGTCCGAAAGTCTGACATCCTTTATTACCAAGGGATACAGTATTACCTAATAACTGGTATTCAGCTCAATCCAGTTAGACTGGAAGCCGACCTTAACATATTTTTGAAAAGACTAGGCAAATGAGATGAGTACACTGTAGACTCCCTACATTATTTCTCTCTCCTTCCCCTTAGTATTGATTGAATCCAAAGGTTGTCTGTAAAACATCGCTCTCAGCGACAAGACCGCCCATTGTGTCACCCTTTGTAAAAAGTTTATATTTATGTTCTGTAATTTAAATGGTGTACATAATAAAGAGTATTCTATTCCATTCTATTCTAAACTCTTGATGATATTTACTAAATCACATATCCATACTTATGTAGAAGATCTGGGGTGGTTTTCAACTACAATACTATAATACATCATTCAGAGACTCAGAGTCAAAGAAATTGTATATCAAGGGCATGATATTATTCTATACCACGTACATACATCGACTGGGACAATTAGCCTGCGGCGTTCTTCCTGTCTGATTACAATTTAAGTGTCTTAATAGCGAGAGAATAGGCTCAGAATAACTATACTCTGTTCGAGTTAGCTCTAGACAAAAGTGGTTGGTAGAAGCAGATATGTATAACATGTAATTTTTTTTTTATTTTTTAATAATTATAAACTAGCGCTTGACCGCGCTTAAAGCGCGCTAGTTTATTAAGAGCCTATTCACTCAGAAAAACTGAGCGGATAGGAAGGAAGACGGCAGTTGAGCGAGGTGATGCAATGTTAAATCCAACAACACGACCAACGATGTTGCGCCAAAGCGAGATTGATCTGAAGACCCTCCACGACCAAACTCCCAACACAACAACATTAGGCGCATCGTACCCGGCACACGTCGCAACACAACTGCTCAGACCCGTCCTCCGTACGGCTTCCCCAGACATCATGCCGGAACACGACAAATCGCTTGGCGGCAAGGCTTTGTCTGGTGGATGGTAACTTCTGCCGGCGGTCGAGGTTTCGAGTATGTTATGTTGTTAAACAAATAAACAATTTTTATAAAGATATAATTATTTTTATATAATATAACAATAACAAATAACAATTGAATAATGAATATCGGCAAAAATAAATAATATGGTATTCACAAGTACGACAAATGAATGACAATCAAATAGAGCCACGTATGTATTTTGGTGGAAGTCATTAACCAATCAAAATAAAAAATATTCCGCTGTCACAATGTGTTATCGCGATACATTTCAGATTTAGTAGACTTATATTAGTCGTGGTAGCCTAGTGGATAAAACACCAGTCTCTTAAATATGAATATGCGGGTTCAATTCCAGGTCAGGCAAGTACCAATTTAACTTTTCTAGGTTATATGTACTTTCTAAGTATATCTTGGACATCAATGACTGATTAAAAGGTGAAGGAAAACCCTTGAGGATTTGCGATTTGGCGATTTCAAACTTTAAGTGCAGGTTAACTTAAAGTTTGAAATCGCCAACCCGCAACGAGTAAGCGTGGTGATTACGCTCAATCCTTCTCTGTATGAAAGGAGACCTGTACCCAGCAGTGGGACGATAAAAAAGTTGATGATGATGATAGATCAGAGCCAGGGTGATGCAAGCGCCCCAGCTTGCCCCAGTGTGGCTACGCCCATGTCTGTACCGGTTAAAGTTACGATGTGCCACTTCCTGCCTACCGAGTAAGTTACACCACTCATCAAAAACAGCGTGGGTCGTACGTAAGTTTTCAGTACTGACCACTTCTGATTCTTTTAAGTTTTTAACGACGGCGACATGACGAAATGACGACAAAACAGACGACAGAACTGTTATACTTACATAAATGAAATGAGTTGATTTCAGTTTAATATTTCTGAATCGTTATGAAGAATATTGCTAACCCACTGCTTTAAATGTTCGAAAAAAAATATTTTTAACTGTCAAAATGATGTTATTCCTATCGTTAGTTTGCCCAATTACTTACTCAGCTGAACTTTATACTGATCGTAATAATTATAACACCGCCATAAAAATGCAGAACAAAATGTTATGGAAAAATGTATAAAGATTAAAAAACTGTTTCACGATCTATTTTTTTAGACATACCTTGCGGTTTCACCAAGTTAAATTAAATTAAATTTCGATATTTTTTTTATATGCTCCGCTCCTATTGGTCGGAGCGTGATGTTATACAGCCTTAAGCCTTCTTGGATTAAGGGGCTATCCAACGCAAAAATATTTTTTCTAATCGGACCAGTAGTTTCTGAGATTAGCGCGTTCAAATAAATAAACTGTGCAAGTGTGCAGCTCTATATATATGCGGATGGGAAAAATTACTTCTCCGGCTCTGGGGAGAACGGAAGGGTGTCAGACTTTTACTGACTAAAACCCACATGGTGTACCTTCACTTGCCCGTGCGCCAGGGCCACGGTATCTCTTTCGAGCATCCCGCGGCATCTATCAAAGTCCTAAGAATATAATCAATCCCACACTTGTCTATAAGCATTGAATCTCCACGGAAAGGCCATAAAACATCAAACAAGTTCTGGGAACAAAGCGAGCTCGATGATAAAATGCCTCGAATTATGCAAATTCCCTCTTTCCCTTCAATAAGGTTTCAATAAAGTGACATTGTCTAAAAATTCCACCTCTTTTTTATGCTGTCATGAGATTAAATTGAATGTCTTGTTTTACGATTCAGCTTATCTTAGAGTAATGAATAAGAATTACTTTTTAGGTGAATAATAAAAAAAAAGAATTTGTTTAATTTATATTTTATGTCTTCATCATATAAGACTTACCCTACTTCAGGGACAATAAAAGCTTGATATAATATCCGTGGATAGTTGGATACCGATCGACCATTTATAAAGCCGCTTTTGAAGGATTTTTTTATAACTTATACTAGTCCTTGACCGCAATTCTGCATGATGGTAAGCAGTGGTGCAATCGTTGATGGTAAATCGCACTAGTTTATTAAGAGCCTATTCACTCAAAACAAAAACTGAGTAAATAGGAAGGACGATCGCAGTTGAGGGAGGTGATGCAATGTTAAACCCAACAACACGACCAACCATGCTGCGCCTGAAAAAGATTGATCTGGAGAATCTCCACAGCATAACGCAGAAGCCGGCTGAAGTTACCACCCACCAGACAAAGCCATGCCGCCAAGCGATTTCTCGTGTTCCGGCATGATGTCTGGTGAAGCCGTATGGAGGACGGGTCTGAGCAGTTGTGTTGCGATGTGTGCCGGGTACGATGCGCCAAATGTTGTTGTGTTGGGAGTTTGGTCGTGGAGGGTCTTCAGATCAATCTCCCTTTGCGCAGCATCGTTGGTCGTGTTGTTGAGTTTAACATTGCATCACCTCGCTCAACTGCCGTCTTCCTTACTATTTGCTCAGTTTTTCTGAGTGAATAGGCTCTTAATAAACTAGCGCGCTTTACCTTCAACGATCGCATCACTGCTTACCATCAGGCGGGATTGCGGTCAAGCGCTAGTTTATAAATAAAAAAAAAAAAAAAAAAAACTAAACTACAAGGCCGCCGTTGTACCGTGACTATACCATTAAATTGTAAGTAGAGATAAATGCTAAATATTCTAAAATATATGTAACATTGTAATACAAAGCACTCTAGCCAGCCACTGCTGCGGTCTAAATCTAATACTAACGATGTGTGACTATTCTCTCCCTTTTGTTAAGGCAGCTTCACTTCTACTTAAATACAAAGATTAAAATCTTTAGATTCGTCTTCACTATACTAGAGAATTGTGCACTCGTAATAATACTGGCGTTTTTGTGTCGATCAAGTTAAGTCACTACGTTATTGCAAGTAAGCAACTGTGCTCTATTTTTTTTTACATCTGTTCTTTTTTGTAAATAACCCATTATTATAAAAAAACAGTGTAAAAGTGAAACAGAAACGCAGCCGTCTTTTCGTATGGTAGGACGAATCTAACGATTTAAATCTTTGCCCTAAATACTTATCTATATACATGTCAGGCATTGTACGCCGTAGTTAGGAAACAATGGAGTTCCATACGAGACAGAAAGAGTAAGCTGCTATTTATTAGCCCTGAATAAGGACTTCTTGGTGGAACAACACCTCATACTTGAAATAGTAAAGTCTAACATACCGCTTAAGATTTATCGCTAGGGATATCATGGATTATACTGCGTAAATTGTTAATCAAATAGCATTGGGTATACAGAATGGAATATTACAATAATTGAAAACTTTTGAAATAAATGAAAGATGATGATGATAAAATCAAGAACCTAAACTTAATATTTACGTACATCAATCTGTCTATTCTCTTCCAAACTATATTCAGGGTTGGGTTCCAGTGTAACTAGTATTAATTATGTAGCTTACTAGTTTTTAAGTTGTTTTGTATATTTTTCTTTGGCGAATAGATTATTATTAAAATACTAAGTAGATGCAGTTAGATTTGACGGGAAACTAAGGTGAGTGTCACGCGCATTTTTCATTGGACTTTTAAAATTATTTATAGTGTTGTTTACTAAATAAAAGCGCGTGATTTATGTAGTAAAAAGTGCATTCAGTAAATAATTCATAAAGAACATTGAAATATCGCAGCACAGTGGCCACATAATGACTTTGCATCAAGCCTTCCTCATAGACGGTTCACGCGGCCGTGTTTTTCAACTATCATTGGCGATATCCGCCATTATTGTGAAATAAAATTTTCAAAGAATTTCTATAATTTGTTACACGTGTTATTGGCAAAATTGTGGTATATATTCCACAGAGGCCATTGACTGGTTGGCCATTGGAGATTTAATCTCACCTTGAAAAATAAGAAGTAGATGCAGTTGAATACAGATGACATATGGATATTTATCCATTAACATTGACAATTTTCAAAATATCCGTCTGTCATCTGTGATGTGCCCCCGACACCGGCAGTTGACAACAAACCAAACGGTTTTTTGACAGGAGAGCTAAGATGAATGTCACGATAATTTTTCATTGAACTTTTAAATTATTTATAGTATCGTTTACTATATAAAAGCGCCTGATTTATGTAGTAAAAAGTGCATTCAGTAAATAATTCATAAAGAACATTGAAATATCGCAGCATAGTGGCCACATCATGGCTTTGCATCTTATCTTCTCGTAGTCGGCTCACGCGGCCGTTTTTTCAACTGTCATTGGTGATATCTGCCATTATTGTGAAATAAAATTTTTAAAGAATTTCTATAATTTGTTACACGTGTTATTGGCAAAATTGTGGGTATCTAACCACAGGGGCCATGGAAGAGTTGAAGTAGTATTCACTCTAAAGAAAAGAAAGAAAGAAACAAACAAACCAAACAACAACAACAAATACAAAAAAAAAAACGAGTGTGCTTATGACCACACGACTGAAGTGAAACTTCTTTTGCACCATCTGTATGTATATATATATATATATATATGTGTGTACAATATATACATGTATATACATATACATATATTAATTTTCTATAAATATTTAAATTTATTTCATGCTTTCATTTATAAATTAATATTTTTGCATAGACCTCCAATTAAAAAAAAAAAAAAAAAGTGGATTCCCTCGGAGCCAAAAGGTCGGGCTCTTCCTCCTGAATCAGGGGACCCCAAAATCGGGTAGTCCACGACCTCTGGTTCCCGAGATAATCCACGGGGGGGTGAGGTAACTAAAGGGGGTCGGGGAGGGGGATAGGTTTCGTGGGGTTGCGGGGGGAGGGGGAGGGGGAGAGGAGGGGAGTGGATTCCCTCAGGGCCAAAAGGTCGGGCTCCTCCTCCTGATTCAGGGGACCCCAAACTCGGGTAGTCCACGATCTCTGGTTCCCGAGATAATCCACGGGGGGGTGAGGTAACTAAAGGGGGGGAGAGGGGGGAGTGGATTTCCTCGGGGCCAAAAGGTCGGGTTCCTCCTCCTGATTCAGGGGACCCCAAACTCGGGTAGTCCACGACCTCTGGTTCCCGAGATAATCCACGGGGGGGTGAGGTAATCAATGAGGGGGGTCGGGGGGTGTTCGCAGCGTCATGTTCTCGAAGAAATTCATAGTTCTTAATCAATCAAGGTACTTAGCTTAATAATTGAGCTTATGAGGCTCGAAAGCAATTTGTACTTTGTGTCCAATTATCGTATTGTGACGATATCTTAAAGCTTCTATACTTTCAATTATATCAGAAATGTTCAGCAAAAATATATAAAACAATATAAAGGCCAGAACAGAACGAAATTTATAAATTTATTTGTGCTCTTAGGTAATCAATTGTTATCAAATCTTAAAAAGATCCAAAAAATATATATTGCCTTCGGCGAGATGCGAACTCACAACTTCATACTCGACTCAATTGTTAACAAATCTTAAAAAGATCCAAAAAATATATATTGCCTTCGGCGAGATGCGAACTCACAACTCCATACTCGACAGGTCATGCAATATTTACATGAGCCAACTCCTTGTTTGTATTACAGACGAAATAGGACTATACTCTGCTTCCGTTCGCCTTCATCATTTTTTTTCCTATCATTTTTCGTAACGCTTTCGCTAGTTTACTCCCCAAGTCAAGCGTGCCTAAAGAAGTTTCACTTCAAAAGACAATTGCAGAGTGGTGAAATAAATGCTTGTGTTACAAAACAAACAACAATTAAGCCGTACGTCGCATCTGTGCAAGAACAAGTCATTCCACAGGAAAATGCTGTAACTTCAAACGAAGCTATCGTCAACCCAACCCAGTTACTGGTCCTAAGGTGAATAACTAAGGTTCTAATATTTTTTTTTTATTTTATGTAATATTTAGATATTATGCAGTACAAAAAATGTTTTTTACAAAAAAAAAAACAACCGACTTCCAAGAAACACTACAAAGTGAAAAATAACTAATTTCGGAAGTCGGCGTCTTTGGTTTTTGTATATTAGTTTTTGACACCGTCTTCCGAAATTATTCCGGTTGTTTTTTTGTAAAAAAAAAATATATTTTACATTTTTTGGTTGTGAAAAGTACTGTTCAGCTGCATCCGGTTAGACTGGATGCTGACGCTAAAACACTTAATGAAAAAACTTACAAACGCACTGGTTGCCCCTACGATTTTTCAAAGTTCCCCTTGATTTCTCTGGTATTCCACCATCAAACCCTGATGTCCTTATCATGGGACCACCTTGGGAATGTCTTCTTTCCAACAGAAAAAGAATTATCGAAGTTATCCGCGAACAAACATAAAAAAGCATATATACGGTCGAATTGAGTAACCTCCTCTTTTTTGAAGTCGGTTAAAAAGACACGTAGTCCCAATTTTTTTCTTCTTTCTTCGGATATCTTTATGTATACGATTTTCCTTATCAAAAATACAGCATCGTCAGCCTTAAGCCTTATTAAGCTGGCGCTTACTTGCAAATGTAGGATAACTCTGTGCAGATTCAAGATCGATATTTCGAGGCAGTTAAAGGGAAATTGGTGTATCTTATCTTAATCCTAAATTGTAAGAAGTAATCGTTAAAGTTCACTCCAATAAAATTTTATTGGACTTGCAAAGTTAAGCGGCGGTAAAAAGCACGACTGTTCAAATACTCATAGACATTAATACTTTCCATAAATTATTTGAAAAGTTTAGATCGTTAAAATTCACGTAGGAAACATTACCTTCTATCATTATGATTAACCCTTTTTGATATAGAGCTAATATGACCAAAGTCTTATTTCAAACCCTTATTATCGTTTATATGCCTAATAACCAACACGTGGTCCAGCTATCCGGGCCCAGTGGGGCCCGGATAGCTGGACCACGATATGCGATCCCGGCGCCGGCGCACGCCGGAGGCCATGGAAAATCATCCCCTCCGACTTGTCAAGGGCCACCTCCAGGCCCAGGCGGTTCACCACCTGTGATACCGCAGCCGTGACAAGGGTCATATCAACACCTTTCTCACAAGTTTTATTTTTGCCATCTAATCTCTTCATCACCCGTGGTTGACTGGTAAAGAATCAATAAGGCATTAATTCCGCCTATGTACATTTTCTTTGTGCGAAAGTATAAATAAATAAATAATTTATTTTGTATGCAATATGTGAGTATTTATCTCTCAGGCTGCCCGTCAAGGATCAGGCCCGGGTCAACGACGCGTTGTGTTTCACGCGCGCTTCAAAGGGATGTCAGCACATCGTGACGGGTTCCTCAACGACTGATCCCTAGGCCAGGGTTGCGAGTTGGTTGTGGCGGCGGGAAGTGTTCCACGCTCCACTCTTAGACGTCACGTGGGGGAGTCACACACCTCAATCCCTCCTCTGATTATCGGTTAAAATGGAATGTTCGGAAATGTTACATGCGTTAACGCACACTACTTACTCACCGAAAGTTGGCTACATACACTTGCCTGGTAAGGACGTTGTGCTACATACAAGTGACGGACGTGTACTATTGAGTCAATCATAAAAATTGGTGGAATAATCGGTCCGATTACAGTAGCTAAAAAAGTCTGTCGTAGACAATTTTAATGATCTCGTCTCTCTTTAATATCGCTGTGACTTTATTAACTAAGGGCCCAAATCTAACTGATTCTACTTCCTAATAAATTTTGAACTAATATAAGTGAAACCACAGGAACCATAACTTAATTCAAAATCAATATGCTCACAGAAAAAGCTAACCAGTTAAGTAGGAACAGTAAGCTACACCAATCCATGGGCTTAGCTCCCAGCATCAACTTTACAAATATATAACTAGAGACCATTCTACTTCACTAATAGTAAGACTTCCCCCAGTGGTAACATGAAAAACGGTTTTTGCCAGAGAAAGTTTCCTCGTCCGCAATATCCGAGCTAAGCCGGATTTGCAACTCACTCCCGGCTTCATGCTTTTCTTTTTAATTAAAACACTTTTATGGACACTGGAGAGATTTTAAAATTCAAGTTAATTGAAGTGATACGTGACTGTAGACTTGCTCCGTTCCTTCCTGGATTAATTTAGGATTACATATTTTGCTAAAAAAAAAAGTATAGTAAAAGCGCAGATGAAATGTTGCTAAATATGAAATGGAGGCTTTTTTTGTGGGCGTGAATCTGATCGAGTTTCTCGTTTGCCAGTTTGGTACGGAGATTGTGAGCCTGTTGAAGGGTACAAAATACAAATGAACATTTTAGATAAATTTTGTACATCTTTTGGTGTCAGTTCCATTACCAATGCACCGTTAAAATTCAAACAGAGTAAGTCAATGATGTTAACAATTAATATTTGCTGTCAGGAATCTAAAGAATGAGTATCAAGAGAAGAATATCTTCAAAATATTAAGATTTGCATCAAAACAAGAAAGAGACACTTCACTTCAGCCAAAAAAAGACATACTTTTCATCTTTTATTTCACCTTTTTTGTTTTCATCAGTCTTGCGAGACGCCTCTCAACCTTAATACTTAGCGGGACACATGTCTTACGGCTTTCTCGGTTTTTCTTTAAACACACGGAAATATTACGAATACGAGGGTTTAGGCGGGTTGAGTCGGGTTATGCTGGCGATTAATCATTGAGCATTAACCCTTATTCGCCGTTTAACGCGGTAAGTACGTGCTTATAAGTTTCTCTCGTCTTTATGTGACGAGCTAGGTATACTCTCGCTTTATTTTCGTTTTGTATCTATTTATTAAACAATTTATGTACACACAGTCCGTAAATAACAGAAACATAGTTATATACTGTGTATGTCTCTCGGTTGTAGGCCATAATATCAGCCGCCGGCAGAAGTTACAACCCACCAGACAAAGCCTTGCCGCCAAGCGATTTGTCGTGTTCCATGATGTCTGGTGAAGCCGTACGGAGGAAGGGTCTGAACAGTTGTGTTGCGATGTGTGCCGGGTACGATGCGCCAAATGTAGTTGTGTTGGGAGTGTGCTGGGAGTTTGGTCGTGGAGGATCTTCAGACCAATCTTTGGCGCAGCATCGTTGGTCATGTTGTTGGGTTTAACATTGCATCACCTCTCTCAACTGCCGTCTTCCTTCCTATTCGCTCAGTTTTTCTGAGTGAATAGGCTCTTAATAAACTAGCGCGCTTTACCATTAACGATGGAATCACTGCTTACCATCAGGCGGGATTGCGATCAAGCGCTAGTTTATAATTAAGTATTAAAAAAAAATACTTACTCTAAAAATTGGCAACAAATTTTCAGTTTCATATGTTTCTTAAATTCATATCACAAAAAATTTGACACTGTACTACGTAAGTCAACATTGCACATTACTTGCCACATATCACGATAAAATTATGCCTTTAAGTCAATGAGCAGTTTTCCGATAAGCACGTTAGATTTAAAAATCATCGAGAGATGGCGCTACCATAACCTTTGTTTTTTTATATGATTTGTTGCGGTTAATTTAGTCTGTGGCGAGAAAGAACTGGCAGTGACGGAATGTCATAAATAATATTTTGGTTTATTTTTCTGTCACACCAGATGTCATACAACACTCTTCTCTCACCACCAACACCTGGAAAACTGCTCATTTGGAAACTTTCATTTCTGTTCGGTACCTACCAATGTAGTAAAAAAAATTATCTGTCGAAACATACAGGATGTATCTGACATCGTAACGCAAACTTCGCGAAAAGGCTAGACCGCATGCGCAGGTATGACGTGGATCCCTGATGTGAATTCTATTAAATCAGCTGATAAGATAGTTTTTCGAGATTTGTTTTCATTGCGCTTTTTTGTGTAATTAGCGAATTAATTAATTTATACTTTAAAATCTTATTGGGTTATAAGAATATAGCAATCATGAACGGTCTAAAGTGAAAAAAAGACATTTTTTTTTAAATCATGGAAAAGCCGACGAAAAATTCCACCACTGGGGGGTTCAGAATCATGTACTGGATCCATGGTACTCGTTTGTGCGTCGATGTCAGATACACTCTTTATAGAGGGAATTAAAAACCCTTCCCATAATCGCTTAATATCACCCAAAAAAGTCTTGCGCATAGTAGGTATACTTCCCGTTACACGTTGTATAAAAACAACAAAAATTAGGAACAGAGATGATGCTTTGTTTCATAAAAATATTTTTCAGCATTTCTGCGGTAGATAGATATAAAAATTTTGACTTTTTGTGAAAGTGTGACGTAAACAAATCAAATATACATATAAAAACATACCAACTAACCAAATATTATGAGAATATACCAACATAACATACACACAAATACAACACACTTCTAAAATAAATATCAATATAAATAATTATAACATAATCAAAAGTGTTGAAGCAGTAGTGTTCCTTCATTAGCAGTTCCTAATATCTGTAGTGACTATCACCATCTATACCTTACCGTGTATACTATACGCCAAATATTAAACGAGCTTTAAATAGGAAGTTTATTATTCTTATACGAATCATCGGTAGGGATCTATCTGCCATATGCTGTGGTTCTTTTGAAGATATAGAAGTATGTTTACGTCTATAAATATGTTGATAAAGCAATCATACTGAAGCATAACCGTCGCGTCTGAATTGCTTCTAGAAATGCAATTTTATCATGTAATAAAAAGTACCCAATTTCTTACTTATTTTCTCCTTAGAATTCGAGTAGCACAGGTCAGATCAAAGTGGAGGTGCTTGGGGGACGCATAAGTCCAGCAGTGGACGTCTTTCAGCTGAAATGATGATGATTTTCTTACAGAAGTCAGCTGATCAAAGGATGGCACTACTTATCTATATTAATGTATAAAGCTGAAGAGTTTGTTTGCTTTGTTTAATCTACTAATCTCAGGAGCTACTGGTCCGATTTGAACAAATCTTTTGCGTTGGATAGCCTATTAATCAAGGAAGGCTTTAAGCTACACAACATCGCTGCGACCAATAGGTGCGAAGCATAAACAAAACGCGTATGTAATAAGGAAACCTAATCTTTTTGCTCTAATCTTTAAGATTATAATATATTTCATAATATTTACGTACTGTCACAAATTCTTCTTTCTTGTTCTCTCTGTCTTGAGTTACTATGGAGTAATCCTGTCTGTATGTGTCAAGCTTACTCCGCCATCTTCTCTTAGGTCTGCGTCGAAGTTAGCGGAAATTAACATTACGATTGATTTATTCCCCAATTTCCTATTCATCCAACCTTCCAATCCTCAAAATCGCTCAAACGGGAAAATCGACAGATTAATCAAAATGTCTAATCACAAAACAAAATGCACATAAGTCCGAACTCACTTAAAAATATATTTTCATTTCAATAGAAATAATACAACCCTATTATAATCCCTAAAAAGACCCACATTATTTTTTTCATTTCAAAAAACCCAATTTATTTCCTACAAAGACGTATTCAATAGCCCTTTGTTATTCGACGGAATTGATTCGTGGTTTATTCGATTCGTGGATTCTTATCACATAACGACGATAATATCTGCAATGGTTTGGCAGATGGGACGTTAGCATGGTCCTTACTACCCGTAGCTCGTAACTCGGCCAGGGTACTTCCACAATGAGCGTCCACATTCGTTGAAATGGTAATGGGTTACGGTCGGTAGTTTGAGTTCGTTCGGGGAATATATCGCCGATTTGGCTAGGTAAGATATTTTTAGTGCTCAGATCCTTTGTGTTTGAAGTATTTTTTCGCTTATTTTCTCAAATAAAAAAGTATTTCAACCCGTATTTACTGAAGAGGAACTTTACCATTCTGTTTTAAATAAACAGATAGCAACAGAAAACTCAGAAAATAAAAACTATCTCGACAGAAATGAGGCAGATAGGAATCTAAAAGACTTTAGTTTGCTTAACAAAGGTAAAACAAAAACACCTTTTTCAACTTTGCTTAAATAGAAAACTCTAGAAGCCAATCCAAAGCTATCTGCTCTCTAAATCTGGCTTCCATCGAGTTTATTAAGTAACGGAATAAAAATTTCTCGCACGTAGTACCAAAGTTAGGACAAGTAACAAATGAGACGTGGAAAAATCGTCGAAATATGTGAGCCGAGTTGATTTTCCCTGAGAGGTTTCTTTCTTCGTTCTTTCTATGGGTACTTTGATCTAACACGTGTTTCGTATTAATAGCGACGATTTATCCTCGTTTGAAATATCACCTGAAATATTAACGTGAGCTTAGGGACTGGATATTTTTGGTATTGTTTGATCTCGAATTTTATTAGATGTATACGTCATTTTGGAACTCTCTCAGATTTGTCACCTGTTTGACTATTATTGAACAAGACATGACATATATCTAGTAGATAAGACATAGTCATTTAAGTCACCAATAGTAACTGGGCCCAGTTAATATTTCAATAGATAAATATCGGTCCTTGGCAACCCTGTATTGAGTAAAAGTGAAAAGAGAGCTTTTGCCCAGTAGTGGGAAATTAATGGCTAATAAAAAATATCTTATATTAAAATCATGACCGGGAAACTTTTACACTCATACTGTTACATACGCAGAAAACGCTCACAAATCAAACCTTTTCCTATCTAAAGAAGCATAAAAATCAATAACTCTCCTAAAATAGAATCAGATGTAGATGACCGCGGGAGCAATGTAAAAGATCTTACTTATCAATACCACATGTAATTGATAGGTCGGTTTAATATACCCTAGGGTTGTATCAATTTACTGGTAGCAGTAGGAGCGAACCGCGATCGTCCCTCGGGCTTCTAACCGTATTTATGGGACCCTGGCGACTTTAATTTCCAATTCGGTTTTCTAATCGAAGTTTACAGTTACAACTGTAAGTTTGATCATTATTGATGATTCAGGAAAAGAATTTAAATTGTGGTTTTAGGGACCATGCTTAATAGATTCAGACTGTTTTTCGCTAGGATTGAAATTTAAATCAATCAAGGTGGACGGAAATTCTGATTCTGATTCTGTGCCAATATTTAAAAAAAAAATGTTTGATAGCAGTGCGCTCGAATGAAGCTTGCGTAATTTTGGATCACATCCGTCCGATATTGTCCCAAATTTGGATATAATGATCAACGTCGGCGTTGTTGTCCAAGTTCAGTTGCATTCGTTTGCAGTTACGATCATGCAGTCTTCTGATGCATTTTTAGAACCACTCCAAATTGCTAAAGGAATATAAAATCCTGAATATCCATTTTTATGACAGCAAATTAACATACAAGGCGTCGGATTGCAGTATGACGAGAGGGAAACTTTAATATATTTTTATGAAAGGCGTTTTGGCGCGAAACGTGAATGATTAATGGCCCGACCCTTCACCCGGGATTCGCTTCCGTCCGAGCTAATTCCGGAAAGTTTTCGCTGAAATGCTCCGTTTTTTTTTATTAATTAAGCCATCTGCTCTATATAAAACTCACTAAGAACCGAGTAATATTTCCAAATTGTTCTAATTAACTTTATATACGCTGAATTTTCTTAACAATCCTAATTTTAGGTAACTACTGTCCATTACCCGAAAAAGAAAAAGAGTTTTTTTCTTAAATCGTGTTTCTTTTTTCGTAGTGCATATATCTTTACTGAAATTATTCACGAGGACTAGCTTTTTATAAATGAACTAGCGGTCCTGTCTCCGCACCACGTTTAGTTTTAACATTTTGACACCAAAATATTTAAAACTTATAGCGTAACATACACATGTTATACTATAAGTAAAAACTTCAAACCACTTAACTAAAATTCATTTAAATTTTTCTTTTATTTTAATTTTGTAGGTTTATCTAAGATCTCGGTGGTAGGCCACATCGGCTGCCGGCAGAAGTTACCACCCACCAGACAAAGTCTTGCCGCCAAGCAATTCGTCGTGTTCCGGCATGATGTCTGGTGAAGCCGTACGGAGGACGAGTCTGAGCAGTTGTGTTGCGATGTGTGCCGGGTACGATGCGTCAAATGTTGTTGTGTCGGGAGTTTGGTCGTAGAGGGTCTCCACATCAATCTCCCTCTGGCGCAGCATCGTTGGTCGTGTTGTTAGGTTTAACATTGCACCACCTCGCTCAACTGCCGTCTTCCTTCCTATTCACTCAGTTTTTTAAGTGAATGGGTTTAATAAACTAGCGCGCTTTACCATCAACGATCGCATCACTGCTTACCATCAGGCGGGATTGCGGTCAAGCGCTAGTTTATAAATATTAAAAAAAAAAAGATTGCATTGATAGTTGGTCAGCATCTGATTTAAAATACATACATCTGCAAAAATTTGTTTAATGGCGGTGGAAGTTCAAGAGTAGTAGTTTGAGATGACAAGCTTGTCCATTTACCTTAAAGTGGGCATAAAATCTCCCTCTCTTGTCTCTCCTTCTTTTGTCCCTACATCTGAAGAAGGGCATTGTATTGGATATCGTAAAAATACGTAACCGGACCAGCACTTTCGGATCCTGAGTAGGCAGGTGCAAACTAGTGTTGCCAACTGTACTATAATATATTGTTTTGTACTGTATTTCGGGTCTGCATACTGTATACTGTTGAAAAAATATATAGTACGTAAAAATACTATATTTTAAACACCGACACATCTAACAAACAAATCCACACCCGCCTTTAAAGTAACTTTCAACTGTTAAGATCGCTAAGTCATATAACCTATTGCGCATGTACCATGTCCTTTGATGAGGTCCGCGAACATACCCGATAGGCGATAGCGTGTATCCGAACGCTTGCATAACGAACTTGTCAATGTCAAATTGACAACGTTAATTTTGACGTCGTCAAACGATATTTTGGCCTGCTTTATTTATCGGCAGAATCGTTTTCAATTAGATGTAGTTATTTCTTTTTTTTTTATTTCTTTCTTCTGAAAAGTTGTAATCCTAAATAAATTAGGTATGGAAAATGGTAGTGATAACGAAAGTGCTTGAAATTCTATTGCGTCGCTAACGCCGATTAAAAAACGAAAAATACCAAAACGACTCCAAAAATATAAACCGGCGTGGGAAAGAGATTATGACTGGATTACTGAAGATCCCCAAAATGTTTATAATGCGAAATGTATACCATGTAACATAACATTTTCTGTGGGGAAAGTGGCATTGGCCAGGTTAGATCTTTTGATTATATTAAATTCTTACATCTTCTATCTGTTGTTTTAAAATCGGCGCTAGAACAACGTAAAAAAAGATTTTTTTTTTTTTGGTTACGAAACCAAAAAAATCTTGAACCATTAGAAGCAAAATCCCTCACAGAAAGTTATGGAATTCAAAAGAATCTTTTGGTATTTCTTTAGACTATCTTAATAAATGGTTTGATATCGGTGAAAGCAATTAGTTATTTAAAATCCAAAAAATAAATTTAAAAAAGGAGGTTTCATTTAATGACTGTAAGACAATATTAGAAGTTCTAAATTTACAAGAAAAATTGAGTATCAAAATGGACGACCTCTACCCTGAAATAACGATATTAAATGAAATCTTTGCTAAAGTAAAAGACTGTAGTGACTTTACTGACAAAACTACAGGCCAGAAATGGCAGCATATTTTAAAAAATACTGAAATTGACTTACCAAATTTATTTAAAGTAATTTCATTACTGCTTTCTATTCCCGCCACTTCGGCATTCACGGAAATTATATTTTCGGTTATGAATTCTAAGTGGTGAGAAGAAAGAAACAGAAGTAGTATATCATAATAAAAAATGAGCTTTTGATTTATATTAATTTAAAAATTGAATGTAACAAAGCATACGACACTTTTATTTTGAACAAAAAACTGTTATGCAAGAAATGCAAAAAAATATAGTTTTTATCAAAATAAATAATTACCAAATATATATTTGTCAATTTTTTTTTTTTTGTTTTTCCCATAAAATACTATTTTTTATGAAATATACTATATTTTTTTACACCTTATTTTGGAAAATACTATATTTCGCTGATGAAATGTTGGCAAAGCAAATAAGTAATATAAAATAATATTAGATCTTACTGAGCGTATTTCAGACCGATAACGTGACTTTATTGGTAGACTAGGGTGCCAAAACTATAAAGATATGAAAATTTGTGTTCGAATGCCAAGCCACATTTACATTTAGAGAGATCTTGCAAAAAGAACTATCTGATCTGTCAGATAAAAAGCTGAATCGTTTCTTTTGAAACTTTTATATTTCATTTAAGACACCTTTTGTATTAAACGCATCCAATCATTCAGAAAGAGTTCAATTCCATATTCATATAATACATCGCAAACAAGTCGAAATTGTCGTAGACACGTCGCTTATCGAAACTGAATCGTATATATGTCGTTTTGTATCACCACAAATACATTCATAAACAAAATTTCAATAGGTACAGTCACGTACATAAATTGTACAAACGCATCGTAACAAATGGGATATCCGATTTATTCCCACCGAAATCGAATCTAACACCAAATTGGATTTTGAATTACGGCAACGAAGAATCAATAATTTTGGATGTAGATATGCAGGAACGGTATTAACTTTATTTGTTTTATGTTTTGTATTTATTACTTTGTGCGAAACGGGGTTTTTGTGTTTGCATATCAATCAAGTGTTATTTATGGCATTATGTATTTATTTGTTGAGTTTTCGAGGGATTTCCGACTTTATTTATAAATATTTGGTATTTGTTTATGGGTGCAATAACAGAAGTCTCATTCATTCATAAACAATCGTGTTCTTTATGAAATGCAGTCGTTGCAAGGAAACGTTTTGTTTTAAAACCTAAATTACCAACACATTGCGATGTGAACGAAAAAATCATTGTTTAATATACATTTAGAATATTTAATTGTACTAAGAAGACACATAACAAAGACAAGCTCACAGTAATAACAACAAAGATGTAAACAGAATTTGAGTAGCCTCCTACTAGACATGTTCAGCAGACAAAGTAAAATGCAAAAAGAATGTACTTCCCGCTCCGTTTTTACATTTTGCATCATGCGGTGTCTAGACAGCGTCGGTTAGCTCTTCAACGCTAAGTTCCCAACAAAATTAATATTTCTTTCAAAGCCGCTGGCGAGCTGATAAATGAGCTGTTTATCAAACATCTCCTTCCGAGTAATCACATTGAAATCTGCGCATAATGGCTAACTGCCGCTACCCAGCTGCTGTTTAGCTGTGAAATTGTCTAAATTGTATCCCACGGGCACAAATCTCATCTGAGTTTGAACTGGATCTTTCGAATTTCAATAAGGATAAAACGCGTTTAATAGCCTTGCCTGGACTGCGTGTAATTGAATAATGTCTGTTGTCTTCACTTCAATCGGTTGAAGATTAATCTGTTCGCCTGTCCTGTCTTACTTCTTCTGGTGTTGATAGTCAAATTAGTATGGTCTCACATAATTATAGGGCGTTAAGTAAAAGCCGTTCACACACACTGCTTCGTGAACTAAGCTCTATAAAAAGCGCCAATTTTCACGCATATAATCCTTTTCACATATACTCCCTGTACTTTGTTAGCCAGTCTACAAGTGAACTGTGAATGTGTGAAAAGGGCCTTAAGGTTTGATGTTAGACGCCAGATGGTCACCAAAGATTAGCTTTAACGATTTAGTCCTAAACCGTCCCTTAGGAAGCTTAGGAGTAAATACACATTCGTTTCTTGGGAGCCAATTCACACATTTTAACAAGTGATTGTTGATTGTGGGTTTACTGAGAAGTTTATGTTTATTAAACCATATCTAACAGTCATGAAAAAATTCTCTTCAGAACTAATTATGAATATGAATTGTTAATATAAGAGTTATTAAGATAAGAATAAGATGAAATTAAATAATATATATACATTATTGGAAATCCAACTAACCTACATGAAAAGTATTATGACAAAGTTTTCCAATTACAGAAGAAAATTAAAGCAAATCATTTAAAATTCCATTCTTTTCTTGCAAGAGCGTAATACATATTCGTAGGCGTATTCTTTGAAAAGTAAATAATAGCTGCTAGTTATGATAATGTTGGCGCGGAAGGAACAAGATCGCTCCGGGAAATGAACGCCATTCTTCAAGCGCTCGCCGCGGTGATTGGCGCCTCGAGTTTCCCTTCACCTATTTACGTATTGAATGTGAAAAATTGAGTATTTATCTTGTTGGTTTTTGTATGGAAATAATGAATGTTTGTTGCTAAATATAGGACAGTTAACGTTCATGTTCACTTAGAAATTTTCTTGAAAATGTTTGTTCTAAATTCATTGTTGGTAGTGGGATTGAAGAGACTATTGTGTCCGACGTAATAACATTTTGATCATTATGATACCCATACAAAAAACCATACCTACCTATTTATAATAACCTGTATTAAATTAGAATCACTACATAGTGTCGTTAAAAGTCAGTATAAAAGTTTTGACAAAATGTAAAAATCCTATAGAGTTTTAAGGTAAGTCTTAAAATTCAAAATCGGTTTTAAAAACTAAGTTTGGCTTGAAGAGATATCGTAAAAGTCAGTATAATACCCAGGTGGAGCGAATATCAACGGTAAAGCACAAGATGCCTTGACAGAATTGGAAATTTAAACATTGTTGGAAAATGTCTAGACGCAAAAAATTGCTCCCTACTCTTTTGGCGCCCAATTGCACTATCTACGCTCGATATCGCTTCTAATAGTCGATTTGCTTAAAAAAAAGGCACTAGAAAGAGTAAAATAAAAAGCGCTTGGGAAGTCGATAAGACCACTGTGAGCCCTCGTTATCTTGGGTCATAAATTACCCCAACACCCTCGGGGGTTCAGGTAGGTGCCTCCCGGGCAGGATCCTTCGAAACGCTATGAGGATTCCGGGAAATGAAGTGACTACGTGATCCAATTGCGATTTTAGGTGCATTCGATTTATGTGTGTTTTAGTAGACACGCGAGTTCTTCAGACATTTGATAGGTCGTTTCTTTTGACGACTCCATAATATAAGTAAGGTGAATAAAACGTTCCTGTACGAACAAATAGGAATAAATACAAATAGGATCGGACAACTTAAAAAAGAAAAAACCGAAAGAGTCAGAATCGATTAATCAGCGATTCAATTCTGTAACGTTAGATTACGGTTAGAATGGTAATAAAGATCGGTTTTATAGGACTTATTTCTCGTTCCCAAATGTCAAATTAGCACAATTTCAATGTACGGACGACAGCAGGTTAAGTTTCCCGAAACTGTCATATATTCCCAATCAACCTTAAACCTTAATGCTTTAGAGATAAAGTTGAAAATGTAATATAGAAATCTGACAGATTAAAGTAGCTTGATGTTCTGTCGTCTGTACTTTGAAGTTTCGTTATGGCACGTAGTAGATTAATCACTTTTGATAACAGACCGCGATTTCCAAGTTTTAAACGGTAATTAGAGAACAAGTTAAAGTTTTATTTTCACTGATTCTTTAGTAATAATAGAACTGAGTTTTTATTAAATCATTATCATCATCATCAACCTTTTTTTTTTATCGTCCCTCTGCTGGGCACAGGTCTCCTCTCATACAGAGAAGGATTGAGCGTAATGACCACGCTTGCTCAATGCGTGTTGGCGATTTCAGACTTATAAAGTCCAGGTTTCCTCAAGATGTTTTCCTTCACCTTCAGTCCATGGTGTCCAAGATATACTTAGAAAGTACATATAACTTTATAAAAGTTACATTGGTACTTGTCTGACCTGGAATCGAACCCGCGCACTCATACTTGAGAGGCTGGTGTTTTAACCACTAGGCCACCACGACTTTTTTATTAAATACATTCTTAATATGTAAGTTTACTAAGCGTATGTAAGAAATACTGATCATCTATAATAGGTACTCTGACTTCACCAGTATTCCATCCATATATATTGGTTGCTTAGTAAGTTCATAAGTTGTGGTAATATGTATAAGTTGAGTCCTGACCGCAGCTTGGACTCTTTTTGATACCTTTGGGTTTTTTTGAAGTGAAAACGAAAAAGTGACAGTGCAATTTTACATTGGTCTCAGTATCCACCATACATATAGCACTACGTGTTAATGGCACACATGCTTTTTATATTTTTAAATGATTTTATACTTTTATATTTAAAAATATTATTTATACGTATATACAATGAAATAAAGGAAATAATAATTTATTTATTCAGACTACAACTGCGGTCGATTGTGTTAGTAACAATCTTACTTAACTATGAACTAATGAGCATAGATGTATTGAAACTTATACCTCTATGGTAATATATGAGATGGATTTTTGGCCCCCACATCAAAGTTATCAGCCCGCGCGTCGGCAAACATCGATACTGTAGAAGCATGGTAGTCGCATCCTGAACGCACTGTTGTGTCGGATATAGCTTTGGGTATATCTGAACCCCCAAGTACAATACCCCTTTATTAAGGCTATTTTAAAAGCGACTATACATACATGGAGAGGACCAGCGAGATAACATACTTGCCAATTTACGACTCTCTTTAATTAACATTTAAGTTATTTAATGGCTCACTAAGCCCCCTGGTTATACTTACATGGGAAGAAAATGTCCTCCATTCTTATCTGTCTCCAATATAAATTAGACCCGATTTAAACTCTACTTAAACTTTACGTTTCAACAGAGACAAAGCTCGCGTCAACTATTACATCACGAAACAATGTGCGGAAGTAGGATTACGATTAAAGTTAGACAATAAATCCAGCAGTTCCGACATCCGCCCGCAACCGCATGTGACAGCCTAATACATATTGATACAATATTGGTGGAAGCGATCCAAACACTTTCTATTTCTGCACTTTCATAACAGTACCAATCATCCTTCTTTTCTAGACAATAAGGTTGAGTTTCTAGTAGTAGTAGGCCCGTATAACTGTATCAATAATTTTGTTTAGTATCAGTTTTGACAAATATCTGCAGGTGACGGGTGTGCGGATCCCGGCACGGATGCCTTTAACATATTGCTTTGATAGCGGGTTCTGTACATATACTGACGTCATAAATTATAGGAATTGGAATGAAGAAAGTGGTCAGCTATTTATATCAGGGGATTTTGTAAAGGGAAGCGAATTTGAAGAGGACCCTTTTTTGGCTTAAGTGTTTGGGTTAAAACTCGGAGTGTATAGTTGCACTCAAAAGGTACATTTCCGACACTGACCAGTGATTTAGCCTGGATTTTTCATTTATTTTTTTACATTCACCGTTTGCCTATCAGAGATACTTCTCTGATAGGCAGACGGTGAATGTATAGATATATACTATTATTGAGATGCACCCGGTTAGACCGGGAGATAAAGTCAACGCGGTTGGGAAAAGCCTAGACAGATAATGTTGATGATTAAGTACTGTTCTAAGACTAAATCACAGAAATATTATATTATGTATAAAAACTGCTCACAGATAGTACTTCTGTTGCCGCCAATTTAGACAGTCATTAACATTAATAAGCCAATTACTGAAATGAGTGAGGCGAAAATTTCTCCCTTCATTTCCCTCCCTGTAAGGGCGTTCTCGTCGAGACACCATTTATTTTTACGCTCCTAATGAGAACTGACAATCGCTAAAAGAAATGTCTGGTATTGATCCCATTTAGAAATTAAGCAAGCGAGAAATATGAAAGCATCTTTTTCGATAAATTTAGTTCTGAATCAATAGTTGAGTTAAAGCTTTTAGCTGATTGAAATAATAAGTAGACTAGCTTTGTTTTTGTTGGAAACAAAAAGAATAACACTTAGTAAAATTAGAGGTGGAAAGATTTTTTTATTATGATAACAAAGTTAAATCCGAAAGTTATTTACGAGACTGAGAAACTTAAATACAATTAAGAACTTCAAACTTTGCTTCTTATTTTTTCTAAGGAAGTTTATTTCTAAAAAGGTTGTATTTACAAAAGGTTATAAATGTTGATTTATTTATCATAATTCCAATACCCTACTTTTTATTGGGCTTATACCTTAGCAGTGCGGTGGTGAACTGCCAGTAGGTCGACGGCCTGACAGATAAACACTTACGATTTAATACTAAGATAACCTGATATAGGCACGTTTTTGGTTGTGTAATGTATAGCAAAAATTAAAAAAAAAAATTGTCCCCCAATGGGAGCCTTTTAGTGATAGAATTCATCAACCAATTTTTACTGAGCCGAAAATCCAAACAAACCCGTCCAAAATAAAAATTTAGGCAATCATACCAAAATATTGTCGTCCATATTCCAAAGAAAATGTCATAAATAATTTGTTACAGAGATTGCCCACATAGCCCAAGTCAACGTGTTACGCGTGACACCGGTCGAAAATGATTGGATTACCGCTCTGATCAAATTAGGAATGTCTTGTATTTTCCGCTTCCCTAGGTTGCGTATCGAATTTGAGGGCAATCTCTGGTAGCCGTTTCGATTGCTAGTAATTGAGTAATATTAGGGTAAAGAGGGTAAAGTTAAAAAGGACTGTGTGTGGTGTGGAATGTCGGGTTTGTAAACGAATTTGTGGAACCTAAACAAGATTTAAATTTCATTAAAGTCAAAACACCTACATTGACACTTATGAAATAACAAACTAGCCTTACAACCTACAGGGTTGCGGGTTGGCTAAAAAAGAAAGCGTGGCTTTGGTGCACAGGCAAGTGAAGGAACTCAGGTGGGTTTAGTCAGTGAAAATCTATCACGACCTTCCGCCCCACCCAGAGCAGGAGAGGTCATTTGATGATTTCCCAACCAGAACTAAAAAAAAAGCTTTACAAGCTAGGTATCCAAGGTATGAAAATCAAAAAAATAATTAGTCCGTCTTATATATAATAAAAAAAAAATTAAGACAAGTGATTCTTTATTTTGTCGAAATTACCAAAAACTATTGAGATATAACGTATTAAAGTTACGGAGTGGGGGCTAATTACATAAAGCCATGGTAGATTTTGTACCACGGCGTGACGTCATGCGACATTTCAAATCAATATATCTTCCGAAGTATTTGAATGAATGAAAAAATAAAAAATACGTGTTCAATATTTTTTATAAACCTATCTGGTGGACATTTAATTATTTTTTAGGATACAACCTCCCGTTCTTCTCCACAGGTCATAACCCTGTGGATAAGAACGGAACGGACGGAGTGGGTGGTGTGTGGACCTGTGGAGAAGAACGGGCAAGATTCACGAAGAACATTCACGATTTTAAAAATAAATTAGCTTTTAAAATGTTTTCCAATTGCAGTGTTAACAGGTATGGGAGAACTGTGTGAGCATGTCAACAAGTACCAGGTACAATATTTCACAAAATAGTCATCAATATTAATTAGATTTACAGACTGGATGGGAAATACAGAGGGCAGGGCGATAAGACCTCTGTCCAGCACTGAATTAAGATAAGCTGAGTTAATAAAGAGTCAAATTTACTTCTCATACACTCTTCTTCTTCTTCAGTATAGACATCTATAGAGATGTCCACTGCTGGACAAAGGCCTCCCTCAAGGCTCTCCACGACGACCGATCCTGTGCTGCCCGCATCAATCGGCTTCGCGCGACCTTCACCAGGTCATCGGTCCTGTCCAGCTGCTGATAGCTGTTGACTGTGTCGCTGGAGAGACTGTAGCACCACCCAAGTCTCGATCGAATCGAAGGCCTTCTCATAGTCCACAAACGCCAAGCATAGCGGTTTGTTATACTCCTCGGAATTCTGTATAACTCGCCGCAGAGTTTGTCGCGTTTGTGGTCTATGGTGCTAAAGTCTTTTCGGAAGCCTGCTTGTTCGGGAAGCTGGAAGTCGTCGAACCTGCAAGTGAGACGATTGGTGATGATCCTAGAAAACAGCATTTAGACGTGGCTCAGGAGGGATATCGGTTTGTAAAAAAAATACCGCCCCGCTCCTGATACCACACACCAGTCTCACACACTCATTTATCATTAAAATAAGCAACAGCAATCAAAGGAATGTAACAGCCCACCAATCCTGTAAAAAAAATCAGCACGAAAAGTTCGATAAAGAGAGTTAGTTGTTTAGAGCGAGCTGTCAATAGGGCCAATCCTTTACTATAAGTTAGAAAGACAGATTAGTCCTTACTCACTTCCAACTAATTTATTCATAGTCAGATATTTCAGAATCGCACTGCGGAATCTACAGAAAATAATTGCTTATCGAACAAAGCCACCCGAAGTCGTAATAAACCCTTTAAAATTCATAATCAGGCTCTAGACATAAAGCAACTCTACCTACAATCAGAATCAAGACTAACTCTAAAACGCATAAAGTAACTATCTAATCGACAACTTAAAGGCATAAATATTTAAAGACACGATTATTTAAAGCCATAATTAATTCAAGGTAGCGTTCAGACGTCCTACCTGGTTGTGGTTCCTGTACCCTCAATTTTAGTGCCCTATAATATATGGGCCGTAAACCACACTTATCACAACGCACACAAATGCGTCCATAAAATGTGTACTATTACGTTGATACCGTTAAAGTTATGTGCAAGGAAGTTTGTACGTGTTGCTTGGAATTTTAACTTGAAGTCTTTAATTTTTGACATTAATACCAATTAAAAAAAAAAAGATACTAAAGGGGAGACTGTGAAATTTACCAAAACTCACAGAATCCAACAGTTACAGTTACATTATAGGCTAATTATCAGTCAACATTTCAGCCGAAAGACGTCCACTGCTGGACATAGATCTCCACGACGACAGGTCCGGCGCCTCCCGCATCCAGCGATTTCTTGCGACTTTCACCAGGTCGTCGGTCTACCTTGTTGGTGATACCAACTCACGCTGCGTCTTCCGGTGTGTGGTCGGCATTTGGCAGTCACACTAGCAATTATACTTATACTTAAAGCTTTTGTTTATAAATTGTAGCATTTATTCTTATAAACTAGTGTGATTAATTTATTGACTCTAGCAAGCAGTTCTTAGTACACGCAAAACCTTTTAAAAATGCAAATTAAATAAATTCTTAAAGCACTTTCTAACACGACAACTCTAAACGACAACCTACTCAAAAGTTATGAGATTCTAACCGACACAAAACGGTGTGTCTAGATAAAATATCATAAGTGAGCCCGCCACAAAAAGTTAGTCCTATAATAAACTTCTATTATAAAGAGCGTCTTGGACTAATTTACGACGAGGTCCATGCAGCCCCACCCTCACTAATCCATACTTATTAAGGATAATGGGGAACCGATGAACAACTTTTCGTCCTTTATCTGGACCCATAAATATCGGCTATCACGCGTCGCCGGTAGCCAGAGGTGTCGAAAGTGCAATTTTACGGGCCTTTTACTTATTACATTCTCGTGTAATAATTTTAAGGCGTAAGTGACAGTAAAATATTTGATTAATCTGAGAATTGACACATACTGAGATTTCGTTGCATAGTTTTCGATTTTAGGGTTACAATAATTTCAAATACTGCATTTTTTTAGCAACTAGTGTTGTAACAAAAGTTGTTACGTTTTACGGAAGCATCCTTAATACAGTATTCGACTGACACGCGACGGTGTTTTTACGTAACACATTTTCAGTAGCAATGGGTTCCTTTTTGACAGTTCAACAACATTCATTGAGTTATTTTCGTTATTGAACAGACACATTTTTCGAACATATGTAGCAATGGATTAGCAAAATGGTTCAAATTGATAATAATAATATATTACACAATTATGGTGAGGGTTTATACGGCGGTTCCCTTTATACGGCACTGAGCGCGAGACACGTCCCAATATGTATTGTTCTATGTTACTTTGTTGTTTCTCATTACTATTATATGTTATTTTTAGTTGTTTAAAAGTTCACTTACTTTGTTTTTAAGGCATTGTTACCAATTCTTTGAGTCCTAAAAGTACAAAATAAGAAGTACACAATGTAGAAATTTTTGTCTTGTAATATATTGGATAAGAAAGTTAAGTGAATACGTGTAAGGTATTGCTTGTTTTATTGGCAATAAAACAGGCAATACCTTCATATTGCGAAATATTTTATGAGAAAAAATATAAAGGGAGTGCCAGATGATGCGTGAATAACATGAGTTGTTTCTTGATAGGCAGGGTTATAATTGCATACCTGATGCCAAATAAAGTGAAAAAGATTGTTATTTTAGAGTGCTTATTTCATATCAAATCTTCAAACTTCATGTTCACTTAAGGAAGTTGAGTAAAAGTAAGTATTATTTGAAAAGCCATCACGCTTAATTGGAATTAAGCTGGACGCATCCGCCGCCTATCAGATGACCAGCTATAGACAGAGAGCGGTAGAAGGAAAGTAGAGAAGCCAGCTTGCCCAGCAGTGGTATACATATATTAACAGTAAATAATAATGATAAATGATCCTAAATAAGTCGTTAATTTAAAATCGTGGTTTACAACTTCCTGGATTTTATCGCAATGTTATTTATTGGTGACGTTTTCCTGATTGTGTTGATGTCAGTTTTATTATCCAAAATTTTTGCTTAATTAATTAAACTAAATAGATTTCACTGCGCGATCGAATCAGGAATGAGGAGATCCGCAGAAGAACGAGAGTAACCGACATAGCCCGAAGAATTGCAACACTAAAGTGGCAGTGGGCTGGACACATTGCCCGTAGGACCGATGCCCGATGGGGCCGACGAGTTCTCGAGTGGCGACCACGTACCGGAAGACGTAGCGTGGGTAGGCCCCCGACAAGGTGGACCGACGACCTGGTGAAGGTCGCGGGAAACCGCTGGATGCGGGAGGCGCAGAACCGGTCGTCGTGGAGAACCTTGGGGGAGGCCTATGTCCAGCAGTGGACGTCTTTCGGCTGAAATGATGATGATGATGATGATGATGATGAAATAGGTTTTATCATAATGCCCCTTAACAAAAAGGTCTACCAAACTATATAATATTGTAAAAATATTTTTACACTCAGTTTCTGAATTGAGAATTTGAAGTTGAGATCTTGTGAAACTCTACTTTATCATTAAGTACTTAAGGTATACAATAAAAGCTTCTAAAATAATAATACTCAAGGAGTCTAGGACCTTTAAGTTTTTTCGCAAAAGTAATTGAATTTTGCAGTGGATAGCAATTGGTTAATGCAACATTGGGTTCTCTGTTATAGAATATCAATCAATCAATCTTTAATCAATTAAATAGGTCAAACAGAAATACTTAAGGACAAAGAAATGTTGAATTTTGCAGACGTTCCCTTTAAGTAATGCTAAAGTAGGGACCCAACTTCAAATTCTTAATTCAAAGTCGGGTGTTATAACGTCCCGTCACTCCTTGGTTCCCACAAGTTTTGAGCAGACGTGAAGTTATAGTATACCTTTATTTCGCGTTTTCTTTCTAGTTAGTTTTAAGATCCATTACAGGGTGCCAGCATACTGTCACTATCCGGGCACACATCCGGATACTAAAAAAATATAAATAGGAAAACCCAATGACACTATGGCCGACCTGAAAATCAATAACAGTAAAAATTTTATCGCAAAAAGTTAGTAGATGAAGTAAACTTAGATTGTGCTATCAATAGTCTCCTATACTTGGGCCAAATTCTATAAAGAAAATCGGTAAACAAGCCGTTGCTAGCCAACGACTTGTTTACACCTAAAAGGGAGATGTTAACAACATTTTGGAAATAGGTGATTTTCATACATTTCATCATCATCATCAACCTTTTATCGTCCCACTGCTGGGCACAGGTCTCCTCTCATACAGAGAAGGATTGAGCGTAATCACCACGCTTGCTTAATGCGGATTGGCGATTTCAGACTTAATTTAAAAGACCAGGTTTCCTCAAGATGTTTTCCTTCACCTTGTAATCAGTCATTGGTGTCCAAGATATACTTACAAAGTGCATATAACTTCAGAAAAGTTACATTGGTACTTGCCTGACCTGGAATCGAACCCGCACACTCATACTTGAGAGGCTGGTGTTTTAACCACTAGGCCACCACGACTTATATACTTTATTTTCATACATGTAATAATCCGAATTTCTAAATGTAAACAGTTTATTTATGTTTAGTTTTTTTTTTTATAATTATAAACTAGCGCTTGATTGCAATCCCGCCTGATGGTAACCAGCGATGCAATCGTTGATCGTAAAGCGCGCTAGTCTATTAAACCTATTCACTCCAACGACATATCAGTTGGGATCATAGGGATACGCGGTATCAAACAAACTTCTCCGTTTGATTTACCAGTTAAGATCGTAGCTTAAATTAAATTTGGCAATAATTTTTACACTGCCAATCTGGTGCAATCACACAGTTTTGGTGGATTATAAAATTACAAAGAAAGTGGCATTGGTTTTTATAAATATAGATGAGATGAATGTCCACCGAACCGCTCGACTGATTCTGTTCAAACTTCACCCAAACCATCTACTAATAAAATAGAATAGAATACTCTTTATTATATTTGTGTACCTAGATTACAGAACATAAATATAAATATTTTACAAAGGGTGACACAATGGGCGGTCTTATCGCTAAGAGCGATCTTTTACAGACAACCTTTAATTAATTAGTCAAACCTTTAATTATAATTAGTCAAAAGAAAGCCTAAACATTTAGTTTAGATAGGTAAGTACGTTCTTGAGTTATAAAATTACAAAGAAAGTGGCATTGATTTTTATATACATAGATGAGATTATGGTCCACCGTTCATTAAATTCATTTGTTACAAAAAATGTGATAAATGAAGAACCGCTCGACGGATTCTGTTCAAACTTCATATAAACCATCTACTAATTAGTCAAAACAAAGCCTGAATATTTGTTTTGGATAAGTGCATCCGTTCTTGAGTTATAAAACCACAAAGAAAGTGGCATTGTTTTTTATTTATTTATTTATTTTATTATTTATGTACACACAATAAAATACATAAAGATACGACAAAATTATGATCTGAGTTCAAAGGTGCTGCTTATTTCTTAAGAAATTTCTTCCAGCAGACCTGCGCAAGGAGAGGTAAAACAGAAATGTAGACAATAGTGTGTAAGAACAAGGAGGAAATAAAATATGAATATGATAACTATTAAAGTAATAATATTAAATATACCTTAACATATAAACCTAAAATAATTATATAAGCCAAACCAATAAAACCAAAAATAAGTATCCTACTTAAATAAATACATAATACTAAAATATATAAATATGTATAAATAATAAACAAATTCTCACAATATAGAGGAAAGGTAATGCTCTTTTAATCGACGTTTAAAATTAGAAATAATGTTTAAATCACAAATTTTAAACGGGAGTGAGTTCCACAATCTTACAGCATGTACAGAGAAGGAATAGGTATAGTAAATCGTTTTATGAGGATGAGATTTAAGGATGGATCTTAGGTGTGATCTGCGTCGCTAGAGCGTGCGTAAGAAAAACGCTCACGCAGGTAGGAAGGATAGATATAAGATATATAGTACACCTTATAACAAAACATGGATTTTATTTACTTCTGGTTTAAACCGCCTAAATGGTTATTGTATTATGTACCTTACTCTTATAGAAATGCAGTTCTTTATATAAAAATAACAGCTTAGTTCGGCACTAAGTTGTAACTTTGACTTAACCTCAATAAGGTTCAAAATACAAACACTGACTCAAAGGTCTAAGTCTAGAACTGAAGTTAGATTTCTTTTTGTAATAAGGGGGAAAGAGACCACAACTAATCTTAACTACTAATTTCCCAAAGCCGAGGCTATCTAAGATTCCTACAATATAATAAATAGCAAAATCCCGTTGGACCGTTAAAGCAATCCTTAAGCGAAGTTCATGTTCGACCACCAATACCAATCCACTTCGTCTTAGTAGAGCTTGGCTCCGTTCATTACACAAGGGAGATACTTCCCGTACCTACATAACATAGGTATGTGCACTGCTCCCTGAATTTAACACAGGATTATTACGTACTTCCTATTTCCTGCAGAAAAGGGGGGAGGGGATTATAAAGCTAGATAGAATAAAAGTGGTTTCACTACGGCTGGATGGGAATATGACACACGTGGTTAAGCTCAATAACTTAACCGCTATGTCAGCCGTGCCGTGCTGCGCTGCGTGTAGCGAGGTGTTTTGCACGTAACAAATAATTGTATGACTTACAAGAAGTTTCTAATAATAATCTATCTATCGAAAAATTGTAGCTCATCGTTTCTTGATACGTCCGGACTGTAGAAGGAACTCAATGATGACAAAAGGGTAGCTTCATTACTTTTTCTCTTTAGACAAAGTTATCTTAACTCAACTTTCTTTCTATTAGAAAGATTAGAAGTGTATTTTAAAATATAATGCAACTGAGATTGGCACAAATATGGAAGTATAACCAATTTAAATTCGCTTCAAATTTTCGATAATACAAGTCAAATAATCCAAACTTACTTCCTTGTCCAATTCACCGGGCCCAACCATCTTTATGATGCATTATGTGCGCAAACAACATCATAACACATAGGATGAATAGCCGACGATCTTTCACCGTAGTCAGCCTGATATAAGGCTGAATCACAAACTAGATGAATACAGAAGGTCAGAATCATACGAGTTAAAACAGGTGCATGCACGTACGATCAGGCGAAAGCGTCAGCGTAACTCACGAAATTCAAACATTTTACATTTTTTTTTTAATTTCTCAGGTCAGATATAATTGTACATATATTGATCAAAATATGATTCCCAATCATAACATAATACGTATTTACAGAAATAAAATCAATACTATGCATCATCATTATCAACCTTTTATCGTCCCACTGCTGGGCACAGGTCTCCTCTCATACAGAGAAGGATTGAGCGTAATCACCACGCTTGCTCAATGCGGGTAGGCGATTTCAGACTTAAAGTCCAGGTTTCCTCAAGATCTTTTCTTTCACCTTTTAATCAAACATTGATGTCCAAGATATATTTAGAAAGCACATATACCTAACTTTGAAAATTTACATTGGTACTTGCCTGACCTGGAATCGAACCCGCACACTCATACTTGAGAGGCTGGTGTTTTAACCACTAGGCCACCACGACTTACTATACTACGCATAACCAGCCTATTATGTTGCCAGTCCTGGGTCACAGGCCTTCTGTCGATGAGATTGAGTGAGCCGAAATCTACCACGTAGGTTGTTGGAGCCCTCAAAACTCCTACAATTGGTCTAACTGCAATGCTTCGATATCGCCTTCGGGTTGTGGAGGTCAGACGGCAGTCGCTTCATGGAAAATATCGAAGTTTAGCCAAAATGAGCAATTAGACTGGTAAAGCGGACCTTAGACTCCAAAGCTGAAAAGCTTTGGATACGACTAGGATTAATGCTGAAATGAAGAAGAAGACTGTTTTATAAATTGATGACAACTGAGGCCAATTATAAATCTAAGAGTTGTATATATGATTCTAATTCTATAAACGGTGGTAGGCTAAGGCCTGAAGTTACCACCCACCAGACAAAGTCTTGCCGCCAAGCGATTCGTCGTGGTCCGGCATGACGTCTGGTGAAGTCGTACGGAGGACGGGTCTGAGCATTTGTGTTGCGATGTGTGCCGGGTACGATGCGCCAAATGTTGCTGTGTCGGGAGTTTGGTCTTGGAGGGTCTCCAGATCAATCTCCCTCTGGCGCAGCATTGGTGGTCGTGTTGTTGGGTTGGGTTTAACATAACATCACCTCGCTCAACTGCCGTTTTTCTTCCTATTCAGTTTTTCCTTTCCTTTCAGTTCCTATTTCATCTCTACTTACCATCATGGTAACAAAGAAAATATCAAAAAATAAATGCATTAAAACATGATTATCACTGGCTGCTTTATCACATTTCCACTTAAAACTAATAAGTAAATATGCCAGCAGAAACTCGCATGTGTGCTTCCACTCGCTATTCATCATGTCCCGGAATTAACACACACCACTAAATATGCTAATTATAATATTATATTACACTCCTAATAAATACACTGCCTTTTTATTAAATTCATATACAATAAAACGTTATACCTTACGTACATAAAGGGTGTATCTGACATCGACGCACAAACGAGTACCATGGATCCAGATATGATTCTGAACCCTCCCAGTGGAGGAATTTTACGTCGGCATTTTCATGATTTAAAAAAAAAATAGTTTTTTTCACTTTAGGCTGTTCACAATTGCTATACTTTTATAATCCAATAAGTTTTTGAAGTAAAAATTAATTAATTAGCTAATTACACAAAAAACGCAATGAAAAAAAAACTTTAAAAACTATCTTATCAGCTGATTTAATAGGGTTCACATCAGGGATCAACGTCATACCTACAATCCCGCACGGCGACACGCTTGCAACGTTCAAAAGCTGAGCCGACACTTTTTCTTAAATACTATGAATACTGTAACCATTCATTAACAACATAAATAACTATCATAATTTTATTAGTGGCATGCGGTCTAGCCTTTTCGCGAAGTTTGCGTTACGATATCAGATACACCCTGTATATTAATCATACTGAATGAAAACTATGTACCCACACAGTCGCACACGCATTAGGGTCTAACGAAGTAAGTACTTCATCCATTTCGATTTGTTTCGACTATAATACAGTGAAAATATGATCCACATTAAAATTGGCAGAAATTTATTCAGTAAATGATTCTGAACAAATTACCTTCATATTGTACAATAATTCAGTTATATACTGTATACGCGTACGCTCACTCGTTCTATGGACCTGACCTTCTGTGCCTATAATCTGATATAAAGCTGAGTCGCAATGAGGATACACGAGACATATTGTCTCTCCCTCGCCCTGGGAGGATTGGGCCACTAATAGCAAAATAGTGTCACCCCCAAGCTTGTCACTTATCATTTGCAACGCTAATGGAATATTTATAACTACCTTATTATAGAGGCTTTTGTTAATGTGTTGATGGTGTTAGATTTTGTATTATTTATAAACCTTGACGTTGATCTTGAGTACCTTCAATTGACGCTAATTAGTATCGATATACGAAACTCTGAACAGTAATTATGCTTATGGCACAATTTAAAAAAAAATACGAGTGTGCTTATGACCACACGACTGAAGTGAAACTTCTTTCGCTCCATCTGTATGTATAATTATATATATGTATATATGTGTGTACAATATATACATGTATACACATATACATATATTAATTTTCTATAAATATTTAAATTTATTTCATGGTTTCATTGGTAAATTAATATTTTTGCATAGATCTTCTATTTTTATAGAAAAAAAAACTCTTTGTAGACCTTGTAGTACCAAGCTCGCGCCACGGGCGGCTCTGTGCTTATATCCCCCACTTAACTTCCGTTCGCCTTGCCCGATCACTTTTCGTAACGCTTACGTCACGCGTTCGCCAGCTTACTCCCCAAGTCAAGCGTGCGTAAAGAAGTTTCACTTCAAAAATAATTATATTTTGTTCTTGTCCTACTAGCAGGGTAATTGCGTAACACAAAGTACACAGCTACATCAATAGCGATGGGTTTCATTTTGACAGTTCAACAACATTCATTACGTTATCTACGTTGTTGAGCAGACACATTTTTCGAAAGTATGGAGCAATGGACTAGCAATATGTTTCGAAATGATTCCGATAAGTAATCGTGTGTTACGCAATTAGGGTGCCGAACGTAATGCAACCAACAAAGTCTAATTGTGGATTCTCCTAGGAGGAGTTCAGTGATATACACACGTATTGGAGAATTCTATATATGTACACAGATTAGGAAACGCCGGCGTGATGACACGCTGACATAAAAATCATGGGAGACTGATCAGAAATATAAACACTCAACAAAGAGTGGCAAGATATGGTAATGATGAAAGCTACTTTTATTCAGCTGTAAGGCAGAGCAGGTTATCAGATAACAATACCACTTCCAGCACCCTAATAGGGACGTTTCCTGGATAAAAAAAAAAAATTCTATTTAGTCCGTCATTCAGATTATAGAAAAATATTGGATACGTATATTTTGTTTTATCATCAATAAAAATTGACAAATATAAAAAGCATCAAAGATCAGGAGTGGTGGCTGGTGACGTCACTCCTCGCTAAAAAGTGTAGCGTGCAGTGACGTCACACGGGTTTTCAACTCACCGTGTCGTCTTCATTTCTTGTTTATATGAAAAAAGAAAAAATACGTGTCTAGTATTTTTTGGAAATCTGACTATTACGTAACCGACTATCACTATCAGTTGGAATCATTACGAACCAAATTGCTAATCCTTTGCTCCATGTGTCCGAAACTGTGTCTGCTCAACAACGTATTATTCAACGTAGTAAAAAAAATCCTACCCCGTGCAGGAGACGAGGCCCGGACAGACCGGGCCAGCACGAGGGTGGGGCCGCGGAAGAATTTAGACTCCCGCGGCCCCACGCGCGCTCCTGATAGAAGACACACCGGGGTGGTTTTAGTCAGTAAAAGTCTGACATACCCCGTCGCCCACCCCAGGGCGGCGGGCAACCTATGAGGATTTCCACGCCGGAAAAAAAAAAAAAAAAAAGGTTCCTGTTGCCCAGTTCCATTATCACGCCTTCCTACCAATCGATTCTGCAAAAATGACAGCGTTAAAAGTTAAGTGCAATGACCTTAGTGTGATCTCTCAATAGAATCAAGGTACTGCTTCACTTTATCCGAAATAACTAACCGTGATAACTTCCAGTAATCATTTTCGGCAGCTAATTAATATCTTCCAGTTACACGGACGCATGGAGACCACCAATTTGCGGACCAGCACATAACGTTTTATTTGATGCGAACAAGCGTTAGTATTTATTATTGTTTACGTAGCACCATGGCCTCCGGGCACAATTCCGTTGAGTTATGGCCTGGTCACCCCCGTGCGGCCGTGCAGGTGGGTAAACCGCAGAAGGTCTCAATTTATTGCTAATTTTATTTGTATAGCGGTTCCTGTAAATTTTATTGTTTTTGCTCCTAAAATATTTCGGTTGGACAAAAACTCTTATGGCAACAAACCACGTACATATTATACTGCAGTTTATCCAGATATTGTTGATCGATAAACTGAAACTGGGGACGCAAAATGGCCGACGGTGTTTTTGGAATTCTTATTAATGCAAATTCAAAATGAGGAATAAGCTGTGTAATTTAATGAAGTCGTGGTGGCCTAGTGGTTAAAACACCAACCTGTCAAGTATGAGTGTGCGGGTTCGATTCCAGGTCAGGCAACTGCCAATTTAACTTTTCTAAAGTTATATGTACTTTCTAAGTGTATATCTTGGACACCAATGACTGAAGGTGAAGGAAAACATCTTGAGGAAACCTGGATTTTAAGTCTGAAATCGCTCAATAATTCTCTGTATGAGAGAAGGCCTGTGCCTAGCAGTGGGACGATAAAAAAGGTTGATGATGATGATGATGATATCATTTAAGGTCCCATAAGACGCAGTCTTGTGGTCGGGGGAAATATTATACCAAACTCGAGAGCAGTTATCATTAATTTTGATATATTGATGAATTTTAGTATAAACTACATTAGTAGGTGTATCTACTAATATATTATCAACACTGGGGACAGTTATGAGGACCATATAGTAGGCAAATCATATTTTCGAGTTCAGTTCCTAAGCTTAGCTAGTTAGCTACGTAATAATCATCAGTTTTCCGTTTCCCAAACAGATAACCCACGCAATAAAAGATCTCCACTCAATGAAAGTTCGTTCAAATCCTACATTATTAACATAGCCAATAACCATCAAAGCGGATGTTCTTGAGATAACAGTCATGTCTTCACAAACATCCGCACTTTATCCCAAGTCATTTGCAACTCCTTTTACCTCTCATTTTCCTCAAACGTTCCTCAAGATTCTCAGTTCACTTAAATGTCGACACAAAGTAATTGTAACCATCAGCTGAAACTACCGAAGAACAATTTTTCTCTCAGACGTCATTCGAATAAAATCCATTATTGGAAATATGCGCGAGTGCTATTTAAAAAGAACGGTATTTGCTTTTACGTTCCCTCTAATTAATTTCCTTGTCGCCTTTGTTTTTTGTCTCGCTCCGAAGTCTTACCTTATTGTTACTATCAGGTAATTTATACACGGGCCTAATGAAAATGTATCTCCGCTATTTATCAAACAGAGTGGCGGTAGACTTTGGCAGCGTTATACCGATGGGAAAAGGTCTCATTTATGGTAACTGTTTCCAAGTTACGCTGACAAAGGGAAAGTGCTCTTTCTTTGTCGAAGGATTTGGGTCATTGGTTATTTCTATTGGGAAAAGCTTCAGGTGGAACGTATGTATTGTTGTTGGGATAAGTTATTTTAGCTTTGTTTTCAATAACACTTTCCAAATCTTATTTTTCGATATCCTCGGTTTAATGTAATCTAAAAGAAACCTTTTCAAGTTTTTCTATAGCAACAATGGAATTAGGCTTGTCTTCTATTACATGGGAATTTTATGATAGCTGGCGAAATGTGAGTGTACACTTCTTCGGTAATACGGCCATAATGTTATATTTGTGTTTTGTCTACCAACAAAACTCGTTTTATATTACCTACTCTTAAACCAAGAACTACCAAATGCAATGTATCCATTTATAGTTCTCATTGTTCTTATGCGTTTCCAAGACTTAATTCATAGCGTCCTTTATATCACAAACACAGGTAAAGCAAGAGATATTACTGTAATAACATCTACAGTGGCTGCATGCTTAAGCAGGGGTCATAAACACAAAAGCCGCGCTTATAGAAAGCATTATTAACCCGGCTTCCTCTAAGAGAAGAGATGTTTGCAGGGATTATTACAAGTCTAGCAATAAAGGGGAGAAACGACACCTGGTAAATATTAAAAGGGGAAAGTATAAAGTGTTATGTTTGTCACCAAACGTGTCCGCAGGTTATGAATTTCTTTATAACTCCGCCTTAAACTGTCAACGGAACGAATAGATTTTCTTCCATCGTATCGTAATTTAGACAATCAAATAAAGGCACAACTTTGTATAAAACTATAGCAAATAAGTAATTAAGTAAATTAATTATAGCAAAAAAATCTGAGTCCCGAGACGGGTGGGGTGATTATTTTTACAGCTAGGAGGGACCAAACTAATGAAGTTCATTTATTACGTCTTATCTAGGACGAGGACAATTTTTGCAAGTTAAAAAGAAATAAAACAACTGAAAGAGAAACCTGCCGTAAACAAGTTTCTTAAAAAATTAACAAAGAAATTCGTACTTTAGCTTAGAAAAACTCTGTGATATCTTACTTAAACACGCCAATTTACAAAAAATGACGAACAATTTCATAATTATTTCAATTTTGATCTCCGCATTCGTCGCGCGCTCCACAATTCTGTATAAATTCACTGAATCACCGCACAGTAGCTAGAAGCAAGGTGAATGAGACGATTACTGCTCACTTCCGAGACGGGATCCCGACTGCAGGATTAGATTGAAATTGAATGGTCTTCTGGAAAATGAGAAATAAAAAGAAAAAAATAAAACAAAAGGCACGTCTTACGAATGAATGCACACTTTTGAGTAACTATTTTCAGAGAATAGCGGAGATTAGAAAAATGCAAACTCATTGAAGTTTTTATACCTTAAAAACATTGAGACGCTTTCGCTACAAAACTTTAATTGGAACAAATGACTGTGCACTCATGGTTTAGATACTTTGTTCAGTTGATTGAATCTGAAAATCTATGCTGAAATTATAAAACTGCAGTCTTCGACTGAAAAAGGATGTTTATCTATATAAAATGTAATACAAATAACTAGTTGTTGCTATATAATATACATATACACAGCATTGTGATGTTTGCAACATTCTAAATGATAGCCATTTAATAACTTAAGATATAAATAATGTTTTTAACGTTTTCTCATCGTGGTTCAAAGTGCCTCCAACATAATTTTATATGCAGACTGTATTCTATAAAAAATTTAAGCACACTTTTTTAATACTTACCATTATGCTGAAGATGGTAACTCATAACACGGACGAATATAGAACAGTTTAATCTGTCGGCTTCCTATGACCATGATTTAAACAGGATACTTTAAAATGCAAATGCATATTTTGTACCAGAATTTCAATCATACGCTAAAGAGGTTTTTGTCCAAATTATAGGTATTCATTGCATTCTTGTTATTATTAAGTCGGATTGTACATCTGCAGGGAGTTAAACAACATAAAAAATACAAACAAAGCGTAAAAAAGTATACATCAGCCTATACGGAACAAATCTTTTTCAGCATATCGATTATAAATCCTATAAGTCCAAAACACCGTAAACCATGGGTACTATACTTGTCTAATACGCGCGTTCTCCATAGCACGTCATAAAGTGGAAATTGCCTTCCTAGTTGAATTCATCCGACGCGCGGGGACTGGGCTCCCTACCCTAATAACATTGCAGTTTCCTGGAAAATTTCAGTGTACCGCGGACCAGTGGGGCGGAATAAAGGCGAGAGCTCGTTTCCGCGGCTTACACCCTACCATGATAATGAAAAACTCAAACTTTTCTACCCAAAGCAAGTTACATTGCGGTATTTGTGTAACTTCTTTGGGAAAGTCACAAGGGAAAACACGCAATGAATACAAAACTAAATTTGAGTCTGGTTTTTCTGAGTATGCATAGTAGGTGATTATAATGTTCTCGCAGTGATCTAGGTGAGGTTTATTCGTAAAACTAACAAAGCTGAGCATGAAAATAGATAAATAAAGTAGGTGCGCATGTTTAATGATATTTTTGGAGATTCGTAGGTTTTAGGCAGACTATATCCGTGAAATAAGTAGTTAGGAACGTTAACAGGAAGTACTAAACTAAGTACATATTATCTGGAAAGTGTGAGAAATTCAGAAATAAAATTCATAAGCCAGTGCCATTGAAATAAATAATGATTTATCTTAGCGTTAATTATACAAAGTAACATTAAACCTAAGTACCATTACCATTTACTTTCATATTATAAGCTTTAAAAAAAAAATATTTTCTCTGTTTTTTGTAATGTGCTTTTTGGTTTTTTTTTTTTTTTTTTTTATTGGGACAAAACCCGCCACACTTTTCCCAACCACTGCAACTCCTGAAAGCCAGAATCAACAGTGGCGACCGCCAGAAAAACGCCGAGCAATGAAGCTCGACGAGTCCCGGAGAAACGATTCAACTGTCTTGGGTCCCGCAACGAAATTAATCAGAAAAGAATAGCGGAGGAGTAAGAAAAAAGATATTTTTCCACTTCCCTCCATAACAAGCAGGAGACAGAACAGAACTAGGCCAATCGGCACAAAGGGACATTATTGCAACTGGGAGAAGCCCAGATTGCCAAACACCACGGAATAAAATTTGATTAAGTTAATGGGTCCTAAGTAGATATTAGCTGTTACAATTGATTCCAATAATAGGTATGGCAAAAGCGCCTGAACGCACGGAAATTGGTTCTAGTTTCTACAAGGTCCGTATAATAAACGACTCCGGATGTAACTTGTACACTATCCAACATAATATTGCGTTCATTCTGCCAAAGAACACACTCCCACAAGATGTGATGTGCGGACTGTTCAAATTCACAGTTCGATGTAGAACACTGACACAAAGGGGAAGGAACAAGTTTAAAAGAATACAGTTTACTTTTAAAGTTGCCATGACCTGTGAGAAATTGGGCAACGCAGTGGTCAACCTCCAGCCATGTCCTAGCCAGCCGATCGCCAACGGATGGAAAGAATAGATGGAGGTGCCGGCCCTTGATGGAATTATCCCACCTACTTTGCCATTCGGATAAGAGGTCCTCCCAGACATCAGTCTGGGGTTTAAATAATCTAGAGATTTTATTAAAGTCGCGTTGTGTAACAAAATTAGTGTCCATGGCCTCCCCCCTCGCGGAGTAGTACATTGAAGCACGTCGCTGTACCTCAAGGTCGACTGGAAGTACACCTGCCAGTACCGGTAAGGCTTCAGTACTGACCGTTCTATACGCCTTGCATAAAAATATCAATGCCAAACGTTGGCTTTGAAGCAGTTTACGTCGTGCCGCCCCTATGCTGGCCCTATCGGCCCAAACAGGTGCACCGTAGCACATACATCCTAAGTAGGTAGCTCCATATATAGTTTTTAAAGTTAGGAATGATAGACCCCAAGTTGCTTTGGATATTCTAGTTAGGGCATAAAAGTTCCTTTTAGCTTTTTCACCAACTATTTTTATATGTTCTATAAATGAAAAATTCCTTTCTAAGATCATACCAAGGTAGCATACGGATTGCTGTTTTTTAATGGGAACGTTATTAAATTTAATAGTAGGCGATGATTTAAGATTACCTTTTAGTAGAAGTTGATAGGTTTTATATGGCGCAAACGCTAGGCGGTTACGATCACCCCACTGAGATATTAAATTTAGGCAAGTATTGGCCAAGTTCTCAAGTCCAGCTCGGGTACTTGACTGAATGAGCAGTAGGCCATCGTCCGCGTAACCAGTAAGTGAACAGCCGCAAGGAAGCGGGATCGCGAGGAAGTCATCAAAACCCAAATTCCATAAATAAGGACCGACAACTGAACCCTGAGGACATCCCATGGTTATTGTTTTAGTACTAGAAAAATGACCGAGCTTAAGTACCGCGGAACCGTTTATAAAGTAAGAGTAAACGAGATTATATATGTTTTTATAGCAACCGCGGGTTTTTAATTTTAACAACAGCATAGGCCACCAGGCGTTATCAAAAGCCCCAGAAATATCCAGGAAGATCCCAATTACGTACTTGTTTTCGGATTGGTTAACGGTTCTTCTGACAGAAAGCGCCGCGTCGACTGTAGATTTACCTATGGTGAAGCCATACTGATTATTATGGAATTTTGGACCGTTCGGTAGTAAACGTGGAACGATGAGGCGCTCAAGAAGTTTACCCAAAGATGGTAGAAGTGTGATAGGACGATATGACTTCGGATCATCCGGTGGTTTGTCACCACACTTTGGTATTATTCGTATGAAACCGCGTCGCCATTTACGAGGAAAAACGCCTTCAGCAATGCATCGGTTGTATACAGTTAAGATGGCATCACCCGCTGTTTTACACGCTTCTTTAATCATCCTATTAGATATTTTATCTTCACCTGATGATTTGTTGACCGGTAGTTTTCTAACAATATTTATAAATTCGTCATTAGATGGTACGTCTGACATTGGTGATTCAGGTGGCACAGGAGCCCACGCTCTAATCTGTTGGTGGTAGTCGCTATCGTTAGCCGGTGAATCATCAGGGATAAGTGTATTGATTAGCACTTCTGTTGTTTCCTCTATGCCTGTGGTATGCTTATCGTTGACTTTAATGTTTTGAACGTATGCAAGGTCGACCGATCTGTTAGCTTTAAATTCGTGATATAAGGGAGACCACGGACCCTCCCTGTCAAGTTTATCAACGATTTTTCGCAACAAGTTACCCTTAGATTTTTCCACCGATGCTTTGTAGCGTGACTTGGCAACTCTAAAAGCATTTAAAGCGAACGTAAGAAGATCTCCAGTAATCTTTCGGCTCTTGAGTTTATTTAACTGTCTACGCGCTCTGCGATATCTTTTACGCTGTTCAACTAAATAATCACTCCACCAGTCACATCTACGAATATTGGTCATAGATCCGCGACCAATGGCAATGTCAGCACAGTAGGTAAAGGTTTCTGACATAATGTCAGCACTTTCTTCGGCTGACAGCCCGTCCCGAGTGAATTCTTTGGCGTGACACGCAAAAAGCGAGCCGAAAAATTCCCAGTTCGCGCCTTTACATCTATATCTGAAATTACCGGGAATATGAGACGGACCCTGAATTTAACCAGGAACAAATTCGTACACGATCAGGCGATGATCACTACAAGACGCGTCCGGTAGGACACGCCACCTATCCAAACGTACGTCGGCACTTGAAAGTGTGACGTCAATACAAGATTCGCCCATTTGGCTGCAGAAAGTAGGTGGTGCATCAGGGGTATTATGAATCGATAGGTTCATCTCAGCAATGAAATCCTCAACAGCGCAGCGTCGTTCGGTATCGGTGGCCCGAACCTTGCCATACCACAGAGACGATGACGCGTTGACATCCGCGCCAACGATAACTTTGCAGCCCGCGAGTGACCGCAAGACATGACGGAGATTATGTATATGAGGAGTAACAGGATCTGAATATTGAAAGTAACAGCTTACAACGAATACTTTAAAAGAAGCTGATGATACTTCGGCAACCGCACAGTGTGGCGTCATGAGGTTACGTAAAGACGTTACCGTAAAGTTAGAAGACCGCGCAACATAAATTCCGGCTCGTGCCTTGCAATCCAGTTGCACTACCCTGTGACGTAAACGTGAGTTTTGATATTGTTCTTGAATGAGTACAAGGTCTAAGTTGTAGTCAATAATTAATTTATCTAACTCTGATGTCGTCACCTTATCGTTGTGAAGGTTTAATTGCCCTATGTTTAACCCTGCCTTTTGGTTGTCATCATCATCATCATCAACCTTTTTATCGTCCCACTGCTGGGCATAGGTCTCCTCTCATACAGAGAAGGATTGAGCCTAATCACCACACTTGCTCAATGCGGGTTGGCGATTTCAGACTTGGAAGTCCAGGTTTCCTCAAGATGTTTTCCTTCACCTTCAGTGATTGGTGTCCAAGATATACTTAGAAAGTACATATAACTTTAGAAAAGTTACATTGGTACTTGCCTGACCTGGAATCGAACCCGCGCACTCATACTTGAAAGGCTGGTATTTTAACCACTAGGCCACCACGACTACTTTTTGGTTGTGCGTACAATGAAATAAAGAATTCTTCTTTCCTTTCTTTCTTAAATCCCTTAATTCAAAATCAAACTACAGTCTTCGCCACCTTACAGATTTTATCTACATGTATTAATAACTCAACAAAATCCAAAGCAATCCTAAACAACAACCCTTAAGAACAAACAAAAAAGAGACCACTCACACGCAACTCCCATGATGACGTCAAGAGCCTTCATAAAGTCAAGTCTGTGTACGAGTTCAAGTGCCCCACAGGGCGCCAGCGGCGACACGACACAGAGAACCCTGCAGTCGCCAGATTAACTGTATTTTACTAACGAATTAATTTGTACCAGCTGCTTGACTGCGCGAGAGTTCAAAAGTTATAATGTAAAAAAAAGAATGAGATATTAGTTATTAGGTAGGGGTTTTATTTGATAGTAATATATTAATGAGACTGTTTTAATATAATTTATTCAATGACTTAACAACACATCTTTCTTAAATAATGTTTTCCTTGTGAAAGTTTTCAACCTGTCTAAACTGAATATTTAGATTGACTTGTAAAATTGTTTGGACAAACTTACTAATCCATACTAATATTATAAATGCGAAAGTAATTTTGTCTGTCTGTCTGTCTGTTACGCTCTCCCGCTTAAACCTCTCGACCGATGTTGATGAAATTTGGCACAGACAATCTTTAAACCCTGAGAAATAACATAGGCTACCTTTTGTTGAAAAAAAAATATTCCTGAGGAAAATCTAAAAAGCGCGATATAACCGAATTCCACGCGGGCGAATCCGCGGGCGGAAAACTAGTTGAGGATAAATAATTCATCCCTTTTTTTGGTGTGAATTGAAAATCATCAAATGACCTCTCCCGTTCTGGGCGGAGCGGAAGGGCGTGTCAGACTTTTACTGACGAAAACCCATCCGTGTTCCTACACGGGTGGATTTTCGTCAGTCGTCATCATTTGCCTGAGCGCCAGGGCCACGATTTCTCTTTCGTCCGTGGCCCAAATCATTCATCGCTTATAAGTAATTGATGTGCATTTGTCCCTGCTCTTGTAAGCATGAATGTAATTGTGTAGCATTTTTTTGCCTACAAGAGTAATATGGAAACCACATGGTTGACATCTTGCTTGGGTAATATTGATTTACATATTTTATGTTCTTTCGTTGCCAGATCGGTATCAGCAATTTTAGAAGTAGTATTGATCTGTCGATAACATTACTCAGCTAGTTAGCCATTTCATTTGTATCTTCAATACTTCATCTAAAGGTATGTTTTACAGAAGATTTTTTTTTTTTAATAATTATAAACTAGCGCTTGACCGCAATCCCGCCTGATGGTAAGCAGTGATGCGATCGTTGATGGTAAAGCGCGCTAGTTTATTAAGAGCCTATTCACTCAGAAAAACCGAGCGAATAGGAAGGAAGACGGCAGTTGAGCGAGGTGATGCATTGTTAAACCCAACAACACGACCAACGATGCTGCGTCAAAGGGAGATTGATGTGAAGACCCTCCACGACCAAACTCCCAACACAAAAACATTAGGCGCATCGTACTCGGCACACATCGCAACATAACTGCTCAGACCCGTCCTCCGTACGGCTTCACCAGACATCATGCCGGAATACGACAAATCGCTTGGCGGCAAGACTTTGTCTGGTGGGTGGTAACTTCTGCCGGCGGCCGATCTTATGGCCTACCACCGAGAAAAAAGAATCCAATCTAATAATTCCATTTAATATCTGATTATTTTCTGCCTAGCCTCTTTCCAACTTTTTTACATGAAATTTGTTCTTCATAACCCAGTTAGTTATCAGAAATGAGAATACCATCAGAAGAACCAAAGTCATCGACATAACTCTCGTGTCGCTAAAATTAAGTGGCAGTGGGCGGGGCACATTGCTCGTAGAACCGATGGCCGATGGGGCAGTAAGATTCTGGAGTGGCGGCCATGTGCCGGAAGACGCAGTGTAGGGAGACCCCAACAAGGTGGACCGATGTCCTGGTGAAAGTCGCGGAAAGCCGATGAATGCGGACAGCACAATACCGGTTATTGTGGAAAGCCTTGTGGGAGGCCTTTGTACAGCAGTGGACCTCTATAGGCTAAAAAAAGAAGTGTGTGGAGTACTGCAGCCACATTTGGGCTGGTGCTGCAAAATGTCACCTGGCTACTTTGGATTCAGTGGAGAGGCGTGCGAAGAAGCTAATTGGCGACCCAGACTTAACTCGAAACAGTCTCTAAAGCCTGGAGCGCAGGCGTAGAGTAGCCAGCATTTAGGTCTTCTATAGGATGCATTCTGGTGAGTGTGCAAGGGAATTGGCTTGTATCCTAAAAAATAATTTAATGTCCATCAGATAGATTTATAAAAAATATTGAACAAGTCTTTTTTATTTTTTCTTTCATTCAAATACTTAGGAAGATATATTGATATGAAATGTCGCATGACGTCACCACGTGGTGCAAAATATAGCACGGCGTGACGTAATTAGCCCCCACTCTGTAACTTTATTACGCTATATCTCAGTAGTTTTTGGTAATTACGACAAAATAAAAGATACGGGTCTTAATTTTTTTATTATATATAAGACGGACTAATTATTTTTTTGATTTTCCTACCTTGGATACATCCCTATTGCATGATTTAATTCCCCCATCTCCGTTCCACCATCGGACGACCCGTCGTACGGCGAGTTTCTACCCTTACGTTCTTGGCACCACTGCGATCCAGAGAAGCGTTTCGTTTCCTCTTTTATACCGCGTACATCAGGGGACTGGAGCAATTTTGCCAGCGACGGTGTTACCGTCAAACTTCAATTTGAGTGTCTTCAAGGCTAGAGTGAATAGGCTCTTAATAAACTAGCGCGCTTTACCATCAACGATCGCATCACTGCTTACCATCAGGCGGGAATGCGGTCAAGCGCTAGTATATAATTTATAAAAAAAAAGTAGAAGAAGAACCCAGTTACTGGGTAATACGATAACCTTTGGTAAGACTGATTGTCAAACACTCATTACGACTGTAAAATATCCACAAATAACAGTCTGGACCATCAGCTTGACGTGCTTTCCGAGGCACGAAAAGATCTTGATTTGTATAATAGTCACCAAACCACGGAAAAACAGCAGTAAGCGTAGCTTATCCTGATCCATCAACTCGTACGGCTGTTATAACTTAGCACTATTTCCACATTAATTTTGAATGTCTAATATAGTCTACTAGTATTGATATGAAGATCGGATATCAACGACGTCCAATTTACTACAGAAGTTCAAAATTATTAATATCGTAAAGTATGACGTACAGTCAGCAAAAAACAACAAAAAATTTAAACTAAGTATATTAAGCTATTATATTGGCGGGCATTTTATCAAAATCGACTGATTTTTTTCTATCCTCTTTAACTCTTGGCTCATTATCAACCTTTTATCATCCCACTGCTGGGCAGAGGTCTCCTCTCATACAGAGAAGGATTGAGCGTAATCACCACGCTTGCTCAATGCGGGTTGGCGATTTCAGACTTAAAGTCCAGGTTTCCTCAAGATGTTTTGTTTCACCTTCAGTCATTGGTGTCCAAGATATACTTAGAAAGTACATATAACTTTAGAAAAGTTACATTGGTACTTGCCTGACCTGGAATCGAGCCCGCGCACTCATACTTGAGAGGCTGGTGTTTTAACCACTAGGCCACCACGACTTCTCTCTTGGCTATTATTATAAAATACCAAAAAGTACAGACGTCAGATTTCTTTATTAGACTTTCAACTTTATCTCTAAACTCTAAAGCATCAAAGCTCAAGGTTGATTGGGAATAACTGACAGTTTGGGGTAGCTTGACCTGCTTTCGCATGTACAATATTATCAAATTATATCATGTTAATCGACTAGTGTTGCTGACCGTACTAAAAGTAGAATTTTCCGTTCTACAAAGTTACGACTTTCATTGAATACGATTCCATTCAATGCCACTTTATAATAGCGCATAACTTTGACACGAACAAAAACTTGGATTTTTCCATAAATTGTATAAACTTTTTTAATATCAGAGCGAACAATAACATAAAATAGATTCGGACTGTCCGTCCGGCCATCCGATTCCATCGGCGTACGTATAATTCAGTTAACCAATGTACCACATGCGGTGCACACAGACACACTGAATTGAATTGGGATCAGGAAACGTATAAAATGTTCATGTAAACTCCCGCAGAGCTATAGAAAATGTTGCAGTGAAAAAAATATTTGACAGCCGAACACAAAATTGAAAAAAAAAAACGCACATGCCCCATATGCAGGCAGTTTCCGCTCAATATATCTCCGATATTGTTTGGAATCGACCACACTCGACACATTTCTGCTGAACTAGGTAGTTTAGCAGAAATGAATGGAGCGTGGTCGATGTAAACATTCATTTATCTCACGCTTTATTCGATATTCAATTATGCAAATAAAACCCAATACTAACAACACTTATCTGAACCATCTGCTGAAAGTTAATACTTATGGGGATAAAACGCAATAACAATTTCTGTTTATCTCGAATATTCCAATTTAGTTCCAACGACTAATTTCTAAATTTCCACCGAGACCACTAATCGATATATCGATACAGTAAGATTACTACGCAAGCGCACATCTACATAATCGATTCCGATTAAGTATCGATTAGGATCTAGCGAAACTAACACTGTGATAATCATCTTTGAGACTCAGAGACTGGTATAAAGCCGCTCGTTATACATGAAGATTACGGCTTCGGCACAATAATCATGTAAAATTAAAATTCAAATAGAAGACAAGATCTATAAAACTGGAACATTAAATAGAACAGTCGGGCCCGACATGTCGACGTGCGATGAACATAAAGTCATTTTGTTGTACATTTTACGACATTGAAGCGAGCACTCGTCCCAACTCAAGACTTCTAGAGCATGCAGTCATGTTATAAGTTCGAACATCAATACTGGTACACATGGCTGGCGGTGCAGCTTGCAGAACGACCGGCAAATTGTTGTTTCATGTTTCGTTTTCGCAGTGAACACGGCTTTACGGCGGGAATCGGTGAATTTCCCCCGAGTGCAGTAAAAACCTCTCTGTCAGACGACACTCCATCGGCAGTTCGGTTCAGGGTTGATATCTCGACTGCTCGCGTCAAATATCCACAAATCCAACGCTCGAATAACTTTTGTTTTTTATGCGAAGGGACCGGACTGAAGCAACAGTGCCCGTTCTAATGTCGATATCAGGATTATTCGCTCCGGTTTTCCCTTACGTAAAGGGATGCTCACGGAAATGGTCTCATTCGGAAATATTCTCATTACTTGGGCGGAATCTTTTTACTTTACTGCAGATCGCTCCCCTTTTCTTGTTCAGCGGAGTACAAAGTTTTCCCGGCCCTCTCATCGACAGCGAAAGAAAATGACTAATAAGAAAAGCAAATGATAGCAATCTGGCTGGGGTTCCCGATCTTAATTAAACTGGAGATGAAAAGTTGTACCAAATAAAACTTGGAACTCTACCTTAATAAAGTGAACAGTGTGTTACTTGTCGGTTCTCGCAATAAAAAATGTATTATGTACCTTGTTGAAAGCGTACCATGAATTCTTTCGACGCGGCCATTAGAACTAAAACACCAACAAAGGGCCCAATGATTTTCATAGAACTCTCAAAAGGCGTAGAAATTTCCGACCATTTCTAGTTTTTTATCTTGTCGAGCGATAAATATGTCCACCGCCCTCGCGCGCTTCCCTAGTAACTTTCAACTAACTGCCAGTCTATAAATCCAAAAGATTGATGTTAGATACCAAAATTTTACTTAAGTAGGTAGATACGTTTGCCGTGAAACGTAATATGGCGTAACGCCTATTAATCTAGAAAACACATCATAATTTATTTAGAAAAAGTTAATGGTATCACGAGTGTCAGCATGACAGATTAGTTAAAAACATACAAAGTAATAAAGAACCGGGTCTTTCTAAAATTACGACCACTAGTGGACCAATGTGTCAGCGGTTAGTAATTTCTTCCGAGAATTTATTTATCTATCTCATAATTTTTTGGTGATGTTTTAATATTGCGAATGAACTCGTTTTTAATTTGCCATTCAAATTAAATAGTCTTCATTCTATAACAACAAACATGATGAAACAAGATCATAAACTTGGATACACTTTGGTCATTTTACAAGATCTCGAGTAGTTTATATCGATGACAATTCTTCGTATAACAAGTATGTTCTCCAGAATGTTGAAACATTACCTAAACCTGTAAAAACGATCGTTGTTATTTAACCATCATCATCATCATCATTTCAGCGTATAATCCCGGTTGCATCCGTGACTTTCGCGTTGGAGCCCAGGGTCGGCTTTCCTACAATTACTCCACCATTTCGCGCGATCTCTGGCATCCCGTGGTGTGAGATTGTTGGCACGCATGTCATCTCTTACACAATCAAGCCAGCACTTCTTTGGTCTACCTCGCTTGTTACGGCCCGGCGGAAGCGTCATGGCAAGACATTTGTTACCCACATAACATGCCGGTTTTCGTTCGGATCGTTGTTATGTAACCTATAGCTGTAATAAAGGCATTTATGCATTAAAAATTAACGATCATAATGAAATATCGTCCACAAACCCATTCATATTCATCCCTCACTCATTATTATTCCATAAAAAAAAAACACTACGACCTCGTGCATAAACAACAGCCCACCGAACAACCATAAAATCTGTTGCAAAATAAAACAACACTTTTTCTCTCGCTTATTGATTTAACTAGCGTTCCATATGCAGCTAAAACTAGACACCCTCTAAGTAAAGAGACACCATTAGATGCCACGTGGGACCCAGGGCCCCGTAAGGCCCCATGGGGTTAGGTAATGCGTGGTTCCGCTGCACATTTTTACTTTTACCACTAATTTGGGCACCGCGGGGATAAAGACGAAACCCCACTGTCCCTGGGGAGGTGGCGATATAAACATGGCTTTTCAATGTCACTTTATTTGTACGTAATGAATATATGTGACAGTTTAACATGGGTTTATTTATTTGTGTTTAATTTTACCGTATGGATTGATCAGACACATAATAGAGAAATCATTGTTTTATAAATGCAAAACCAATTGTGCTGAGGATAGGCCACAGTTGTGAACGTATATATATATAGGAATAATTATATAGAACGGTCCCCTAAAAAGTCCGCCTTACGCCACTTCCTTCCTTCGCTTTAGCTGGAAAGATGAAGCGGTTTAAAGAGATCCCTAACAGTATATTAGTTATTTGTAATGACTTTCGGTGTAAAAAATAGTTGGAAAAATATTAAGCTTAGTTTGTTACTTATTTTGCTGAGCGGTACAGGTGGAAGGTGTTGCTTGCAATTCGATCGCTCCGTTGGGTATAACAGCGTCTTACCCAACATAATCTGGTTCAATAGTACACACCAGTAAATACACAGAGCTCAGTATATTACACAATTACGTAAACCTATTTAGACTGTCAAAAACAAGTAATTGCCTACCTTATACATCTCCAGCATATTTTTCCATTCAATACCGCCACATCATTCCTTCCTCATTTCCAAAAAAAAAACGAAATATAAAAGAAAGCCCGCACTTAACAAAACCGAAGGAATCCGTGAAGCTAACAATGATCCTTATTATACCATGATTCTTGATCCGTACCATGCCGTACATATCTGCAAAATTTCACGCACCCTTACAATAATAATATGGCTGAAGCCCTTATCTACCCTCATCGCGATCAGACCGACACGGACCAAGGAAGCGGCGATAAAAGGGTCCTACTATATCATATTGGCACTTTCGACAGAGAAGCTTGTAATATTTCGTACTCCTTAAAGGATAACCAAAGCTCAGCCCCTCCTGAGAGGAGATGAAGTGAGGGCGCCACTGATCTATTTGTCAGGATCAAAAGTGCGAACCGATACTACGATATTGAATTATCATTTTCGTTAGTTGGTTACGTTGCGAATTAGGTTTTTTTTGCCGATCTCATGCAATTATCTACTGACAAAACCATACCAAAAAAAAAAAAAATGGAAGGTAAGGTTACCCTCTTGAGTCGCAAGTTCATCGAAAAATTTTACACACATATTTGATTATTATTTTCGTCAAAACAACAAGTAAAATAACTCATGTTAGTGGTTTAAAACATGAGTTGATTTTACATACATTCACAACACAGCTGAATCGACATCAGCTTACATGAATCACCGGCCACCTTCGCAAGCCGTTCAGCCACATTAAAGCTCATTATGAATCCCTGTAACCAGTTCCTCATCAAACTGCTGACGTGTAAATGTAAACAAAACAATGACTCGCTAATTCGCAAACGCGCCCCTTGCGGTGAGGTCACGGCGAGGTGTGGCCTGCCAACTTGTATCCAGCGGTAAATGAAAGCGATATCAAAGGGAAGTGACGTTTCTCCTTAAGGTCCTGGCAGACGAGCTACTTTTAGCAGCCGTGTTCAGCGATTGAGTTACTTTTCTTACGCTCGATAATCAGCAACCACAGTTTGTATACATTGGATGATTATCGCAGCGGCTTATGGAGCTTTTGCCATCTCCGCGATATATAATACTCCATTTTAGTACCATAACAGAAAGCAAACAGTCGCCTAAATGAGATGTATCTTCTGGTTTATTCCCAAAATCCCCAGTCACTGAGGCTAATATGTAGTAGTAAGTCTGCTAAGGTCCTAATAAAGTCCATATGATGGTACATCCGCGTGTGAACTTACCTGCTACAGTTTGACGTTCCGACCTACATACACACATTTGAATATTTGGGTACAATTAATCAACTAATATGAATTGATGAAGGGGGGATTCGGGGTATCTACGAAGCGGCTACGGCGTAGCAGGGAGTAATACGATTACGGTTTTACTTTGTACAGATACGTAGCTCAATCAGGATTATTCGGGGAACCATTCAAATGACTAAATATTTTTTTGTTTTTGTTTGAGCGATGTTAATATATTGCCTTTTGTTGTTTTGTGTTTCTTTAGCTGCTCCTGCTGACTCTGTTGCAGTATAACTACATACAAAATAGTAAGTAAGTATATTTAAGGTAAATTCATAAAATTGATATTATGTACTTACAAAAGAATGAATGCAACTTAGTGAACCATCTATAGTATTGAATAATGCACGTTCAGAATTTTTGTTTTTTGCCGTATAAAAATACCTACGTGCGGCATGTACTGACGTGCACGAATGTAATTGAAAAACTTTTATGTGATTTTTATTCAAATTTAACGAAATTATGAAATAAAAACAAGAACATCACGTTCATGGCTATTAATATTTTATGACCACCGAGTATACTTTCAACATAGAGAACTAAAATTAACAGGGTGACATGTTTACGTTGCGTTAATACATGAGGTGAATTCAAGTTGAATATACATTAACGAAACTAGTTGATAACAATAGTGTTATTCTAAAGAATCATAATGCATATTCAAAGACAGTGTATCACCTACTAAAATTGTGTTTACACAATTTATGTAATGACAATGACAGTTATGTCATTAAAGCCTGCTTGCCACAGGAGGGTCATTGCGTAACCCATTATCAGTAGCAATGAGTTTCAGTTTGACAGTTCAACAACATTCGACACAGTTTCGAATACATGGAGCAATGGAATAACAAAACCTAAGCTTTAAAATGAGTTCAACTGATAGTAATAGGGTAGTTGCCTAAAAAAAACTAATTAGTCCGTCAGTCAGATTTCCAAAAAATACTAGACACGTATTTTTTCTTTTTTCATATAAACAAAAAATGAAGACGACACAGTGCGTTGAAAACTACACTTTTTAGCGAGCAGTGACGTCACGTTTTATATTTGTATTTTTTTATTGATTTGACAAAAGAAAATATACGTGACCAATATTTTTCTATAATCTGAATGACCGACTCAATAGAATCAATTTTTTTGAAACAGGAAACATCCTTATAGTAAATATATAATAAAAATAAATAAAATAAAATAAAATTATTTTTATTTCCGACCAGATCATCCATAGGGTGCCCGTTTATTGTTTTTTTTAATTCACTGCGCTTTAATCTGAAAACAATGTCCTAAGTAATTCCTTCTATTTTTTTAAATTTATTTTCAGGATGTGTTTATTCATTCAGGACATTCGAAACTTACCCATTAAACGATTTAAAAACTATATAAAGGCCAAACTTTGAAAAAAAGGGGTATTATAAAATCACAAATTATTTAGAAGACAAAAAAGCTTGAGACTGAGCTGCTCGCTCTGTTAAGCATTGTTATTAAGCAATATGCGTAATTATAAGGTAAATTATTGCAAACATTCTCATTTTTAATGTCTGGACTTGAAAAAAGACGATGATCCCTGAGTTTGTATCGGCTATTATTCCTTCTCAGAGGTAGTCAGTTAGGAAATGCCGGCTTCATCTAGTTAAAAAAAAAACATGACGTGTAAAAGTGATCGATGAACCTACTTGCTTAATAAACGATTTCATTTCATTTCATGTGTATATTTTAACCAATTACTCATAAATTTCATATTCAAGTAAGTACATACCTACTTTCAGCGGTGGTGAACACCACATAGAGCCCGCAATTTACCGTCGAATGAAATTCATCATCATCGTAATCATTATCATCATCATCATCATCATCAGCCTGTACCAGTCCACTGCTGACCATTCAACTCAATTCTCGGCAAGTCTCGTCCAGTTACTACTACAATTGGTGTGTCTTTTGAAACAGTAAAGTCAACCCCCGGTGTCATCATTTTAATTTCGTGCTGTCCGCCGCTGTCATAGCAAACCCAAGCTTAAAGGACAGAGGTCACAAACCTTCCTGGCGCTGTCATACTTTACATAACGTAATACAAATATGTTACTTTTCATATTTTCCTGAATCGCGTGTCGCGACGGTCGACAACCACGCGAAGCTTTATGTCGTGTTAGAGGTATTATACCGATAGTTCGCGTGTCCGCTTATTATAATATGATTTTAACAAAGCCGCCGTAATGCTCACACAATAGCCGCCTTTCAGACACAAACTGGAACGTTTTAGGATTACTCGTTTTGATATCGCAATCACTTGTCTGGGCGTTAGACTTTTGATTATGTTATCTGACTGTTTTATGCGTGTACTGATTTGTTTTTCCTTTATTTAGTGTCGAAAAAGAGTAGCCTATCTGTCTGTGTGACTGACAAATGGAGGATAAGTGGAATTAGGAATGGATGACGTATTGTTGTTTTGTAAAGCAACAATCCTCGCATGGAGATGGATGGATGAGAGAGACCGAGTATTAGGGTTTTGTAATGTTTTTATACCAATTATTTAGTCAGCAGTGGATTGCTATAAATTCGTAATACCTAATGGATGGACGAATATATCTCTGCCAAACAGCTAGAACTGTATCGAAAAGTGAAAAGTCACTTTGGGTTTTCTTCTGCATGGATTGGAGTAATACTATATTTTAATAAAAGAGAATTTACAGATGGAGTGGTGAGAGCCGCAGTGGCCTAGCGATATCGGCCGCCACTTACTACTTGTAGGTCGTAGGTTCGAACCCCATCAAGCGCTTTACTTTCTGTTAATTATTTCATCACTTCAGCCATCAAAGCGGTGAAGGAAAACATCGTGAGGAAACCGGCAGGTCCTAGAATCAATAACTCCGAAGACATGTGACATATACCAACCTGTAATGGGCCAGCGTGGTATATTACAGCCCACACTCCCGCTTACCGAGAGAAGGCCTGTGTCCCAATAGGGATGTCCAAGGTATGAAAATCAAAAAAATAATTAGTCCGTCTTATAGATAATAAAAAAAATTAAGACCCGTATTTTTTATTTTGTCGAAATTACCAAAAATTACTGAGATATAGCGTATTAAAGTTACGGAGTGGGGGCTAATTACGTCACGCCATGGTATATTTTGTACGACGGCGTGACGTCATGCGATATTTCAAATCAATATATCTTCCTAAGTATTTGAATAAAAGAAAAAATAAAAAATACGTGTTCAATATTTTTTATAAATCTATCTGATGGACATTAAATTATTTTTTAGGATACAAGCCAATAGTGGGAAAATTATAGGCTGATTATGTAATGTTACAGTTGTAGGGTAGTTCTCAATAACACTTTGGCCTACTTGCGAGTTGAACACAGAATGCACCTTATGCTCAGCAGCAGTGCGATTCTGTTACCATCCTGATCATCATGATTTTGCTTTGCTGGTATTTTGGCGTGGTAGCTGGCATATGGTAAATAATTTCATTGTTGTTTTATTTTATCGTGTTCATCACTATACATAGTATTGTATAAAGACATGTTTTTTTTTAAAAAATGAACAGACAGCTGTGCTTCTGGGGAGTTTGTTCCGCCACTTCTTCTTCCCAGCGAAAGCACTAGGAAGTGTCGATGGGTGGGCGTTTTGGGGGACTGTCTTATGTAATATTGACGTTCAAAAAGTGCTGATTCTCAGCCTAATTTGAATAAATGACTTTTGATTTTGATTTGATTTGATCCTACTATGAATCATCATCATCATCTCAGCGTTAATCCCAGTCGCATCCGAAGCTTTTTCAGCTTTGGAATCTGGGGTCCGCTTTACCAGCCTAACTGCTGATTTTGGTTTAACTTCGATATTTTCCGTAAAGCGACTGCCGTCTGACCTCCACAACCGGAAGGCGATATCGAAGCATTGCAATTAAACCAATTGTTGGACTTTTGAGGGCGCGAACAACCCGTAACGACTGCCATTAGATGTTCGTATGGCAACCGGGACCAACGGCTTAACGTGCTTTCCGAGGCACGAACAGACCAGTGCAAATATTCATATTCATGCATACAAATATTTGCACCACCATCCTACTATGAATGATTAGGAGAAGTGAACTCAGAGTAACCTATCAATATTGTTTATCCCTAGCATTAGTGAAATGACAGTTCAGTTTACCTAAGCGTTCACGTTGAGATGGTTACAGAAACGCTCTGCAGAATCCATTGGCTTTACCAACTGTATGCATACTTTTTTTTTTAGTTAGAAACTAATGCTTGACCGCAATCCCGCCTGACAGTAAGCAGTGATGCAATCGTTGATGGTAAAGCGCGCTAGTTTATTCATAGCCAATTCACTCAAACAAAAAAACTTTTTGAATAGGAAGGAATACGGCAGGCACGACCAACTATGCTGCGCCAGAGGGAGATTGATCTGGAGACCCTAAACGACCAAATTCTTGATACACCAGCATTGGGCGCGTCGTATCCGGCACACATCGCAACACAACTGCTCAGACCCGGCCTCCGTACGGCTTCACCAGACATCATGCCGAAACACGACGGATCGCTTGGCGGCAAAACTTTCTCTGGTGTGAGGTAACTTCTGCTGCCAGCCGATGAGGCAGTCAATGTACAGTACATAAATATAATTCTGGAAATATAAAATTAATTAAAGCTATTGTCTGTTCATGTGACAATAGCCAAAGTAATAGCCACCAAGCAACCATTGGTGCCACGTGCCACGTCTAAAAACATTATTGAAATTGAATTCCCCAAATGAAATATTGCTTTCTACCGCCATTAAACAAAAGAGGTTGGTATCGGCCAAAATTCAATAGAAATATTCATTTCCTTTGTCAACGAAATTAATAGCGATCGTGAAATGAAATTGTAAACATTGACTTGTAATTTTGTGCCACTGATTGGCAAAGGTGTCTTCTATACAGAGAAGAAAGCATTTCTTGACCATTTAGACCATTTTACCATTTTACAAAATATCACTATGGTATAACCATTATAAGTTTTTGAACGATTCTATTTGGCAATCTGTCAAAAACTGACAATCGAAAGACCATTGTAAAGTTTAGTAGACTTGGCCTTTTAGCGTCCTTACTACGATTTACTATACGATCTAACACAATATGAAAATGAATGATGACATTTGTTTTTCATTGTAATTCTTAACTTACCTGTACTACTCGTATCTTACTTCTGGACAAAGACCACTCCCAAAATTTTCATCTTTCTTGAGTCCGAGTGTTCTTTTTAACTCGTCCTTATCTATGCCGTTTGTCACATAGTATGCCGCGAACTTAGCTCACCGTTTTAGGGCACTAGTTCTGTGCTATTTGGGCCCATAGTTTCTTTGGCATGTGCAAGACATGTCCTATCCAGTCCCATTTTAGTTGGGCTGCCTTGTGATTTCACCATATTTTATTAAAAGCACTGTGTCGTTTCGAACACGACTTGATGCCAACATTATTAATACTTATTCTTTCTAATTATCTAATGAATCATCATTTATGACTTCCATAGCTGGACATTGGGCTCCCCCCCATTGGCCGCATCTGCACTTCAACCGGTTCTTTGCTTATCGCTTTCAACATGCCCTTGAGGTCTTCACAAGTTCACTGATGCTCGCTGAATTAATTCATCCCATCACTCATCTGTTTTGCGAGCAATGTACAATCAGTTAAGTTTGAAGATTATTCTGGCTTTGTCGGTTACCTTGGCTCTCCTGCAGATCTCTTCGTTTCTGATTCGATCACGTAGGTAGATTCCAAGCATTACGCCTTCTAATAAGTCTGTGAGTGACCAGGTTCCAGTACCATAGCATACCACTGCAATGGCAATTAAATAATTATGTACTAAAATAATTGGACGTGTAATTATTGCGCTAATTATATTACTACATAATTATGTGGTAAAATAATTAGGAGTGTTGCTTTATTGATTCCCTTTGTCAACATAAATAATCGCAGTCCTGAAATAATGTTGTTGCAATATAATTAACGTATAATTTACTTACGTTCGCTCATATCGTGAACACGGTGCTTTACTAAAACGTAAAATTATTATTTTTTACTTTTATGCCCATCACGCGACGTCATAAATATAAATCTTAATTGTTACTGTACATTGTTAAGCCATTTCATTATTTTGTAGATTTTACTTTGTATGGTTTGAAATGATGGTAATGTATAAGTTTTTTTACCGATATGTGTATATTATAAAGTCATTGTGATTTTCATAAAAGTACGCAATAAAATTAGAAAATAAGCAATTTGTAAAGTACACCTATAAGGTCGCGTGTCAAGTGCAAAAATCAACCAATCACAGACGAGACGCATGAGACGTAATGTGGATTTCAACCTGCAGAATGAATGATTGCAAAAAGCAAAGAGCCGGCAGAAATGAAGGTGCTTGGAGGAGATATCTGCCCTGTAAGTCTGTCTTTCATCTGAAATGATAATGATAATTAGTCGATTATTGCACTTCTTGTCTCCGCCTCCTTTACAAACACACCTTACCTACTCTGTGATGATTTCTCACTCAAAAAAGGCTCACCTTTCATGATATTTTGATTAAGTTCAAAATACTTAGGTAAGTAACTTTTAAATGTATCCCATATATTCAGCACATTTTCCATATGAACAGTTTAAAATTAAGGACAATGAAGAAGGTTTCGCTCCTCCCTCATTTACATTTAATCACATACAATCCTTACTATATTAATTCACAAATTAAACTGTCATATCATAAAAAAAAATTCGCTGCACCAACAATTCAGCAACTGAACCGCGTATTACTCCTGTATGCTAATTAACACCTGTCAGTAATGATTGACGGCACACACGTCAACTTTAATTGACTGTCAATGTTTTGACAGTACCATAAAATGATAATGGCTGCCGATTAACAATCATCGAAAATTCGGGCGTAAGTAATTGTAGGGTAGTTTACGATAACAATTTATTAAAAGTTTTTTTTATTTTAACAACATAAACTAGTGCTTGAACCCGACCCCGTCAGATGATAAGCAGTGATGCAATTGTTGATGGTAAAATGCATTAGTTTATTAAGAGTTTATTCTCTCTAGCCTTGATGACACTTAAATTGTAGTCAGACGGTGGTTTATGGTATTGGCAGCTTTGAGGAACTTAGCGAAGCGGATAATTAGTGTTATACCAATTATACATGTAATTTCACCCATGTAAGTAACTAATTGAAGTTATGTAGGTAACGTTATGTGCTGGTATGTGTAATTCCACGTCAAAGCGCGTATTTTGCTTACATAATTACGTATTTAGCTTTTGAATTTGTGGTGTCCTTTTACCCTTTACATAAGGCTGACGTTAATCACCCTTATGATTAACGTCACACGTTGCATAAAATCAACTTTCCTCATATTTGAAGGCATAAGCGTTCCTAGTTATGCATAAATAAATATAAAAGGACTAATATTGTTTTTAAGCGCTTTTATACAATGGCGTAGTAATCATCGTAGGATTGAGAAACAGCTAATATACTTAGGTATCTATCTACCAAATTAAACATTACAGAGTAAATTATTTATGCTGAGTTCGTGTAAACATGTGAGTTTAATGTTTGTTCGTGCTTCCACGATACAGGAGTAATTCCTGTGTGCGGCAATGTTAACGTTTTGATGGTAGCATTTTTAATTTGGAAGATAATTTCGCCTGTGATAGCTACTTCCATATAGGAGGGTCGACTATTCAAAGGAACGAGATCGTTGCTTCATTATTTTTAAAGATAAATAAGGTACAGAAAAGTGATTGTTGACATAATATAGTAGATATCTATTAAGTGTTTTACTTAGATTTAATTCACTTTTAGATTACTACTGTGTATTATAATGTCGTCGGTACAAGTAGGTAGGTAGAAATTAATTATGGAGTCGCAATTAGTCTCCTGCTGAAATAAATCAAAGTGAACTCGCGTGCGTTGTTGGGTGTTATAGCCATAAAAATTCTTGCATAAAAATAGAACATTGAACCGAACTAAAGTAGCTTCATTGTTTCCTTTAAAACTCCAAATAAAGGCATTGGAAATATACCTAAGGATTAAAATATTGAGTACCTATCTAATCATAAGAATAACAACAAAACCACCTGTTTTTTTCGAATCAATAACTAAATACAATGGATTCGATTACTTAATTTTAATAATCGAATAGATAATTAGTCGATACGCAGCCATGTGACATACTTCAACCCTCCCATTCACATAATTGACTAAAAAAATAAAAAATATGTATAGACAGTTAATGCATTACCATTCACGTATTGGCCCTCAAACAATGAGTGACGCCCGGAAACACAATTAACTATGTATTCGTTGGAAAGAGGAAATATCAATTCGCTTGTACAGGGGGGTCGGTTGATGCGTTTAGTTTAACAGAACGGACAGTCGGTCTCAATTATATTCATATTATATGAGCAGTGATATTTTGGGGATATGCATGGTCAAACACAGTCTGTGTTTTGATGCTTCATTTGTTCAGAGTAGGTCCATTTTTTGGCCTCAGGGCTGATGGCTATGTCAATCACCGCAGGTGTCGATGGATCAGATTAACTACATTTGGCGAGACCATCATTACCCCTCCGTACTTCGGAAAACATATAAAGCCGCTAGTTCAGGTTATCCATTTGTAGATTTTTGACAATTATTACTTGTAGTCAGAAGCTCAAAAGTCTGACAAGTAGATTTATCAAGGAGTTTTGTATTACCCAGTACCTAACTGGGTTCTGGAGATCATATAATCAATCGTCCCAACACATAAATATTTGAACTATTTTAATGTATCTGATCTCATTCGATTTACTTACTCTCTGGTTGTAAAATTCAATTAAATTTCTCATTGTAAAATTCTATTGCAATTATCTGTTTTTAAATTAGACTGAATTTTGTGAGCCTAAGTGCAGCGTTTTTAAAGAATGGAGAAAATTGAGCAACGTGCGGTCATCTAATGAATGTTAAAAAAAAATACTCTAAAAAGATTCACAAAGATATATCAACAACATTGGGGGAATCTGCTCCGTCGTATATACGACTGTGAAAAAGTGGGTTGCAGAATTTAAACGTGGACAAGAGAGTTTTGAAGATGACTCTCGCTCCGGCCGGCCTACGACGTCTACGACTGAAGAAAACATCGAGAAAATCTGTGATCTGATATTGGCAGATCATAGATTGACCATCAGGGAGATTGCAGACACTATTGGCATCTCGTATGAACGAACTCAAAACATCATAGTCAATGAACTTGGATTTTTAAGGTTTCTGTGCATTGGGTATAATAAGGAATACGGCTCACGATTTCTCGCAACTGTTTGGAAATATTTGTGGCTAATCCACAATGTTTTTTGGCCAGATTTGTAACAATGGATGAAACCTGGGACAGCCTCAGTGGCGGCAGCGAACGCGTTTTCTGCGCAAGGAGGCGTGGATTCGCGGATTCGGTTTCTGTAACCGTCTCAATGTGAAAGCTTAGGTAAACTGAACTGTCATTTCACTAATGCTAGGGATTAACAATATTGACAGGTCACTCTGAGCTCACTTCTCCTAATCATTCATAGTAGGATGGTGGTGCAAATATTTGTATGCATGAATATGAATATTTGCAGTGGTCAGGTTGTTGGAGCCCTCGAAAATCGCCTCCGGATCTTAGATGTCGCCTTCGGATTGTGGACGTCAGACGCCAGTCGCTTCACGGAAAATATCGCGGCTTAGCCAAAATCAGCAGTTAGACTGGTAAAGTGGACCCCAGACTCCAAAGATGAAAATGCGACTGAGATTAACGCTGAGATGATGATGATGATGAAACCTGGGTACACCACTATACTCCAGTGTCTAAACAGCAATCCAAGCAGTGGAAAAAACCAGATGAACCGACTCTAAAAAAAGCCAAAGCAATTTTGCCAGGAAGCAAGGTGATGGATCAGTTTTTTGGGATGCTAAGCGTCTCTTCATGGTGGACTACCTTGCAAAAGGTGAAACTATAAACTTGGCTTATTACTACACCCTTTTAGGTCGTTTGCATTTTCATGCAAACGACCGTGTGATTGTTTCCAATCAAAGAGAAAAGGCCAGGATTACTCAGCAAAAAAGTGTTGTCCCATCAGGATAATGCACCCGATTACACGTCTGTTGAATCTTTGGTTCAAATCCGTGATTGTGGCTTTGAATTACTGTCTAATCCCGCCTATTGCCCTGATTTGATTGCGGCTGAGCGATCGACTGCTGCGCTGCGTGTCGCGGGTTCGATTCCCGCACGGAACAAATATTTGTATGGCCTACAATTAGTTGTTTCGGGTCTGACTATTTGTGTATTTGAGTTTATATAGGTACTAGCTTTCCGCCCGCGGCTTCGCCCGCGTTAACTTCGGTTATATCGCGCGTTTTAGATTTGTCTCGGGAATATCAAATTTTTTCGGGATATAAAGTACCCTATTATTTAATCCGGACTTCTAACTTTACGTCTGCAAAATTTCAAAGCAATCGCTTCAGGAGTTACGGCGTGAAAGTGGTAAAAACAAACTCACTTTCCGATGTATAATACACACATCAAAAGTGTCTAGGGATCAAGCATTTTTATGCGGATTTCTTGAGATTGAGATGTGGCTTTGTAATAAATTTATGATTTTATAAATTTATATGGATCCTCTTTGGTGCATTTCATAATTTGAATCAGGAACTGTGAATCAAATTCGAGTAAAAGATGAAAATCAGCTGTCAATATTTTCCCTATAAAAACATACAACGCATTGAAGACATTATTAGTGCTACTGTTTCCCTACTACTGATTAAAACCAACGTTATTATGGAGCGGCGACGTCATTTAAGCAGGGAAGAAATGCTCAGAGCCGTGGGAATGATAGAAGCTGGTTCCCGGCAACGTACTGTGGCTTTAGCTCTGAATACAAGTCAGAGTGTTATCAGTCGACTTTGGACACGTTACCGAAGCACTGGTACCGTGGCTGACCGCCATGGAGGACGGTATCGCTGTACCACATGGAGACAAGACCGATACATTCAAATCTTAACTCGAAGAGCTCCAACAATAACCGCCATGATGTTAGCCGTGAGGCTTCATCACTCTTCAGGGAACTTAATTAGCGACCAAACAGTCAGAAACCGCTTGCATGAAGTGAACCTTCATTCCCGAAGACCGCTACGGGTACCACCTATAGCAATGCACAATCGTAGGATTCGATATCAATGGGCTCTTGAACACAGAAATTGGGCAGAAGAACAATGGCGTTTCGTGTGCTTTTCTGATGAGTCTCGTTTTGGTATGAGACCGGATATAAGACGTATACGACACTGGAGAACCCCTGGACGCCAACAGCGATTAAAATCCTGCCAGGAAGTCCATCCTTATAGTGGTGGAACCATCATGGTATGGGCGGGTATTTGGATCGGCGGAAGAACTGAGTTGATTTGGATCAGAGGCAACCTCAACGCTCAAATTTATGCTGAGACGATTGTATCAGACGTCATCGTTCCTCTACAAGTGCAAATCGGTCCCTTATTTCAGTTAATGCATGATAATGCACGACCGCACACCGCAAGAGTTGTAAGACAGACTCTCGCCGCAGCTAACATCAATGTCCTGCCCTGGTCTGCTCAGTCGCCAGACTTGAACCCGATTGAGCATGCATGGGATATGCTACAGAGAAGAGCTCTGCCGAATATGGAGGGTATCCAGTCGCAAGAAGACCTTTTTTTGTTGTTGCAACGAACATGGGCGGCCATTCCACAGCGTGATTTGGATGAACTCATTTTGAGTATGCCAAACCGATGTTCCTGTGTTGTTAGTGTTCGCGGTGGAAACACGGATTATTAATTGTTTAAGTTACCCAATAAAATTTTAGAGAAAACTGTTATTTCAGTCTTTTTTTCGAACTTTTGTGTTAGTGGTTCAAATGTCAAATATCCCTTTATTAGGAAAATGGCAAATTTCTTTATTAATGCAAAGGTGACTTGGTTTATCGTTACTGTGACAAACGAAAACACTTTATTTGATGAATCCTTAAAGAAAATTTTAATTAATATCAATCAGGAGAAAAGTTATTGCAAAAATATATGTTGATCCCTAGACACTTTTGATGTGTGTATTAGTAAGGATATATTTGGTGTACACATACAAATATTCCAGTAATCTCCCTTGAGAACTTGATGTTTTTTTAGGACCAAAGTAGCCTATGTTACTCTCCATCTTTTCAACTAACTGTATGCCAAAAATCAGGTCGATTGATTGCTTAGCTACGGCGTGAAGGAAGGACTAACAAACAAACAAACACACTTTAAAATTTATAATATTAGTATGGATTTGTAAATGCACCCACGGTACAGGAGAAATTCCCTGTGAGCAACGGTTATTCAAAAATATGACTGGCATACAGGCGTTGGAAACCAGATGGAAGAAGTGCAGTGAATTGAGAACTGGAGATTACATGGAAAAGTAAGATTACTTTTGTTTATATTTTATATTGTTTTCTTCCTGAGGCCGTGAACTTTTCAATCCATCAGTAATATTCTGCTGCATTCGGCGAGACTGGCAAGCGACCTCAACGTAGTTGGGAAAGGGTAGGAAGATTGATTGATTTTCTATTGGTACTACTCTATTGGTGATACTCCTAATGCTAGAAACAGTCAATCAAATATTGGAAATATTATAGATAATTTATTACTTGGTTCAACACCTTTACGGTTTTCTCCAGAGTGTTGCATGATCAATGGCAAAATTGATGATAGGCATTTTTTATTTATATTTATTTTTTTGCCGGAACCTGTTTGAACAGTTGAACAACTAACTCATCACCGACAGCACCATTAATCCAAGTTGACCTACGACTTACGAAACGACAAACGACTGATCACACATATTTAATTGTATGCTCTGCGTGTTTTCTGATGAATTCACGAAAAATAGAAAGTACAAAGAATGTTGTTCAGCAATTAATTATGCAATTTAAAACCTCGTCCGGCTCGTCAACCTTTGCATTTTTAAACCAATACCCAAAATCCGCAACTTTAAGCTTAACGCAGATTGGGAAGGGTCGCATAGCAACGCAATGCATTGCAAAAATCCTCCTTCATCATTTCGTACTTTGTCTATGAACCGACCCATACTACAGACGTGCCGCACCGCACTTTTGTATGAAAATGCGCTGCCCTAATAAGCGTTTGGCTTTAGGGGGAGCTCATCGGTTCACGGATCGAAAGTATATCCGCCAATTTATTGGGAATAAACCCGTCTCGCTGTGACGGCCAACGCTCTATTGTCCCCAGCTCACGTCACGCCAAATTGCAGCCCGACGTATCATTTTACCCGATTTTACATTCCGATACCTTTCCCACTGAGATACAATCATCAAAAATAGCGACGAAACTTGATGGCCCTGTCATGTACGCCTACCCACTTATAATTCAGTGTTTATCGATTTTTCGGTGATGGATGACTTGGTACAATATGAATGAATGTTAACGATCGAAACGATTTCACAATCGATTTAATTTAAATAGTAAAGGGCATTAACAATATAACATTTGAGCCCAAACAGCGTGACTGCAACAATATCGAGTCTACAGTTAACCGATGACGTGTCGATGGTATGCATATCGAACCTAATAATGTAGGTGGCCACTAAATTTGCATTTAAAAACATAATTTCCATACCGCGTCTATTTATACCGTTACATGAATAATATATTATTTTGGTTGTCGCACTTCATAGGTAATATTTGAAACATTTTTATTCGTCTTTAATCCGAATTATAAAACTTAATAGAATCTTTGCAGTAAATTAAATACTTTAATCTGCTTTAGTAAGATATCGAATTTATCCCACGAAGTACTGAATTCGTTGAATAAATGTTCAAAAATTGGAATTAACATCAACATCTCTATAAAACGTATAAAATATTCATTTATGTTAATATCTACATCCGATAATCCAGCTTAAGAACTATAATCGTAACTGTTGGTATATATAGTGAGATACCAAACGTCCTCCAATAACACAATTTCACGCCCATATACCCCAAACGGTTAGTCAGAGGTGCTACAACTTGTACCTATAAGTACGCGCCACAGGCTATCGTAGAAAATTACACAAATAAACTATATCACTATCGCGCCATATTTACAGATCATCATCATCAACCTTTTTATTTTGGTTGGGATGGGAAATAATCAAATGCCTACTCCCATTCTGGGCGGAGCGGAAGGGCGTGTTAGACTTTTACTGACTAAAACCCACTCGTGTTTCTTCACTTGCCTGTGCGACGGCCAGGACCGCGGTAATATAATGTTCTCACTGTTGGAACACAGGCCTCCCCTCAGTGAGAGGGACTGGGCTATAATCTACCACGCTAGCCCAGTGTGGGTTAAGAGATGTCACATGTCTTAACCCGCATGAATCCCTGATACCCGCATGAATATATGAATCTGCAGAAAGCAATGGAGTAATTTTCCTGAGACGGTCTTTTCGTTTGATTACAGTTTTATTGCCTTAAAGGCTAGAGTGAATAGACTCTTAATAAACTAGTGCGCTTTACCATCAACGATTGTATCACTGCTTACCATCAGGCGGGCTCGCGTCAAGCTCTAGTTTATACATGACTCTAAAATAAGGTCAAATAGAAACAAGGTGCACCGAAGACCTGGTATAGGTCGCGGAAAGCCGATGGATGCGGGCAGCACAAGACCGGTCATCGTGTAAAGCCTTGGGGGAGGCCTTTGTCCAGCAGTGGACATCTATAGGCAGAAGAAGAAGAAGATTAAAAAAGAAACCCTAATAAACTCACGCAGAATCGTTACAAGAAAATTATGCAGTTATTTTTTTTTTTATGGGACTAAACCTGCCACACATTTTCCCACCCACTGCAACTCCTGAAAGCCAGAATCAACAGTGGAGACCGCCAGAAAAACGCCGAGCAATGAAACTCGACGAGTCCCGGAGAAACGATTCAACCGTTTTGAGTCCCGCAACGAAATTAATCAGAAAAGAATAGCGGAGGAGTAAGAAAAAAGATATTTAAAATATCATGCAGTTAGATGGAAGTACAGCTTCATCAATTAATTCACCACAGGCTGCGTTTACTTGGGTTCGGCCTGTAAATGCAGCTGGCTTCTATTTTTCAATTTCGGCTGGTTTTAGCTGCATTTACAGGCCAAATCCCTAAGGCTTTAGGGCTAACAAAAAGAACACTCGCGATTATAATTATTCATTTTACAAAAAAGATAGTATTTACAAAACTTTTTTGTTTTTGACGACACAGTTGGTACTATGGCTGAGCGATCATCTGCTGCACTGCGTGTCGCGAGTTCGATTCCCGCACGAAAAAAATGCTTTGTATTCCCTACAAGTAGTTGTTCAGGGTCTGCCAGCTTGTTTATGTGAGTTTAAACTTGTAACGCACCCGCGACACAGGAGTAATTAATCCGGCCAACGTTAAAAAAACATAAAACCTAGATAGTACACTCACAATATATCAAGAGTTCATGTACAACATGATAATTTCAAAGTATGAGCTGGTACTGAGAAATGCCAAACAGAAAACCCAATAACAGTTCCCAGTTCGGCAATCAAATCCAGTGCTTTATACTCAGAAGGAACGCTTCCGACCACTAGTGGTCTAGTGGCAGTTAAATTACAAGATCAATCTCAATTTACCTAGCTTTTCCCCAGTATGCTGGGGTCGGATTTCAGACTAACCAGATGTAACCATTGTACGACTACCCCTATTAAAGGTAGCGGTAGCACTTGCGCCTATATGGCAAACTAGCGACCCGCCTCGGCTTCGCACGGGTGCTTAAGGTTGGTGCGATGCTTGATCGCAACGATAACTGGTCTGCATTTGAAATAAAATATATTTGTATGATTTGTGGGTTTTGGCCTGATGGTGGCTAAGGCTACCAATGAGATGATACACCTGTCCTTCAATTTTAAAAGTGGGCATAAAATTACCAACCCTGATTTCTTTTGCGCCAAAGAAGTCATTTGTATGAAGTCAAATGTATGTGTATTTGTTAAAAAATGACCAGATAATGAATGGTTATTAGTTAGAAGATTTTTTATTGATTGTAGCGGCTCCTGAAGGTTTGGAAGGCAAACTTTACCTGAAGTATAGCACATACCATTAGGTTCGTCTGCCCATTTCTTGGTAGAGCAGTTAGAGCAGATCTTATTCATCCTATGGGGCGGCCTGCCTCCTGGCTGGATCCCCGCCCTGGGACCTGGAGGTGAAGGTCCTCGCGTCACTGCGCGAGAAGCGCAAGAGCGGGGCGAACGGCCGATGCAGCGACAGCTCAAGCAGCGCCGGTCGCAGCTCAGCGAGGTCCTGGTGGCGGAATGGCGGGACAGGCTTTCACGCCCTACCGCCGGCCTCACCACCATCGATGCCATCCGGCCGGTACTGGGGACCAGCTCGGGAGAAGGCACGGCTCCCTGACATTTCGGGTGACACAGGTACTCTCGGGTCATGGTTGCTTCGGAAAGTACATGTGTCGCATAAACAGGGAGCCGGATTAATAGCATGACTAAAATAAATGCGTTTAAATGGAATAAAAAAAAAATCAAGATTTTTAAATAAAAATATGGTTATTGTGCCTCATTCAACATAGATAGGTATAGTGTGTCGCGGACTTTTTTGTAGATATTTATAAGATCTACAATTAATTACAACATTTTATGGTTTTATATTTTAGACAGTCTACGTAAAATAAGTAACTTTTCTGGTTGAATTTTTACACCTTGTGTTCAAAAAACCCAAATATCTCACGGAACCCTATTTTTCCCCAAAATAAAATTTAGCCTATGTTACTCGTCGATAATAGAGCTTTCGAATAGTGAAAGAATTTTTGAAAATGGTCCTTTAGTTTTTGAACCTATTCATTACAAACAAGCAAACATACAAACAAAGTTTTCCTCTTTATAATATTAGTGTACATTACCAGAACCTAAACTAATACCTATAAGCCGTAGGGCTGTAGGACCCTGACCTACCATATAGTTTGTAATAAATATGTATATAAATAAGTGCGGGATGCCTGCAACAAGAGACCTAAGTAACAGACGGATAGTGGGTAGGATTTCCAGGTAAGGGTGAAGGGTAAACTCACTGCCAGTCCAGCAAACTCACAGGACTGATCAGAGATGGCTAAAGGTGTCTTGGCCACAATGAGGAGTAATGAGACAAGAATAAATTCTAATCTGATTTATTTACACAATATTACAGCTTACATACTACTTTTTCCCAACACACTTTCATGTACAAACGTCTTCGTATCCTATGCTTTTTTTTTTTGGATTAGGTACTTATATTTTTATTAGATTCGGGCGTTCTGTCGGAGCGGGCTGTCCCTTAATGATTGCTAAGCATCTACGAATATCAGCCGAGATGAACAGCTTAACAGACTATTTGAAGCACAGAGAGTCTTGGTAAGTAAAGATGGTCATCCGTCCAAAGACCAACCGAGACAGCAACACCGTAGTTTATCCAGACCGATTGATCAGAGCGGTTTTTTAGCCTACAAGCCCTCTCTACAGATTATTATATAAAATGAAATGCCTTCAGTAACTAATACAGACATAAAAAGTACCTACTCACTGAGCTCAAAACAAACATTGCAAAGCGAATCTCTGAGATCTTCAACAAACAAACCGGGACGGGTGATCTCACTAATGAAGTGTTCGCATTTAAAACTTGAGAACATCTTGTGTAGGTACACTTTTGATAAAACCAAAAAGAGTACCGCGTTCCTGTTTGAGTTATTTGTCGTCACATTAAACGAGTGTTCGGCAAAAAGTCGACGGAGATCAAAGCGATGACGTGGCAGTCTGAAATAACATCTAACCGCACGCACTTGTCAACCAACATGCACAGGACTGCAGTGTAAGATTTACACTTTATGTCTATTGAATACCTGGTAATCAAAATGAACGGACGTCTGTCTAACCTAGCCAACTAGAAAGTTTCTGTGATTAATTTTGTTTTCAGCTTTAAATAATAACTGTGTTAGCCAAGTCAATAACACTGATCTCATAAAAATGCAAAAATATAGTCTGTAAAGATGCATATTTACGATTCAAAAACAAGGCCAAGCATAGGACTACAAAAATAGTAGCCACAAATTCATGAGAACAGACAGTTCGCCATTTTCTGCTACAAGTATTTTAGTATCATTATATCCTAATATCATTGTGTAAGTTGTTATCAGATTCATGGCAAAGTAGCGCGTTTTAAATATTACCATGAATATTTTTATTAAGTCTGAAATAACTAAAAAGGAAAAGAAACAAACAAAGGAATAATTACGCAAAGTAATCAGCGTGCTGCGTGTCATAATGGAAATTGTTTCCGTGTAGTGATACGCGTACGTGTAAAGCTTTCATACTTCAGACGCATGAATAACGAGCATACTGTTGGCATAAATATGGAGACAATACCGCATTCCACTTTTAACCTAGCACCTTCTAGTTTTTGCAGTTCCGTGTCGTCGCAAAAGTGCCAAGTCATTTCCCATTCCTCTAACCATCCGTTAGAAACCTTCCGTACTTTATTAAAATTCAAATATATTCAATTTAAATTAAACGCGTCAATCACAGTTGTATTTAATTGATAGCAATTCAATTACTGAATAACTCAATCGAGCGCAATTTAGCGGGATTATTTTTTTGGGCATGGATTGGCATTTACCTGTGTATAAATTGAAATCAAATGATTTTGTCTATTTTGTCCGAAAAAAATGTGAGTGTGCATAGTAATACTTCATTATACCCATTCACATTTCAAATACCTAGGTATATAAAACTGGATAGATGATCAATGGATGAAACTTACGTTACAGTGGGTCACGCTTAATGACAATCGAAATCGCTGCCCAGAAGAAGGTGTCGGGATGAGCTGACCTCCTTAATTAAAGTTTAGTATTTGGCATCTCTGGATAGAGAGAGGTAGAATTGGGGAAGATTTTGCCCAGCAGTTCGACATCAATGTCAAAGACAAAGCTTTGAATGGTGCGATTTTTGATGACATAACACGACTTTCAGATATTTTATCGAAACTTTCTTATCTAATAATAAAAATACTTAACATCTGAAAAGGTTGCAAAAATTATGTTTTCTATAAGCGACAGCTAACAGTTACGATGTACCAATAAATCAAGAAAATTGCATGACAAGTTAGAAATATCATAACCAATAACTAATCTTCCCAATGAAATGTAATAAGAGACGGATAATACATTGATATAGATCAGACGCTATTCATTATGAATTCTCATAAAGCAGCTTTGATAATTATCTCGCAAAACGCAGTAGCTACCAGTAGCACCATTGCTCGTCAGTGATGCTAGCGGCTGTACTTTATTAATGTTTAGAAGTACCAACTCCGACTGTGCCTGTAGATGTACAACCTGTAATTATTTTAAATGCAAAGCTCGGTATCGTCGTGTAGGCAGTTAATCTTTACGCCACATGTAGATGTAAATTGAACTTCTTGAATCCTACGTATGTAATTAGGTGGGCTGGAAGCTCTTGCTTAGCTAAAGACTTAAGATAAGAGCTGATGGTTAAGTTCTTAAAAGTTGTGGTGATGAATAAAAAATGCACAATGTTCCGCCAAGGTTCTAACGTTACCTCTGGGCCATCACTGTTCTTGTATTAATAATAATATTAGAATTATTATTTCAAATACAATTCAAATACATGTAACAACCAGCAATCCGTACTGGACCCGCTTAGTGAATGGCCCATATCCTCTCACAGAGAGGAGACCTGTTTACCAGCTATAGAAACATTATAGGTTGATTTTGCTTACAGTTAGACTGCGGTATGATTATCAACATTAATATTTCAAGTCAATAGCTCATGGTAACCTAATTCTGTCCCCTTGTATTTGATTTTGATTTAGTTCTAGTCGTTAACAGTCTTAAAGCGAATGTTTTTGCAATACAACACAACAAACAGGTACAGAAGACACAGTATTAGGTCATACTCAGATTTAATCTGAGGCCGGGGCAAGGTCGAATGGCGTCAAATGGCGTCACAGATAAATAATTTTCCTCACAATCAAAACAGTTCGGCTCCACAGACGTGAGAGTGCACACATAACCTCAAAATGTTATAGTTTCAAAAAACTTTTAAAATGAAGTTCGTGTTTATTTTTGTGTTTGCAGTTCTCCTGTGTGTGTGTTTAAATGAGGGAAAAGACTTTACTGTCGGTACGAGGGCGAACAATTTGTTGATATCGACACAAAAAGTGAAGTACAGGAGTTTACCGCTGATAAGGAGGGACAAGGATTACACTTACATCGATCCGAAGGAGAGGATTATTAAGGTAATTAATTTTATCATTTTAAATGAAAGCGAACATGCCTGTTTTTAATTGTATGAGCAGAAGCTTTCAGTTTAGAAGAGGAGTTATAAAATTACTCTTGACTTAATTTAAACGTTTAATATTATTAAAACTTAAACAAAAGTTTATCTAAAACTAGCTCATATGCTGCACAATCGTTGCCAAAATCATTTAATATCAGATCCACGGATAAAATTACACACATATATAAACCCAAACAACGCCAGTGAAATGCGAAAATAGACACCGAGATATTGTAGACGATTTTGATATCATAGCAATCGAGACAATTGGAACTATTCCAATTATTTTTGAAATTATGAATTTCTGAAATAACTTTTATTTATTCCAGATGCTAGTGGGGAAGACTGACGATTGACAGAATGTGCATAAACATTTAAATTCTAATGTTATACTTATCAAACGTTTTACTGAGAAATATTTTTTCTCGGTGGTAGGCCATAACATCGGCCGCCGGCAGAAGTTACCACCCACCAGACAAAGCCTTGCCGCCAAGCGATTTGTCGTGTTCCGGCATGATGTCTGGTGAAGCCGTACGGAGGACGGGTCTGAGCAGTTGTGTTGCGATGTGTGCCGGGTACAATGCGCCTAATGTTGTTGTGTTGAGAGTTTGGTCGTGGAGGGTCTTCAGATCAATCTCCCTTTGGCGCAGCATCGTGGGTCGTGTTGTTGGGTTTAACATTGCATCACCTCGCTCAACTGCCGTCTTCCTTCCTATTCGCTCAGTTTTTCTGAGTGAATAGGCTCTTAATAAACTAGCGCGCTTTACCATCAACGATCGCATCACTGCTTACCATCAGGCGGGATTGCGGTCAAGCGCTAGTTTATAATTATTAAAAAAAAAAAAAAAAAAAAAACAATATACACAAAGTCTCGCTTTGTTCTAACTGAATTACCTACGACGCGACGTATGCTATGCACTTGACTCTAATAAGCTGAATTAAATTGGATAATAGTTCTAACACGATTGTTACATTATGTGATAATCATCATTTACCTAGCCTGCCTAGAACAGATATATGTGAATACCAGTATATATCATTATATATTTATTTTCTCCAATATGTGTCAGTACAATTACTAAAGTTTGTGTAACAAACTAGTGACTTCAGAAGTTACTCGTTTTCTTCTTTTCATGTTGATGGATTACACAGGTAGTCTATCGGATCAGTATTTGGCTTCCTGTAATACTATCATTGGCTTCGTTTACATTGGATGAATATCAATAGGTAAGATAAACTGTTTTTTCATCGTCATCATCATCATCATTTGATTAGATATTGGTCACTAAAAAACTATTTTGGTACAATCTTTCCACCAAACTGGTGTTTAAACACAAAACGTATTATTTTTCTCTTTTAGGTTACCTAGTCTATCATCATCATCATTGATGTTCATTTCATCCGAAAGACGTCCACTGCTGGACATAGATCCTTCCCCCAAAGATCTCCATGATGACAGCGGGAAACCGCTGGATGCGGGTTTCCTGCTACCTTCACCAGGTCGTCAGTCCACCTTGTCTGAGGCCTACCCACGCTGCGTCTTCCGTTGCGTGATAGCCACTCGAGAATCCGTCGGCCCCATCGCACATCGGTCCTACAGTCAGTGCCCGGCCCACTGCCACTTAAGTATCGCAATTCTTTGGGCTATGTCGGTTACTCCCGTTCTTCTGCGGATCTCCTCAGTTCTAATTTGATCACGCAGTGAAACATAGCCCTCTCCATTACCCTTGTATATGTATACAGGCTGTATCTAACATCGTAACGCAAATTTCGCGAGAAGGCTTTACCGCATGCCACTAATAAAATTATGATAGTAATTTATATCGTTAATGAGCGGTTACAGAAATAACAGTGTTTAAAAAAAGTGTTGGCTCGGCCTTTGAACGTTGCAAGCGTGCTGCCGCGCGTGTTTGTGGGTATGACGTTGACCCCTGATGTGAACTCTATTAAATCAAAGCGAATTAATTATTATTTACTTTAAAATCTTATTAGCTTATAAAAGTAGGTATAGCAATTATGAACGGTTTAAAGTGAAAAAAACTGCATATTATTTTTTTTTTAATCAGGAAAAAGCCGACAAAAAATTCCACCACTGGGGGATTCAGAATCATGTATTGGATCCATGGTACTCGTTTGTGTGTCGAAGTCAGAGACACAGAGTGTAACATCCGCTTTCACTGTAAAGGTATAGTGAAAGGGGATGTTTACGTTTGACGATCTTAAGCCTCAATACATATTGTTTTCAACTCAGTGACACAATGATTGCATCGTGTAATCTACTCGTCAACCATTCATTTATGCATGCTGTTTTATCTCGTTTATATTCTCTCTAAATGAATAAACGTAAACTGCAGTTACTTAGCCGAGATTCAGTCTTAGAGGTAATTGCTTAGCAATTGATTTATCTATATAACACTGATAGTTTATGCGTGACATGAAAGGCTCTGCTACCTACACCAGCATTTAGTGGTAACGTTCTCACGATATTTTGTATTGAGAATTATTCTAAAGACCTATGTTCGCATATGCAGATACAATATACTTAGTTCCAACCTGGTTACGTAGTCCGCTTAAAAAATAAAAAAGGTATTTTTTTTTTTTTAATAATTATAAACTAGCGCAATCCCGCCTGATGGTAAGCAGTGATGAGATCGTTGATGGTAAAGCGCGCTAGTTTATTAAGAACCTATTCACTCAGATTGAGCGAATTAGAAGGAAGACGGCAGTTGAGCAAGGTGATGCAATGTTAAACCCAACAACACGACCAACGATGCTGCGCCAAAGGGAGATTGATCTGAAGACCCTCCATGACCAAACTCCCAACACAACAACATTTGACGCATCGTACCCGCACACATCGCAACACATCTGCTCAGACCCGTCCTCCGTACGGCTTCATCAGACATCATGCCGGAACACGACAAATCGCTTGGCGACAAGGCTTTGTCTGGTGGGTGGTAACTTCTGCCGGCGGCCGATGTTATGGCCTACCACCGAGAAATTACTGAAGTATTTTGTCAAAAACTAAGAAAAGGCACTACTATTCTTTGATGATCAAAAACTTAGATAGGGACGGTCTCTCTTGAAGAATAGAACCTCATTTATGACTAAAATCAACCATTTACATGTTTCGTTCACATCACTTACGTTTCATACACATATCCATATAAGATTTTCCCACTCCTGCTCTCCCTCGGTGAGCAGGCGAGGGGTGTAATTCATAATTTGTAAGAAAATCTCATGTCTGACAACAACTCGTAGGCGCGGCCGTTTCCACTGAGCCTTCACTATTACTCCCCACTAAAGAACATAAAAAGCAATGAAATTATTCGAATAACAATTTATTCTTTTACACTATCCAATTTCTCATCTACCACATTAAATCAAACATAACTTTACAAAGTGCATGCATTGAAGCCATTAAAAATGTGTACCATAAATTAAAAGTAAAAACTTTTAAAGCTTTCATCCACGATCCGAAATCCATTGCGAAACCACCGGAAATAGCACGCAAACACATCATCAAAGTAAACTAAACTGAACGTCAAAAGCATGATTAAAAAAGAGAATATTTTCGTCCAGTTTCACTAGTGGTACCCCACTTAGCTTTGATGAAACTTTGATGAACACAGCCGACAACACGGATCGCTAGCGTGTCGCAAATTGCTTCGGAAACGATGTCGCGTGTTTATATTGGAATGGGCTCTTCGAAATAATATATTGACAGTACACACGGTGAAAGAGTTGGATATGTAAAAAAAATATCTACGATAGAGAAGGAATATATAATATTATTTATTTATATGCTTACAGTCTCATTAAAAGTTTGTTTATTTTGTACCATTAAACCAAAAATGGTTTGTATTGATCACATTCCAGAACACTCTTAAGTAAGCATAACTTATATTTAGGTATTATTTATCAATATAGACACACCATTCTTTTTAGTTAGGTATATTTCAAAATAGCTTTCATTAACAACACAAACCTAGCTACTCTTTTTATTTTGTTCCGGGCCGTTGAGAGAATGCGTTGTCGACTTGCCTTTTATAAAAACAAATATGAGTTATGTGAATCAGCCTATTAATTCTGTAATAACCTCAACTATGTAGTGACACAAATTACAGAAATTCTTTGAAAATTTTATTTGACAATAATGGCGGATATCGCCAATGACAGTCGAAAAAGACGGAACCGTCTACGAGGAAGATTGAGGCAAAGTCATGATGTGGCCACTATGCTGCGATATTTCAATGTTCTATAGAAATAATTTACTGAATGCACTTTTTACTACATAAATCACGCGCTTTTATTTAAAAAACGACAATATAAATAATTCAAAAGTCCAATGAAAAATGAGCGTGACACTCATCTTAGCTTTCCCGCTAAAACGCCTGTAAAAACGTGTAAAGTTAGGCGAAGTGAATTTAGAGTAAGCTGTCAATAGTGTGATTATGCCTAGCATTAGTTGGAATGACAGCTTTTCTTCTTCTTCTCCAGCCTATAAGTAGAGGTCCGCTGTTGGACAAAGGCCTCAAGTGTTTCCATTACATTGGGGGTGTTTGCCATAGTCCTTATTCTTAGCAGGCGGGTTGGGGATCGCAGTAATTTGATATTCCACTGGAGAAGCGCTGCTACCCGCTTCCCTGGTGAGAGTTCCCTGAGTCGCCTCTTACGTCACCCGCAGGAAACTATGGATTAGTGCTAATCTAAGCCCAGTACCACATGGAGTTAGTACCACGCTCATTTCACATAAATTTTCACTGTGAGATAGTTAAATCTGTTCTTAATTTACTATTAAAATTGTCACTGTCTACTGACGTGTCAGAAACGTATTCTTCCGCCGGCTGTGCTGTAGTCTCAGTTAATAACAGAGGAAATTAATAAGCTTTACGCGTTTTGGTGTATGTGACCTGTATTTGTTACAATGATAATACTAGTAGAAACATCCTTACATCTACGATGCATTACGCAGATCCCACTCATTGATATTCATGCAAGCAACACATAATCAAATAAGGACAAAACCTTGGGCGTTCATGCATCAAAAAAAGTTCAATTGTACTTAGCATAGTCTATGCTCTATATTGGTATATAGAGTAGGGCCCTACCCTAGACTGACATAACAATAGTGCCAGAATGGTCTACCATTGATCTCATAATGGTCGATTTTGACCAATTATGTACTAACAAAATTGCATCATTATGATTTTCTAATGGTCAATCACTAACACTCCATTCAATGAAATGTTACTCATTCTTATACTCACAGCACTTCCAAAATTCCAAAGTATTTCCAGTCCCTTGCTAATCTTGGACTAAAGAATTGAGACAGCTGCTGAGATTCTCAAGACGGTTGTAAAAATGAGTAGGGATTTGTAACCCGTAGGCGATTTAGCAACTAGCCCTTTTTCCACTTTTCTGGGACATGCAAAAATGTTACTAAACATCTGCTGTTAAGAGCAAAATAGGAAAAAGGTTGTTTAACTGTAGTAAAAATTTTAAATTCACCAAGTTTATAAATGAGGGTGAAAATATCTACGAAGTGGTAAGAAGGGAAAAGTCGTGTTTTCGCAATTCAACCCACCAATTGTTTTACCAAATCAAATCAAATCAAAATATTTATTTGCCAGAAAATATTTTATATATTATATTTTATGTTTTGAGTATTATATTTGATGTTAGACAAGGGAAGATAAGCCCAAGAGTTACTTATAAAAATTCTGCCTGCAAGCAGGCATGCAAATTACAATTTAAAAAAAAAAAACTGAACTTTAAAATGACAGACGATAAAATCGACAAAAATCGAAAATGGCACAATAACATAAATTTTAATGTCAACAATCAAAATCTAAAATGTCATTCAAATAAATTTAATAAATTAAAGTCATAATGTCTATTATTAAAAAGTCAATATCATACATACAATACGAATGTCAACATAATAAATTTTATTTACTAAAAATCATTTAATAGAATCACAAGTAAAAAAATCACCAATAAAAAAGTTCAAAAGTTGGCAAGGTGATCGCCACTCACAGGTTATCTTTTTACAATTATGGCTATTCTCATAACCTGTTGTAGCTTATACGCAATAGGGTAACGACCTTTCACGCTACAGCTCAATTCTATTGTAATACCACAACGTTCTTTGGCCATTCTATTACCATAATGATATTATGATAACACACAACTGGATCTACTGTCCCTATAATCTAAACCTAATGACAGTACATCCCTGCCTTGTATCACGCCACTAATAAATTGGTCATATTAGACCAATATTTGCCATTTAAAACGTTTGCCAAATATTTGGGTTTCAGTCGAACTAAACTCCATTGCACATCTGTTTTCTACAAGGATTGATTACCAGTATGACCCCTACAACGCGGCAAGCGGCCTTGCCAAGGTTATTATACCAGTACTTTCGGTCAACTTTAAAGACCTTGACATTGACTTGTTCTTCGTGTCAACTGAAAATAATGTTTATATCTGTCCTTCATAAACCAAATTACTACACTTCATAAACAATATTTCTAGACTAAAATGAAACCATGAAGTCTAATATTGTATTTTTAGAAAAAGAAACTATATAGAAACAGGCAAACACACGTTAGCAACACAAAATAAGTGTACAAAATTACATATAAATAAACGAGTTTTTACAAATCCAAAATCCAAACATGGTTATCAAATTTAGTTTTTGTATGTTAATGTGTAATAAATTGTATTTCAGGGTATCATCGCCCGGGATCTCTCGCGAACCGACACAGAAGTGACGGTCACCTCTGGCGGCATTGGAGCTACGAACGTGACGCTTCATCTTCAGAGCGGCAGAGGGGAAGAACTCAACTATCTTATACTCATATTTAGCAACAATATTAAATAAAACATATTTATTATAAATTATACGTACTTTTATGTCGTATATAGTCACATTTAATTGACAATCTTGTCGTCGAATCCGAGCACAAACAAGTTTATGACAAGGTATTTCAGATATTATCAAATAGGTCACAGTATAATATTCATTCACATAGTTGATATTCATAGTTTTGAAATTGTTGTACGTTGATTTATGACTAGCTATTATTCTAATAATGGAAACTAATGTGAAACAATTTGGAATACCTCAAAAACAAACGTAAGGTTACTATTTTTTACTGAACAACAAAAAACAATAAACAAAGACATCAACAGATATAAAATTAAAAAGCAATCATAATTTATAAACATCTGAGTGAAAGAAATATTTAATTTTGTTGCGTCAAGATAACTCAGAGGACTGGCAACAAACAGAGAGAGAAGAGACAACGAAGTGCTTACAATTCTAGTATGATAAGAGCAACTTGACAATCAGAGAATACAATCTTCTAAGAATAGCAAGCTCCACAAAGAACAAATTTCAAAGATAAGTAAACAAAAAGAAATAAATAAGTATTTTGAAAGTTTTGAAAACATTTCTGATAATGTTTGAGTAATGTAACGAAGATTTGTTTAATTAAAGACTTATCGAAGAAACTACGTAGATAGTATTTATGAATAATATAATTTTGCAGTCTTTTGTAGGCACAAAGTTAATAAGAATTGGCATAAAGGTCGTTACTTATCACGTGTCCAGTTATCAAGCCATTAAAAGCATTTAATTAATTAAAATACACGCATTTTGACTTAGCAATATCATCAGAAAAATAGGGCTTAAAACTGTACGGGGCATAGAGAATAAAGCGTACGTTTTTTCAAAAGAGATCCGACTTATTATCTCGGAAAAAAAAAAGAAATTGTTTGTCTACATACACGAAAAAACGTCCATACCAAACCCTTGTTTGCAAATGCAACAACCAACAAGATAACAACATCAAACAGAGAGTAAACTAACGAAGTGCTATACACATCTCCCCCTAACACAAATCAATTTTAGCGAATTGTCAGTGCACAGGGTGTTTAAACTAAGGGAGAGAGAGGCTAATGGAGACACACGCATTAAACCGAGCCGCGTGCAGCGACAACATTGACATAGACCAGGGGGCCCTAATTAGTTTAAGTCTGTGGCCGGCGCCCCGGAGATGGCCAACGAGGATATAAAGATGCAGGAAATGACCTAACCTGGATTACTTGAATAGGATAGGAGAATCTTGCTATGAAAAGTCAGCTTATACCAATAGTGTATAACTTGGTATGTCACCGTACAAATGTGTGTTTAAATTCGCCATCTTTTATTTCTATTAATTTGATTATGCTCACCAACAGCGCTCCCTGTTAACGTCATTCGAGTGCCAAAAGATCTTAGCGGCAATGTATGTGCAGATGCATTAACGACCTGAAGAAGATTTTTTATGTAATTGCATAACAGGCTATCTGACTTTGGCATTTGCTGCATTCTATAGGCATCTGTTTCAGGAGGTATCGCTGTTGCATTATCATAATAGAGATAAGACTGTAGTTACTCTGGCACCTTTTAAACCGTTACATAACAACTATGCTTTACGACAATATATCGAACACGAAAAGGAATGGTGGTAGTACGTCTTCTGATGAATTCCTCTAGTAGGTAGGCAAACTATTGACTGGAGTTTATGATATATATGTAGAGGGTAAAAAACGATGGTTTTAATAATTAACATATCCGCATTATCTTCTGGTAACATACTTACATGATACAATGCATTTTTGTCATTTGCATTATGTCTTTTTTTATATACATAAACAAGTGTAGTTCTGATAGAGGAATAAATAAATCCAATAGAAATGTTTTGGTACAAAGTGAAAATAAAACTTCAAGTAAGTAAAAACCTAGAATGCTACTGGGATATTTTGGAATCTGAATAACTTTGACAGGAGGTTATTAGAGGTTGTCTAAGTTGTTGATATTTCATGACATGGTCCAGAGTGAGAGTGCATGTCAGGCTTTCACCTCCTTCTGCGAAGCAGTGATGCTGGCAAGGGAAGAGGCGGAGCGTGTGAGGGAGCGGAAATCCCAGCGCCCTCACGTCACTAGCGGCAGGAGACGCCCTGGTTGGGAGGCAACATCGAACTCCCGGCCACCGGCGCGTTGTGTTTCACGCGCACCTCAAAGAGATGTCAGCACATCGTGATGGGGTCCACGCCTCCTGGGTTAGAGTTGCTGGTTTGTTAAAAAAGAAACCGTGGCCCTGGCGTACAGGCAAGTGCGGAAGAAGTCATTTGATGATCCCAAGTAAAATTGCAACACTTTAAAGTGCAATTATTCTACGCATAGTCATTAAAATCCGAAACAGCCAATAAGTTAAACGAACTGAGGCATAAAATTTCCGCCCAGTTAATGATACCAATAACCAACTTTGAATACATAATAAATGAAGCATATCAATTATAATCATATTAATCAAGCAACTCTGTTATCGGAAGTGTCTCGCAAAGTAATAAGTCGTAAACATAAATAAATTATCAAGAAATATACGCAGAAATGTAACTCTGTTTAAAACATAAAGACAAGGGATTTTTTTTCCAAAATTATGAGCAAATATTCTAGTATAAGTGTAAAATAACCTAAACTAGCCAGAAAATGGCGCCAAATCTCTTATTCACAATCTAAACTAATTTTAAGTTAAGTGCATCTTTACCTTTCTATTTTATTTAAGAAAAGGATAGAAGATACATTTTAGTTTAATCCTGCCAAATTAAGATACTCCATTGACAGTTTAGAGCGGACTAATTTGACAAGTCTAAACTAACATTTTATCTTCTGTCCTTTTCTTAATGAAGGAAAGGTAGGCCATAACATCGGCCGCCGGCAGAAGTTACCACCCACCAGACAAAGCCTTGCCGCCAATTGATTTGTCGTGTTCCGGCATGATGTCTGGTGAAGCCGTACGGAGGACGGGTCTGAGCAGTTGTGTTACGATGTGTGCCGGGTACGATGCGCCTAATGTTGTTGTGTTGGGAGTTTCGTCGTGTAGGGTCTTCAGATCAATCTCCCTGTGGCGCAGCATCGTTGGTCGTGTTGTTGGGTTTAACATTGCATCACCTCGCTAAACTGCCGTCTTTCTTCCTATTCGCTCAGTCTTTCTGAGTGAATAGGCCCTTAATAAACTAGCGCGCTTTACCATCAACGGTAGCATCACTGCTTGGCATCAGGCGGGATTGCGGTCAAGCGCTAGTTTATATTTATTAAAAAAAAAAAATAGAAGGAAATGGATGCACAGAACATAAATTTAGTTTAGTTTGTAAACAAGGGAATCGGGGCAAATATCAGATATATTTTAAATAAGGGCACTTCTAGACAGACTGCTCTATATCTGCGATCTTTCCAGTAGGGAGCGTACTAACCTTCACATTTTTATCCAGGGATCAAAAAGCGCCCACTATTACAATTTCAACGAATTACCTTAACACAAAAGTAATTCAATTCCGTGTCTGTTGGTGGTTTCCCCGTCGAATTCATTAATGCGAGCCTAATTAATTCACAACCACATTATACTATCGGTTCATATAAATTAAACGAATTAAGTACTCCACTGATAGCAGAACTGGGACTTAATTATCGAGTTTCGAACAGGAACGCTAATTTTACGAGTTATATGACGTCCACAATGGGCTGGGTCTCCTGTGTTTTGACGTAAAGTTCGCATGGAGCACTTATTTTACCTCAATTAGCATTAATATCAACATCAAAATTGCTGGCCAGAACTAGTGGGACCATAAAATGTGGAAATAACACAAAGATAGTGAGAGAGTAATAAAACGTGAATTCTGAACGGTAAAGCAAATTTGCTAAATAAGTTCACAAACCTTTTTTTTTTTAATAATTATAAACTAGCTCTTGACCGCAATCCCGCCTGATGGTAAGCAGTGATGCGATCGTTGATGGTAAAGCGCGCTAGTTTATTAACAGCCGGTTTTCACTCAGAAAAACTGAGCGAATAGGAAGGAAGACGGCAGTTGAGCGAGGTGATGCAATGTTAAACCCAACAATACGACCAACGATGCTGCGCCAAAGGGAGATTGATCCGAAGACCTTCCACGACTAAACTCCCAACACAACAACATTTGGCGCATCGTACCCGGCATACATCGCAACACAACTGCTCAGACCCGTCCTCCATACGGCTTCACCAGACATCATGCCGGAACACGACAAATCGCTTGGCGGCAAGACTTTGTCTGGTGGGTGGTAACTTCTGCCGGCGGCCGATGTTATGGCCTACCACCATTTATCACCTATCACCATATTGTTCATATGCAAATTTGTTATTGCATTTAAATACCGATATAAAAGCTGTTGTACGATTATGACTCACGGCTTTAGTAGAATGACTGCCGCCATCCTTTAAAAAAATAAAAACATTATTATGTATAAAAGGCGGAAATACCTTTAAAACATTAAATATAAAAAAACGGTCATCAAAGTAAAATGATGCAGGCTCCCTGCAATATTTTTACCAACGAATCGGTTTTAAAATTGGTCGTTTTTCCTTTTTACGTGGGGCTAGCTTGGGAGCCAGAGATGAAAATTTGACAGTAATGTAAGCAACCACTTTCCAGCGGTAGACGCACTGGCATAAATAAAACATGGACAGCGGTAATGCACTCTTTGCTTCCCCCGAATATTTCGCTCCGCTAGAATAAAATGTTATGAGTACAGACGCTAGTAAAGCCGTTTCGAATTGATATTTTAGAGATTTTGCTGAATAGAACAAGTACTTTTGATATATCGTTTGAGTGGTGATTTTCTGGATTAAAATCGTAATGCGGTAGATTTTCGGTGAGTTTTCTATTGGTTTTTCAATCAACGCGCAGTGAGACCTAATATGTTGATGCACAGGTAATGAAAAAACGTTGTGAAATTGCCGGTACTGCACTACTTAAGCATTACTTAAGTAAAGCTTGAGTTTTGAGTGACGTTCTGTAATACGGACCTTAGAGTTCTTTCAATTACTTTAATGGTATCTTCACAGAAACCGCACCAATTCAAAAGAACAAATCAAACACAAAACTAAGTCGTGACGAAGTTAATCTTAGATTGACACTAGAGCAAGTAATGTATTTCTGTACTTAATTCCGCGAAGAGAAGTGACTCACAATGCTTGTAGGCGACAGACCAATACCCTGTTTATGAACTATTCAAGCATTTATGCACTAGTAATGCAATATGTATCGTTAAATGTTAACAAGCGGAATCTTCATAGTTGACCAGTAACACACCTAATAAAATCTTACGTCACACAAACATAACTTCTAAAACGAGCAAAAGGACTAACAAAATGGAGCAATATTTCACATAAAGCCTATATAATTATGACCCACATAATTCTATATTAAAACCAAAACAAACGGAACCAGTTTAAATTTAATTATCGTAAATAATAACGAACATTAACGTTTAAGGTCTAAATGGCCTCTGTGCGGTTGGCCCTCAACGGTATTTTGTCACAATTGTAAACCCGTTAAATTTCCAGAGGACCTAAAGAACAATAACGGCAACTTAATGTTGATAATTATAATTTAAGCGTGACCAAAGCTTGGAACGTAAAGTTTCCCCTTTAGTAAACGGGAAACCCCCTTCACTGAATTCAGGGTGAAACTCGGTGAAATTCGATTTTGATGTGTCTCATCAAATAGTAATTTAGCTTCGAAACAAAAGCCGCCAAGAAATTTTCTAATTTGATCCAATCTAAATCCAATTACCTACACCCCGCGTTCTTGCTTACACGGTGAACACACTTATGTGCGTGCGTGATTTTTATTTATTTACCTAAGTTTATCGATCGACAACCATAGACGAAGTAGAACTGAAAAAAAAACATTGTGGATAAGATTGGTGTTTCTATACTATAGACCAAGGGCTAATAAATATTCGGTGAATAAAATTAGGTGTTTGATCTTCAAGTGAAAAATCGATCACTTAAATAAAACTTTAAAAAGGTTACCTGAGAATAAGATAACAATTTGATTAATTTTAATAATAAAAAATCGCAATTCCACCCGAAAGTTGAATGAAGAACGATAAAAAACATATGACATTAGTATAGAAGTATAGTATCTTATAATATACAGGGTGTATCTGACATCGTAACGCAAACTTCGCGTGAAGGCTACACCGCATGCCACTAAAAAAGTTATGATAGTCATTTATATAGTTAATGAGCGGTTACAGAAATAACAGTGTTTAAAAAATGTGTCGGCCCGGCCTTTGAACGTTGCAAGCGTGCCGCCGCGCGTGTTTGTGGGTATGACGTTGACCCCTGATGTGAACTCTATTAAATCAGCTGATAGGATAGTTTATCGAGTTTTGTTCACATTGCGCTTTTTTGTGTAATTAGTGAATTGATTATTTTTTACTTTAAAATCTTATCGGTTTATAAAAGTATAGCAATTATGAACGGTTTAAAGTGAAAAAACTGCATTTAATTTTTTTTAAATCAGGAAAAAACCGACGAAAAATTCCACCCGTGGGGGGTTCAGAATCATGTACTGGATCCATGGTACTCGTTTGTGCGTCGATGTCAGAGACACTTTTTAAAAGTTGTAATAATTTCTGACAATGTTTATACTACATAGTTAGATCAGGCGAAATTGATTTCTTCAATAAATATCGGCTACGTACCTATAAGGCGTTTTAGTGTCAGTATTGTACAATATAGTACATTGTGACTAAGTGTGACAAACAATTCATTAAAAACGCCTCTTTGCAAAATATTCATACGTAAACAAATTTACCAATATCGACGACAGTTGCTATGTGGAGACCAAGATTTGATAATTGAAGCTGTCAGGCCAGAATAGAGTTAATTGGCGTGCTATTACAGAGGCTTATATCTAGATACCTGCGACCATTGCTTGCAGTTCGCGGCGCTTATCAAGTTCAGGGGGGCAATCGCGCTAAAATAGTTCACCCAAAACAGAATTGGATCGCAACCAAACCATAAATTTTGTTATGTTTCGTATCACGCTAACGTTTTGACAGATTTTTTAACCATAACTGGATCGCAATTGGAACGTAACCGCTGTCAAATGAAAAAGTTAAACAAAACTAACTTTTTCTATGCCATGTCGAACTTTCGTCTAATGGTTTAGATTTACTTACAATTTATTTAGTTTTAATTATTATATCTGCTGAAATTTATCACTCACTCATCTACCTACATTGATTTCACTTCAACCGAAGTTAAAACTTTAGCGCGATACGAAATGTTATCGAAACTAAACCATAACTTTTACTGGTTTAGATATGAACAAGAGTTGAACTTCTACTGTTTTATTTAGCGGGTAATCGCGCTAAATAAAACAGTACAAGTTCAACTCTCCCAGCACATTCTTATTAATGGTGACCTGTAACAGGATACCTATATCAAGCACAAGTCTCACACAAGGTGGGATTAAACCGCGTTTTTTTTTTTTCACACACTATCTTTAAATCAGATTTGCGAAGAGAGAATAAATTATAAATTATAATAATATTGTTATCCATGGGCATGATAACTGACGGGTTATATTTCATCAACGCACTGCAAGCTGTAACTGCACGGAAGCACACAACTCTTAGCAGCAGCCATTAAACAGATATTAACCTCTCAACGCTGTGTGGGTGTATTTTACAATCACATATTAAAACTATCAGGTTCTGCCACCTCATTTAACAAAGAGTGCCTTACAGACTACTCGTAAATAATAAAGATTATGGCCATAGTTGCCACGCAACTTGTCCCTAAGCCTCCGACAGCAGTTATAAACCGCTTAAGCAAATTGTAAAAGTTTTATACCGATAACAAGGGTTAGTGTTTCCGTTAAGTTGGCACATAATGTCAACAAACAGGATTATAATTTTTGTGTTGATCTTGCTGGGATTAAAGGACGGGGAATATAACAGATCGGTAATATTGAAATTCAACACAGCACATTTTGATTGTTTAAGAGAGGCTTGTGGTAAAATAACAGCTGCACAGTTGGAGCAATCAAGAAGACTAATTCTCGCGATTCAAAACGGTCAAAATTTTAACGACAAATAAGTTTAATGTCAAAAACTTGCCAAACTGGAGGGTAATTAGAGATATTTTTAACAGATTAGAAAAGTGAGATCAGAATGCAAACGTTCTTAAAATTATGAGGATCTCGGTCGGTATGTGAATGGCTTACCATTCATCTCATACCGAAACAGCTCCGTATCTCGGAAAGTATGTTAAACAGTTGCTCCCTGCTGCCATAACCAGCGTCCGAAACCACTGCGGTTTTTCACCTATAGTCACGGGTGCGGAATTCGCATGCATTTATCGCTCTCTCGACAGAAAACCAAATTACTGCAGATATTTGTGGCCAGCCAAAGCCAATGCCAATACTGCAGTATGAAATTAAGATATGAAAGAGATGCCAAAACTAATTTCGCATATAAATTTTGCGTTTGCTATTTCCAGAAACAAGGTCGGGTTGATGACGTCTTTCATATCTATTAAATCCAAACAAATATTGTTTGCGTTACAAATAGCAAGAAAATTGAACTTATCTCTACAAATATCAATGATATTTGATACTCACAGCAATTCAGATTCTCCAAGATATGTATATTGTTGTTGTGTGTCATAATATAACGTAAGGCTGGAAACGCACTGGCGATTTATGAGCGAGTCAATGCGAGGCGAATGTGCGCGCCGAACACCATAAACACGTGCGCGACTTTGGTACAACTAAAATCCACCCACCTTCGCACAAACGGCTAGCAGCGACTTTGCCACGCAGTTACTGTGAACTCGCTGGGCATTTGCGTCTCTTTGGACTCCCTTGCAAATCGCCAGTGTGGTAAGACGGTCTTACGACGGCTTTAGGACCTAATACATTTTCAAGGACATAAAAAATCAGTGAAGGTCGCAGAAAGCTGCTGGATACGGGAAGTACAGGACCAGTTATTTTGGCTATGAAGAGAGTCCCGTGTCCAACAAGGGACGTTTTTTACTGAATGTTGTTATTTAGTTTCATAATAAATCCAAAACACCAAAATTCACAATCTGTACTATCTATAGAATGCCTATGCAAAGAAGCGATTACAAAACTCTAACAGAACAACAAAAAACCAGTAGAAGTGTTCACTTAGAAGTTAACAAGCTTGCAATTATTAGCCCAGTACGAGGTAACTTGGACAACATTTTGCGCCGAGCATTAATTTACTTAGTTGCCAACGTTTAATTACTTCACTGCAGCTAAATCACGTGTTAGACTTGTTCTTGTAAGGTAATTGCGATTGATTTAAAACGTTTTTATTTAGCTTACACCGTGCGAGTGATTGTGAATCGAATTGGCCACTAGTATGTAATGTGCTTTTAGAAGTTTATCTACATTTGATTATCTTAAGTGAGCTAAAACAAGGAGTCTGTTTAATTAACACCAGATAATAAGCTACTGGGTATAGTGAGATATTATGGTCAGTTGCAAAATTCGAGCTCCATCGCTGCTTGAGGATAGGACGGATAGCTGCTAATCTTTTAATATTGTATATTTATTGTTGTTGAGCAGCTCTCTTATGCTATGCCACAACACAGTTTTCCGCTTTCTGACACCAGTCTATCCCAGCTACCTTTTTCATTTCGTATGTCCTTCTATCTGGTGGGCTAACCACACATTACAAAACTGCTCTTAGGTGAGAAGCTCCCCTACCTATAGGAAGTTGATAGTATATGTATATAGTTATAGATAATGCCATAAATAACTAATGCAACTGAACATAATTAATATTTCACCAGCTTGTCTAATCTTTACAGTAAAAGCATCAGCTAAGTTCAACAAAACACGTAGTCCAACAAGAATATTCTTGTTTGACATTTATCTAAAGCAACTCGTAAATCTCCGGGGATACATTTTTAATTGATAACTTTACTATACAAAAGATATTTTTATATCAAAGGGCTCATTATTTTCGGTCCAACAAAACGTAACTGTCACTAATTCATTATGTTCTATCTCATTTTAATGGAATTCTATAAAAAATAGTTGCCGCAATGATTTATGAGTGTTATCGTAGCGTCGGCTTGTGTTTTTTTTAACTTGCGATAAGGGAAGTAATAGAGGAAGCAGCCTGTGATTTATTGTACAGGTCAGTTAATATTTTTTCAATGAACCACCGTTTATTGGACACGCGGGCATAAAAGAATTTTTGGATATAAAATTAAAATCAAAGTCATATTTATTTCCACCCACAGCTCTGATCGTTCGCGTTGCATGTAAATTTATTGTATGTCTGATTGTTTTTTGTTTACAATATTATGCAATCTTCTTACATTACTTCGTTGTCTGACGTAGAAGAATAAAGAAAAGAAATAAAGATTGAATTGGATTCGCCTTTAATTACTAAGACGCGCGAAAATGTGTTCATACTGAGAACAGTGATCTCATACAATAGTACTGGTGTTTCCATGATAATCAAGTTAAGTCTTTACGACATTGTGTATGTCAAAGGTGTCAAAACGAAACAGAAAAGCGCATCTTTTGACGCGGAAGGGCGAATCTACGATTTAAATCTTCGAAAAATAATGCACATTTATGTGGGTTCTCCGATTTCTCGACGGATGTCTCGACACAAAAAGGCGAATTATGGTAATAGTCATCCAAATTGGGCATGTTAAAGGAGAACGTAGCTAATATATTCACAGCTGCGTTTCAGTGCAGGTAAACAATAGGTGCACGAAGTCGTGTGGCAAGTATTGCAAGTCCATGAATCATCAGAACACCCTCACACTTTCGCACGTATTACTGCTAATTAAAACCCGGAGAGAGAGAGACCGGAGCCCCGGCTGTCGTGTCTCCAATAGGGTTACCAGAAGACAAGTTCAAATGTTCGGAGAACTCTCAAAGGAATATTTCAAAGTATTGAAGTTTTAAAATTCTCCGGAGAAAGTTCGGTATAAAATAGACATTGCTACTTGTCTTATAATTTGAATGCGCAACTCGAAATTAGTTTTATTATGACAATCTACCAGAGCCACCTGTTAAACTTTGCTATCTTTCGCTACAAGATTTTAATAAAAAATCAAATAGTCCCTCTAACTTCTAAAGAAGTACTACAGTTCAGCAAAGGCCATCTGGCGTCCCTACAAGATAATTAAAATGCAGCAATCCTGTAGTAACGTATCGCCCCCAACCGTCACTTACGCCATAAAACTTATACGAACACGCCTGCGATGACGCACGGACATCTTAATGGAGGCGAGAGAATGCGGCGACGATTTCTGAAAGTCGACAATAAATAATGAGACGAAAAAATGGATTCTGTGGCCTTTATTTGCATCAGGCAAATGTGTTCTAGATGGAATCGATATAAGATTTTGCATTGCTGAAAGCATTTTAGATGGAGATGTATTTTAAATTGAAGGTGCTATGTTAGTTTTCGTAATAGGTTAAGCAACAACCATCGTTGAATTTGGGCATCATAATCAGCTTTTAATCTCCCCACTGCTAGAATTCAAAACTTCTCTTTTCGAAAGGGAATGGGTCGTAATTTACCCGTCGGCCGTTACCACATGGTCACCTCTGTTCTTTTAAATATCGTCATGGTAAGTTCAAATCCAGTTTCAAACTTAGGTTATGACGTAAACCTATTCCAACACTTTAATAACTAAGTTCTTGAGTCTGTCTCGCACTCTTCGTATTTCAAATTCATTCGTCATTACGATGTTGCAAGTACTGCCAATTTACAATCCAGTCTTTTGCCTGTATGTTAATGTGGTTTCGAAAATTGACGCATTCTGATGAAGTTCGGACATTCAGGGAACGAACACATGGCGTCATTAGGCCGTCTGTCACGCTGATAGAAGGATACTGTTACGTACATATACATCCACCCTACAGAAACTTAACTCACATGAAACTTCCCTAGTAGGGCTACCATCTATAAAGCTAATAACTTGGGACAATGAGTTTCGAAGTTATGAAGCAGCGATTGGATATTAATTTGTTCTACACACTTGAGTAAGTATTACATATATCGATGAGCCATATATCAAATAATATGCGTGCCCCATTTTGCGAACTTAAAGTAAGTAAGTTTATAACTTATGCAATAAATTGTGAAGCGAGAGAAGTTTATATCACTGCCTGAAGATATTAAATTTAACTTGATGTGGAAAGGTTACTGAAGTGACGTTATTCTAATATGTGAACATGTCAGCTTGTGCTTTAAATAGTTGGTCTCTCTTTCTGCCAGACGTAATCGAGCACAAGAACATTTATTTAAAAAAATGGGAGACAAAACAACGAAATTAGGACGCACTGTGTTCATAACTCAAATGAATCAAAACAAATAAAAAACAGTGTTATGACAGAAAATATAAAATTGCCAACGATTAATAACGCGATGCAAATAGATCCAACTGGACATGAAGAAATCCCGACAGATGGAAACTGTACTTATAGAATAAACGTTGCGTTTAAGAAAGCCGCCGAACCCGTGGGCGGGCACTACAGGCACCGCCTGAGTCACTAAGTGCTTCACCAAACAACTACAGTAACGCAAACGCGGAGGTTTGCGTAACAGTTACGTGTGAAAGCCAAATCAGTGCACTGATATCGATAACCTAACGTTACTTCACTTAAAAGGACTGGTGATAAATAGTGAGAACATTTTAAAACTAGATAAAGCTCTTTAAGTATCTACTTACTTAACACTTTCACAAAGCATGTTAGTGTAGAACTTCTATCGTGTAATAAATTGTTCCAAAATAACAGATAAGTAATAAAAAATATTCTTCAATAAATCTCCTTTATTTGGTTTACTGAGTTTTAGTATCTTCTCTATTTATTTTTCTATCTTGAACTAATTGTGAGTGGAAGATTCGACAGTCGTAAAAAAGCAGTCAAGTTTAAGGCCAGTGTTTACTTTACAAGTTTTATTACCGTTTGAAATTAAATGGAAGGAGCAGACTCGCTATCGAATGTGTATAAGGAAAAGCAGACGAATATTACTTAGAGATGACAAAGACAATGTAGAGGACACAAATAAATAAAATACAACGAACGTTCAGTCTACTAAACAAACATCTCATCGTAACAAAGTTATGTTGGTCCGTCAATCGGTCCAATATATTTTATTCATGAAACTGATCCTGCTGAATTCACAACACTTCTTTGAATACGGTTATTCAGTCTTCATATATTTTGTCCGGAATAGATAGCGGCTACGTTTCCTTTTGTCTCCCAAACATACAATCATTACAATGAAACATTACCATAAACACCCTTGCCTATCGTGGGAAAAAACAAGCATTTGTCACGGCAAATACACGATGTTATACTTACACAACTTTTCATTTTGGACCCCTACACGAACAGACAAAACCCATTAGGTGTGTGATAGTGCAAGTTCATCGTGGCACAGGTATTGTTTAGTGTTGCCAGCGGAACAAAGCCGTTGGGTTGCCGTCTCATCTACGGACCTATTACGATCCATTGTTGAGGAAGCATGTACAAAATTAAAATGCAGCATTGTCTGAGCTCGCACGCCAACCTATCGGTGTTTTGTTTTAGTAAACAGTGAGATAAGTTATTTCGTTTGGAGACAATGTTTTTCATGCAATGGGTAGTTTGTGAGTTATGCTCAAACGCTAACGCCAATACGCTATAATACGGTCTTTTCTGTGTTCAGTTCACTGCAATTATTACGTAACTTCAGCCTTTATAAGTGCATAAAGTCATAAATGACTCACTATGATTCGCCGGAAACCTAAGTAGATAACAAATTATACGAGACAGATCCATCCATAGAAAAGACGTAGAAAGAATGTACGGTTACAAAGCCTATGGAGTTTAATCCACCCATATCCACAATTTAGCATGTAAGAACTAAACAATCAATACACAATTTAAATTTTAAGTGCGAAAAGTTCCGAAGTAACGGCATCGTGCAATTTTCTTTCGAGCTACTTATAAAATGTGAACTCCGCTCGGCCGGTCGAGCAAGTTTAAATTGCCATCTTCTTTTTTCACTATCTTTCCCTCCACTCACTTTTTCCTATTTAAACTTTTCCGTTTTATTTTAAAAACGACCACGACTTGTAACAACGTCCGATTTTTATCGCGTTTTGTGTTCGAAACTAGATGTTTATAGAATATTCAACAGTATCGTTTGTTCCTATTATGGGGTTGAAACATTGCTAGTGCTACATCGATTCTTCTTTCTATATTCGTGGCTTAGCTAAGGAATGCGGGCGCTAAAAAACAGATATAATGACACAAATTGACATGATTTTATTTCAATGTTTTTATCGTAACAAACATATAGAGTGCTTGAAAAGAAAATCCTAGTGTAGCTTTAGATTTTTGATTTAGAACCTAAAATAAATTTAGGATTTTATTTGAAAAAATAAACTCTATAAAATCCTTACTAATATTATAAATGGCAAAGTGAGTTTGTTTGGTTTTCTCCGGTTTCACGCCGTAACTACTGAACCGATTGCTTTGAAATTTTGCAGACGTATAGTTAGAAGTCCGGATTAAATAAAAGCCAAAAAGCGCGATACAACCGAACACCACGCAGGCGAAGCCGCGGGCGGATAGCTAGTATTTTCATATATACAGAAAATGCCTCCAAAAAATGTGATCGCGTTATGAAGCGTTCACAGAATTGTTTTAAAGGCTTTTGAACAATTACGCAGATTCATAACAAAAAGCCTCTTTCGAACAATCCAACGCCTTACCAGAAATCAAACACTTATTAGCAAAGTCAAGTAAACAACTTTACAGTTCCTATAGCCGCACTCATCCCGTGTAGACGAGTCGTTAGATGTCGATTGCTCTCTTCTTGAGCACTCTTGATTTAATCGTCGAGATTCGAGCATTAACACCGTGTAAGGTGTTTGAAGAGCACTTGCGAATATGTTCCGTTAGTCTTTTTATAACGAACGGTTCTTGGAAATACTTTAATGAGATGTGTAGATTTTGTGTGATAGGTATACATAGAAACATTATTACTATACATACATTGTGAGATATGATAATTATTATCAATGTTGGCTATGTATGTACAGACACGTTTGTAAGTTTTTAGTCATCGTAGGGTATTAGAAGTCGTATCGTTTGTATAGTAAAGTATAGGAAAGTGTTAAAAGTTTACGTAAAGAATACTAATGCATTTTTGTAGGACAAAGGCCTGCCATTTACTTCCATACTCTCTTGAATGTAAAGATTAATGTGAGACATTATTTTATTTTCTCTGTTCTGTGATGCAGCGATGGTTTAGCAGTTTGAGTAATTTATGTGCAACCCAAAAGTCCTATTTTGAGTATTCCTACTTTACTCCTTAAATTTTCAATTGATCTACACTATTTCTGATAAATCCAGGCTGTGACTGCAAAGGTCCTCTCATTCTGTGTGATTCTATTCTAAAAATACCATCTGGGACATGGATTCTATGTGGTCTACATACGATCTAACCGAGATTATGTCTGAGAGACAGAGAAAGAGACTGTGACATCAAAACTTGCTCCGGCCTTTCTTCCCAGAGTTATCAGATAAGAAACGCTGAACACATTTAGTTAAAAAAAAAATATATGTATGATTTGTAAAAGTGTTTGTCCAAACCTACTTACAGAAATAATTAATTTTACAATACGCCTATAATCCCGGAAGGATAAGAATATACCTATAGTACACCCACATTTTTCCAGCTATGTATTGTAAAGGGCGAGCCTACAAGCTAAGAAATTACTAAGAACAAACAAATTATTTGTTCAACTTAAACACTTGAAATCATCATGCTGTCAGTATCTACCCACACTCGCATAAACACACTTCAGTAATGCTTTTAACTTAGTCAAAACAAAGATGGGTATAATTTTGTTCGATGCGTTCGCTAAATGGACGCAAACTGCCCGAGGTACAGTATATTTTAAGGGAGAAAATAAAATTTTAAACAAAGACTCGTTATGTTAACCCTTCCTGACCCCACACGGGTACAGTTTGGCACCATAACATAACATGAGCTATAAAACGTGTGTATGAAATCGGTAGGACGGTGTTACCCCTGTTGTGTCGTAGTTTCCCTTAGAATAAGGGGTCCGAGGAAAGAATGTTCTTTCGAGATATTGCACCTCCTTCCTTTTATCTTTATCCTCCAAAAATAGTTTGTGTAGTCTACAAAATCAATGTCATAAAATATTCCGTATGTACACATACAGCGGGATAATTCAGCTTTTATTTTGACAACAACATTAATTGCATTCTTAATGTTCTGAATAGACATATTATTCGAAAGCAATTCAAATGAAAAGATTAGCAATATTCTTCAAAATAACTTAATAAGTTTTTGAACGAGCGTTATGCAAATAGCGAGCTGTTTCAAGTGCAATTTGTAGAGTTATATGTGGATTTTCTCTTCATGTAAATAGTATATAATTGATAATACACTAATAAGTATGAACATATACAATATGTAACAAAAACCCTGTTGTTCCTTCTACCTAAGTTTTAAGAATCGGCATACGGACGTAATAAAGCAAGTAATTTATAAAAATTCTTCAATAAAAATAATTAAAATAAATGTTTAATTATTAATATTTATAATCTGTAACTAATTTCTTAGCTCTGCAATTCTGCATGAAGAAACTAGACATAAGTAGAATGTTCCTGCCAATTTGTTTAACTTAAAAAATCAGATATTCTAAAAAAAAAATCGAATTTGTCGGTTTTAATAGGTATTTGATTGTGACCCCTCGACTAGACAATGATTTCTGTTTTCTAATTATGAGTTCATTAATGATGTGCTTGTAGGTAAATTTATATGTCCCTGAAAGGAACAACAGGGTTTTTGTTACATAGTGTATAGCGTGTCATGCAAAGAGGTGAACCGAAGAGTAGAAAGTCGACAATGCAAATTAAGAATTATTTTATGTTGTTATAATTTTTGAGATTACTGGCCACTGCTATATGTTTATGATTAATAAAGGCACCCGTGGATTTATTTAAGTAATGTTGCCATTGCAGAAAGTTGTATTAAAGTATAATTAGGTAACTTTCAGTAAAATTATTTTGTCATTTGCTCGAATACAATTTTTCTGTTTCTTTTCGTTCTCTCAGTTTCCCTAAATCTTTCAAATGTGGAGAAACCACATTTGAAAGATTTAGGGAAACTTTTTCGTGTGGCAACTCATTGTATATTGTACCGAGTGGCACCACAATTTGCGTATCCACCTTGCCGTCAAAACTCGCCGGTTGCCATGGCAACCCCCTCTGCGGTCCGAGCCGTGCATCAGCACTGTTTTGAAATTTTCCCTGAACTCGTTGTTTAATCCGCATTAAAATAATAAAACGGCCCAATGTTTTGCCTCTCTGTATACTGGCCAACGATATTAAATTGTTAAAATATCTGCCATATATCCGGAACGTCAGAATGAAAAGCAGGTTTTATTGGTTTGCTATTTTTAAAATGAGTCAACAAACGAACGTGTATTTTATTCGTTTCACTTTGTTTGGTTCATTTCATATTTCATACACAACATAATGTAGATGTTTACAATTTATGGTTTAAAGGCTAAAAGAAATAATAAAATTTTTTCATTCATTTAATTTTCGCAACAGACAGTAATAGACACTCAAAAACTAAGTATATTACTATACTATTTTTACGACCGTCTTTTCCAAACATTTGCCTGCAGAACAGCAGCTTAGAAGTTTGTTCTGCAATTGTTTTGGATAAAGGCAAAGTCATTTCGTCGAGAACACATGGTGCATAACAATTGGTGTTAGGGAACACATGAGCGCTAATACGACGGTACAGTCGAAATGGACCGTTAAACTCTACGGCTCGAGACGAATACGAGTGCTCCAAAATACAGCCGGTAATACAAATGGCACGAGTAAATTGTTATTGACGTGTATACTAAAACGTGCAGGTGATTCTGTGAATTAGTGCTGTGTTATTTGAAAAGTTATTTGTGTTAGGGTGAAATATGTACCAATATTCCACTGCTCAGGTGCAGATGGATGACCGCGGCATTTAACGGTTAAATTAATGTTGACAGGTTTAGCTCAACTTTAGCAGTGCTATTCTGTAACCATCTATGAGTTTGATTTAATAATAATAATAATAATAAATTTTATTGTCAGACCATGGTCCATAGAAATAGTAGGTATATAAAATAGCAATAACATGAAAAAGATTCTAGAAAATTGAAAATTGTAGACGAAATAATAATAACAATAAATATAAAATCAAATCAAAATTAAAACAGAATTACCATTAAAGTACAAAATTTAAATTAAACAATAAAATTAAAATAAAATGAAACTACTTAATCCACGAACCAAAAATATAAATAAAAAATGTCAAAGAAATATGAATTACAATACAATAAAATTTAATTTAATAAAATGTCAAAGAATTATGAATTACAATACAATAAAATTTAATTTAAATCAAAATTGGGACTAATGTATGCATTTCAATTAAAAAAAAAACACTGTTAAAATAAAATTAAACAACTTAAGAACTTAATTATTTTTCACTAAGAATGAACCTTAATTCACTTACTGAGAAATTAGTTTACATAAGATGTTTACGAGAGTATATAGATAGTCGTCGTTATAACACCAACTGAGCAAATGCGGATATAAAGTGAGTTATATGTTTTACAAGGTGAAGGAAAACATCTTGAGGAAACCAGAACCCTAATTGCGTAAAATACTATTATCAAGTGGAATCATTTAGAAGCAAATTACTAATCCATTGCTTCACTTGTTCTAAAAATGTGTCAGCTCAACCACGTAAATAACGCAATGAATGTTTTTGAACTGTCAAAATGAATCCCATTGCTACTACTGATGGTGTGTTACGCGATAAATACTGGACTTTAAGTCTGAAATCGCCAACCCGCATTGAACAAGCATGGTGATTACGCTCAATCCTTCTCTGTATGAGAGCAGACCTGTGCCCAGCAGTGGGTCGATAAAAAAGGTTGATAATGATGAAATATCAACCAAACATCAACCGAGCGAACACGGATATAATATGTTTTACTAGATGTGGCATTCATGGCAGCGTACTGATAAGTAATTATGTAATATTTGTTGTGTTTATCTCATCGTGGAAACTAAGATGGAGTCAACTATAATTCCAACTAATGCTAAGGGATAAGAGGGTTTCACTATTGACAGTTCCTCCGCGCTCATTTCGCCCAATTTTTCACTGTGAGATTTTTTCTCGGTGGTAGGCCATAACATCGGCTGTCGGCAGAAGTTACCACCCACCGGGCAATGTCTTGCCGCGAAGCGATTCTTCGTGTTCCGGCATGATGTCTGGTGAAGCCGTACGGAGGACTGAGCAGTTGTGTTGCGATGTTTGCCTGTACGATGGGCCAAATGTTGTTGTGTCAGGAATTTGGTCGTGGAGGGTCTCCAGATCAATCTCCCTTTGACGTACCATCGTTGGTAATCAACTGCTCAATGCTGTCATCCTGTCTATTCACTCAGTTATTTTTTTCTTAGTGAACAGGCACTTAATAAACTGGCGCGCTTTACCATCAACGATTGCATCACTGCTTATCATCAGGTGGGATTGCGGCCAAGCACTAGTTTATACATTAAAAAAAATACAGATTCGATCGCCAAAAGTAAGTAAATAAATGAAACAACTTCTATTCATTAAGCAATTTTTCCATCAAGAAATCATGACTTGTGGTCTTCAAATCCCATGATTAAAATGGAAATTTAGATTTTGATGAAATCGTATTTTGTTCTTTTGAAAAAAATAATAAATAATCTATGATGTCTACATAAGGAGGTAATAAACTACCCAATCGGTTTGACAGCAAGAGATTAAGTTCAAGAAAAAGTCAATTATGTTACCTGACTACTTCAATATTTCAGAAAGTTGCCACTTTCATTAAACCAAGAGAAAGAGCAAGCGGAGGGGTGACTTATCCATAGTCGGGATCACAAAATCAAGTACCAAAAAGAAAAAATATCATGGAGTGATGCATATGTTTTTTTTTTTATATAATGTTATTTACTCTCAATTTAAGTCATACTCGTATGAGTAGGATTAGTCATATGTTCGAAGAATATGTCTGCTCAAACGTAAATAATAAATGTTGCTGAACTATTAAAGTCAAACACATTGCTACTGATAGCTTGTCACAATTATCCTGCTGCGCGATAAATAAAAAAAAAATAACTTGTGTGGTCGGGGGACCCTTGTCAGGAACGAAGTTCCGTACGAAATACTCACACGCACATCGCACACACGCACGTAGCATACACGCACGTCGCACATACGCACTTCTATGTAAATAATAGAAAGAGAAAACCGTTAAGGCTCAAGCAAGGGCTCAAGTTTGATTATTAATATTGACAGTTTCGGGTAGCTGCTGTCGCCCTTATGTACAATATGACAATATAATCATTCTATTCACTATCGTAATCATCCGAAATGGCCGAAAGACGTCACTCTCTCAAACAACATCACTTTAACTGGTACAGCGCTTCTCTTATCCAGCGATAGGTCCTACCGTCTTCACCAGCTGGTTATTGTGTAACATAGCCATGGATTTCCTTTTTAACAGTTCAATAGCATTCATTGCGTAATTTACCTTGTTGAGCAGACACATTTTTCGAAGATATGGAGCAATGGATTACCAATAATATATACCAATTAGGGTGCTGATCGATTTACTACATAGAGGTATGTAATGTAAGTGACACTATAATAAATCACGTACTTATAAATTAAAACAAGACCAATCCCTTGAAATTGATTGTCTTCTCACCAACGAATGACAATGACAGGTTTGTCTACCAACAGATTAATGTTTTGTTGTGTTTTGTCTTTTGGCTTCGCACGGGTTCAATGCTGATACTCAATACTCTACAGAAAAACTGTGAACGTTGTATAAAAAACCGCCGCAAACGCCGCGCCGTGTACCGCCGCAAACGCGACACCCGCAATTTTTCAATCGGACGTTCTTGTAAGCCTTTTCAATGTGTACAATATTTACTACAATACTTTGATAAATCTCGTAGGGTTCAGCCTGCGTTTCACTGCAAAGGCGGAAAAAATGAAATTATTTACGACATAAATTCCAGACATTCGACAGAAACCTCAAACATAACAGCATTTCACCACAATTTAATGGATGTAATTATACATATAAACCTTCCTCTTTAATCCCTCTATCTATTAAAAAAAACCGCATCAAAACATGTTGAGCAGTTGTTGTTTTATAATATGAAGTCACTAACTTGCATACAATGATGGTGAACGTCAGTTCAAGACGGCAATAATTTACGATGTGGGTTTGTTGACAGATTTCCATCAAAATATTTAGTTACCAAGGATGCATGTTGGCTTTCTTGGATCTTACACGTGTCTTTCAAATAATGCAGTTACTGCTCAAAATGTTTTAGCTATTAAATCTTTGCCAACAGACCAACTGAAGGACGGATGGATAGAAAAACAGCTGTCTTAGGCTGTTTTCTAAACTAAAACGATCGTTGAACAAATATAGAAACATTGCTAAGAAACTTAAAGTTTTTTGAACATTCCATTCTTATATCACTTTTTGTCAGTGAATCGTAATCACACCGACAGACAGCGCTTTGAGGTGCTGCTCTACCAGAGTCCCACTAGCCCCTTTGAAGTATTGAACCCAAACAACTAACCACTAAAGATTATCTAGACTAGGGCATTAATAAACGCGATCATTTCTTACTAGAAATTATCGCTAACCTAACTACACACACAGCATTTTTTGGTAGACCATAACATCGGCTGCCTGCAGAAGTTACCACCCACCAGACAAAGTCTTACCGCCAAGCGATTCGTCAAATTCCGGCTTGATATCTGGTGAAGCTGTACGGAGGACGGGTCTGAGCAGTTGTGTTACAATGTGTGCCGGGTACGATGCACCAAATGTTGTTGTGTCGGAAGTTTGGTCGTGGTGTTGGGTTTAACATTGCATCACCTCGCTCAACTGCCGTCTTCCTTCCTATTCACTCGGTTTTTTTTTTTGTGAATATGCTCTGAATAAACACTTTACCATCAACGATTACATCACTTACCAGCAGGCAGGATTGCAGTCAAGCACTAGTTTCAAGCACAAGTCGTGGTGGCCTAGTGGTTAACACACCAGCCTCTCAAGTATGAGTGTGTGGGTTCGATTCCAGGTCAAGCAAGTACCTACCAATGTAACTTTTCTAAAGTTAAATGTACTTTCTAAGTATATCTTGGACACCAATGACTGAAGATGAAGGAAAACATCTTGAGGAAAACTGGACTTAATAAGTCTGAAATCGCCGATCGAAATTGAGCAAGCGTGGTGATTACGCTCAATCCTTCTCTCTATGAGAGAAGACGTGTGCCCAGCAGTGGGACGATAAAAGGTTGATGATGATGATGACTAGTTCACAATTATAAAAAATAACTGGCAACTAGGCTCGTTATGTTTCCCTTCATTACAAATGAAGTTATTTCCTTATCCTTTTCGGAATCACGCCCGATTGTGACGTAGTCAGTGCATGGTTACATGGCGCAAATGTATGTGCTTTCAAATGGGTTCGACGCACTTAATATTAACTCTGCGTCAAAAGAAACATCATTCTTATCAATAGCGTTAAAAGAAAGACTTTCATTCAAAATGCCAGTCAAACTAACAAAATAATTTCTTAAAAAGTCTCTTTTATACTAAAACATGTACTAAAACACCAAACTTGCTTATAATATACAATATGTAAAGAAAACCCTGTCCGACCCGTAAGGATAATAAAGGTTAGGTAAACACTTGACCAAATATAATATAAAATCTTACGTAATCATCATCTGTAAAATACAACTTTACTTACCTTAGGTCTACTTTTATTGTAAAATAATTGTTTTGTGTTTCTCTTTACTTTAAGGTGCAAATAAACGATTTTTATTATTTTATTTATTATTTTTATAGAAACAATACTAATGAATTTTGAAATAATCTTTTTTTTTCCGTGAATTAATTCCAACTTCCCCGAAATTTGGTAATTTTGAAAAAAACTGATAAACCGGTATTATTCTGAGCTAATAGCGATGCGACCACGTGCCGCGTGCCCTGTCCCCCGCCGCCCGCGGAAGCGTTGTTTACCGCAAATGTATTAAGTTACCTCTTTTTGCGAAATAATATTTATTTTTTTAGGGGGATCTTTTTTTTAAGTTTAGCCTGGCTTTGTATCCATTAGTAGAATCAGTTATCGATACCTAACAATACCTTCACGGATCGGACAGGGTTTTCTTTACATATTGTATATAGAATACATAATATATAATCATTATGTGAATTAACCATTTTCGCAATGAGTTTGAAGTTTGAAAATAGTACCTAATACGATCACATTATGCAAAAACCCTTTTACTTAATTAAAAAAAAAGGAAAAAATGCATTCTGAAGAAATCAGAAGCTCATTTTTTTGTAATTTTAAGAACATTTACAGTCAGAATTCTGTCTAAATCTGCCAAATATACGTCGAATTTCCTAACATTTTTGACAAGTCTTTGACATTTGATTGTCATTGAGATGAGATTGATGCTGAATTTTGAACTCTGTTAATTACGAGAACGGGCCTTCTATCAGCTAGTTTCAAATGAATTCAATGTTTAGTTTAATTTAAAAAAAAAACCTTTATTGGAATCTTCATGGTATAAAAGTCCAACAATTGGTCTAACTGCAATGCTATCGTCTTCGGGTTAATATAAAATATGGAAGTTTAGTCAAAATCAGCAGTTAGACTGATAAAGCGGACTGAAAAAGCCTCGGATGCGACTGATATTAACGCTGAGATGATGGTGATTTAAATCTTCATAGTCAAGAATACTATACGTCGTAAATTGACCACACATAACATAATCTACTACTAAAACAGCATACCTCCATATATGTAGTTAACCTTTAACAATAAAGCCGCACCCTAACTCAACAAAGTCAAAATACATGCGCATTGTTCAACACAATGCAGAGTCCATACAATAACAGATATATCTGATACCAATTTCCATTGGTATATCTAAATGTACCGATATAGACATGCAATTAGGTAGACGCAACAGCCGGCAGGATATGCCAAAATACCACAGTAAAACGGTACCATATTAAATATACAGAACTTTCTGTGATTTCATCCAGTCGGTGAAATTTTATTCATTTGTTTGGGACTGAAGTGCGTCTTTTTGATACATTATCAGTAGCAAGGGGTTTCATTTCAACATTTTTTTTTTTTCAATAAATAAATAAATATATACGGACAAATCACACAGATTGAGCTAGCCCCAAAGTAAGTTCGAGACTTATGTTATGGGATACTAACTCAACGATACTATATTATATAATAGATACATATATAGATAAACACCCAAGACCCAGGCCAATCAGGAAAAGACCGTACCTGGCCGGGGATCGAACCCGGGGCCTCCACGTCGCAGGCAGGCGTGTTGAACGCTGCGCCACAGAGACCGACATTCATTCCATTATTTACATTGTCGAGTAGACAGTGAACAGACCAGTAAACAGATTTTTCCAACATGGAGCAATGTATTAGCAACATGATTCAAAATGATTCCTTTATCCCGTATTCCTTCACTTGCCTGTGCGCCAGGGCCACGGTTTCGACGCAACTATTTATATATATACGTTAACATTAAAGTAATGCCTGGGAAACATAGCTATAAAGGCACTTTACATACCTACCCCACAGTACACTGCAGTCAATTGACAACTGAGCTGTGATGGGTCGTTAAACTTCACGAGGTTATCCGTGGTGCAGCCGTCAATCCGGAACTAGTCTCGCAGTGAAATGGCCCATTAGGTTTAAAATGTGCTATATATTGTATTAATTGTTGGATTTTTAGGTAATTTATTGAGATTAGAACAGACAAATGAAACGGTGCATCGAATTTAAAATTTTTGTGATATAAGTTGAATTAACAAAACTTAACGTACGAAAACTAAGTATACAGTATGTTACGAAAACCCTGTCCGACCCATAAAGATAATAGAGGTTAGGTAAACACATGACCAAATATAATATAAAATTTTACGTATTCATCATAGTACCAATACAAATGAATTTTGAAATAATCTTTTTTTCCAACGAATTAATTCCAATTTCCCCGAAATTTGGTAATTTTTAAAAAGTGACAACACCGGTATTATTATGAGCGAATAGCGATGCGACCACGTGCCGCGTGTCCTGCCGCCCGCCCCCCGCGGTCGGCAGGCGAAGGGTGGTCAACGCACATTTAATAAGTTACCTCCTTTTGCGAAATAATATTTATTTTTTTTAGGGGGATTTTTTTTTAAGTAAAGCCCGGTTTTGTATGCATTAGTAGAATCAGTTATCGATACCTAACAACACCTTCACGGGTCGGACAGGGTTTTCGTAACATACTGTATGATATCATTTACTTTTTGATCAAGCAGTCGATAACGTAGTTTTATGAATAATAATAATTGTTTATTTTCAGAAATTATAGCATATTAAATTAAATTTAAATTTAAGTATTCGTTTAAAATTAAAAAAAAAAACAAAATATAATATAACAATAAAAAAATCTTGTAATAAACACAAAACATTAAACATTACACACCAAGGAAGAGAACAAACGCGTACCACTGCTCCGGTGAGCTTATTTTATTTATTTTTATTTTAATAATTATGAACTAGCGCTTGACAGCAATCCCGCCTGATGGTAAGCAGTGATGCGATCGTTGATGGTAAAGCGCGCTAGTTTATTAAGAGCCTATTCACTCAGAAAAACTGAGCGAATAGGAAGGGAGACGGCAGCTGAGCGAGGTGATGCAATGTTAAACCCAACAACACGACCAACGATGTTGCGCCAAAGGGAGATTGATCTAAAGACCCTCCACGACCAAACTCCCGATACAACAACATTTGGCGCATCGTAACCAGCACACATCGCAACGCAACTGCTCAGACCAGTCTTCCGTAAGGCTTCACCAGACATCATAGCCGGAACACGACAAATCGCTTGGCGGCAAGACTTTGTCTGGTGGGTGGTAACTTCTGCCGGCGACCGATGTTATGGCCTACCACCGAGCTTATTTATTTTGTCTCCCTCAGTACACGTACCCAATAAATTATGGTTTTTACAATCGCATTTATACTTTCCACCACGAGAACATGAGCGCAAAGAAGTCGGACTAATGCATCTTTACATTATTTATAACAAACTTCATCAAATCAAAGATCCTAATAATTGGAACACAAAGAAAGCCTTTAGAATGAAAGTGCTAAAAATAACAACATGATATCCTGCAATCACTGTCAGCGTTGAGAATCTCAATGAACAATAACATTTTGTTACAAAACTTTAATCGAGACCTTGAGGTTCGCAAGAAGCAAGAGGCAGTCTTCAACCGACCACTCGACGTGGCAGAGAACCTCAAGTGGTCTTCACATCGAGCAGCTGTTACGACCGGCTGCGCCCCATCACACGGAGAAAATATACGAACTGTTCAAACAAATGTCTCTAAAATATACGGCCGCACCGACCGATAGAAAAATAATATTGGCTGTTTACACTGACTTTGTACAAACATTTTTATAAGCGGTTTGTTAAATTAAAAACACATTTTTGAATGCGTTTCCAGATTTGAATGGCTGTAATTCTGTTACGTGGGAACAGTTTTGAAAAAGATTGGAAATGTTTATTTAAAAATAACCAGCCTCTTGAATGGAGAGTAACACTAATTTTATACGCATAATTGCTTAAGATAAATAGAAATGCTATCCGATAGCAAAAGTCCAAGTAAGATATGATGATGAAATCAATTCTAAACAGTCTTCGAATTATTATGAAACCAAAACTGCATGAATTATGAGAACCTTTGAACCATCTAAAAGAATTCTATTGTAAAACACCAACGTTCGTCATGATAAGTTATATGTACGAGAGTGCACAGATAAAAACGCACATGTTTGTGATAAAACAAATGACAAACATTAAGAAATTACGACACCAGCGCTGGCACAAGCGCGTATTGCGAGTTTATAATTCACAATGACATTTCGAAATGTGGTAGTAATAATAAGGAATTTGGATGCATGCCTAGTAAATTTTTAAGACATAGCAACTATTTGAAAAATGTTTTGCCAATTGTATTTCTGTATCGTGATTGACAGACCCAAACTGCCTATAAACAGAAGGGTAATGTTTTTAATTAAATAAGACCCTTCACAATCTGATCTGTCCTAGTCTGTCAAAAATACCTGTAATTTCCCAAATGACTGAATGAATTTCAAAAATGAAATATATTTACAATGAAATGACAATGCGACATGATTTTGAACGTTTTTGAAATTACGGGAATTGATCTTCAAAGTCTGATATAGTTACATATGTTAGCAATATATCAAGTATTATATTAGTTTTTGCACAGTATCCGCAAAAAACATACTCGGTCCTCTCTTGCCGCTGTGGCTGTGAGTCAGGTCCATTCTGAGTTCGGACATTTGTAAACAACAGACCCTTCAAAATATTGTTTGCAATTGGGGTTCTCCCTTGACATAATATTTGTATTAATTTTGTTGGAACACTCAAAAATAATGCCAAAAGCAACAATATTTTGGTCTCTTAGCCTTAAGAGGTGTTCTCATTTTTAACATAGTGGATATATGTCCTTAGAAATTCCCATGGTCGTATCCAAAGAGTAAAATAATACTAGGGAAAGCCGTATACTTAACAGCAATGCGAAAATAAAAACAAACATCTTACAGCGCTGCATATGATACTCGTTCAGGCTTGCAAAACGAAACTTGAAACTTGGTGTATCCCTACTTTCGTGAAGTCATAGTAGATTCCTTGTACTGCACTGTGTACCCATTACTTGTTTGCTTAAATTGCTTGTTTGAATGTCTCGGGACAATGTTTACGATTCCAACAGGTGACAATCAACAAAGGTTTGTGGCGGTCGTCCAGCGAACACACCTGTTTAGTAATGGTGAAATTAAACTTGTGCTTTTGGACCTGGCAGCGAATAAGATTTTGTTGGAGAAAATAGTGTTTGGGGACGTATTAGTCGCACTCCGTTGAACGTAAGATGGAGATGTCTGTTCATATACACCTACACGTCATGTCATTATAACAACTTTTTACCAAATCAGTAGGTAGGTACATATTATACGGTATAATAAATATTTTTCATAAGTTACGAAACTCCGCGATCAATTTCGATTCAGGATCAAGATCGATTAGGTACAGCTAGTTATAATTCTGGCAATAGGATATTTAAATAATTATTTAGTAGATATTTTTTTCATCCATAAACGGCAAACAAGAATAAAGAACCTTCTCATTGTACAAGAGTGTTTTTCGAAAAATCTTCTATTCATTTCTATAATCTATACTAACATATAAAGCTGAAAAGTTTGTTTGTTTGTGTGTGTTTGTTTGAACGCGCTAATCTCAGAAACTTCTAATCGAATTTGCAAAATTATTTTTGCGTTAGATAGCCCATCAATCCAGGAAGGCTTTAGGCTATATAACATCACGCTGCAATAAATAGGAGCGGAGCATAACTAACTTCACACAAACGAAATCGCTAACGGCCGCTAGTTCTTTATAATTTCATTTCTATAAAGTCTCACTTCGATATCTTGAGGAAATATTTTTCGAGTGGGGGTAATGTTATTACAGCTACGTGTGCATAGCATTTTATGGTTTAAAACACTGTTAACAATAGTTAATCTTCGTATGAATACGCTTGGTATGCTCTAGCGGCACCTAGACAATCAAAAACGTGATACGGACAGTCAAATTACCATTTATGTATGCACAGTATGAAGTGTATGTATCATCATCACCAACATTTATGGCTACTATTTCTGAAGCGCCATCGAATCCATTACAATTTCAACGAAGCTTTACTGATGAAAAGTTTAATGTAAGCGATGCCTTTTGAATACATTAGCTTAAAATTTGAATCAACTGAATTCCTGTCCATACTCTACTAACACATGACAAATGATGAGTAGACTCTTCAAAGCTTATATAAAATTAAATCAAAATTCTCCATGCTGATGGTTTACATCTGGAACGATGAATTTAGAATGTAATAGATTAAAATAATAGTGCTTTGCTAAGAGCATTTTCAACACTTCCAATAGTAAAAGCTATAAGATTAAGACCGTTTTTAAATCCCAATACAGTTTATGGATCATGTGCAACTCGTAAAAACCTTCATGAATTACATGGGATTAAGCCGAAAGTTATAGTTCTGCGGTAGGTCGTACACCCGTCCAATACGAATCACTCAAAAGAAGAAACGCGCATGCAATTGTCTCCCTTATATTCTAAGAAACATCGCCCAGAATGTCTTGAAGTGCTTAGTTTATAGTGAATGCATACGACAAATCGAAACAACGTTCCGTGAAGTGCTAATCCGAAACATATGTGACAAAAAAAATCACTCGAGATAAGGGTCAGTTTCAAGAACACGCCTTGCAGCGCATACATCGCGCTATAAAAAGAGCATCGGATCAACGGATTGACAATGACAAGCGTTTAAGGGCCGCGTTTATTTATTTGTACAAGTATTCCCTTTTAGCGACGCCGTAGAAACAAAACAAGGAACTTTTAGATAAGCATTGTACGTTTGACAAGACAAGCCAAGTTATATTATGGTAATAACTTCAGCTCTAAGCGGAGCGTCGAGTCAGACGGTTAGTTACGAACGAAACAGGATGTATTAAATTAGAAAATATATCTCTTACACGAGCATTCTTAAATGTAAAGCGAAATGTATGAAAGCAGTAAAGTTTGGCAATAAATTCAAGTCGAATGTGTCGACTTGTAAAACTTGAGTTACTTGTAAAACATCATGTATTAACATCTTGCTTGGCGTTGTTTTATTTTATGGTGCGAGTTTCTTATTTTATATGAATAAGTCCGAGGAAACTATGAAAATTAATTTTAAAGTAAGACAACTGTCTGCAGCGAAACTTTGTTCGAAACTGAAATATTCGACTGAGTAAATGATAGTTACTTCTTTTTAAATTATACTATTTCGAGTCAGGGATTACATAGTCAAATTTGTTAATCAGCCACCACCATCAAATCACCATCGCACCAAATGTCTTAATCAGCCGTAAAATTTAAATTAAAAACACACATACATAGTTGAATGTCCTCATAAAGGCGCACTCATGTATTGGGAGTCGGGACAGAACACAAAAACTATCGAATGTGTAATTGAGTCGTCGTGACTCACTCGGGGCGGGCACACATCTGCTGTGCTACGTCAGGCTGTGTAAGGGTAAGTTACTGGGTGAACTATAATTTAACAATTCATAGAAAAAGACAAAAATGCAGGTATACGCTAGTTACTGGATAATTATCTTTGATAAATAAATATTTAACAGCCGCTGCGCAAGGAGGCGCGAGTTCAATCCCCGCACAGTGCATGTATTTGTATGCACTGGTCTGGTCGAGTCATACGAACATCTAGTGGTAGTCGTTACGGGTTGTTTTAGCCCTAAAAAGTCCAACAATTGGTCTAACTACAATGCTTCGATATCCCCTTCGGTTTGTGGAGGTCTGATGCCAGTCGCTTCACGGAAAATATCGAAGTTTAGCCAAAACAGCAGTTACACTGGTAAAGCGGACCTCGGAGTCCAAAGCTGAAAAGCTTCGGATGCGACTGGGATTAACGGTGACATGATGATGATGATTTCTTTTACTGTGTTACGGTCTAGAAATCCTTACCTATTTATCTTTCCTAGTAAAAATAATAACTAAAACTACAGCAAACTAATAAGTTAATGAAAATACCCCAGTATACTACTACAGCGCAACCTCACCTATTCCCCGAGGTGCACTACCGTGGTTTAGTTCCGGTACTTGCGTAGTCTTTTGTTTTGCGCCCTATCCGCCCACCGTGTATTATTTAGCTAAAACCAGGGGACCGTTTTAATGGACTATACAAAACTAGAAAACGAGGGGCTCAGAAAGATTAGATTTCTTATCTACTAAAAAAATCTTAGCACAAAAGTATACCCTAATACAAATTGTATTGACTGTTTGATGACCAAATATTAAATAAATAGAAGGGAGAGTTTTCGTGGTTGTATTGTTGATTTTTTAGTTATATTCCTTTCGTGAGATGTTGTTGTGTTTTTATTATTTTAGGTTTCATTTACCTACGTGTATGTTTCGGGATTTTCCTATAAACGGCCTAAAAACTAAAAACTAAAAATCACAGCACAGTTCCCACATAAGACATGCTTTTTAGTCTAAGTATGTTTAGATCCTAAAATTATAATCCTTATACAAATCAGTATTGAAAATATCACGCAGCTGTTTTTCCATGAATAATTGGATTTATAACGATATTGTTGACTCTTTCAACAATAGGCATTTAAAGTAATAATTAGTCACTCGTCGACGCACGGAAGCTATTAAAGAGTACTTGACCTATGGTTAATATGTGGCCAGTGTGTGAAGGTGCTAATATACCTTATGACTGCATTTGCATAGACAAATAATACTTAGAAAATGTTATTATTATTTAGTCAAATCTATTATATAAAATTCTCTTGTCACGGTGTTTGTCCTCGAACTCCTCCAAAACGGCTGAACCGATTTTAATGAAATCGAATTATTCAGTCATTCATTAAGTCTGAGAATAGGTTCTTATCCATTTTTAATCGTACTAGTAAATCAATTATTTCGTAATAATTCAGCGTCCAATTCATTTAAATTTAATTTTCTGGCTTTTTACTTTACCTTTAATCCAAATTCAGTGTCCAATTCAAATAACGAATGTAGTAAAATTAACTGCTTACAATAATCCTCAAAACGACTTCGACAGTCACACAAATGAACATCAATTTAATTTTCGAAATAGCTAATAAAATTAAAAAACAAAATAGTACAAATTGTTATACTGCCAGCCGTAAAATTGCGCCCACATAAATAAACTAACCACAGAATATAAAAATTAACGCAAAACACGAGAATGTCATCCGTTGTAATATCATTGTACGTTATCCCATATGCGGGTAGGGATGGCTATAATATAATTATTGCGATTATGGTACGCCCACCACCCTATTGTTAGGTATTAATGTGATGTAACTAATCGATGCATTAAAGCTCAAGGTGATAATTAAGTTATCGAGTGTTACAAGCACGAAATAAATTTAAGTTGTTTTTACAGCGATGAGTCACTTTGCATCAAGAAAAACGTACACCACTCTTGCAAAAAGATAAAATGATTAATGGTTTACACCACACGTTAACTGCTGCGTGGGACTTTTTGACGTAGGTTAAAACGCTTATTTTACTTTACGCTTATTTTATCTTACAAAATGGCGCTGAATAAATCTTGTTGATTGACACATGTTAAATTTTACGAGTCAGTAAGAAACTGACTGATACAATTTGTAGCGAAGCTAAACCAAACTAAAAAAATGTAACGCTTTTTAAACATCCAACAAAAAATTATACAATAGGTACCTTGTTCAGAAAAAGAACGAAATATGTCAGTTTTTGTATCATAACGTGAACAGAAGATAAATATAATTAATAGATGCCACCCAGAAAATAAAACGTTGCTTCTTAAAAATAACAATATAAAGTAGCGTATAATATCTCAAAAATCCCAACGGTATACATTATATTGTATGAATGATAAACATCTTTAGCTCCCGCACAGTTGGACCCGCAGATTGTCCCCCGAAATGAGTGTGACAATATTAATGAATGGTGTTGCCACAGCAAAAAATTCAATTAAGAATGCAATCTTTAATGAAGGTTTGGCATGGATGTATTACGTAGCTACGTTTTAGGCTGATTCGAAATCGATGGAATAGGTTGTGGCATAAAATGAAATAAAAATCAGAATACAATAATAATGAAACACCATTAATTTCGCTATAACACAGGAACGTATGTGTGTTTTGAATTCTTTACTTTGTATTTTATGAATGTTTCTCAGACAGTTATATTAACTACCTACCAGATTTAAAGTAGTTCTGATTTTAAATTAGGAATATTCTGCCCTTAGCGAAAAAATATCCAAAGTCTACAAAATTTAACAAAATATTAAAATACACTACGCAAAATTATACACAACATTCCAGGAAACACCGATTGCCCTAGCATAAGAGTCACTTAATAAAATTTAAGCGTTGAACAGTTTAGCCGTAGAGCCCATAAAGAAGTCGATGGAACGGAGGAGCGCTACAATGACGGCGGCCATCCCAGGACATTCGGACCAAGTTTATTTTACTGTTCCCACTAAAATGTGCAGTAAAAGCCCGCCCACGCGATGTAACACCCATGATATTCCTACTGACCTCTGCCCTCGTATAAAGAATATCCCAGACGCATAATCCCAAGGAAACTTTATTGTCACCCGATAATTTAATACCGATTCGAATGTGTAAGAATAAAAATGTTCATGCTTTTCAAGTATAGAAAAGTAAATAACGAGGATTTTAATGATCTCTCTGCTTTTTAATATGGTCTCCCTCGTATATCTTCCCCTTTATAATTGTATATGTATCCCTTTTTCAAATACAGGGATGTCTGAAGAGTGATTCAATAAAAGTTTTTATTGTAGTTGCCCGCACTGCAGCGGTTATATGCTGGCCACTCTCCAGTTTCCAGATTGTGTCGAAATTGTAAAATCTGTTCAATTTTGTGGGCCGTACCATAGACATCATTTTTGTCTAAATAAACTACGACTTAAAGGCTAAGGAAATAAGTTTTGCTGGCCAGTATCATTTTAAAATTGAATCCATTTTTAAATTAAAATCTTCACATTTTTACGTTGGCAAGAATACAGCAGTTAATAAACCGAACACAAGCTTCGTTGGCTGCATTCTAAGATAGGAGATAGCAGAAATATATTGTGTTTCACAACAATAATATTTCTTACAGGGAAAAGATTGTAATAACAGTAATTTATTGCTTACGTGTATTCTTATGTCAATTACTTGATACATCTGGCGCATTACTCATCGTAACATGACTGTCCTTTGACTGACAAAGTAGGTAACTCAGATATGGTTATTGGTGCATCTTTAGGGCGAGAGCTTTATTGGCCCGAGTCGTTTAACTTATTTAGTTTTATTGGCCTTACACCGTTTATCGTATTAAGACAATCCAGTTATGCCATCTCACATTCCGTGGGGTGTTTTGATAAACCGTTCAATTTACTAAAGGATGATACTTGCGTCTAAATGGATTCTACTTCCTCTAGTTGATGATAGTGGGAGGTTTAGGTAATCCTTTAGCTTTCGTTTATTAAAGCTCGGGTTAAAGAAAGGATTGTAAAATCTGAGAAATTCTATGTACTAGCTATGAGAATTTATATGTACTTAGGCTTGTGTTCGTGCGGGCCGTAATCATAATTATTTGCGTACAAGCCTTTGCTAGTCTTACAACGTAATTCTAACTAATGAATGTTCATAGCTACAAACAAGATAAGTTTTTTTTTTTATTTTTGTGTTGCAAGTACATATTTCAGAAGTAGTACTTACTAGAATTCAAAATCTTTGCTAGAAGAGGATATGCTACTGTTTATTATTAATAAAATACATAATCAAAGAAAAATGAAAATCAAACCATTTATTTCAAAAAAAACCAGCTACAGGCACTTTTGAATTGTCAGAAGGTCAATCAGTCAGCAAAGTGAAGCTAGGCGCCCATTCCAAAGAGTAGGTACCTATGGAGAAGGACGGGTAAGAAACTCCATGGACACTCTTTTAAATTATCAAGCTTTTGATACAAATATATGATTACATCATTCATTTTGAAATCAACCGTGTGAGAACGATGCAGAAATATATTGTACGCTAAGAGCGTCCATTATGGAAAACACACAAAAAAAAAAAAACACAAAAAAGACTAACCCAACAAATAGATACTTTACAGCAAGTACATTGTGCTCACACGTGTGCCATGCAATTATACAATAAAAATAAATGTAGGTATATGAATCACATCTTTCTAGATGTACAGAACAGGACTTACTCATTGCCTATTTAGCCAGCTTGGGCATTGCCAGTGGGTTGCCATATCCTGCTTCAACTAAGTTTAAGCTGAGTACATAGAAATTACAATAAGAATACAAATTGTCTAATCTAACCACGGCAATAACTCTACAACTAGATCATCTCGGACATGTCAGGTAAAGCAACCGTTGCGATCTTTTAGCTTTGAATGTTCGGAGCAGTGGTGGGTGGGCTTTAGTGATAACGGCCCTGGGCGTCGTGGGTTTGGGTACGAACCCACGACGCCCAGGGCCGTTACTGTGTAAGCCCGCCGGGCGCTATATTTTATGAAAATTATTTCATTAACACAGTTCTCAAAAACGCCGAAGGAAAACATGTCTTAGAATCTAAAATTCAAAGACGTGACACATCTAAAAACCAGCACTGAGAATGCTGGCTATGCCAATAATGTTTGGTCAACAGAATTTAAATACGTATTAACTGTTGAATTATTACTACGAAATAAAGGCGCGTACTAAAAATAGACAAATAGATTTTTTTAGTTTCTGACAACAATAATGATCTCGATTCCTTATTCACAAGCTAAACTAAAATAAAAGCCACTGCATCTTTTCTTTCTATTTCACCTAAGAAAAGGACAGGAGACAATATTATTTCACTCCTGTCAAATTAATACATAGACAATTTAGACTTGAAAATATCTTAATTGACGTAAGGCAAGTCCATTTGACAGGACTAAATTAGGTAATAATAACTATCAGTTTCATAATAAAATAGAAAGAAAAAGGTGCCTAAACTTAATTTTAGTTTAGTTTATAAATGAAACGGGTATTGGCGCTAACACCTAGGGGAAGTACGTACAAAATGACATATACGGACAAAATGACACAGGCATCATATTTCAAATTCTACCGTTTCTAGTTCGCCATAGATAACTACATTACGTGACTCTAGCCAGAAATACGAACCTGTCAAAAGGTGAACTCGCGCCAGTCTTTCGTTTGGGTGTCATGGCCGACGATAAACATTGGTAAGTTACGAGTTTTTATTTAATGCAGGGATTTTTGTGTATAAATGTTATGTTTTTCAAAATATTACCTTGTGTTTACATTAATTACATCCCTTAAGTAATTATTGTTGCCTTCAAATAGTTTTTTCCGGAAATAATAATCTTTTTGCATTTATTGTTGAATTTTGATTTTTTATAACGTTTTATGGACAAAATGACATACATATGTAACGGACAAAATGACATAGGTATGTCGTTTTGTCCATAAGAACTCAATGAGTTAATTGTAGTTACTCAATATCGGTTTTTTGGTAATCAGTTGTCATTTCTTTACAGATAATGCCGCGTAATTATAAGCGGACGACTGATCGTCAGTCCTGGAGTGAGGAATCAATGCGTAAAGCTATGGAAGCAGTTCGCAGTAACAAAATGGTCTGGATTTTGGCGCCGAAGACATTTGGCAGACCTATACGTTAGCAGTACCTATTGAAGTTATATCTCCTGTTCCAAAAGGACATTACGTAATACACATCACGTGGCCAAGGCAAACGTAAGCCAAAGAAACAGCAAACCTCTTTAGTTTTGACTTCAACTCCAAATATGACAGAAATTAAGGCAAGAAATGAGCCTAAATCTCCTTCAGAGAAGAAGAGACGAAAGGTTACCAAAACCATATTCCAAGAAGACAGCGAAGAAGAAAATTTGCCAAACTACGCTCAAGATGACGAAGAGGATTGCGCATGCATTTATTGCAAGGTTCTTTATTCGCGATCGAAACCTGGAGAAGACTGGTTGCGGTGTTTAAAATGTTCACATTGGGCCCACGCTTCTTGCGCGGATGTTTCTAAACGAACCAAGCGGTTCATTTGCGAGCTTTGCCTTTAATTTTATAACGTGTACCGTCCGTATGTGGTATGCCATTTTGTCCATAGCATATGGACAAAATGGATTTCGTTGATCTCATTTCAATTTAAAAATAATATTTTTTCTAGTTTGTTTATCGTTTAAGTATCTATTATAATTCAAAGATATGAAACCTAAGATTACTGGTGTGCAATATGAATGCACTGTGATTTACCATTAAAAAGTTATGACCCAAAACCAAAACTATATGTCATTTTGTACGTACCTCCCCTACTCAAAATTAATTTTCCAACGGTATATTACGATATTCAAACAAGAAATAACTTCTTCGTCTAAGCCAACTCCATCTGAAATCCTTATTCCCGTCACACGATCATGGCTAATTGATAACGGACGAACGCAGCAAATGCACGTGACACAAAATCAATATTGCCGTGATGGATGGTGCTGAATTTTAATTAAACGTACATCAACCTGTTAGCTGACAATATGAGCTTATAATGGCAACGCAGTGTACGTAGCACGTATCTAGCCATTAATCTATTTTACTGGTACCTTCATATCTGGCTCCTGTAACACAGGTATATCACCTAGCACAGGAGTCAGGGACTTCACACTTATTTGTACCAATTTTTGTGTAAAAAAGATTATTATTATATTCAAGATATATTTCTCGAAATTTAAGGAATTTCGGTTTGACACTGAAATGACGGGCCTAAACCAAGTGCATTTCAGGTGGGAATCTTGGTTGGAGATTTCTTCTTGCAAAAACATCCTAACAATATTTATTATTATTATTATTATTATATATCTACTTAGCAAATCAGTATTTCGTCTCATAAATATTTTTTTTATGTCGATAAAAAAAAATGTGTGTTTTTCCGTATGGATCAAATTGTGACTTAACTATGTGATTTACTAATACTAATAAATTATGATAAAAAATACATGTAATAAATTACCATTAGAAAAGTTTAGCATTCAGGTTTTATACTTGGTTACATTGGTTGGATACAGGTAATTATACTTGATACATAATTGTAACTAGTTATTTCGTAATCTACCTATTCATAAAGAGTTCATTTACAAACTCTAAAATCTGATTGCGTTTTGATACCCAAAATAATTCAAAATATTGAGAATAGAGTAGTTTTATGTTCCTAGCGTCTCTCTAGACTAGACTACATAGAATGTAAACATATGTATTAAAGAAACTCTAGGAACTAGGTTAGCGTCATAATCATCTTTTTAACATACTTAGGTTTTTAACCCTAGATATTGGTATCTAGGGTTAAAAACATTACCTAGGGCTAACGTTCGTCAAAATGACGAGCATCTAATAAATATCTAACTCTCCCTTTCTAATTGTTTAACCTACACACTTGCTGTTTCGCGCCAATTTAGGGACCGCTAGACTGTTTCGCGTGGTGGCCACATATAGCCGGTAAATAGGTACTTTAGTTTTTGAAATACTTACTGCATGCTCATATTTTTAGCTTATGCGTTACTTTTACTTTGTGTTAATTTTAGTTATGTCGTTGTTAGTGAAGAATGGCTGCCAGGATGATCACAAATGACGAAATCAAAAAGTCGTCAAAAAGTCGAATGGTTAGTTTATCATAGAAGTGCAGGAAGGTTAGCTATCTAGGGTTAAGTGCGGTCTGTACAACATATTCTCCTAAAACTAGGCAGACGACTTGAAGTTCAAAGAGATTGTAGACTCGTCAGATGAAGGCCAGCCCGCGCCGCAGCTGAGCCAGTAACCATAACTTCCCAACCATGACCTCTGAGTTTGTTTCGGACGTTTCTTCTCAAAGCTAGTACTAGGAAACGCCGCGGTCATCAAACCGAAATAAAAATAAAAATTCGATCCAGCCATCCCTTGCTGTTCTCACCAGCGACGCCCTATGCCGAGGCTCGTACCCCACAGGGGGTGCCCTTAGTGCGTAGTCGCTTAGTTTTTAGTAGCCCTGGCTGGAGGCTTTAAATTCATTTAAGGCATCCACAGGAAAGTCCGGTTAAGTAGTCACGGCCTCTCAAGGTCAACTACGAGATGCTATATCAAAAAAAAAAAGGGCTTGTAGATTTGCTAATCTGGTGCAATTCAAAATCTCCATAGATTCCCTACGCTGTAATGAGCTGGAATAGCCAAAATAAGCAGCATAGCTAAGCAATACGAATTGCAGTCCAACCTACGACATAAACAACTATGTAAGAAAAGAACCCACAAGAAAAAAAAATTACAACCAGCCAAGGTTGTAAAAAATATTAACGTCAACAGCCATTAATTAGTGACACGAAAGTATTCATTACGATCACAATACGAGCAACCCATACAATGTTGCGGCAAGTATCTTACAAACTGACCGACAGCGGTGCCCCCTGCCGTGGCGGAATGGGCAACCGTGAAATTTGTCGTAAAACTTGCATTAGTGAGGCGGTTAATAAACCCAATGAACCATGTGCTCCTCCACTAAAATTATTAAGTCCTTAAGACACTTCTTCCTTAGTTATAAAAGTCTAAATGGGGATTATTGATAGCCATTACTTTAATATTGTCATTAAACGTTATGAATCGAAGCTCGCTGGCTGTGGCTTTCATTGATCAGTTAAATATAAAGTTAATATTATTAAATGTTAAATGTCTATTAAATAATTGTGAACAAGTATAGACACAGCACGGTTCTAAAGGCTTATCGGCCTCGACATGAAGAAATCTAATAAAATATCAATTAAATATAGCTTTTAATAGGCATATAACTTTCATCAACTTTAAGACGTAATATGAAATCACCGCAGGTACCGGATTATGAGACGCCGACGTGAATTGCGTACAAAGTAACGAATTAATTACAAAGAGTAGGTATATATCAAAGGATGAAAATTATAAATAGACTAACGGCCGCCAGCGACTTCGTTCGCGTGGAGTTAGTTATGCTCCGCTCCTATCGGTCGCAGCGTGATGTTATATAGTCTAAAGCCTTCCTGGATTAATGGGCTATCCAAAGCAAAAAGATTTTTTCAAATCGGTCCAGGAGTTATTGAGATTAGCGCGTTCAAACAAACAAACTCTTCAGCTTTATATATTAGTATAGATGTGTGTCTGTTTCATTTCAGTACCAACTGAGATATTGGCTTCGATTCTCTTTTTCACAAACTTTCGGTGGTAGGCCGTAACATCGGCCGCCGGCAGAAGTTATCACCCACCAGACAAAGTCTTGCCGCCAAGCGATTTGTCGTGTTGCGGCATGATGTCTGGTGAAGCCGTGCGGAGGACGGGTCTGAGCGGTTGTGTTGCGATGTGTGCCGGGTGCGATGCGCCAAATGTTGTTGTGTTGGGGGTCTGGTCGTGGAGTGTCTTCAGATCTATCTCCCTTTGCCTCAGCATTGTTGGTCATGTTGTTGGGTTTAACATTGCATCACCTCGCTCAACTACCGTTTTCCATCCTATTCGCTTAGTTTTTCCGAGTGAACAGGCTCTTAATAAACTAGCGCGCTTTATCATCAACGATCGCATCACTGCTTACCATCAGGCGGGATTGCGGTCAGGCGCCAGTTTATAATTAATAAAAAAAAAAACTAAATTAAATTTAAGTTCAGTGCATCTTTTTCTTTATATTTCATTAAGAAAAGGACAGAAGACAACATGTCAGTTTAGACCTGTCAAATTAGTGCGCTCCTGGCGTAAACTGGCGTATTTTTAGTCGCCATGTTTATAATTGCGTGTAAAGTGTCTAGGGAGTATCTTAATTTGACAGGATTATACTAAAATGTTATCTTCTATGCTTTTCTTAACGTAATGGAAAGAAAAGACAGACTTAAAATTAGTTTAGTGTGTGAACAACTGAATTGGCGCCAATAATATTATAATTAGCACCGAATCATCACCCATCTGCCCTTTCCCTGACTATTTTGCGACTGAATATCTGTATTTCGTGTAAGTCGTGGTGGCCTAGTGGTTAAAACACCAGCCTCTCAAGTATGAGTGCGCGGGTTCGATTCCAGGTCAGGCAAGTACCAATGTAACTTTTCTAAAGTTATATGTACTTTCTAAGTATGTCTTGGACACCAATGACTGAAGGTGAAGGAAAACATCTTGAGGAAACCTGGACTTTAAGTCTGAAATCGCCAACCCGCATTGAGCAAGCGTGGTGATTACGCTCAATCCTTCTCTGTGTGAGAGGATACTTGTGCCCAGCAGTGGGACAGTAAAAAGGTTGATAATGATGATGATGATGATCTGTATTTAACATGGGGCGACTGCATAGCTGACCTCCACAACCGAGTTCCTGCGTAAATGCCCTCTGGTTGCCAGATTATTTGGGATTCTGACTATCCGTAACAACTTTCAAAGATTCGCGTGAATGACGTCGTGGCACCCGCAATGGAATACGGAATAATAATAATAAAAATACTGTTGCTATCAATACTTAACAAAATTCTCCTCCGTAGTTAGAAGTTACCACCCACCAGACAGTCTTGCCAGCAAGCGATTCGTCGTATTCCGGCATGATGCTTGATAAAGCCGTACGGAGGACGGGTCTGAGCATTTGTGTTACCATGTGTGCTGGTTACGATGCGCCAAATGTTGTTGTGTCGGGAGTTTGGTCATGGAGGGTCTCCAGATCAATTTCTCTCTGGCGCAGAATCGTTGGTCGTGTTGTTTGGTGTAACATTGCATCACCTCGCCCTACTGCCGTCTTCTTTCTGTCACTCAGTTTTTTTTATAAACTAGGGCGCTTTACCATCAACGATTGCGTCACTGCTTACCATTAATAAAACGCACGTTTTGGTGGTTGAAAGCAGAGAGTAATATTTTTATTTCTTTTTAGGATGGTTAACATAGACAATCTATAGACAATCAATTTATGATACAGACAATAGACTATACAGTCTATGCTATACTGACATTATAGAGGGCACAACTATGAATTATTTTGTTACACTGTTTAACACCTCCTCTTAACAAAATAATGAAATACAAACATAAATCTATAATACTACAGTACTATGAAACAGGTGAAATTCCTAACTTTCTCATAAAGTAATAATGCTTCACTGAACCCAAGCTCTTGGTAAAAATATCAGCAGGCATTTCAGTTTGTTTTTCTTCTCCTGTGGGTTTACATTCAACAACAACATCCACCATGTTCTTTTCAGAATTCTCCATGATGATTACGTCTCTACTAGTTGTCACAGAGTTAATACTGGAATCATAAACTCTGAACCCCTTCACATCCTCAGCATAACCCACAAGAATAAGCTGCTTAGCCTTTTTGTCCCACTTGGTGCATCTTTCCTTTGGTACATGTGTCATAACTGTGCTCCCAAACACACGCAAGTGACTCAAGTTAGGCTTCTGGCCTGTCCACACTTCATAAGGTCTTTGATCTTTCAACCCTGAGACAACTGACCGGTTCCTTAAGTATACTGAAGTGTTGACCGCCTCTGCCCAAAACTTTGTATCAAGGTTGGCGTCGAACAATAAACATCTGGCCTTTTCCACAACTGACCTGTTCATCCGCTCACATAAGCCATTCTGTTGTGGTGTATAAGGGTTGGTCTTCTGATGTACTATACCTTGATCTTTCAAATAATTCTCGAATTCTTGGCTACAGAACTCGCCACCATTATCAGTCCGTAGAATTTTTATTTTTCTGTCTTTTTGTTTCTCTACCATGGACTGAAAAATCTTGAAATATTTGAACACTTCATCTTTTGTTTTTAGAAAATACACAAATGCCATTTTATTAAAATCATCTACTAACAAAAGATAGTACTTCGATTTTCCAATTGACAGTTCCATTGGACCTCCTACGTCTGCATGCACTAGATCTAGCATATTCTTCGTCTTGGAAGAACTCTTGTCAAATGGAAGTCTTGACTGCTTCCCTTCACAGCACACTGTGCAAGATGTTTTGTCAATGTTCGCCACTTCTCTGAAATCTATTCCCTCAACAACCTTGTTTTTCATTTTGTTGAGACTGACACTATTTATGTGTCCTAACCTTCTATGCCATGTCTCACTGGACACTACTGCAGACACTGCCAATGTCTCCTCTGTTTGTAATGTTTGTAATCTGTATACTCCATCGATCAATTCTGCTTGGCCAACAACTTCATTCTTCTTGTTGTGAATATAACAAGCATTTTCTTTGAAGATCACTTTGTTGCCATTTTCTATCAGTTGACTCACCGAAAGCAGGTTAGTTGTCAAGTCTGGGATACACAACACATTAGAAACTGTGATGTCATACTGCACATCATTCATAACAGTTATGATGTTCACATCACCTGAACATAATACTGGAACACTGGTCTGATTGGCAATTATTATTTCCTTGGTGTCTGATTTATGCGATGAATTCACTATAAAATCTTTTCTCGCAGTCATGTGCTTACTCGCGCCGCTGTCAATGTACCAATTGTTTTTGTTAAACTTTCCATTTAGAAAAATTGCACTAAATGCATTGGACGTTTTTCTTTTATCTTTAGTAATTAAACTTGGACACTGGTTTCTGTAATGACCGGTTTGTTTGCAATTATAACATTTAATTATTTTGACAGCTTTGGTTTCTGACGTTTGTGATTTTTTATGATGGTCACTACCGCCGGATTTGCCGCCATTTTTCATGCGTTGGGATTTCGCAATGTGAACGTACCCTCCACTGGATGCTGAAGTTGAACCATCATCTGCACACATGTCTATCAATTTCATTTTGATAATGTCTGCGCTTATTTCGATCCCAGAGTGTTCTATGGCCACAATCATGGGTGCGAACCTTTCTGGTAAGCCCGCCAACATCAATGCGCCAATCCACTCATCCGTGATCTTAAATCCTGTTCCACGAAGTCGTTGCGCTGTTTCTATGATCTGTGTTACGTAGCTCGTTATAGATTCACAGGTGTCTAGTCTTATGTTGATAAGATTTCTAAGCAAGTAGATTTTTCTCGAGTAGCCGGAATCGTCAAACATTTTCTGTAACGTCATCCAAAGATCATAGGTCGTGACTGCTTGCTTTATGTGTACGTAAAGCGATGCATCAATTGTGAGGATTAACTTCGCTTTCGCCTTAGCATCTTCTGTCCTTTGAACTGCAGACGCCGTTGCCGCTAACTACGTCTCAATGGCCGCCGCCATTCCTTCTAATACCAGCAAATTCAACGCCGCAAAAGACCAGTCGTCATAGTTTTCGCGACCTCTAAGCTTGGGAACATTTGCGATATAGCTTGTAGACATATTTACTGCTTACACTCACGGAAATAATAATTTATTACAAAAAATTGGGACTGGGCCCGTAACCTAATAAAACGCACGTTTTGGTGGTTGAAAGCAGAGTAATATTTTTATTTCTTTTTAGGATGGTTAACATAGACAATCTACAGACAATCAATTTATGATACAGACAATAGACTATACAGTCTATGCTATACTGACATTATAGAGGGCACAACTATGAATTATTTTGTTACACTGTTTAACAACCGTCAGGCGGGATGGCGGTCAAGCACTAATTTAGATTATAAAAAATATAATTCCACATCACTCGTTATAAACTGACACGTCTATAATTGCGTGCCATTATATCACATTCTCCACAATTACATACTTCTCACTAGCTGCCAACGGTGTCATAATCTAATAGCTCCACAAAGGGGGCTTGGACACCATGACGTGATGAAGTGTCACCTCTCCATGATAAACGATACTATACCTCGGGCGTCAAATGAGAAATTCAATTTCTCGCTCCCGTTACTTCGGTTAGCTGCCGGGGTGATATTTAAGATCAATCAGGAGTTACAGTGATTTTATTTATGTTGTTTTGTTACGTACGATAAAAGGCTTGGAGCTTAGAAAGAGAAATGGTTTTGTAAGTGCTGCCATTCTTGGAATTACTCCGTTTACGGAGGAATTTCTAGCTTACTTGTCTAGGTACTTGAATTTATTTCAATTGCAAGAAACGCTTTTGGCGCTTTATAGAATGTTTGCTTTGGATTGCGTTTTCGTCGTATCATCCACGTGGTTCTTATTAGGAACGTAAGGGTCTCGACATTCGTTTTTCCTTCAAATAAACTATATAGTGTACAATGGAATCCAATTAATTTGGTACTACATGCCCAACAAAAGTAAAACCACATGCAACGTGCATTCAATCAGCATACACAATACCAATCAACTAGCTAAAGGTGGAAATATGCGACACATTTCACGAAGCAAGCCAATAAACATGGTAAATATGGAAGGAAGAAAATATACTTACTAGAAAACCGGCCAAGGGGGAGTCGGATTCACACACGGGGTATAAGGGTAGGTATCTACTATTACACATCATAATTAACACTACATTTCTTTTTACATTTGTCCTGTATGACCTCTTAATTTTAAACCATTTTTCATTTGTATCATATAGCGTATTTGTATTATATACAAAGTATGCTATAGACGTCATTGTAATAGGTATACTTTGCGGAAATTTCAAGTGTCTGTCTATTACTGTTGAAAAGATAAAGCTTTATCACCTACAGACGGACCGACGGACCTTGCGCCTCAGTAGAGCTCCCACACTGGCATACTCTGGATACGAAACTATAAAAAGCTTCTCAGTCCTACTTGTTTCCACTGCACTTAGGACATCGGTAAGAGTTCGCATATTATGTAGCATAAGTTCTTTATTTTGTTACTTATGACATGGTACTTTGCAGGAACTTACGGAGTACCTACTTAGTATTTTCTGTTCACTTCGTAACGTCGTGTTGTCTTTTCTGCAGTAAGTGGCCAGATATTGAATTTATTCTGCTCCCTTTGTCTTTTAATGATTAATTACAGCATTCAATATACGATACAATCTGTACAAATTCAAAACTTTGAGAATAATCGTAGTTTTATGCAACATGTGTCTATCAGGAAAATGTAATCATATTTAAGGGTGTGGCTCACACCAGAAAACTAAACCACTTTCGGTAAGAAACCAACATTATAATACATACCTCAAAAAGTAATCAGCCAGTCCTATTTGAAGTTTTATATGGGACAGTAGAAATTAACTTTTAGTTAAATTTTACTCTCAAATATGACCATAGCTTTCTGATACATGCTATACCTATCTTTAAATAGCCTGTGTCCCTAGGAATATGTTTAACAAATGCACCTGGACGAAGCAACACCTTCAGCTAACAAAAGGATTTAAAACGAAGAGTCCATTGATTTATTTGAGACCAACACAGTTGAGTGGCAACGTTTATGTTTGTTAACATTATAACATAGAAACCAGGACTACCGATGTATTCATAACTTCCTTTGTGGACGCCATAAAGCATCGTAAACGGGTATTGTTCAAGAACGCGATTATATTAAAGAAACTTTATCGAGGCTTGTGCAATAAAATGTGGAATGTAGGAGTCGCCTAGTTCTATTCAGTAAGAACTGCAGTGCAGCTATCGAGATAAAAAGTAAAACTGCACTTATTCCAAGTAAATGGTCATTTAATCTACTAGGAATAAGTGCAGTTGTTTTTAAAGTTAAACAGTTACAAAGCGTGTCGACCGTTTCTTTGAACACTTTGTTTCAATTTTTGCAGAATTTGTACTGCTTCGATAAAGTAGGGTCTGCAGAATTGATTTTTAAAGGCTTCACCAGCTTAATTTTAAGTTTTGTTATGTAATAGGCGCTGGCGGGTTTATTGCCATAAAACGAGAACTTAACAGTCAGTACAAACTCCGGGCTGTTACTGAGAAATTTTATGACACTTTACCCATCTATACAGGGGGGTGATCGCGCTAAATAAAACAGTCGAAGTTCAACTCTGATTCGTTTCTAATCCAGTTACAGTTATGGTTTAGTTTCGATCACATTTGGTATCGCGCTAAAAGTTTAACTTCGGTTGAAGTTGAACCATTTCCGAACCATAACCAAATATGAACCTTTAGAGACGTACCGAAAAATTTTAGTAACTATCTGTTACCGACACACAATCGATCATCGATTCTAAGATTTTGGCAACATTATCAATTTTTTTTGAGCGCGAAATCTAAATTTTGACAACGAAAGTACTTAACTTTTCTTGAAAACTTAGTGATTACTTGCTCAGTGTTTTCTTGGGTTTTAAATTCTATAAAATATACATCTGTGTCTATATCTGGACTGGAAATATATATTTGTAATACTCAAGTAAGTTTAAATCCTTGTATTTCCTTGCTAAGAAACAGCTAATATTATGTTTTTTCATATACGTACTTAATGGACGACGACATATCAAGCTACCTAAAACTGTCAATATTCCTAATCATCCTTGAGCCTTAATGCTTTAGAGATTAAGTTGAAAATTTAATAAAGAAACCTGACAGGTAGTAGTAGCTTGTTGTGCTCTTCGTCGTATGTAGGTACCTAAATACTTTAAACATAAATAATTTCCATTTTCTCTCCAGAGGTTCAAAAATGGAAGAGCGACGAAGCTGTACTACCGTGAGACAGTTAGAATTACTAACTGAATTTTTAGAACACCACAAAGATCTTGCTCTTGGACGAGTGAGATCCAAGGAGGCTAGGACAATGGGGTCACGTTTATGGGCAGAGTGTGCCGATATTGTAAACGTCGAGGGCCCTGGTAGAACAGCAAAGGAGTGGTCAAAGGTTTGTTTGAATATCTCTTAATGACACCTAAGTGCCCTTTATTATATATACAAATAGTTTGATATCATATTTGCATTGATAAATACTGTTATAGGTTTGGAATGATTTCAAATGTAAAGTCAGGGCGAAGTTAGTGAAGATTAATGCAAGCCGAAGAACTACAGGTGGTGGACCCAGTACCACAATAACATTGACTGCGTTGGAGGAGAGGGTGGCCAACATTCTAGGTAGGGATGTTGGTCCACTGCCTAATGTTACCCAAGACCATTTTGGTACAAATGATGTAAGTAAAATGAACAAATTTTTTATACCATTATTTCCTCTCTTGTAATTACTTTGTGTTTGCAGAATAATATTGTAATTGAAGAAATCCAACTAGAGGAAATGCCCGAACAAGAAAGTGCACAATATCCAATTAGGTTAGTTCCAATGATTTAATATTATTTGGTTGCCTATTTTTACTAATACTATAGATACTTTACCTTTGTCCAACAATGAAGTTGATAAAATACTATAGGTTTTCTTTATTATTATATGCATAATTATGATAATCATTAACCTTTTTTTCTGTTTAAACAGAATTGTAGCTAATGTGTGCTTTCCAATTACAACACCGGTGGCATCTCCTGTACCTTCAGAATCTGGTCATACTCCTACAGCATCTCCAGGTAAGTCTTATCATGAATATAATATAATGCCAACACCTTAGGTAGTCTTATTAATCCTTCATAAATACCACAGCAGACTACTAAAATCAGAGCCTACCTATATCCTTTTTATTCTTATCTATTTTATACTTAGTGTGCAATCAGGATGAAAAGCAGCTTTTTCTTTTTACCTAATTCTATCAAAATCGGTTCTGTGGCTTTGATGTGAAAGCTGGACAGACAGAATCACTATCACATTTATAAAATTAGTAAGAATATAATATTACTATATACAAGTAAACCTTCCTCTTAGTTCACTCTGTCTATTATAATAATGGATGTTAAGATCTAAGCTTAGGGACAGTCAGCAACAAGCAAGTTTGTTTTATATAGTGATATAAGTTAGATATGCCACTGACAATTGGTACTAAAAGTTTATGTTCATTCATTTTATATCAACAGTATCCAGAGTTACGACCTTTAGGGAGAGACGAAGAGCTGAGCGAGCATTACGTCAGCCCATAGCTCGTGTAAATGCACCTCACAGTAAGCATTCTCATTTCCAGTTCAATTTATTAATTATTTAAAAATTATTTCTATAATTTCTGTACCTTATTTATATTTTTTTATAGCAGCCAGAACATCATTAGAGGAGTCTAGAAGAATGGTTCTGGAGATAGAAAAACTGAGAGCACAGGCTGGCTTAAATATATCAGAGGCTATCCTTACATTTTCCGATTCCTGCAGGCTTATTGCTCAAAGCATAGACCGTTTCACGGATAAGGTAAAAATTTTATTTTATATTTAACAGCCTTATACAATTTTAATAATATTTCATTATCTATTTGTTTTTGTTTCAGTTTTGTCCACAATAAGCAAGAAGTTGATGTTTAATTTAAATTAATTATTAATATTTTGAGTAAAAATAAAAAATATATTCCATTCATTTTATCTTTAATTTAATGTTGACCTATTTGACCACAAACACTGTATCAGTGCTCCACGTCGAGCTCTGCCTAGCTCCAGATTGGAAATTGCACTAAGCTGGGTTTGATTTGCACTACCACTGGCCCCCTCAGTAAGCAAGCGCTCACGTCTGGCCTCTTCAACACTAAGTGGTGTGTATGGTACATGCTCTTTGTGAGCTATATTATGGAGCACACTACAAGCATTCGCTATCTTAGCTGCTACTATAGGTGAGTAATGCAGCTTTCGATCAACCAGCAAACACCTGCAGAAAAGAATCACTTTAATCAAGAAAATTCTAGAATTTATCTAACATATTTACATATATATAAATTTTATTTACCTAAAACGAGCTTTCAAAAGTCCTATGCATCGCTCAACTACATTTCTTGCTGTTAAATGTAGTTCCTGATAGTAAGCTTCAGGACTGTTAGGCTCAGGGTTTGAGATGGGTGTCATCATTGTGGGCCTTAAGGCATAACCAGAATCACCTGTAAAAAGATAAATAACTCATCATCAACTTTTTTTTTCATCCCACTGCTGGGCACAGGTCTCCTCTCATACAGAGAAAGATTGAGCATAATCACCACGCTTGCTCAATGCGGGTTGGCGATTTCAGACTTTAAGTCCAGGTTTCCTCAAGATGTTTTCCTTCACCTTCAGTGATTGGTGTCCAAGATATACTTAGAAAGTACATATAACTCTAAAGTTACATTGGTAATTGCCTGACCTGGAATCTAACCCGCACACTCGTACTTGAGAGGCTGGTGTTTTAACCACTAGGCCACCACGACATTAAACATAAATAACTATTTGGCCGCTATTGGTAAAATTAGCTCTCTAGCTAATCGAAAATAATCTCTCTGAGAAACAAAGTGAGGTCATAACAGTTTTTCAAGGTCAGTTAAAATATTTAAATTTTTATATGCATACCTAAAAGATACAAATCTTCTCCATCATGAGTATGCAGTCGCTCTATATAACTCTTGAGGGGATGGTTTGCCCACACAACACTATCATGAGTTGACCCAGGGTAGCTGGCATCCATACACATAATGTTCATTTTTGAATCACATAACTGCAAAGTAATGGTGTGACACTAAATAATTAACATTTAAAAGTGAACCTAAAGTGCAAGCTCAACATATCTTGAATATCATAAACATCTATTTCAAGGCGTGCCTCTCTTCAATAGGTTGTACCTTTAAGATATTACTTACTATTAAAACATTAAGAGAGTGGTAGCCTTTCCTATTAAAAAATCTCTCCTCGTTTTCCACAGGACGTACGATTGCTACCTGTGTCCCATCAATGCAACCAAGCATTCCAGGCATTTTAAATTTTCTGAAACAACTAATAAAAGTAATATTGTAAAAACAGTAAATACATTTTTAACTGTGTCTTAAAGACATCCTATAGAGATAAACTTATAATCAAACTTAGAAAATTTGTATTCTGATAAGAACTTAAACCAATTGTTAAAATAGGATGTGTTATACATATAACACAGAAAACAGGTCAATTAATTTCTTATCTTATGTTATAGACCTTTATGTAATTTCTTATAACATAGAAACTTACTCTCTTTTCAATTGTTCTCGCTCCGTTCTATTGAAGGGAAATGCAATATATTTTTTTAATATTGCTTGTTTGTTTAAAGCATTCGTGACTTGCCGTATTGCTTTAGACACGCTGGCCTGAGAAATGCTATGCTTCCGGCTGTCTCCTACTATCGTTTGGTAGGACCCAGTGGCATAAATGCTAAGGCTACCAACACCTACAAAAAAGTAAAAAATATCCATTAAAATATATTAGTGTTAGCAGTAAAAAGACTTTCTGAGCGATATTTTGGAAAAAAAACAAGAAATGAAAACATTGAAAAGGTTATGTTTGTCACACAATGTAAACAATTTTTATCTTACCTTAGTTTCTGTAGACAAACTATCAGAACGTAGTACTGGCGGCATAAAAGGAGTTAGTTCCTCAATTAAACTTATTGCAGACTGTTTAGACAACCTATAACGCTTTATAAATTGCCTATCAGTCAGTGAAAACGCTGTTTGCTTACGGTTGCGGAGATTTTCCCTTTTGGTTAGGGTTCTTTCCCTAGAAAGATCATTTTCATGGGATATCTCTAACAAATCAATGTATGAGTGATACATTTCGTCAGATAAAATAATTAACACTAAATAAATCCAATCGTTTATACAAAAGGTTGACAAATGGCTCAGAAAAAGTTAGCTTTGTTTCAACTTTTTCATTTGACAGCGGTTACGTTCCAATTGCAATCCAGCTATGGTTAAACCATCTGTCAAAAGGTTAGCGCGATACGAAACATACAAAAAGTTATGGTTTGGTTGCGATCCAATTCTGTTTTGGTTGAAATATTTTAGCGCGATTGCCCCCCAGGATGTATCTGACATCGTAACGCAAACTTCGTGAAAAGGCTACACCGCATGCCACTAATAAAATTATGATAGTCATTTATGTCGTTAATGAACGGTTACAGAATTCACAGTGTTTAAAAAAGTGTCGGCTCGGCCTTTGAACGTTGCAAGCGTGCCGCCGTGCGGGTTTGTAGGTATGACGTTGATCCCTTATGTGAACCCTATTAAATCAGCTGATAAGATAGTTTTTCGAGTTTTGTTTTCATTGCGGTTTTTTGTGTAATTAGCGAATTAATTAATTTTTACTTTAAAATCTTATTGGGTTATAAAAGTAAGTAGGTATAACAATTATGAACGGCCTAAAGTGAAAAAAACTACATATATATTTTTTTTAATCATGTAAATGGCGACGAATAATTCCACCACTGGGGGGTTCAGAATCATGTACATGATTACTGTATTGGATCCATGGTACTCGTTTGTGCGTCGATGTCAGATGCACCCTTTATTATATCAAACAATGACTTGGCCCAACCAAATTATAGTAACCTGTAGAACCTTATGGTCAGCAGTAACGCTGGCGAATGCTAGAACAAGAAGATAATCAAAAAACCTACCTACTAGTGTGGTCGATTCATCGTTGCTCTTGTTGGTCCTACGCCAAATCTCTCTCCGGTCGTATTGGATAGCTTGCAATCCCACTCCCACCGGACTATGACAGTAAGTGAAGAGAGAATGCATCTGTGTATGCGTACACATTTGTATGAGCCAAAGGCTACCTTGTTGACTTTGGCCACCACGGCTATAACAGGGTCTGCACTACCTTTGCTGTTAGGTTACGAAGGACGGGTCTGAGCAGTTGTGTGGCGATGTATGCCGGGTACGATACGCCAAATGTTGTTGTGTCGGGAGTTTGATCGTGGAGGGTCTCCAGATCAATCTGCCTCTAGCGCAACATCGTTGGTCGCGTTGTTGGGTTTAACTTTGCATCACCTCGCTCAACTGCCGTCTTCCTTCCTATTCACTAAGTTTTTTAAGTGAATAAGCGCTTTACCCAACAACGATTGCATCACTGCTTATGGTTACTAAGCACTAGTTTAAATTTATTAAAAAAAAAGGTGTGGCGGCTTATGTATTCATTCATCATATTATTATGTTTTAACTCCATATATCAACATACCAGCACCCTACATTTTATTTTATAATACTACTGTAATTTTTCAGCAAGACAGCTTGCTGCGCTTGCTAGTGGATCTAACAAACTACAACAAAAAAACAGTCCCGACGCGCATCCGTCAGCAGGAGTGAGTAATCTGCGGCTAGAGCTAGAGTGCAATTAGATTTATGATTGTGATCCGCAGCCGCTCACACGAGGACATCACAATTTATGCGATAACACTGTTTTGTCTTCACTATAAATTAATAGTCCACTTGCGACGCTACACAACTTTTCCATCCGCGGCCGTCAAAACGCGGCACAAAGCCATAAACTGTGTCAAATTAAAAAACCCTTTGAACTCGCCGTAAACATAATCGTATAGTACTAAAATAAAAATATCGTTCAGAATGCAAGACATGTGTCCACATGTTGGTAAGACTAAGAGACAAACCGTGTATAATGTGATAAAGTAGCTGGCTGAATACGAACTCCTGTTTGACTGTGTGGATAGAAAAAATTCAGTTATATTTTTAAATTCGGGGTTCGGGGAGCGGGGAAGGTGCAGAGTGTTTTCGTTTGGTCACAGTCGTGATTGTTTTTTTCATTATATATCATAGCTTTTTTTAATTGAGAGTTAATTTTTTGTGACTATAATAATAATTTATTTTTGGGTAGGAGAGCGTCCTAAATGAATGTATGGATGAAATATTGAAGATACGAAGAAGTTTTCAGTCTTTATCGATGCATTCGCTTGTCATCTCATCGTTTACGGATAGACATTGTGCCTGCAGCACATTTCCTTTTGTAGTAAGATGAGATCACAAGACAAGTTACACTGTTTAATTTTTACTAACTAGCTATTTAGAGGACAAATATTTAGTGGATCAATATTATTTAATGTAACCGTACGTGCTTATATCTACGTATAAAATTTGTATTGTTTAATCATATAAAGTGAGCATTTATGAAATGTAATCTTAATTCTGTATTACCTAGATAACTTATAAAAATAGACGCAAATATGAAATGTTACAAAAAAAAAATGTCTAATTGTTTGTTAGGGGCATTTTTTTTTTTTCTTTTTATTTAAGGGGGAAGCTATGTGGTATAGGTAGATTTATAAGGCAGTCGATCAATAACCTCTGTACAGATTGTATGTGTCTTAAATATAAATATTTACGCGTTTACGGAGTTTCATTGAAGAGTCCATGATACCTACACAACTTCAACTAATATAAGAGGACACAACAACAGCTACGGAGAAATTGATGATCATTGGCGTGAATCTTTTTAACCCCTTTTTAAAAGGTTGGCTTAATGGAGCCATTAAACCAACCTTAACTAAGTAGTTAGCATTATCACTTGGGGATGCTAAGTACCTATATAGTTATAGTTTCAGATTCAGGTTTCGGTCTTTATCCTCAATCTAGCCTGCAAAATGTTCACGGAACAGAACATTTATCAGTAGATAGGTACGGGCTGTTTACTTTAATGATGCGCCTCCTCGTTGCCGGGGCGAGATAAATCGACACACTTGAGAGTTTGAGTCGTTTGAGACTCTCCCACGACGTGACACGCGCACCCTAAGTCTTGACATCAATGTCAACAAGGATATCATATCTGTTTTCTTTGTTCGCTCAGTGCTTTTTTGTTAGGACATTATCGCTATAGAGGGTGAATTATTGTGAACGTTGAGAAGTTAATATACATTAACTTCTTCACAGAGATTGCAGTTGATTTACTGTGCATGCAAGAAACACAGGGTATTAGTTAGCTTCTTCTTCTTTTTCGGCGGACCGGTTATCATGAAAAGCCTTGGGGAGCCCAAGGCTTTTCATGATGACTTGTGCCCAGCAGTGGGACGATAAAAGGGTTGATTATGATGAACAACCCGTAACGACTGCCACTAGATGTTCGTATGGCATCCGCGACCAACGGCTTAACGTGTTTTCCGAGACACGACCAGACCAGTGCAAATACTCATATTCATGCATACAAATATTTGCACTGTGCGGGGATCGAACCCGGCCGCGTTCGTTACCGCTACGCCACAGAGGCTGTCAATATGTTCAAAAAATTTTTTTTTTTTTTTTAAATAAATAAAAAAAAAATCAAATCAAAACCGCAGCGAATGTCGTTGAACTGTCAAAATGAAACCGATTGCTACTGATAGTGTGTTACGCACTTACCCTGTTGGTTGGTCGTTGTGGCGACACACCACAACGACCAACCAACAGGGTTCCCCAGTCCCTCAGCCGAAAATCTCCACTGTTTGAAATAGCCAGAGATGTATAATACATCCCTGGCTATTTCGGCTGAATGATTGAATGATAATGATGGTGAATGAAGATTGGTTTTGGAGTGGGTTGCTAAGGCGCCTTTTTCTTTCCTACAGATGTTATAGGTAAATTGGAACACGCCCACTTTCCTAAGGCGCTGGGCTGCACCTACTACTCAGCAAGTTCGCCTGCTGACAAAAAGGCAATCTGCCTGGTCAGGGTAGCTTTGGGGATTCTAGGCTGGCAGAGTTCCTCAGCTGGGGAACCTAGGCGTAAATTAATAAATAAATATATACGGACAAATCACACAGATTGAGCTAGCCTCAAAGTAAGTTCGAGACTTGTGTTATGGGATACTAACTCAACGACACTATATTTATAATAGATACATATATAGATAAACATCAAAGACCCAACCAATCAGGAAAAGATGGTTTTCCATCATGACCTGGCCGGGGATCGAACCCGGGGCCTCCACGTCGCAGACAGGCGTGCGCTGCGCCACGGAGGACGACGAAGTTCAAGGTCCAATGAACGTGCTTAAATATGTAGGTACCTATTCATTTATATACACCACAGAAAAACATGAGATAAAAAGCTCTTCCAGGCAATCTTCGAATGGACAGTGATTTTCTTGGACATAAAATGGGACGGTCTGTCACAACAACAAGCGGTGATCCTTTAAAGGTCTTCTGAATACCTATACCTAACTGCGCGCATTTTAATTCAACTGGCAATGCATCCCATTGGACTGGGACAGTAAAGAATTTATCAAGGACAGTTTTGGAATGCATAGGCATTTTGAGCTTCAAGTTATTTGATGGCCTTGAAGATTTAGAATGCGATTCGTAAAGAAACGGAAAACCTTTCTTGAGATAGAGATTGGTGGACAGGGAAAGTAGCACCTTAAATAGAACGGAATGGAGAAAAACTGGGAGTCAGAAGTGAAGAAAGACAATTCACTGTGAATATTCAATTTTATTGTCCAAATTGGATGAAGTAGTAAAATGACCTTTCATAGCATCTTTGTCTCTTGGTATTGTCTATTGTCGGGTTTTACCGACTCCCAATGATCTTTTACTATAATAGCCAAACTATCGATGCGTCCCTACTTTAAACATAGCCCGAATGTAGTGGCGATTAACAGTCCTCCACACCTTTTTGTAGTGTTAGGAATTTAGGCATTTAGATAGATATAAACTTGAACCGAAAACGAAAATGTATCATGTAGGTAAGTACCTAAGCATAAAGTAAACCATATTTAGTTTGATGTTAACCAAATGTTATAAACAAACAGAAGTGGGGGTGTTTGCTCTCATATCAGTTGGCAGCTAATCTGTAAACGGTTATGATTATGAATTCATGAAAACCCATCGATCGTCACCGTTAAACACATCGTTTATTATTTTTATGCTTACAAAGAAGCAACCAGCAATGACAGAAGTAGGTGTGTAGTAAATTTATTACAAATGTTCGGTTCTACTTATAGCAGTGTCTACTAAAATAGAAAATAAAGTAAAAATAACGCATATCGTAATAAAACTTTATGTATGTAGTAGGTATATTATTGTAAAGTTTTTACTTTCATAGTTTCCGAACTTTAAATAACTTTCCATTACACGGAAAAACACGAGGTTATCTCCCAATCTAAACAGCTACAACAAACATGCAAACAGCAACAGTTACAAAACATTCTTTATTTTTCACACGTATTTTAAAATAAAAAATATGTTGAGATAATAACTGTAGTGAGCGTTTATTTTTCTTTCAAAACAAAAAATCATTGAAATCTCTAATTTGACAGCTGTCATTACACTTGTTAGTAAAAATGGAACGTCTAGTTTGGTAATTGTTGGTAATCCTTCACGAAGTGAATTTTTTACCAGTTTATCAGAAACATTTTTAATAATGAGCCTTTTGCGACGAATTATACTACCAGCCTTTTTTGGCCGTGTCCTAAGGCCAGAAATAAGCAAGAAATCAATACATTGTTGTGTGTACAAAGATGTAAACATAACCTCAAAATCCATCAAAGATTTTTATCCTAATAGTACAAATATTAATGCAGTTCGTTGGAAATCAAAGAAGGTTTGTATAAGGACTTTAATCACATTTATTAGTAAAATACCAATGAAGCAGAAACGTTTAAGTAACCTTTTTCTTAGATTGAAAGGCCATCATTAATATCTTCAAGTGATTGTTTTGTTTCAGAGGCAAGACGATTCTGATGATTCTGATGATGAGAAATTTGATTTTGATGGAGATTCCTCTCTTTCAAAAGATTCAAAAGTAGTCAAATTTTCTACAACATCTATGAGAACTGATGTAATATTAAAATCAGCACTAAGTGTATCAAGAAAGTAAGTTTTTACAAAATTGATTTTTTTTTTTATTTTGTTTAAATAATTTTCTGTATTCTGTTTTTATTCTTTTCAGCAAAATAGAGCAAATGTTTTATGAAAGTAAAATTAGAGTGAATGGTAAGAAAATCATGAAGAAAAGTGCTTCTGTAAGTGTTAAAACTGTGTTGTTCATTTATTTGGCGAGATAAGCAACAATTTGCTTGTTCCTTGGTACAAAATCAAACTTATTTACAGGTTAAAGAAGGAGATGAAGTAGATGTAATAAAACTGGTCAGCCCCAAGAATCCACAACATATTTTTGTGTCTAGAGTAGAAATATTGAAAGCAACTCCAAAAGAAGACAGCATCCAAGTTACAGCAAGAAGGTTTAAACACTTACTCATAGATAACTATGATGCTGATCCACATAAGGTGGAAAGTGAAGCTTAAACTGCTTCATTATGGCAATAAGTAGCAAAATTTAATAATTAATAAAAAATAATATGTATCATAGTAATGTGTAGTTGCAATTTGTTGATTATAAAGCAAATAAGTTCCAAGGTTCATTCTGTGTTTAATATCATAAATAACAATACTAACAATAACTTTGAAGATTTCATATTAACCTTTTGAACGCCAATCACTTCTATACAAGTTCGAGATTTTCGTGCCCTCAGCGCCACTACTTGATTAGAAGTAATCACAGTATAAAATAAATTTACGACTTTTACAAGACCTTTTATTTTGTTTTTATGGAAAATTGCCCTGTTATCAGGTAAAAAGAGAATTTGAGACTTTGAAAAATCCATGATATTACTCGTTAAACGTTCAATGTAACCGTTCCAACCAGGTAATAGTAAATCTTTCCATTTCCCATATAACCATAAAATATCAACTTTTTTCAGTAAAGATACTGCTGAGCTACTTTCATAATCAATATTTTGTGCAACTATTTTACTATACCCAACTGCGCCATCATTTTGATAGACTTTTATCGGTATATGAGCTTTTGCTGCAAAATCTTTCGCTGAAAGGACTCTGTTTACTCGTGATATGGGTTTTTCGGCTATAACTGCTGCTTTTGGAGTTATAATTTGAATGATACCCATTATGTGGAGCGTATTATGACCGTCTAGGGTATGTACATTAATGTCAGCATTGTCTGCAGCATATTGAATAATTGTTCCAGTTTCTGGTGGTAGAATATGAGGTGGACGATGAAGAACTGCTGCTGCCTCATACATCATAGTTTCATTATACGATGCACACAAACCAAAAGATGAAAAAATTTGAATACGACGTTTTGATCCAAACCGTCGATGAAAAAATACTGAGAGACCCAATTGTAACCGTGATTTGAAAGACCTAGGCCGAACAGCAGCCATAATACAGTGGCTGACATTTGTACATATTAATTTCAAGTGTTCCAATTTGCATCGTTTATTTTTCAAAATTATTTGCTCTAACAAGTAAGTCAAAGATTCTGGAATATCACTATTGATATCTTCGAACATCTGAGTAGGTGGAGGATAATTATCAGTGTCAAACACTATCGACTGAATATCTTCTCGAACGATTGCTGCAGCTGCTTCAAGTATTCTCAACCTCTCTTCCTTTTCATTTTGCTTTTTATTCTCATACCAAGCTTTGCTGAGGACGTCATGCTGATTGTCGATGAAGCAAATGAATGTTGAACTTCCCAATTTCTCAGTTATAATGATTCTATTACCATACTTTAACTTGAGTTTTGACTTAATTGTTCTATTATCGATCGATGGTTCTTTGCAAATATCTTTCAATTCTTGTATTGAAAATTGACAATCATCATGATTTTCAATAAATGCAAATATTTCTTCCATCGCTGAAGTAATAGAATCACTTTCAGGACGACCGATTTTACCTCAACTAATGGGTTTTAGAAACGAAGTGTAACAATCACTGTGGTACATAGCCTCAGCAGCAACTAAGTCATATTCATACTGAATGCGGGCAATGACACTTTTTGCTAGCTCATCAGAACGAGTCTGAGCTTCCTTCAAGATGGTTTTCTTGAAGTCAAGGGTTGAAACTTGAGACACTCTTCGTCGAAGATGCTGCGCTTTTTTCATTTCAGCCGTTTTATCTGCTTCATTGCCACAGAACAAACAGTATTTCTTGAAACAAAAAGACGATTCATTACCTCGTACTCTAGTACGAGGAGGACTAATCCCAGATGTGGTAGCTATCTCCGCCTCACGCTGTCTTTTAGCTGCAGCGATGCTGCTCTTCCGGGTGTATGTTTTACGACACTGCTTATGTATCGTTACAGATGTTTTGTCCTTCAAATATTCTTTGAACCCATCACCCCTTTCAGTACTTGAATCCATTAAAGTCTTTAGCCCACGATCAACAACCACAATTTCGCCTTCAGTCAAAGATTCATTGCAAATAAAGCAAACTTCTGACATTTTTACAAAATTTTGTAATGGCACTGTTTAAAAAGAGAATATAATGCACAAACACGTCTATTCACTACGAAAAACCGTTCAAAACTGACTGCATTTACTAGAGCTATGTCCTTCGGAAAGCAGGTATAGACAGGTTTCAACCCGAACAATGGAGTGTCGCAGGCAGATGATTCTCAAGGCCAACCGCCCAATATAATTAGAGACGGACGATGACTCACTCAGAATTGTATATTTTTCACGTACTTGTGTGCATGGGGCAAATAAAACTATATTCTAATATTTTCTGTTCAAATGGTTAACCCGATGATGCATACTGGCCACGTATGAGTGTATATTCGTATTTTCTATGTTTAAAATAGCCATAATTCGAGAACAGTGCATCGTACAAGAAAAAGTGTAAAAATATTTTTTGTAGACAATTTTACGATCTACAAACTTTGTCTGAACCATTTTTCGATAGCTCTCGTTGTTTCAGAGATATACGCAAAAAACGCAAATTTGTGACCTTTGACCTCGAATAAAAAACAACGCACAAGCGGGATCGATGGGGACTTTTGACATATCATTTGTAATGACGTATTCAAGACCTGCACAAAAATCCAGCTTGTTGGGAATTAATGCAAACTGGAATGTCTATTTTGACTTGACTATATAGTTTCGGAAAAAAATGGCTGTGACATACGGACGGACAGACAGATATGACGAATCTGTAAGGGTTCCGTTTTTTGCCATTTGGCTACGGAACTTTAAAAAATGTAGAAAATCACGAATTTAGCTTCTATTAATTGTATTTGTTGTAACTAAAAGAAATAAATTATGCAGGAATCGGTTGAGTTTATGCACGTGTAACTCGACCACAGTGAATATAAAAATAAATACCATAGAAATACATCGACAAGAAATACGTCGACAAGACATCCTTATATCAGAAAGGATTTTGGCGTGCCTCGAGCGCCAACTACTTGATATGAAGTAAAAGGATTACATTTGGAGACAAATAGGGATGTGAACTTCTAGAACACACGTCTAATAAATTTACAATTCTTTTCTTTATTATAGGAAATATAACAAAGTTTTTATATTGATTTTTTTATGAAATAAAATAAAATATGAAAATACGGTTACAGTTTTTATTTAGCTTCGTAAATTGGTGAATAAACATTAATTTAAATGTATAATATTATTTGTCGATAGGACATTAAACCCATCCCTACGTTTTACTATAGATACGTTATACATTTGTAGCGTGGCGCTGGAGGACACATCGCGTATTATGTAGATTGGCGTTCAAAAGGTTAAAATTGAATTGATGCTTTGACGTAAACTAAACAATGAAACTGTGTAAGGACCGGACAGACAGGTTTAAAGGGTAGAGCGAGAGGCCTATGTCCAGCCATGGACTTCTTTCGGCTGAAATGATGGTGGTGATGATGAAACGGTAGAGTGTATAGAATTTTCTTGTTACATATTTGTAAATATAAAATGTAGATAAAAGTTGAAAATAAATATTTTTGTAAACAGTGTTGTATGATTTATTTATTATAAAATTAAAAAATATTTTTATAACAGTAGTACCTTGATTAAATATCTAAATCTAGATCACAGTCTGAACTTTCAAATATTGATATTTGTGAATTTGGATTAGATGGCTTTTGATTTGAAGAATTTGAATGGTTTTCTTTTCTATTCACATCTGCAATGGCTGTAACATGATTGAAGTCTAAATCCAAACATTTTTCTGTATCAAAATCTTCAAATACTGAAAACTGAGTTGATGGCTTTTTGTTAGAAATATTGGCTTTCATATTGTGTTCTTTTGATTTCGATTTTTCCACAGTTGAACTGCCAGCCTTATCATTATACTTATCAAAGTCATGGTTGCTAACAAACTGGAACTGTTTTAGTTTACTTACAGTCCTTTCACCGACTTCAATATTCTTTTTATTATCAACTCCAATACTGATGTCTAATATACCATCAGAATTTTCTGTAGATCTATCAAGCACCACCTTAGATGTTCCTAATTCTTTAGGCTCTACCTTAACAAATTCTTTATCAATATGGGTATCATTTTCAAAGTTGAAATCTATCCCTAAATTAGCTAATGCATCATTCACACTAGGCACAGCATTTAAAACGCTTTTGTCTTCCGCAAATTCTATATCGCTATTTGATTCCTGATTCTCATCAATGTGGATTTCACTTTTGGACTTCTTACCTCTTTTTGGCAATTTACTTTTAACTCCACTAATGTCTACAGTGACTTCTTTTCGTTTACGTTTTCCGACTTTCTTTTTAGCACTTGGTGGTTCTTTTTCTGTGCTGTTAAGTGTCTTGTGTTTCTTCAATGTAACTGCAAACCTTTCATTGATATCAACATCTTTAAATTCTTTATTCCCTACATCATTTACAATTTCTTTTTTATGATTTTCCTTACATTTTTTATTGTTGAAATACGAACTTGTTATAAGAGAGGCAGAAAGTTGGATGTTGTCATCAGTGACATCTTCATGTTTCGCAAACAGTTTACAATTTCCTGCTTCTATATCAGTTTCCAAAGTTTTGTGATCAACTTGTAGTAGTTTTTCGTAGTACAACAGTTCATTTTTCCAGATATCGATTAAGTTTAATCTTGTTAAGAGTTTCTTGGCTGTGCATAAATATTCGTAGTCTGGGTATTTAGGTACAGTAGAGTGTAAAGCGTCTGTAGTGTCCTCTAATGTGCAATCCTGCATGGATAGATCGACAAGGGACACTGCCACGATAGCATCCATTGGTAGAATTGATTTACGGTACATAAGGCGGCAGTGTGCTTGAGATAATCTGCAATAATTAAAGGATTTATGAAAGAAGTCCCACAAAACTAAAATAATGCTTGTTACTTTAAGATATTAATAAAATTAATATAAATGACCTTTTAAAAAAATCTCATTTGTATGATTTGCTTTATATTTTAAATGTTTGGTTTCTGAAATGAAAATTATAGATGCAACAAAATTGACCACTGGTTTGAGCTTTCCGATTAACCATTGCTAATAAATAATCAATGATTGAACAGGTTATACTTGCTTAACAATTTGTTAGCAAATTTTAGTGTGGATTTTCGTTTTACCATCCGAGCCCATGCCACAGGATGTGTCACAGAAGACAAGGACGAGCTGAAGAAATCAAACAACCATTGGTCCACTGGAAGTCATAGGAAGTTGCCGTTGTGGAGCCGTGCGTTAGCCACCGCTAACGCACGGCTCCACAACGGCAACTTCCCGTACCTTGGGCTATGCACTGTGTGTACTGGATAGTAGATATTATTTACTGATATAAAAAGAAATAAAATACTGTTCGTTTGTAAACACATCAAATGAGAACATTAGGACCAACAATGTTTTTTATTTTGATTTAATGTTCAAAATCATAACAAAATAGGTTTTTTAAAAAATAGATAAATTCAAATATGGCAACACTGATGTTCATTTTTGGATAAGATTTTTGTATTGTTTTAATTTAGGCAGGTCAACTAATGTCGTCAGCTAGTTGAGTAATAAGAATACAAAATTATTAAAATAGAATGTATTGCGCACCTTACTAAGCTATCTAACATTCTCACAGTGGTGCGGGAAGCATCTCTGTGTTCTGACTTCCTTTGAGCCATGTAATACTTTTGAAGTATCATGTTTGCGGATTTCGTCATTTCTGAATATTTCGGCCCAACAAAACTAATGTACATCTGAAAAAAAAATTAAACATCACTACATATTATAAAACAAAGTCACTTTCTCTTTCCCTATGTCCCTTTGTATGATTAAATCTTTCAAACTACGCAACAGATTTTGATGCGGTATTTTTTTAATAGATAGAGTGATTAAAGAGAGAGATTTATATGTATAATAACATCCATTAAATTGTGGGCAAATACTATTATTTTTGAGGTTTCTAATGTAATGTCGTAAATAATTTCATTTTTTCCGCGTTTGCAGTGAAATGCAGGCTGAACCCAACGAGATTTATCAAAATAATGTACTAACTATTGTACACATTTAAAAGGTCTACAAAAAATCCATGGTGGTATATGTCTATCTCTTATGGATATCCCACAATATCATTTTTTGTCATTTACTTTTTACGACAAATACCGGCTAATTTTCGAAACGATTTTAACCAATACAGCATTAATCCTTATCAAATTTAATAATTTAAATACATTGGAGATTTAATATAGATCTATATCGCCCTGTATCTATATACCTCTATTTACAGCATATACCTAATGAATATTTTCGAAAATATTAGATTTAAAAATTGCAGGGCATCGCGTTTATGGCGGTACTGACCGGCCGGGGCGGGGCGAGAGCAGCGGGCCGCTACGTTTTTTATACAACGTTCACAGTTCATCTGTAGTGTATTTAGTATCAGCATTGTACCGTATGTTTTTTTTTTTAGTATTGCCCCACTTCTGGGCAAAGACACTTCACACAAATCCTTCCAAGAACTGTTTTTCCGCGTCAACTAAAACTGGCTCCCGGAGTAAATACTTATTGCATATTATTATTATAAAGTTACCTGCAATTTTTCTAAATTCCATTTTTTCTTAAATTCGACGGGATTTGAGTCGCCATAAAGTATGTAAGATGAGACAAGTTTGTCCCACGTTTTGTTCTTCGAGTCCAATAATATAAATATTAAATCGAATCTGAAAGCAGAGCATTATTTAGAGATTTTATAAAAAGGAGTTTTTTCAAAACGTTTATCATTGTTACAGGTCTAACAATGATAAACATTTTGAAAAAACTCCTAGTACTCCAACTCCTACTGGGACAGCCCATAGCTGGACAATGGATTTTTGGCTGCACAGTTAGCGCAGTAGTTAAGCTATTGACTGCTGCGCTTCGTGTCGCGGATTCGATTCCCGCATGAAACAAATACCTATTTGTATGACCTACAAGTAGTTGTTCCGGGTCTGGATGTTGGTGTATGGGAACTTATACATATATTTGTAAACGCTCCCACGACAGAAGAAATTCCTAGTGAGGGGCAACTTTTTTTTTTTTAAATAATGGAAAAGTAAATAAAATAATGGTCTCCCCTATATTCTTCCAGGAACTATTTTCCCTGCTCCACCTCCAAACAGCCCTTGCCATACGCGTTCAAATCCTCTTTCTGGGCCGACTTTGGCGTCGTTTATTTAAAATAGTATATTTAACAAAACGAGTGTGCTTATGACCCCACGACTGAAGTGAAACTTCTTTCGCTCCATATGTATGTATATATATATATGTGTGTGTACAATATATACATGTATACACATATACATATATTAATTTTTTATAAATATTTAATTTTATGTCATGGTTTCATTGGTAAATTAATATTTTTGCATAGATCTTCTATTAAAAAAAAAAAAAAACTCGTTGTAGACCTTGTAGTACCAAGCTCGCGCCACGGGCGCCTCTGTGCTTATATCCCCCACTTAACTTCCGTTCGCCTTGCCCGATCACTTTTCGTAACGCTTACGTCACGCGTTCGCCAGCTTACTACCCAAGTCAAGCGTGCGTAAAGAAGTTTCACTTCAAAAATAAATTATAATAATGAATGAACTTTACCTACTTAACAAGGGTGTTCCAAGAGAAACATTGACACTGAGCGGTTGGTCCGTATCATAATGTCCTTTCGGATTGCAAGCAGCGATTATTGCACAACGGGTGTTCAATTTACACACTATACCAGCCTGAAAAATCACAAAACCGTTTACATTCTGTTTGCTAAAACCGACCTTATTGTAAAAAGAATGAAATCGAAACAGCTTTCAAAAAATTGTCGTACTTTAGCAACTGAGATGGTCTGCTGCTCCATGGCCTCGTGTATGGCGGTGCGGTCATGTTCTCGAAGTTGTGAGATCTCATCGATACAGCAAACTCCACCATCGGATAGCACAAGGGCACCAGCTTCTAGTTGCCACTCTCCATCTTCCTATAAAAATTAAATTTCAACATTATGCTTCACTTCTTCCCGGGCAGCAGGCATTACATGGCAGGGACCCTCCTGCCTGACACAATTTATGTTCGAAAAGACCCCTCGGCTTAGCTCGAATTGTGCCGAGCCGACCGGAGTAACAAAAGTAAAATATGTATAAAGGCTTCAAATTAGTTTTGTTGTTCTACAGACGGCCGAATCTTATTCTAAAAATATGTGGCGCTAAACCCGTTGAAGTATTTATTTATTAACATTAATCCAATTTATTTTTTCTCTTTATTCTAATCCAAATTCTTAGTCTTATTCAATTACTTTCTGCTGCAACTTATTTCAATAATACTAGTAATTCTGAAATCAACTTAATCCGCTCTAACATAGAGCACATATTTGTTTGTCGTACCCTGAGCGCAGCACATGTGAGCCCAGCTCGTGTGCTGCCGGCTCCTGAGGTGAACACAGAGCGCGCTGTCAACTCGGCACCAGTACGAAGTAGCTGTGATTTGCCGGTGCCTGGAAAGTGAAAAGTTAGCAAGTCTGTTATTTAATACTAGCTGCTCTCAGCGGCTTCACCCGCGTAGGTTTCGATAATTTTTTTATATCTTCTGCTCCTATTAGTCTAAAGCCTCGCCAGATTGATGGGCTATCCACAGCAAAAAGAGTTTTTCAATAGGACCCGTAGTTCCGACCCGTAGTTCCGGAGATTAGCTCGTCTAATATAAGGAACTACTGGTCCGAATTGAAAAATTCTCTTTGTTTTGGATAGCTCATTAATCCAGGAAGGCTAATAACATCACGCTTCGACCAATAGGAGCGGGGCATATAACAAAAACGCGAAACCGCGTGGCGCAACTGGTTATACATATACACCTTATAAACATTTCTCTTTAATCTATTAAAAAATCCGTTTCGTAGTTTTAAAGATTTAATCACACTTAGGGACATAGGGAAAGAGAAAACTACTTTGTTTTATAGGTACTGTGTACATACTTAGTGATAATTAGGTTAGAAGTGCCTAGCAAGTGGGGGAGTTAATAGCAGCAACAGAACATGAAAAACATATTATATGTTGAATAAACACCTAACTAATAAACTAACTTTTTACAGTTTATTTAAAACTAGCGGCCGCCAGCGACTTCGCTCACGTAGAGTTAGTTATGCTCCGCACCTATTGGTCGCAGCATGATGTTATATAGCCTAAAGCCTTCCTGGATTATTGGACTATCCAACGCAAAAAGAATTTTTCAATCGAAGCAGTAGTTCCTGAGATTAGCGCGTTCAAACAAACTCTTCAGCTTTCTATATTAAGTATAGATTACATACAGATGTAATCTAACAAAATATTTAAGTATATTTGTCAGTTACCTGAAAAATAAATATCTACATAAACTTAAGTTTTTATTTACAGCAAAATCTTAATATGTCTAATTAAAGGACCTTTACAATGGCTGTCCATTCATTAGCTGCTCAGTTTAGTCAGAATCAAATCAAATTTATTATTATTATTATTAGGTCAGCGTGAAAAGCCTTGGGGGAGGCTTTTGTCCAGCAGAGGACATCTAGGTACAGGCTGAAGAAGAAGAAGCCAAACAGCAGTTAGACTGATAAAGCTGACCCCAGACTCCAAAGCTGAAAAGCTTCGGATGCGACCGGGATTAACGCTGAGATGATGATGATGATGATCCGACATATAACCCGTAGGTAAGCGAGTGACGTGAGCGAGGGAGAGAATCATTATTTTAAAGAAAGATAAACCCCTTAATGTTTTATGTATTTGCATAACTTTACCTGGATCTCCCACTAAAAGCAAATGACATTGCCCTCGCACACGGGTCGCGTGTTTTTCATCCTGGGCATTTTTCTTACTGTCATTCTCTGCAACATGATTCGACCCAGTGATCACTGTCAGAAGTAGTGCTAGCTTCACCAAATGAAGACCATATACCTGGAATATGGACATAAAACTATTAACATTAGTTACGATCCTTATATCTGTAACTAACATTTGAGTACAATATTACGAACAAATCAAAACTAAGAGACCAAGATAAACTGTACTTAACGAAACACGAAATAAAATTGTCTAAAAATTCAGTACTTTAACAATATACTGCGCAGAGCAACTACGGGTGCGCGCGCGGCGGTGAGTACTTACAAACGAGCGCGAAAAATCAGAACACACAAATTGTGGCGCTAAAATGCAACAGAATACTTTTGCCTAATATTTGGTCAGGGGGCTCGCCGCATATTCGGTACTCGCTATACAGTCGAATATATTATTCGTTGCAAGCCTATTCTAGACCATCTGTCTCGAGGCATACCTACTATTAGACAAGACTTACCCG